>LR738710.1:680518365-680543374 GCA_902687465.1 Secale cereale | reverse complement strand
AAACCTTAAACTTGTAGAGGTCGGACGAAATGAACTCTCAAATCGAAATCCCGATCGATTGCATCCTGAACTATATAATCCCGGTCTAAATCGAACCTTGACATCGTTTGAACCGGGATTCGTCTGGTGGGCCGGTCCGTTAGAGTTTTTTTTCGTTCAAAAATAAAAATTTCAAAGGGCGCACACCGGGAGCTCCTATGTGACACTGCTTGGGTGGAAGAGTCGAGGGTTCGCATAGGTGTACGACAACTGGGCCGGCCCATTTGGCTTTCACGAGATTAAAAATTCAAAAAAAAAAAAAACAGACAAGAGCGATAAAACGATCCTGCTTGAATTTGAACTACTAACTTCACGTTGCTGAACGTACTGGCTAGCCATAGCGGCCAACAAGCTGTTGTGCTAAATGTGCAACGCCACGCTATAAGAAACAGACGGGAGGGATAAACTTAGCATTTTCCAAAATATCCCAAAATATTAAAGTTCCATTGAGGGATCAAAACGAGCACCTCTTTATAGGGAACCAGGTCGCTAGCCACAATAATTCCTGGGAATTTCTGTATAAAATTGCAGTCCGGTGCATAACTGTAAGCTGCAACCAATGTAAGCATTTTTTTTTCAATTTCAAACATGATTTCTTTTGGAAAAAGTTAATATTTTTTGAAGCAAGAACATTTTCAAACAATTTATTAAAAACACTAACAAAATTTGAAAACATGAACATTCTTTGAAAAATTACGATTTTTTTAAACTCCTCCAAAAATGGAAAACAATAAAACACAATGATTTTTAAAAATAAAAATAAGTTGAAGAATGATAATTTGTCAAAAATTGCGAAAATAAAATTGAATGCTCAAATTATTTTAAAGTATATTAAAACTGGCCTGTTTTGAGCTATTGAATAGCAGGCGCGCAAAAAAATATCGTGAAAAGTTCTGCACTTTAGATTTTGTAATATCCATTGAACATTTCCTTAATGTACGATGAACATTTTAAATTATACACAATGAACATTTTGGAAAAAAACATAAATATATGTGTTGAACTATTTTCGAATATGCATTGAACGTTTGTAATATATGCTGAACAGTTACCGATTACACATTAAAAAAATTGTGTAATATACCACTGAACAAATTTCAGAAACACAGGGAACAATTTATATTCATTGTTTATTTTCTAATATATGATGAACACTTAATAATGCATGACGAACTTTTTCACAATATACCGTGAACATTCCTAAATATAAATATGAACATTTTTGTACCAAGCAATGAACTTCGTATAATAAAGGGAAAAATAAAGAGTAAAAAAATCATTAAAAAGGAAAAAAGGTTATAAAAATAAAATAACAAACCAGAAAAATAAAAACGAAAATAAAAAAGAACTAGAAAAGAAAAACCAAAAATAAACAAATAACGAAAGAAAAAACGGATGCAACAACGCGCAGCACGCGCTGCCGCGAACTCGGCCGGCCCACCCGCGGGCGCTGCGGGCTTTTCCTCCCCAATCCCGGTCATTCTTTGCCACGTTGACAATCCCTGTTTGGAAAATGACCAGAAGGTTCGATTTGGACCGGGATTGCAGAGTTCATGGTGCAATCAACTGAGATTTCGACTTGAGGGTTTGTTTCGCCCGACCTCTACAAGTTCAGGGTTTGATATGGACTTTTTCCAATGGCGGGGAGTCGATGTTGGAAATATGCCCTAGAGGCAATAATAAAATGGTTATTATTATATTTCCTTGTTCATGATAATTGTATGTTATTCATGCTTGAATTGTATTGTACGTAAACAACGATACATGTGTGAATACATAGACCACAACGTGTCCCTGGTAAGCCTCTAGTTACTGGCTCGTTGATCAACAGATGGTCACGGTTTCCTGGCCATGGACATTGGATGTCACTGATAACGGGATCACATCATTAGGAGAATGATGTGATGGACAAGACCCAATGCTAAGCCTAGCACAAGATCGTGTAAGTTCGTAATGCTAAATCTTTCCAATGTCAAGTATCTTTTCCTTAGACCATGAGGTTGTGCAACTCCCGGATACCGTAGGAATACTTTGGGTGTGCCAAACGTCACAACGTAACTGGGTGGCTATAAAGGTACGCAACGGGTATCTCCGAAAGTGTCTGTTGGGTTGGTACGAACCGAGACTGGGATTTGTCACTCCGTATGACGGAGAAGTATCTCTGGGCCCACTCGATAAGACATCATCATAGTGAGCTCAGTGTGACTAAGGAGTTAGTCATGGGATGATGGATTACGGAACAAGTAAAGAGACTTGCCATGAAGAGATTGAACAAGGTATCGGTATACCAATTATCGAATCTCGGGCAAGTGCTGTACCGATAGACAAAGGGAATAGCATACGGGATTAAGTGAATCCTTGACATTGTGGTTCATCCGATGAGATCATCGAGGAACACGTGGGAACTAACATGGGTATCCAGATCCCGTTGTTGGTTATTGACCGGAGAGTCGTCTCGGTCATGTCTACGTGTCTCCCGAACCCGTAGGGTCTACACACTTAAGGTTCGGTGACGCTAGGGTTGTAGAGATATATGCACACGATAACCCGAATATTTTTCGGAGTCCCGGACGAGATCCCGGACGTCACGAGGAGTTCCGGAATGGTCAGTAGGTAAAGAATTATATATAGGAAGTCCAGTTTCGGCCATCGGGAGAGTTCCGGGGGTCACCGGTAGTGTACCGGGACCACCGGAAGGGTCCCGGGGGTCCACCGGGTGGGGCCACCCATCTCGGAGGGCCCCATGGGCCGTAGGGGGAGGGGGACCAGCCCCTAGTGGGCTCGCACACCCCCCTTGGGTCCCCCCTGCGCCTAGGGTTGGGAACCCTAGGGATGGGGGGCGTCCCCCTTGGCTTGGGGGGCAAGCCACCCCCTTGGCCGCCGCCCCCCTAGGAGATCCCATCTCCTAGGGCCGGCGCCCCCCTGGCCCCTATATATAGTTGGGGGGGGGAGAGGGAAGCCGTACCTCAGCCCCTGGCGCCTCTCCCCCCGTTACACCTCTCCCTCCTCCCGCAGGTCCTTGGCGAAGCCCTGCAGCTTTTCCCGTTGCATCCACCACCACGCGCGTCGTGCTGCTGGATCTCCATCAACCTCTCCTTCCCCCTTGATGGATCAAGACGGAGGATACGTCGATGCACCGTACGTGTGTTGAACGCGGAGGTGTCATCCGTTCGGCGCTGGGATCATCGGTGATAGGGATCACGATGAGTACGACTCCATCATCCACGTTCTCTTGAACGCTTCCGCTCGCGATCTACAAAGGGTATGTAGATGCACTCCTTTATGCTCGTTGCTAGATGACTCCTTAGATTGATCTTGTTGAAGCGTAGGAAATTTTTTGAATTCCGCTACGTTCCCCGACAGTGGCATCTGAGCTAGGTCTTTGCGTAGCATCTTGCACGAGTAGAACACAAACAAGTTGTGGGCGTTGATTTGTTCAATTCTCTTTCTGCTACTAGTCCAATATTGATTCGGCGGTATCGTGGGATGAAGCGTCCCGGACCGACCTTACACGTATGCTTACGTGAGGCTGGTTCCACTGACTGACATGCACTAGTTGCATAAGGTGGCTGGCGGGTGTCTGTCTCTCCCACTTTAGTCGGATCGGATTAGATGAAAAGGGTCCTTATGAAGGGTAAATAGAAATTGACATATCACGTTGTCGTGTTGGCATAGGTAAGAAACGTTCTTGCTAGAAACCTATAGCAGCCACGTAAAAACTTGCAACAACAATTAGAGGACGTCTAACTTGTTCTTGCAGCATGTGCTATGTGATGTGATATGGCCAAGAAGATGTGATGAATGATATATGTGATGTATGAGATTGATCATGTTCTTGTAATAGGAATCACGACTTGCATGTCGATGAGTATGACAACCGGCAGGAGCCATAGGAGTTGTCTTACTTTATTGTATGACCTGCGTGTCACTGAATAACGCCATGTAATTACTCTACTTTATTGCTAAACGTTAGCCGTAGTAGTAGAAGTAATATTTGGCGAGACGACTTCATGAAGACACGATGATGGAGATCATGATGATGGAGACCATGGTGTCATGCCGGTGACAAGGATGATCATGGTGCCCCGGAGATGAAGATCAAAGGAGCAAAATGATATTGGCCATATCATGTCACTTTATTTGATTGCATGTGATGTTTATCATGTTTATGCATCTTATTTGCTTAGAACGACGATAGTAAATAAGATGATCTCTCACTAAAAAATTCAAGAATTGTGTTCCCCTTAACTGTGCACCGTTGCTAAGGATCGTTGTTCCGAAGCACCACGTGATGATCGGGTGTGATAGGCTCTAACGTTCGCATACAACGGGTGTAAGCCAGATTTACACACGCAATACACTTAGGGTTCACTTAACGAGCCTAGCATGTACAAACATGGCCTCGGAACACGGAAGACCGAAAGGTCGAACATGAGTCGTATAGAAGATACGATCAACATGAAGATGTTCACCGTTGATGACTAGTCCGTCTCACGTGATGATCGGACACGGGCTAGTCGATTCAGATCATGTATCACTTAGATGACTAGAGAGATGTCAATCTGAGTGGGAGTTCATTAAATTTGATTAGATTAACTTAATTGTCATGAACTTAGTCTAAATTCTTTACAATATGTCTTGTAGATCAAATGGCCCACGCTCATGTCACCCTCAACTTCAACGCGTTCCTAGAGAAATCCAAGCTTAAAGACGATGGTAGCAACTATACGGATTGGGTCCGTAACCTGAGGATCATCCTCATAGCTGCCAAGAAAACTTATGTCCTAGAAGCACCGCTAGGTGACGCTCCCGCCCAGGCAAACCAAGATGTTATGAACGCTTGGCAGTCGCGTTGTGATGATTACTCCTTGGTTCAGTGCGGCATGCTCTACAGCTTAGAATCGGGGCTCCAAAAGCATTTTGAGCACCATGGAGCATATGAGATGTTCCAAGAGCTGAAAATGGTTTTCCAAGCTCATGCCCGAGTTGAGAGATATGATGTCTCCAACGCATTCTACAGTTGTAAGATGGAGGAAAATAGTTCTGTCAGCGAGCACATACTCAAGTTGTCTGGGTTGCACAATCGCTTGTCTCAGTTGGGAATGAATCTCCCAGACGAAGCGGTCGTTGACAGAATCCTTCAGTCGCTCCCACCTAGCTACAAGAGCTTCGTGTTGAACTTCAATATGCAAGGGATGGAGAAGTCCATTCCCGAAGTGTATTCAATGCTGAAATCAGCGGAGGTGGAGATCAAGAAAGAGCATCAAGTGTTGATGGTGAATAAAACCACTAAGTTCCAGAAGGGCAAGGGTAAGAAGAACTTCAAGAAGGACGGCAAAGGAGTTGCCGCGCCCGGTAAGCCAGTTGCCGGGAAGAAGCCAAAGAATAGACACAAGCTTGAGACTGAGTGCTTTTATTGCAAGGGAACGGGTCACTGGAAGCGGAACTGCCCCATATACTTAGCAGATAAGAAGGCCGGCAAGGCAACGTCAAAGGTATATATGATATACATGTTATTGATGTGTACCTTACCAGCGCTCGTAGTAGCTCCTGGGTATTTGATACCGGTGCAGTTGCTCACATTTGTAACTCAAAGCAGAAACTACGGAATAAGCGGAGACTGGCGAAGGACGAGGTGACGATGCGCGTCGGGTATGGTTCCAAGGTCGATGTGATCGCCGTCGGCACGCTACCTCTACATCTACCCTCGGGATTAGTTTTAAACCTTAATAATTATTATTTAGTACCAGCTTTGAGCATGAACATTGTATTTGGATCTCGTTTGATGCGAGATGGCTACTCATTTAAATCCGAGAATAATGGTTGTTCTATTTATATGAGAGATATGTTTTATGGTCATGCCCCGCGGGTCAATGGTTTATTTTTGATGAATCTCGAACGCGATGTTACACATATTCATAGTGTGAATGCCAAAAGATGTAAAGTTGATAATGATAGTCCCACATACTTGTGGCATTGCCGCCTTGGTCATATTGGTGTCAAACGTATGAAGAAGCTCCATGCAGATGGACTTCTAGAGTCTCTTGATTATGAATCATTTGACACGTGTGAATCATGCCTCTTGGGCAAGATGACCAAGACTCCGTTCTCCGGAACAATGGAGCGAGCAACCAACTTATTGGAAGTCATACATACTGATGTGTGCGGTCCAATGAGTGTTGAAGCTCGCGGAGGCTATCGTTATGTTATCACCCTCACAGATGACTTGAGTAGATATGGGTATGTCTACTTGATGAAACACAAGTCTGAGACCTTTGAAAAATTCAAGGAATTTCAGAATGAGGTCGAGAATCAACATGACAGAAAAATAAAGTTCTTATGATCGGATCGTGGGGGTGAATATTTAAGTCACGAATTTGGCACGCATTTAAGGAACTGTGGAATTGTTTCACAATTGACACCGCCCGGAACACCTCAGCGTAATGGTGTGTCCGAACGTCGAAATCGTACTCTGTTGGACATGGTGCGATCTATGATGTCTCTCACCGACTTACCGCTATCTTTTTGGGGATATGCTTTAGAGACTGTCGCATTCACTTTAAATAGGGCTCCGTCAAAATCCGTTTAGACGACACCGTATGACTTTGGTTTGGCAAGAAACCTAAGCTGTCGTTTCTGAAAGTTTGGGGTTGCGATGCTTATGTCAAGAAACTTCAACCTAAAAAGCTCGAACCCAAATCGGAAAAATGTGTCTTCATAGGATACCCAAAGGAAACGATTGGGTACACCTTCTATCTCAGATCCGAAGGCAAGGTCTTCGTTGCCAATAATGGATCCTTTTTGAAGAAAGAGTTTCTCTCGAAAGAAGTGAGTGGGAGGAAAGTAGAACTTGATGAGGTGATAGTCACCCCTCCCGAACCGGAAAGTAGCGCAGCGCGGGAAATTGTTCCTGAGGTGCTTGCACCGACAGAGGAGGAAGTTAATGATGATCATGAAGATCCAGATCAAATTACTACTGAACTTCGAAGGTCCACAAGGACACGTTCCGCACCAGAGTGGTACGGCAACCCTGTCATGGAAATCATGTTGTTAGACAACGGTGAACCTTCGAACTATGAAGAAGCGATGGCGGGCCCAGATTCCAACAAATGGCTTGAAGCCATGAAATCCGATATAGGATCCATGTATGAAAACAAAGTATGGACTTTGGTGGACTTTCCCGATGATCGGCACGCCATAGAAAATAAATGGATATTTAAGAAGAAGACTGACGCGGATGGTAATGTGACCATCTATAAGGCTCGACTTGTCGCTAAAGGTTATCGACAAGTTCAAGGGATTGACTACTACGAGACTTTCTCTCCCGTAGCGATGCTGAAGTCCGTCCGAATCATGTTAGCAATTGCCGCATTCTATGATTATGAGATATGGCAGATGGACGTCAAAACAGCATTCCTTAATGGCTTCCTCAAGGAAGAGTTGTATATGATGCAGCCAGAAGGTTTTGTCGATCCTGAGAATGCTAACAAGGTATGCAAGCTCCAGCGTTCGATCTATGGGCTGGTGCAAGCATCTCGGAGTTGGAATATTCGCTTTAATGATGTGATCAAAGCGTTTGGGTTTATACAGACTTGGGGAGAAGCCTATATTTACAAGAAAGTGAGTGGGAGCTCTGTAGCATTTCTCATATTATATGTGGATGACATACTACTGATGGGAAATGATATAGAATTCTTGGAGAGCATAAAGGCCTACTTGAATAAGAGTTTTTCAATGAAGGACTGATGTCTACACACGCTTCTACTCTTGTAGACTATGTTGGGCCTCCAAGCGCACAGGTTTGTAGGACAGCAGCAATCTCCCTCAAGTGGATGACCTAAGGTTTATCGAACTCAGGGAAGTAGAGGTTGAAGACTTTAATGATGATGCTACTGTAGTAACAACATCAAGACACAACAAAAGCAAAATAAAATTTTATTCATTGTGGGCTGCCTCCCAAAAGCGCTTTCTTTTATGCCTTTAAGCTAGGCATAAGACTTTAATGATGCTCTCGTAGGAATAAGAGTTGCAGAACAAAAGAGAGCATCAAGAAGCAAATACCAAACACATTTAAGTCTAACATGCTTCCTATGCATGGGAATATTGCAATAGAATAATTCATTGAAGCACAAAGCAATAAGCATAGGAAGGCAAAACAACCATAACTTCAAAATATTCACCATAAAAAGAGGAAACTTCTTATTATTAAGATATTTAGAACCATGTCTCCCTCTCTCATTATAAATTTCAGTGGTATCATGGATGTACTCAACAATATAACTATCACATAAGGCATTATTTCCATGATCCAAAAGCATAAAAGTGTCATTACTCTTCATATAAGCAAAATCTTTCTTATTAGGAATAGTGAGAGCAAGACTATCATAACCATCATGGTAATCATCGTATTTAGGAGGCATATCATAATCATAATAAATTTTATCCTCAATAGTAGGTGGACTGAAAATATCATATTCATCATTGCAATCATCATATATAGGAGGCATAGTATCATCAAAGTAAATTTTCTCCTCAAAAGTTGGGGGACTAAAAATATCATGTTCATCAAACGTGTCATCCCCAAGCTTAGAGCTTTCCATGTCATTAGCAATATTGATATTAAATAAAAACATACTAATAACATCACCACCATCATGATTGTTATGCAAATAAAGTTCCAAAGGTTTTTTAATTTTCTCTTCGAACACATCATGTCCAAGTTCAAGGTAGAGCTTATAAAGCTCTCTCATATTGTTGTTGTTTTCCATTAAGCAAAACTAGTGAAAATAAAAACAAGAAACAAAAAGATTTAATTGCAAGATCTAAAGATATACCTTCAAGCACTCACCTCCCCGGCAACGGCGCCAGAAATAGCTTGATGTCTACACATGCTTCTACTCTTGTAGACTATGTTGGGCCTCCAAGCGCAGAGGTTTGTAGGACAGCAGCAATTTCCCTCAAGTGGATGACCTAAGGTTTATCGAACTCAGGGAAGTAGAGGTTGAAGATGGTCTCTCTCAAGCAACCCTGCAACTAAGATACAAGAAGTCTCTTGTGTCCCCAACACACCTAATACAACTAGGAGTTGTATAGGTGCACTAGTTCGACGAAGAGATGGTAAAATATGGATGATAGGAGTGGCAAAGCAAAGTAATATAAATCTGTAATAAAAAGTGCAGCAAGCAAACAAGTGGTAAACGTGAGCACAAATGGTATTGCAATGATGGAAACAAGGCCTAGGCTTCATACTTTCACTAGTGGCAACTCCCAACAACATTAACATAATCGAATCACATGATATTTCCCATAAAACATGCAATGGAGACGCACCCGGAGGTCATTCCTTCGTTGTCAAGAGAGGACGAGAATTATGTAGGGCTACAAAAGCACACCTCAAAGTTCGTAGTTCTCAATCTAAGGATTTCCCAATGTCACCGCGGCCATCCAAAGAGAGTCCCACAATCACCACAACATATCTAAAGGATAGTCAGAGACAAGCACCAAGAGACTCTCAATCTTCAATCAACACACAAGAGAGGAAATCACTCATGAAAATATTTTTCTAATCCATGTCCAATAGACCGCTGTCACCTTGGTCTCGGGGATTATACTAGATAAAGACAAGTGAGTACATCAATCCAATACATAGAGGAAGGGGAAATATCATGGGATCACCCTAGATTAACATAGCCTATGATTGCTGAATATGAGATGGGCTTTGGGCCCATTTAGCAATTACAGAAAAATCCCTAAGGGCCCATGCTGCCTAGCAAGTGGTGGGAGTTTAGTCCCACATTGCTAGTTGAGAGAGATGTACACCAATTTATAAGGTGAGACATTCTCCCACTAGTATGAGTTGGTGTGAAGAAAGGAGAGGTGTTCCACACGCGCGCTCCTCCTCCGCCGCCCGCTCATCTCGTCACGACGCGCCGCGGGTTGCGGGAATCTCGCCGAGCCGATGTGTTCTTTTTGTCACGCAGGATTGGAATTTGAACAGTCAACTGAAAACGATCAATGGAAAATGAATACGAGCTGAAACGTTTCGTCTTAAGTACGGCCGTTACCAGAATTCATTGTGATTCATTATGTGCGTTTATGCTGGACCGTTTGTCTCCTCCTCTGCGCCTATATAAGAGAGGTCGCTCCTCTCCAGAGAACAACACAGATCACATCTGCTCTGCCACCACCACCTCTGTCGTTCCTCTCGCTGCTGCTGTCGCCGGTGACTCCATCCCGTCTTCCGCGTACACGGCCGACGGGAGAGCAGGCCTCCAAAACCCCGCCTCTCCAGATCCTGTACGGGAGAGGGGCGATTAGGTTTTTGGAGAGCGTCTTCTACGCGACTGCTCGCCTCGGTTCGACTGCTTCCTCTACGTCGACTACATCTTCGTCCGCGTCGCCTTCGCCTTCACCATGAGCACCAGCACCGACGCTGACAAGGCTGCTGCCGACAAGGCCGCCTCCGACAAGCGCATCGCCGACGAGGCCGCCGCCTCTGCTGCTGATCCGGCCAACTGGCCTACTGGAGGGTATAACATGCTTACCCTTATCCTGATTATTTCCATGTGTGCAGTACTAGTGGTTTGCGTAGATGTTTCTACTATATGTCTAGTATGTGCGTACATCATGAATTTTCAGTATGTGATTAGCACTGTCTATATCATGTTCATGATTTATTCTTGGATTAAATTAATCGAACAATTGCTTAATTTCTCAACAATCCAAAAACCTAATCTGTGTAGGCAATTTTCGATCCATGGTTTTGCTGCCGCACTGAAACATGCCCCGTTTACGGGGACGTACTTTAAGCGTTGGCAGACGAAAACCGTCTTATGGCTCACGGCGATGAACGTGTTCTGGGTCGCCGGTGTGACTCCCACGGGAACGATTGCTCCTGAACAGGAGAAGGCGTTTAGGGAGGCCACCGTCGTCTTTGTTGGATGCGTTCTGAGCGTGATCGGAGATAAGTTGGTTGATGCATATTTACATATGCGGGTTGCCAAGGACTTGTGGGAGGCGCTCGAATCTAAATTCGGCGCAACCGATGCTGGAAGCGAGATGCATATTATGGAGCAGTTCCACGATTACAAGATGGTTGAAAACCGTCCTGTATTGGAACAGGCTCATGAGATACAGTGCATCGCTAAGGAACTTGAGGTTCTGAAGTGTGTGCTGCCGGGCAAATTTGTCGCGGGATGCATCATCGCTAAGCTACCCAATTCCTGGTGGAATTTTGCTACCACTCTGAAACATCAGAGGCGTGAATTCTCACTTGAGGATGTCATTGGCCATCTGAGTGTTGAGCAGAACTCGAGAGCAAAGGACTCGAATGGAAAAGGGAACGAAGGGACCTCTGTCGCCAACATGGTGCAGAAGAACTTCAACCCCCACAAGCCCAAGGGAAAGACTGGTGTCCAACAGAATACCGAGTTTAAGAAGAAGGGAAAGAAGCCTTTCAAGAAGGATAAGAAGAAGGGTGGTTGTTTCACTTGTGGTTCTGATGAACATTGGGCTGTCAAGTGCCCACACAAGTTCAAGAAGCCAGGACAGGACTCCAAGACTGTCAACATGATTGTGAGCAACAATGAGAGTGGGCCATCTGGGTACGGTAATTTGTTTACTGTATTTTCAGTTTGCCAGTCTACCGATTGGTGGATTGACACAGGTGCAAATATTCATGTGTGTGCTGACATTTCATTGTTTTCTTCTTATCAGGCCACAGGAAACGGGTCCGTACTGATGGGGAATGGCGCGAGTGCTTCTGTTCATGGTGTTGGCACGGTCGATCTGAAGTTTACTTCGGGAAGAATCGTGCAACTGAAGAACGTGCAGCATGTCCCCGCCATCAAGAAGAATCTCGTTAGTGGTTCCCTTCTATGTAGAGAAGGGTTTAACCTGGTATTCGAGTCTAATAAAGTAGTTGTTACGAAATATGGACTGTTTGTTGGAAAAGGTTATGAATGTGGAGGTCTATTCCGCTTTTCCCTCGCTGATTTTTGTAATAAAGTCGTGAACAATATTCATTCAAATGTTAATGAAACAGAAGTTTGGCATTCACGTCTTTGTCACATTGGTTTTGGTTGTATGACGCGGTTAGCAAAGTTAAATTTAATCCCAAGTTTCACTTTAGCCAAAGGTTCTAAGTGCCATTCGTGTGTGCAAGCAAAGCAACCTCGCAAGCCCCATAAGGCTGCGGAGGAGAGACACTTGGCGCCATTAGAACTCATACATTCTGATCTTTGTGAGATGAATGGTGTGTTGACTAAAGGTGGAAAGAGATACTTCATGACACTGATAGATGATTCTACTAGATACTGCTATGTATATCTTTTAAACACTAAAGATGAGGCTCTACACTACTTTAAAATCTATAAGGAAGAAGTTGAGAATCAACTTGAAAAGAAAATAAAACGAGTCCGGTCAGATCGTGGTGGAGAGTATTTCTCTAATGAGTTTGATTCCTTTTGTGCGGAACATGGTATTATTCATGAGAGGACGCCTCCCTACTCACCTCAGTCAAATGGGGTTGCCGAACGGAAAAACCGTACTCTAACTGATTTGGTTAACGCCATGTTAGATACATCGGGTTTATCCAAGGCATGGTGGGGGGAGGCTATATTGACATCATGTCATGTCCTGAATAAAGTTCCGACAAAAGACAATGAGATCACTCCCTATGAACAATGGGAAAAGAGAAGAACAACACTCTCATACTTACGTACTTGGGGCTGTTTGGCGAAAGTCAATGTGCCGATCCCCAAAAAGCGTAAGCTTGGACCAAAGACTGTGGATTGCGTTAATTTGGGCTACGCTAAGAATAGCGTCGGCTATAGATTTCTGGTAGTGAAATCTGAGGTACCTGACATGAAAGTCGGTACGAGTATGGAGTCTAAAGATGCTACATTCTTTGAGGATATTTTTCCTATGAGAGATATGCAAAGCACTTCTAGACTGGAATCTGATGAGACTCCTGAACCTGCCATTCCGATGGAATATTATGAACAAACACATGATGAAAATCCTGAGGAGGAGGACAAGGAAACCCTTGGTAGGGGCAAGAGACAGAGGACTGCAAAGTCCTTTGGTGATGATTTCCTTGTGTACCTTGTGGATGATACTCCCACTTCTATTTCAGAAGCTTATGCGTCTCCGGATGCTGACTACTGGAAAGAAGCGGTCCGTAGTGAGATGGACTCCATCTTGGCTAATGGGACATGGGAAATCACAGAACGTCCCTATGGTTGTAAACCATTGGGATGTAAGTGGGTGTTCAAAAAGAAGCTTAGGCCTGATGGTACGATTGAAAAATACAAGGCTAGGCTTGTGGCCAAGGGTTATTCCCAGAAAGAAGATGAGGATTTCTTCGATACTTATTCACCTGTGGCCAGACTGACCACCATTCGAGCATTACTCTCGTTGGCGGCCTCGCATGGTCTTCTCGTCCACCAGATGGATGTTAAGACAACTTTCCTGAATGGAGAGCTAAACGAGGAAATCTACATGCAACAGCCAGATGGCTTTGTGATAGATGGTCAGGAAGGAAAAGTGTGTAGGTTGATAAAATCTTTATATGGCCTGAAACAAGCACCTAAGCAATGGCATGATAAGTTTAATACAACACTGACATCTGTTGGCTTCGTTGTTAATGAAGCTGACAAATGTGTATACTATCGCCATGGTGGGGGCGAAGGAGTTATAATGTGCTTGTATGTTGATGACATACTGATATTCGGAACCAACCTCAAAGTAATTGAGGAGGTCAAGTCGTTTCTATCTCAGAACTTTGAGATGAAAGACCTTGGTGTGGCTGATGTTATCTTGAACATCAAGCTACTGAGAGATAATGAGGGTGGGATTACACTTTTGCAATCCCATTATGTTGAGAAGGTGTTGAGTCGTTTTGGATACTCGGACTGCACACCATCTCAAACACCATATGATCCTAGCGTGTTGATTCGAAAATCCAAAGGCAGGCTATAGATCAATTGAGATACTCTCAAATCATTGGTTCACTGATGTACCTAGCTAGCGCTACGAGGCCTGACATCGCTTTTGCTGTGAGCAAACTGAGTCGGTTTGTATCAAAACCGGGTGATGTACATTGGCATGCTGTTGAAAGAGTTATGCGTTATCTAAAGGGTACTATGAACTATGGACTTCACTATACCGGATACCCGTCGGTACTTGAAGGGTATAGTGATGCGAATTGGATCTCTGATGCTGATGAGATGAAGGCCACAACTGGGTATATGTTTACTCTTGGAGGTGGCGCTGTTTCCTGGAAGTCTTGCAAGCAAACGATCTTAACGAGATCGACAATGGAAGCAGAATTAACAACATTAGACATATCTGGTGTCGAAGCGGGATGGCTTCGAGATCTCTTGATGGACTTGCCATTGGTTGATAAACCGGTTCCGGCTATCCTTATGAACTGTGACAATCAGACCGTCATCACCAAGGTGAAGAGTTCAAAGGACAACATGAAGTCCAACAAACACATAAGAATGAGATTAAAAGCTGTCAGAAAATTGAGAAACTCCGGGGTGATAGCGTTGGAATATGTCCATACGGCTAAGAATCTGGCAGATCCCTTTACAAAAGGGCTATCACGTGTTGTGATAGATAATGCATCGAGGGAGATGGGCATGAGACCCACATGAGTTGCCATGGTGGTAACCCAACCTATGTGATCGGAGATCCCGTGAAGTAGGACCTGGGAAAACAAGCCAGTGGTGAACTGAGGAGAGTAACTATACTAACCCACTCCGCTGGAGATGCAATACTCTCAATACTGTATGGGAGGATGACTACTGTCTTAATGTGTTCCAAGGCTTATATGTATAAGCAAGATGCTATCCTACAGAGCGATCTTTGGAGGAACACACCTATATGAGCCCGACTGCTGGTCACAGTCTATGAGATTGGGGTGATCTCTAGTAAGCTCATGAACAGGCCAGGAGTGTGACTTATATGCTCCACCCGAGGGGTCAGCCTTCGGCAGCCTAGTATCAGTAAGACATGTGGTGAAACTTCTTTACGCCAAACTAACAATTCAAGGCTTAGTCCATTGTTCAGTTGTGGAGGGATGTAGCTATTTGCTCTAGGTGGATGTTCAATCTTAACAGGTCTCCACTGAAATACTGGTATATCAAAACAGAGTTTGGAAAAGAGGACAACACCATGGGCCTTTGGGATCTGGTGGGGGATTGCTGAATATGAGATGGGCTTTGGGCCCATTTAGCAATTACAGAAAAATCCCTAAGGGCACATGCTGCCTAGCAAGTGGTGAGAGTTTAGTCCCACATTGCTAGTTGAGAGAGATGTACACCAACTTATAAGGTGAGACATTCTCCCACTAGTATGAGTTGGTGTGAAGGAAGGAGAGGTGTTCCACACGCGCGCTCCTCCTCCTCCGCCGCCCGCTCGTCTCGTCACGACGCGCCACGCCGCGGGTTGCGGGAATCTCGCCGAGCCGATGTGTTCTTTTTGTCACGCAGGATTGGAATTTGAACAGTCAACTGAAAACGATCAATGGAAAATGAATACGAGCTGAAACGTTTCGTCTTAAGTACGGCCGTTACCAGAATTCATTGTGATTCATTATGTGCGTTTATGCTGGACCGTTTGTCTCCTCCTCTGCGCCTATATAAGAGAGGTCGCTCCTCTCCAGAGAACAACACAGATCACATCTGCTCTGCCACCACCAGCTCTGTCGTTCCTCTCGCTGCTGCTGTCGCCGGTGACTCCATCCCGTCTTCCGCGTACACGGCCGACGGGAGAGCAGGCCTCCGAAACCCCGCCTCTCCAGATCCTGTACGGGAGAGGGGCGATTAGGTTTTTGGAGAGCGTCTTCTACGCGACTGCTCGCCTCGGTTCGACTGCTTCCTCTACGTCGACTACATCTTCGTCCGCGTCGCCTTCGCCTTCACCATGAGCACCAGCACCGACGCTGACAAGGCTGCTGCCGACAAGGCCGCCTCCGACAAGCGCATCGCCGACGAGGCCGCCGCCTCTGCTGCTGATCCGGCCAACTGGCCTACTGGAGGGTATAACATGCTTACCCTTATCCTGATTATTTCCATGTGTGCAGTACTAGTGGTTTGCGTAGATGTTTCTACTATATGTCTAGTATGTGCGTACATCATGAATTTTCAGTATGTCATTAGCACTGTCTATATCATGTTCATGATTTATTCTTGCATTAAATTAATCGAACAATTGCTTAATTTCTCAACAATGATCACAACGAAGATCACATCATGGGAGAGAGAGATAACCACATAGCTACACGTACGAGCCCTCGGCCCCGGAGAAGACTACTCACACATGGACATGGTGAGGAGGAGGTTGATGATGGTGTTGATGGAGAGGTGCAGCCCCGCGAGGAGGAGACGGCCGGCGGCAGCCACGAAGGCGGCGGCGGCGGCCCCTGGGGGCGCGGTGGCGGCGGCGGCCCTAGGGGGCAGCGGCTCCTTGGCCCCCCCTTCTTCCTTGTGGATGGTGCTGCAATGGTGCTGGTCCTCCCCTCCAAGACGGCAGCTCGGGAGGAGGAAATTTCGTGGCCCTTGATGACCTAGGTTTCCTCTCTTTATATAGACCCTCGGATTCCCGTCATCAGATTTTGGGCCTCAGTAAAACGGGCTTTACTCGGCCGTCCGGACTCCGATTTGGACGAATTTTATATCCAGAAGCATCGCCTCGAAATTCCCCACAACTTTCGCAACTAGACTTTTTCCGTTTGACGTCGTCTTCGGGCCGGAACGTGACCATCTTTAAAAAACATTCTCAGACAGATTTCAGGAAAGTCAGAGTCCTACTCCAATACGACTCCTTTTGCGCTTTTGTCAATTTCCAAGTAATTCCTACACAATAAAGTGTAAAACAAGAACATTGTGCACTTTTGCAACCATTAGTAGGTTAGTCCAAATATGATCAAAAGTGTATGGAAGTGCATAAATATCATAGCAATATCACACAAAAAAGGCATGGAGCAAGAAGAAATTATAGATACGTTTTGGACGTATCAAGGACCTTGGAGAAGCTGCTTACATATTAGGCATCAAGATCTATAGAGATAGATCGAGACGCCTCATTGATCTTTCACAAAGCACATACCTTGACAAGATATTGAAGACGTTCAATATGGATCAGTCCAAGAAAGGGTTCTTGTCTGTATTGCAAGGTATGAGATTGAGCACGGCTCAATCCCCGACCACGGCAGAAGATAGAGAAAAGATGAGTGTCATCCCTTATGCCTCAGCCATATGTTATATTATGTATGCCATGCTGTGTACCAGACCTGATGTGAACCTTGCCATAAGTTTGGTAGGGAGGTACCAAAGTGATCCCGGTGTGAAACACTGGACATCGGTCAAGAACATCCTGAAGTACCTGAAGAGGACTAAGGATATGTTTCTCATTTATGGAGGTGACGAAGAGCTCGTCGTAAAGGGTTACGTCGATGCTAGCTTCGACACAGATCTGGATGACTCAAAGTCGCAAACCGGATACGTGTATATTTTGAATGGAGGGGCAGTCAGCTCGTGCAGTTGCAAGCAAAGCGTCGTGGCGCATTCTACATGTGAAGCAGAGTGCATAGCTGCTTGCGAAGCAGCGCAGGAAGGAGTCTGGATGAAGGAGTTCATCACCGACCTAGGAGTCATTCCAAGCGCGTCAAGCCCGATGACTCTCTTTTGTGACAACACTGGAGCTATTGCCATTGCCAAGGAGCCCAAGTTTCACAAGAAGACCAAGCACATCAAGCGCCGTTTCAACTCCATCCGGAATTATGTTCAATATGAAGACATAGATATTTGTAAAGTGCATACGGATCAGAATGTCGCAGATCCGTCGACTAAACCTCTTCCACGGGCAAAACATGATCAACACCAGAACTCTATGGGTGTTCGATTCATCACAATGTAAGTAGATTATTGACTCTGTGCAAGTGGGAGACTGTTGGAAATATGCCCTAGAGGCAATAATAAAATGGTTATTATTATATTTCCTTGTTCATGATAATTGTCTGTCATTCATGCTTGAATTGTATTGTACGTAAACAGCGATACATGTGTGAATACATAGACCACAGCGTGTCCCTGGTAAGCCTCTAGTTACTGGCTCGTTGATCAACAGATGGTCACGATTTCCTGGCCATGGACATTGGATGTCATTGTTAACGGGATCACATCATTAGGAGAATGATGTGATGGACAAGACCCAATCCTAAGCCTAGCACAAGATCGTGTAAGTTCGTAATGCTAAAGCTTTTCCAATGTCAAGTATCTTTTCCTTAGACCATGAGGTTGTGCAACTCCCGGATACCGTAGGAATACTTTGGGTGTGCCAAACGTCACAACGTAACTGGGTGGCTATAAAGGTACGCAACGGGTATCTCCGAAAGTGTCTGTTGGGTTGGTACGAACCGAGACTGGGATTTGTCACTCCGTATGACGAAGAAGTATCTCTGGGCCCACTCGATAAGACATCATCATAGTGAGCTCAGTGTGACTAAGGAGTTAGTCATGGGATGATGGATTACGGAACAAGTTAAGAGACTTGCCATGAAGAGATTGAACAAGGTATCGGTATACCGATTATCGAATCTCGGGCAAGTGCTGTACCGATAGACAAAGGGAATAGCATACGGGATTAAGTGAATCCTTGACATCGTGGTTCATCCGATGAGATCATCGAGGAACACGTGGGAACCAACATGGGTATCCAGATCCCGCTGTTGGTTATTGACCGGAGAGTCGTCTCGGTCATGTCTACGTGTCTCCCGAACCCGTAGGGTCTACACACTTAAGGTTCGGTGACGCTAGGGTTGTAGAGATATATGCACACGATAACCCGAATATTTTTCGGAGTCCCGGATGAGATCCCGGACGTCACGAGGAGTTCCGGAATGGTCAGTAGGTAAAGAATTATATATAGGAAGTCCAGTTTCGGCCATCGGGAGAGTTCCGGGGGTCACCGGTAGTGTACCGGGACCACCGGAAGGGTCCCGGGGGTCACCAGTAGTGTACCGGGACCACCGGAAGGGTCCCGGGGGTCCACCGGGTGGGGCCACCCATCTCGGAGGGCCCCATGGGCCGTAGGGGGAGGGGGACCAGCCCCTAGTGGGCTCGCGCACCCCCCTTGGGTCCCCCCTGCGCCTAGGGTTGGGAACCCTAGGGATGGGGGGCGTCCCCCTTGGCTTGGGGGGCAAGCCACCCCCTTGGCCGCCGCCCCCCCTAGGAGATCCCATCTCCTAGGGCCGGCGCCCCCCCTGGCCCCTATATATAGTTGGGGGGGGGGAGAGGGAAGCCGTACCTCAGCCCCTGGCGCCTCTCCCCCCGTTACACCTCTCCCTCCTCTCGCAGGTCCTTGGCGAAGCCCTGCAGCTTTTCCCGTTGCATCCACCACCACACGCGTCGTGCTGCTGGATCTCCATCAACCTCTCCTTCCCCCTTGATGGATCAAGACGGAGGAGACGTCGATGCACCGTACGTGTGTTGAACGCGGAGGTGTCATCCGTTCGGCGCTGGGATCATCGGTGATAGGGATCACGATGAGTACGACTCCATCATCCACGTTCTCTTGAATGCTTCCGCTCGCGATCTACAAAGGGTATGTAGATGCAATCCTTTATGCTCGTTGCTAGATGACTCCTTAGATTGATTTTGGTGAAGCGTAGGAATTTTTATGAATTCTGCTACGTTCCCCAACAGTCGATCATTCCCACCAGGTGAGAGCTCTGACCTGTAGTGAACGAAGGGGATGATGTTGGCGCAACAACATGGCTGGAGTGAAAGGTTGCGGGCACACAACTTGCTGAAGTTGTCATCTAAAGTACATGCCTTCAAAGCGTGGAAGTCTTGACCCTCAACGAAGGGAATGGCAAGGATCCGAGCCTCTGCCATCTTGGAGGCGAAGCAGAGGGCGTCAAGGGCGAGATCCCGACCCGATGTGAAGAAACCGACCTTGGTTGAGCAGGCCATCCCGATCCACTCAAAAGATTCGCACGCACAACCATACCTGGCTAAAATGGAAGCAAACCACTATAAGGGGAGATCTACCCGGTTTTGAGGATTTAAGGGGTCAAAATCATACCAAATTCGAGTTATGAGGGTTATCCGTCACCGCCGCATTTTTGGGGAGCGATTGTGTCTCGTCCACAGTGAGGCACAAACAAGTATTGCCTCAAAGACGCCCTAATGAGCCGACCCAGAATCATGCAGGTACACATACACCAGTATTAGTTGTTTTTTTGTTCATATTCTCAAAACAAATATATATATTTCAGAAACTCAATGTACTGAATTTTGTTTAAATGTTCACTGTGAATTTGAAAAATGCTAACGCAATATATTTTTTTAGTGTAATTTTTATAAAATGTTGGTACCATTCAAAAGAATTGTTCTTGATATTTCAAACATGTTCATTTATTTTAAAAAAAAACGTACATGGCATTTTTTAATATGTAATACAGTGTAAACTATAATTTTGTACCATTAAAAAAATTTATATTATATTCTAAAAATATTCATAAATTTTAAAAATATTTTGTGACATTTCACAAAATATTTATGCAATATAAAAAATGTTCTCATAGCAATGTTTCAGCGTGTGTTTGGAAACTTTTTGACATGTATTAAAAATATATTCAAAAACATGTATTTGTAAAAATGTTAATCATGTATTTATAAAATGTTAAACATGTATAAACTATTTATATAGATACGAAAATTGTATAATATTTATGAAAAGGTGACATCAAAATAAATGTGTAAAAAATGTTGATCATATATTTGAATAAGTTAAACTTGTATAAAAAGTGTTGCTGATGTATATGAAAAATGCACATTGTGTACAATGTTTTTTAGATATGTGTTACAAAAATTTAAAAAATCATAAGGAAAAACCAAAGAAAACCGGTGAAAGAAACAAATAAAACCAGAAGAAAAAGAAAAAGAAAAACGAAAATAATACAAAAATTGAGCAAAAAAACTCGTGCAGTGGTAGCTGCAGTATTGGGCCGTACCACTAGCCTTGCGCAGGAGGCGAGCCGGAGCTACGTTCCGCTCAGCCGTGTGCGTGGGGGGGCTTGTGGGCTCTCTCTCCCTCTCTCGCAAAGCCGTGGGCCCTCTTTCCCTCTCTCCCAAAGCCCCGGCCATGGCGAGCCGCCGCGGAGCGCCTCCGCTGCCCCTCCGGCTCCGGCGGCTCCTCCGGTCGCCGATCTCTCGCTGCGCCTGCTTCATAGTCGCATTGACGGTGCTCCTTGTCGTCCTCTCACTTCGCCAGATCGCCCGCGTCGATCTGCCCCGTCCGGACCTGCCCCACCAGGCCCGTTTCCTGACGCTTCCCCTTCACTTTTGTGTGTGTTAGTACTGTTTGCATAAATTTGTGCGTTAGGCTTCGGTTTTCGATGCGATGCAGGTCTTGTTTGCACAAATTTCTCTAGGCATGTGGCCCCGCTGGTAATTTCATCTCATTTCTTGTGATGCGTCATGCCTTTTGTGCAAAGTAGACCAGGATTCAATTATTCTTCGTGTTGTTGAAACTAAAGGTTGGTCAAAACCAACTGTTGTAGTTAAGAGAAAGCAATTCTGTTGCTAGACAAACTTGAGGATGGTGTATGATTTAATTGTCACACAGTTAGATGCCTGTTTATTTTTACCCCTTTTTACTGAAAAGCTCAAATACCTGGTGTGAAGTGTATCTCTGATGACTTTGAATACGTTGTTAAGAAGTATAGTGCTATCGTAATGTTCAGCATCCCCTTATAAATTTCAATTTCTTGGATGTTTCTTGTATGACAACTTACCATACATATGCATTTGAAATGAGAAGACCTAGCTTCTTAGAAATCCAAAATTTCTTCATGTGCTGGCCAGCCATTTTCTTAAGATGAAACTAATATTGACTCAGTGTGTATTCATGGTATGCTGTTGGTTGCTGAACTGGAGTTGTAACTGATGTTCAGGTGCCGAATGAGCAGTTGTGGGATTCTAATGCCTACGGTTATCATGCTTGTGTCACACCAACCCACAGATATATTGGTAAATTTCTTTCTTATGCAGCATTTTTTTCAAAAACATACGGTGATTCCTACTCTGTTTAAGTTGGGTTGCTCTAATTGTTTGTAAATTGGTAAGTGTTTGTTGCTGGTGATATGAAGCTGGAATTTGGTGGAAACTAGTATCGTCAACCACGCTTGGTGGGGTTTTTCTGTCTGCTAATGAAAGTATTACTTGCTATCTAGTCTCCAGTAGGTTTAAATGTGTTTCATTTATAAAGGATGTCTTCTCAACAGTGCTACTGTTTTGAGAACGTCTCTCTTTTCGAGTAACTAGTGTCTAAATGGAGCAATCTAATGTATATGACTACAATGGTCATATGACTTAATTATGATTCTTCACTAGGTGTAACTTTTAGAGTAAACAGAGATATAGCGCTTTGTTCAGAGATCAGTCTTCCATATATGCTCTCTATATGCTTTGCGGTCCTAATTTATCCTTTAGTGTAACTACCTTTGATCTTCTTAATTCTTATATGTAAATCAAACATCTAGGTGCAGATGTGCAGTATCTTACATTTGATAATAAGAATATGTGCTTTATGTGCAATAGGAGCGATGCAACAATTATGGTATAGCTTATTCTTCTGGTCCTTATTTTAGGGTCAAATGTTCCTGAATCTGTATCCTTGTATCTATATTACTCTGCTGTAGAAACACTGTCGTGCGAATTCAGTGCACATACATGTTTTCTTGGTAAGTTTCCCTCAATATAGTTTTGTTTAGTAACACTCTTTTTTTTATTGCATCACCAGCTCCTATAGAGTCCGACCGCTATATGACTGTTAGAAGTAATGGAGGACTCAACCAAATGCGTACTGGAGTAAGTTCGTGTACCTAAACTTAGCTTTTAGCTTCATGATTTATCCGACTTACACTTGCATACTTTTGCACTCCTGTAACAATAATTGCATGTATATATGCATTTTTTCCTTCTGAATATCCAGTTCTTCTTTTGTTGATGTATTTATCTATTTTGGTATGTTATCTTCTTGATTATTATCATTAAATTAATATTTTTCTTGAGATTTGTTCAAGTACGGTCACCAACTTTGTTTGAATCCCGTTATCTCCCCGCTGCAGATCTGTGATATGATTGCAGTAGCCCGCTTGGTGAATGCAACACTTGTTATTCCTCAGTTAGACAAGCGATCTTTTTGGCAAGACCCCAGGTTTTGACTGTCGTATATTTGGTTGATTGTCCAATTTCATTCATGTTTATCTAAAATCCAATTCGCACCAATGCATGCAGTACTTTTAAAGACATCTTCAATGAGCCTGGTTTTATTAAAGCTCTGGAAGGTGATGTCCATATCGTTAGTGACTTGCCTGAAAGTTTGCAATCTGCTCCAAGAGCTCGGAAGCACTTTACTTCATGGTCTGGTGCGAGCTATTACGAGGATGTGAAAGAACTTTGGAAGGATCACAAGGTAGCCTTCAATCCAAATACTCCATTAGCTACCTCAATGTACCGATTTGTAGCTGTTTTCTTTTGTCATAAGAAAAATAGCATCCTTTCTGTTCAATAAAACTAGACATTTAGCGGACTACCTTTTTGCAATTATTTTTCTTTATATCCTTCAAGATATTGAATGATGTGATCTGAAACTTTTGGTTTTGGTCTGGTATGGAGAGTTGAAAGTGCTACCACATTACTCTGTTATCAGTTATTGAAATTATTCTTGATGGAAAGCATCTTTATTAATGTTTCCAAGCAATATGACGTATACAAAGATCGCCATTGTATTTTCTGTACTTAGCAACATGGCTGTTCTTTGACATGGTGTTTGCATCAGACATTCTCAATTTGACACAAATTATTTGAGCAACACTTACATAAAAATATAGATTTTCAAATTTTTTGTCTGAATTTTTTTTTCTTTTGGATCTGGAGTCTGAAGCTCATTTATTTCAGCTCGCTTGATCACCTCCGAATTATATTCTACAGGTAGTTCACATCCCAAAATCTGATTCACGGCTTGCAAACAATGGTCTTCCAATTGATATCCAGAGATTAAGATGCCGCTGTCTTTACCAAGCATTGCGTTTCTCAGATCCAATCGAGGACCTTGGAAAGGCATGAACATTCTCTTAATAACTTAAATCTTTAACTATGATTGTGTTACAGTCTTCAATTTGCACTTGGAGATTTATGACACTCTGTAAACTAGGTTCTGAGCCAACATAACACTTGCACAACAGAAGCTTGTGGAGCGTCTAAAATCACGTGGAAAGTTTATTTCTCTTCATCTACGATATGAGAAAGATATGCTAGCATTCACGGGCTGCACTTATGGTCTGAGTGAATCCGAAGCGGATGAATTGAGAATCATGAGGTATTATCAATCAACACAAATCTGTGCAATTTTATTTCTACATGCAAGTTATATTAACTGGCTTCATGTATCTCAACAGAGAGAAAACAAGCCATTGGAAACTGAAGGACATAAACTCAACTGAACAGAGATCTGGAGGTAATTGTCCATTGACTCCACACGAGGTGGGGATGTTTCTACGTGCAATGGGATATACCAAGTCCACTTGGATCTACATTGCAGCTGGTGAAATTTATGGTGGTGATAAGTATATATCAAAATTGAGATCGTACTTTCCAAACTTGGTTAGCAAGGTTGTTAGCAGTGTTACTTCTTTTATTGATTAGCTCCACCATCCTTCACTATTCTATTAAACTAATGTACTTCTGCAGGAAGTGCTGGCAACAAAAGAAGAGCTTGAGAAGTTTAAGAATCATGCTTCTCAAGTTGCAGCCCTTGACTACATTATTTCAGTCGAAAGTGATGTGTTTATTCCATCACACTCCGGCAATATGGCAAGAGCTGTTGAGGGCCATCGTAGATTTCTGGGTCATCGCAAGACTTTGACTCCTGATAGGTAAACATATTTTGCTAT
>LR738710.1:680499386-680518288 GCA_902687465.1 Secale cereale | reverse complement strand
ACAAGACTTTATGTAATCAGATAGTAACCACTTCAAAATTATTTTGAAGGTCTTGTATGTCATACAAGAGTACTTATTTAAAAATTAGAGGACCTGATGGGCTGCGCACTTGTGTTTTATGTGTGGGTGTTGTGGCATCTAAGAGAAGCTGGCTGTTAGATGGACCCAGTTTACTGCAGGAGTATCTCAGGTTGTGTAGGAGTCTAAGTAAAGTCTTCAGTAGGTTGTGTTGAAGTCAGTTTGGAATAGCTCTATAAAGGAGCGATCTTGTAATAGTTTCCAGCTACCACCAAATGGTGCATTGCCTGCTTTCCTACAAATAGGGTTAATGTTCACTGAACAGTATTCCAGCTTGCGGCAGCTGGAAATAATAAGATTCATCCTTTATAGAGCTATTCCAAACTGACTTGAACAAAACCGACGTTAGACTCTTTACGTCTAATAGGACTCTTACACACCCTGGATACACCCGCACTAAACTGGACCCATCTAACAGCCAGCTGGATTCTCTTAGATGCCACAACAGGGCGTTTGTACCTGCGCACGTGAAGTTATTCATCCTTAGTGGAACTATGTCCTATTACTCACAAATAATACTCCTAATGTTTGATGTCTATGAATCTTGACCGAGTGGATGGGTGCATGTGGACTAAGTCCTGTTGCATTTAATCTTCAGGAGAGGATTGGTGGAACTCTTTGGCTTACTTGAAAAAGGAGAACTTATGGAAGGTCCTAAGCTGTCCTCACTTGTTACTAAAATGCATAAATACAGGTGATTTGATTTTATTGAATATATGAAAATGTTAAATATCACATGCACATTACTTCTGTTCCACACTTTATGGATTGTACTGTGTTTGCATCTCTGTTTTCAGGCAAGGCGCCCCAAGGAAGAGATATGCGTCCTTGCCTGGGAGCAAGGGCAGAGCACGTCTTAGGACCGAGGAATCCTTTTATGAAAATCCATTCCCGGAGTGCATCTGCCTGACTGGGAAGCATTGATGTGATGATGGTGTAAAGGTATGCCACTATCCTCTAGCAGCATTATACTAGACTTGTTAGTTTGGAGGTAACTTACTTTTGAGTCAAAAGTAGTTTTAAATAATATAAATGAGTCATTTGCTAATAGTTATTTGTCTTTCAATCTTCTGACAACTACATGAAAAGTTGTGTCGTATGAAGACCTAAGTACAGCAAAAGTTAACCATTTTAGAGCAATTTTTAAGATACTGGGAGGGGATACCCTTCCTACCCTAGAGTTAAAATATTTGGTTCAGCAACTCTAGCATAATGCTGGTTCTTCCATGACTCTGCTTTAGATTTTCCCTTTAGGTTACCCATGAGGTTATTATGCATACACCATATTTTTTTTGTTTATGTTGTAGTTACTGCTCATATCAAACTGTAGCCATTTGTATTGCTGCACTCCATCAAACCTTAGCATATCTTAGAACCATTTGAATGAACTTTGAACTGTTCTTATTTGCACTACGTACTGTCACATATACTCAGCTGCTCAGCCTGCATTAGGTGTTTCTGTTCGGCGGCTGGAGCTCTCTAGTGATGCCTTGAAAGTTGAAAAGATCACACTCATACTCCACGAGACCATGATGTGTTCACACAAGTCAGGCAAGGGCATCATTCTTTTGCTGATCTAGATCTAAGAACCCTATATGGAGACCGGCAAGTGTAGTGAAACAACTCTACATGTATCAGTTTATCAGTTTCATTGCCATTCATATAGATTTGACATGTAGGCTATAGCCAAGGAAACTTCAAACGTGCATTAATGCGTTTAGGCCTGGAAGTTGTTATATGCGCCCTGAAGGCACCTTTAGGTCTGAATTCTTACTGTAACTAGAAGAGGAAGCTTACGTACAATGTTCAGTTTCTTCTTCAGCCAGAAAATCATCGTTACAAATGCTGTGTACTTACCCTCCCTTTACATAACTGCATCCCTCATTTTCTCTAATAATAAAACCCAGTGGAACCACCCTAGACTACACGGAATGATTCTGCTATCTGCTTCAGATCCTTGTAATGCCTCTTCCATTGTAGCCCTGCAAAAAGTACATAATTCCTTTTCAATATGAAAAATGTGACGGTAGAAATCAACACCATATTGTGATAAGGACAGGTATTTCACCGTTTGCAGTTACACTGAACAGGTAGAGCCTATTCCCAGCAGCAGTAGCTGTGATGAAGATATGAGGTGGTTCCAGCTCGAACTGGTAGTAAGTTCTTCCGGCATACTCTGCTGTGGCTGTGGACAAAACCTTCCCTTCTACATTCTCGCCGATGACCTCCGGCCCAAAGGCGTTGATCACCTTCTCTGGCGTGCCGATCTTCTCGATCGTTGCATCGTCAAGGTCATCTTGGCAGTTTCAGCATGCTAGTCAGTACCGTGAGACAGTTACCACGCTATGAAATATGCCAAGAAAGAACAATTTCTTCAGGGCTCACCTGCAAACCTACGAGTGGGCGCTACGATGACCGATAGTCGTCCCTCCTTGGGGTTTCCGAACCGCAGGTCGATCTCCGTGCCACCGAGATCAGCAATCGACACTGGTGTCTAAATTGGAACACAACTTTTGCATCAGAAAGTGTGTGACTGACCATGTTCTGAAAACCGAATTTCTGCCAGTAGCTCGAGTTCTCACCTCTTCCCAGCCATCAGGAACTTTGAAGCTGTAAGGGATGATCGGGCTCCAGCCAACTCCGTGGCCTCCAGACTTTTCGTCCGGCCTGCGGTATGTTTTCCAACCTATCTGAACAAATTTACATCCTTATGACATGCACCATGAGAATATGAAGACTTACTCTGAATTGAACTAGCAAGAACAAGAACATCCTATATCACATGGAATTAGTAGATCAAGGTGGCAGTAAGAACCAACCATTCTTATCAGGGCCAGACAGCCCAGGGATCCTCCCCGCCAGCGGGCCCTGCTTGGCCGCTGCCAGGCCATCGCCTGCAAAACCAAGCACTGAAACTCCACAAGCTGCCGCTGCAGAGGCCAGTGCATTTCTCCTCCCTACCAAGGCCACCATCACCCCCTCTCTCTCCTCCTCTTCATGTGACCCTGACAGGGTGGGCCCACTGCCGCACCTCACAACCGCAGGCGCCCTCCCCTTGGTATGGCTGGCCTGCTTTGTGAGGAAGGAGGAGGAGGAGGAGCTTGGCAAGAAGAGGGCCAAGCTGCTCATCTCTGCTCGGTAGAAGTCTTCCTGCTCCTCCTGCAAGGTGTGATTCGGCTCTGCCTGTTGTTCTTGGGTACTGCTGTGCTGCTGCTTCTGGTTTTGTTGCCTAAAGAGAATTATCTCTTCTGTTCGGTTCATCTTCATCATACATACTCCACGGGCTGTTGTGGACCGCGGGGGATGGGTGGCCAGGAGGGTTTGAGGGTTGAGACCAAACATCTCACCTTTACCCAGTTTGTTTTCTGCCGTGCCTCGCTCAAATGGAAAATCATCCGGCTTTGCACAAAAATCTTTGTAAATAATAAACGAATAAATATCAGCAGAGCAGGACGTGCCGTGCTTCCTTGAGGCAACTTCCCCATCAACATTGTCAGTCAAAAAACAAAATTTTCTTCCCGCAAAAAAAAAACAAAACAAGTTTTTCTGAATATCTGATACTACATGCCAAGAGAAAGAACATTCTCGCAGTTGCAGGAACATGCCACGACGGTCACACGCCTGCCAAGAAAAATAATTTCTCTGGAAGTATACAGGATTACAGGCACTGTGCAGCGCTATGCACATGCCATATTTCCCTTGCTGACGCGTGACATGGCGACGTCTTAGCTACACGTTCCTCCCTGATTCACCAGTCGTATATACACGGCCCGTCGCCGCGTAGACCAGCTGGATTTGAAAACCTCCGTTTGCAAATTAAAAGACCTGTGTACTTCTCCTTACGCCAATGATTTTAGCTTAGCTTAGCATTACTTGCGCTGTCACTGGTCATATCGTCTTGCTTTTGCGCGTCTCTCCTTTGTTTTATCATCAAAGATTGGCGTCCATTTCCGACTTCTCCAGAATCTCTGTACGTGCGTGCGTGCGTGCGTACGCCTGTGCGACCAACGTGCACCCGGCTGGAATCCCTCAATTCCTCCAGGAACAGGAACGCGGGGTGCCGGCCAGAGGTCGCGGTCTTTACAAATTCTCCCGGGACTGTTCCCGGGGTTCAGACTGATCAGCGCGACAGCGAAATCTGCAAGGACACGAAGAAAAAACGGGGGGAGGCACCGTCGTACCGCACGCGATCACTGTCGCACCTCCCTCCTGAACGTTTGCCGGAAAAACCTCACGCTCTGCCGTCCTGTACCCGCAGCACGGTCACGTTCATAATTCGTATCGCATTTGCCTGGCGGATGGGTGCGCAGACGATAGCGTCCGCCACAGTGCCGCTCATGGTTAACCGAGGAAACGTAAGCTGTCAGAGATGATGCTCCATTGCTCCATGCACTGCCACTACATCCCTTTCACTGCATACACTGGAATTTATTTTGTGGATGCGCCGTTTCAGGTCCATTCCGGCACGGAGAGCGCAATTAATTTGTTCGTGTCGCTGTTCAGCTAGCTCTGAATTATCGCATGAATCAATGTGCAATTATATCTATCAATGTATCATGTTTGACCATTCGGAAGATCGACCGGGCCATCGTGCCGGCGGTGCCTATGCAAAATCAAATCTCGATAGCCTTCGAGTATAAAGTGCGATTCGGACGACGTCCCTTGAGTGCTAGTCCGGGCTGTGTGGTCTTCGCCGGTTTCCCTTAATTAACCGGTCCATGTATGGTTTTTGCGTCTGGTTCCTTAATTCTCTTCTTCTTAATGCAATGCGGGAGCTCCCCGCCCTCTGACGAGGTTCCGTCAGAAAATATGAAGTGCGATTCTCAGGTCGCCATCATTTCACATTGGTAATTAATCGAGCTGCCAGTTGGCACAACTATCATTAATGGTCCAGAGTCTGGAAGCAAAAACAGTTAAATCAGCTGGTACAACAGAGTGTAAATTGAGGACATCATTTGCTATGTGCAATGTAGTTAGCCGACATAAAATTATGTTGCCCGGCAAAATGGTAAAATGGTAGCACTTCGTAAGAAAGAAAATCTCAGGTTATCGTAAGTAATACACCGAAACATAATCTTTTCATTCTCTTATAAGAAGTAAAAAGATAAATTGATCTTTTGTAATTTTACAATGAGAAACAAATAGGCCAGCACACACAAAAAATATATTCTGATAAGAAAATACAATTTACATAAATTAACATCCATTTTATTTACACATTTATTTTCTATTGCCTTCAAGGGCAGCTTAGCACTGAAACTCGGGTTAATCCTCGGATATTAAGAATACACTAACGGTGGTAACTGGCAAGATGCTCTACCAAGTTACATTATGTATCTAATAGTTCTATATATGGAAAAGAACTAAGTCAGGGTCTACTCCTTTTGGATAGCTGACAATCTGATTACTAGTGTCCGGCATGGAAAGTGCAATTTTCTTGGCACTCTCTAAGTAGCTCTGGAACTTCTTATGATTGACCTCGGGCTTATCCATCTTGTCTGCGAGCTTTGGCTGGTCATTTTCGTGCTTCAATGGTTCCATGGCAAGAGACAATTCCTCTCTCATGAGCTGGTACTTGACTGCTAGTTTCTGAAAGGTCCAGTTGCCAGTGATCCAGTCGAATTTGTACAAAGGGAGGAAGCGGTGTCCGTATGTCGCTATGAACTCGATGGCCGAAAGGATGAATTTAAACTCCTCTGTGGAGAGGTAGTAACTAAAGCTCAACCTGGTCCATCCTGGCTTCAATCCACTGTAACCCTGAAAAGTTTGTGATGAAAAACGGTAACATTAGTACCTTGTACTGAAACAATCAAGCTGGCTCCTTTGACAATTCATTCTAAAATTTGTGGTACCTCAAGGACAGCAGACCGAATGCGAAGTGAGAGCTCGTCGTCGACATCAAGCAAGATGTGACCATAGGGACCTGCACAAGCACAACCTCCCCTTGCCTGGATGCCGAAAAGATCGTTCAAAAGCCTAGTCACAAAACGACCGTGGAGGGGCAGTTGCTTGCGCCTCATCTTCTCCAACGGTTTATCACAACCAGGCTCATCAAAATCATCAAATGGCTTTTTCGTCACGATCACTGATGGGTAGATTAGGAATGAGAAGATTGGTAGACGATGGACACTTGTGTTGCCTAGCACCCTAACATTTGGATTATGGGCAAGCCTTTTCATCGCCACCTCTGAGAACACGCGCTCACGAAGGTCCATCGTGTCGTAACCAACATACTCCTTAACCCAAAATGCAAGTGATGCACGAATCTTTTGCAATATCGGTGGTGTGCCAGCATCCTCTCGCTCCTCGATATCATCGTAGTACAATGTATCCTGCGCATATCATACCGTTTGTAATTTATTATTATGGCACACAACACAAATACTGCGCATATCACACAAAGTACTTGACGCTAATACTTAATATGTTTGCTCACCTCCTCATTGAAGCCATTGACATAGGCCACTGTGCCACCTCCGCACGTCGAGGGAGGCTGAGAATTGAGCCTATATAGTGATTTGTTCATCAGAAGGATGCCCGGTGTGCCCGGTCCCCCGACAAATTTGTGAGGGCTCAAGAAAACGGCGTCGTACCCATCGACTTCACCAGACTTCATATCGATCTTGACATAGGGTCCGCTGCACAAAGGATAGTAATTTAAGTTTTTGGGCGTAGTTTGTTGATTAACACATAAAATAGTAGAAATTAAACGAAGCACTAGATGGAACGTCGACAAGTTTCCAAGGGGTCTGTAAAGTCAAAATATTTTTGCTGTCATGGTACGCTAATATAATTATTCACTAGGCTTTCTACGAGTTAATTTCCTCCTCTTGTGTTAAAAAAAAATCAGCTTGCTTCAACACGCAAGCAACATTGACCATGTAGTCACAGTTGATTTTGCATTTGCCAAGTATATAAATCAGTACGAAACATAAGTCAATGTGAGATCATGTTTGAACTAGTGTATGGATCAGTTCGGGCGGTGCTGTCGTGTGCGTGTCATGTCCATTATTTTAATGCAAATGAGTAGAAAAAATTAGTTATAGTGCTGACAAGGCAAGTGTGACCAACGTTCAAGAAATCCTGTAGGTCATTGATTGTTACATCAACTGTTTTTTTCTAGTTGTTTATTTTCTTGTTATGTATGCATGCAGAAAAAAACAACAATTTTTGAATAAAGAAAAGTAGGATTTCCTTAGAAAAACGGTGGTATTTCTTGTGCCGTTATATTTGAACTTTTTTTTAAAGATAAGATTTGGTAGGTTAGACGATAACAACACATGAACTATGTAGTTTGACAGAAGTAGAGTTCTTAGGCTTTGAACAGAAACATGTAGTAAAGGAATTTCTGGGAATGTATACGAATTTTGTAGAAAATATTTATCCACTCTATATGTAGGAAAAGAAACAACATAGTAATACTAATTTGTTTTCAAGGAACCTTCATGCACTTTGTAGAAGCTTAAAACCAAGTATGGTGGTTAGCTTAGTCGTAAGAGAGAATGGAAACCAGATTGTCAAATCCATGCAGGTCACATGCGATCCACGAAGAGGTGTGCTAAGGAAGTAAGCATCAGTGTATCACAGGTGTCACTCACCTCGCGGCGAAGTCGAAGCACGCGAACGCGCCGTGGTGGTGCAGAACGCGGGCGATCTCGCGCGTGTCCGTCACGACGCCGGTGACGTTGCTGCACGCCGAGAAGGACCCCAGCATCGGCCGGTCGGCGTACTCCGGCGACCCGAGCGCGCGGCGGAGCGCGGCCACGTCGACGAGCCCGTCGGCGTCGACGCCGATCTCGACCACCTCCGCCAGGCTCCGGCGCCACGACAGAAGGTTGGAGTGGTGCTCGTACGGCCCGACGAAGACCACCCAGCGCTCCTCGGCGCGCAGCTGCGCCGAGAGCCGGTCGCGCATCTCGACGGACGGCAGCGCCACGCCGATGACCTCCTGCAGGCGCTTGATGGCCGCCGTCGTGCCGGCGCCGCAGAAGAGCAGCGCGTCGCCGGGGCCGGCGCCCATGCAGCGCTTGATGTAGCGCGCCGCCTTGTGCACCAGCCGCGTCGTCTTGCTCCCGACGTGGCTGTCCTCCGTGTGCGTGTTCCCGTAGAACGGGAGGACCTCCTTCACGAGGTAGTCCTCGATGTAGCTCAGGCTCCGGCCCGACGCCGTCTGGTCGGCGTAGGTCAGCGCGCGGCGCCCGAACGGCGTGTCGAACTCGACGTTCTTGCCGATGAGCTGCGACCGGAGCCACTCCACCTTGTCGTCCGCTGCCGCCGCGCCCTTCTCCGACTTGGCCGTGACGCCGAGAAGGCTCAGCAGGGTGGCGCTCATGGCGCCCTCCACCGCGTGATCCATGGACGCCGCAGCTTTCGCCAGAGACGGCATTGAGTCTCCTTAACAGGCTAGCGGAGTTGGCGATGGAGCGATGGTATTAGTGGCAAATGGCGATGGGCAAGATCTTCTCGGCAATCAATGGTAGTATATGGGAAATGGTTTCGATGTGTGTATCGCTTGCAAGGGCGCGCACGTATATATAGCCACCGCTAGCTTCGTCACGTGGAAAATAATCGCATGCAGCTATGTAAGTGCACACATGAGTTGAAGGTGTTGAACGGTGTGAAGGACGGAACACGACATGGAAGAGGGAGTATTTTTCAATATTGGTCAACGAAATTGCTTCATGTGGAACAATTATCCTCGTGTGCTTTAATACCAATTGATTGGTTTTGCATCTAGCTAAGAAATTTTTCTTCTGTTTTACAACGTGCGGCATTCTTTCTAACTCATGTGGGGGGTTTCCTATGAAACGCCACCGGCAGAAATCGATCATTTTCTTTTTGAGTTTTTGTGTCCGGAAATAATGACCAACATCAACATTTATCTTGATCCCAACACCGCTTTCTTGTACAAAAATCTTGACTCGCTTCCGCCAATCAGAGTCGGAGGCCTTCATATGCAGAGCTTGTCGCAGAAAGGATCACTTAGCTTTATCACAAACCTTCTCAAGATCCACTTTGAAAATGGCTTCTTCAACTTTCTTCCAATGAATTTCATGTAAACTTTCTGAGGTGGCGTAATATGCGCCCAAGCATGAAAACAGTCTGAGGTGGCGTAATATGCGCAATTTGTGTAAGATGATTTGTTGCCATCTTGATGAAAATCTTAAAACAGGTGTTGAGCTCTCGCCCCCTCCGCCTGCGCTGGTGGCCACTCCGGCCGCGACGGCCACCCACCCACCCCGGCCTTTACTTCAGCCACCGCCCCTAGGGGCTATGCTGCTCCTCGCCGCTTCTCCGCGCGGCCCGGCGCCGACCGCCACACTGCTGGACTGGAGCACCCCTGAAAAGGGGGAGATCCAGGGCGCGCCCAGCGGTCCGTCGGAGGTCCCGGAGACCCCTCTGTCTCCGTTGATGCTGGATTCCCGGCGGCCAAGCTGCCCCCCGCATGGATCTGGCGCCAGGGCAGTGGATGCGGGCTTCGGACTGGAGGACTGCGGCGTGTCCTCCCCAACTGAGCGCCCTCGTCTCAAATCCATTGTGGTAAGTGATCTCCCCTTGCCCTCTCCGGTCGCCGAGGACATTGAAGAAGGATGGGCTGTCCATCAATCACGCAAGAACCGCCGCGCCAGCAGAGATGCAATTAGTACTCGGCAGCGACGGGGGAGCCAGCGCCCTCGCCATTATCGCGGCCACCCGCCCTCGGCGGGCAGATACGCCTTTTTAAGGAGATTCAAGGGCCTCTGCTTCCGCTGCCTCAGCCATCGTCATCGTAGAATAGATTGTAGAGATCCCCTCCGCTGCATTATCTGCAAGCGCCAGGGACATTTTGGCTGGCAGTGCTCGCAAACCCACACAACGCAGCAAAGGGCTCAGCTGCCGACCCGCCGCGCCCCACTCGCCGGCCGGTCTGTGAGCGCCTGGTTTTCCCACCCGCTCCACCGCCTCCGCCGCCGCATAGCGAGGCCATGGAGCCGGCCGCCCTCATTAATCATGCCCGCCTCCCCCGTAACAGCCACAAGGTCATTTCTTCCTCCCCGGCGATGGAGCACCAGGTGTTCATGCTGAACCAGCATGCGGTTGTCGTCACGGCGGTGGGCACAAAGGCGCACGCGGCGAGCCCGCTGTCCCTTGGCCGCGCGATTGAGCGTGAGCTCAAGATCCCTCCACATCTGCTTCGCGTCACCTGCCATGACCCTGAGGACTTCTTCGTCTACTTCACCATGCCGGCGCACAAGGACCTGGCGGTGCGGCACGGCTCGCTATCGGTGGATGGCGTGTCGTTTCTGCTTGAGCCTTGGAGGGAGGATGCCCATGCCATCCGGCTCAAGTGGATGCTGCACGTGCGAGTCGTCATCGAGAAGCTCCCCCAGCAGCTCTGGACGTTGGAGGGGGCAAAGGAGGCCATCGGTGACAAGGTGATCATCGATCGCCTTGACAGCCGGACTCACGAGCGCGTCGACACCAAGTTGTTCGCGTGCTGGGTCTGGTGCTGGGACCCTGCCCACATTCCCACAAGGCACGCAATCTGGAAGCACGCCCGTGGCGCGGGCCGGGTTGAGTAGATGGTGGGCTACTCTCCCCCGAGCCGTGCGGTGGCGCCTTCGCCGGAGCTGCTCCAGTACGACCTCCTCCTCCACCTTGACCGCGCGGAGGACTGGACCCCGCTCTCGCCGCGGTCGTCTCGCTCGCCGCAAAGCGGCATCCCCTCCGACGACGACGATCCCGACAAGCGCCCCTACCCACGGACAAAAACGGGTGTCTAGGTCGAGGGCCTGGAGGACGGCAGGCCGGCGCTCGCCCCCGTGCCCACCATGCGCCCCCAACCTCGTGTCGCATCCACGGGATGCCGGGGCATGCCGGCCGCGGTGGGCCGGCGCGAAGACGAAGGCGGTGACCCAGGCTACCAGAGGAGGAGCTGGAAGGACACGCTCCTGGGCAGGGGCCGTGCCAGCGACCGTGGCTCTGCCCTTGCCCCGGCGCCGCCCACGGAGAGGACGCGCAGCCGCACTCCCACCTCGCGCCACCGCCAGGGCGCGCCGCGGGGCAGGTACCTGTGCGCAGATAAGAGGCCTGCGCTCGAGCCTGCCAAGAGGGAAGAAGTGGCAGCAGCTCAGTCTCGCTCGTCCAAGGTTCGAGGAAAGGAGGCTGTCCGACGCAGGGTGGTGTCGAAGGCCGAATCCTCGGGTGGCCCCTCCCTGCTCGCCCCACCGTGCAAGCTGGGCGAGGAGCGGGAAGCACCTGTCGTCCCTGCGGTGGAGAGGGAGGCGCCGCTGGACCCGGTGGAGGAGTTTTTCCAAGAGGCACAGAAGAACCTCCCCCGCCACGGCGGTGTGACGCCATGGCCTCGAAGATAGACGAGGTGATTGCTGCCAAGCTGGACAAGCCTCTCTGCTTCAACGACGCGAATGGGGGTGACAGCGGCGAGCCCCTGGACATGGGTCTAGCCCTCTCCCTGGCTCGCCACACCCCCACGGCGGCCGACACTCATGAGGTGCAGCTGGGGGTGGTCACGCAGAGGGTCACAGAGATTCAGCTTGAGGGAGAAGGGGGCAAAGCAACACAGCAGCCTCTCTTCACCAAGCTGACGCCGGCGATAGTCAGGAAACCGCCGGCAAGAGACAAGACCCCGCTCAAGGCCAGGCCACAAACCAAGATAGTCAGGCAGAGTGCCCGACAGGCAGCAAACCCCTCCTCGGTGCCAGTCTCGCAGCGGGGCACACTGCGTCTGGTGCTGGGGCTGGGAGTCCTGGGGCCGAAGGAGAAGATGACGGCGCGTGCGGCAGAGGCCCTCATTCGGCGCTTCGACGAACCACTCTCGGATGATGACATAGCTGCCATCGCAAAGCTCACCAGCCTTGACGCCCGTGCGCTCAAGGCAATCGCCGGCATGCCCGGCCTCCAAGGAGAAGCCTCAGGGCCCCGTTCCCCATGTTAGACAGCCATAGACTTGTAGCCGGCCGGCGACGACCAGCATCACGCTGGGCAGAGTCCTCTCTAGTCTCTAGCATGTTGGTCTGTATCAGTAGTAAGCTTAGCAGGGTAGATGTTTGCCGGCGGGGTTTTGGGCCTATTGGTGGCCGCCGGCAACCCCAGGCTGGAGGGCTGGTGTACCTATGTTCCTTTGCATTTCTAGCAGTTAGTAGTCGTCAGCAATTCATCAAGCACCGCCATGTCCGCCCTCGTAATAGGAAGAGTCCTCGCTGGTTTCTGGTTGGATGAAACCAACATACGATTTTGAGTTGGAATGTGAGGGGTTTGAACACACCGGCGAGGCGCTCGGTCATCCGCGACACCGCGCACGCACACAAGATTGCAATCCTTTGCATACAAGAGACTAAGATAGATTGTTGATCAACCTGCTTAGCTAGAGAAGTAGGTGGCTCTTGGCTTGACCAATGCATAGTTCTCCCAGCCATTGGAACAAGAAGAGGGGCAGCCATCTTTTGGAATTCTTCCACTGTAACGGTGCAGTCTCACTCTATAGGACGTTTCTCCATCACAACCAAGGTGCATATAGGAGGGACAAACATAGAATACTGGCTTACCACAGTCTACGGACCGTCGGATGGAGAAAGAAAAGACGATTTCCTCGCAGAGATAGCTAGGATTGCTCCCCCGACAGGCCAAGCATGGCTCATCAATGGAGACTTCAACATCATATATGAAGCAAGGGACAAAAATAACAGCAACATAAACCGTAGGATCATGGGGAAGTTTAGAGCAGCGATCGACGCTGGTAGTTTATGAGAAATCAAATGCAAAAACCGTCACTTCACCTGGAGCAATGAGCGTCAAAACCCGACCCTAGTCAGCATTGATAAGTTTTTCTACACCATCGCTTGGGAGGGGCTGTTTCTGTCATATCTCCTGCACGCCGCGGCCACATCCTGTTCGGATCACTGCCCCCTGCTCCTCGCATCGGCGGCGGCTCCGCATCGCCCGGCTAGGTTCAGATTTGAACATTTTTGGTCACGCTTCCCGCGCTTCCAGGAGACAGTCCAAAACGCATGGAACCGCCCAACCACAGCGAGATGCGCTTTCGAGAGGCTAAAGGATAAAATGGGACGTGTAGAAAGAGACCTTAAGATATGGAGTAAATCTCTTTTTGGAGGAGCAAAGATGCAGATGCAAATTGCAACAGAAGTAGTGCTCCGCCTGGACATAGCTCAAGAAACTAGAGCTCTCTCCGACGCGGAATTCCATCTTCGGAAAATGTTCAAATGTAGAATCTTAGGTCTCGCGGCAGTGGACCGTGCAAGGAAGCGCCAGGCCTCCAGGATAACTTGGCTGCGTGCTGGTGACGCTCCCTCGGCGTTTTTCCAAGCAAAGATAAATGCTAGGAGGAGGAAGGCATTCATTCATGCAATTCAGGGGCCAACCGGAGAAGTAGCTACCTCACACGAGGACAAGGAAAACGTCATTCATGCACACTTCTCCTCTCTACTAGGCACAGCAGTGCACCGCGACACCTCTGTCAACTGGCAATCCCTAGCGATGCCTAGGCTACAAGGGGGAGGGTTGGACAACCCCTTCACAGAGGAGGAAATATGGCGTGCAATCAAGGCATCGCCGGCCGAAAGCTCGCCGGGGCCGGATGGCTTCTCCGGTTCTTTCTTCAGATCATGCTGGGCAACTATCAAAGGAGATGTCATGGCGGCTTTCAGCCAGTTTTACAACTTGCTGGGCAGGAATTTTAGAGCAATCAACACGGCGGCGGTTGTACTTCTACCAAAGAAAGATGGTGCAACCTCAGTCAACAACTACAGACCGATCAGCCTAATCCACTCCATTGCGAAGCTGATCTCAAAAGTGCTCTCTCTCCGGATTGCTAGTGTAGTGCACACGCTCATTTCACCAGCACAATCAGCCTTCCTGCGCACAAAGTGCATCCACGACAGTTTTCTGTATGTCCAAAACTACATCAGAGCCCTGCATAGAAGGAAGACACCAGCCTTGCTGCTCAAGCTAGACATCGCGAAGGCCTTCGATAATGTCTCATGGGAATATATCATAGAACTGCTGCAACATAGAGGTTTTAGCGCGCGTTGGAGAGATTGGATTGCCTTGCTGCTATCCACGTCCTCGTCATCGTTCCTCCTAAACGGCACCCCCGACAAAAGGATACATCACCGGCGAGGCCTACGACAGGGTGACCCCCTGTCCCCTTTCTTGTTCATCCTCGCAATTGACACACTACATCACCTGCTGCAAGCTGCAGCAGAACAAGGCACCATCGCGCCGCTGCCGGGCCGGGAGCTAAAGCTTAGAATCAGTCTTTATGCTGACGACGTCGTCATATTTGCTAACCCAATTAGGCAGGAGATTGATGCACTAATGAATATTCTGCATGAGTTTGGAGCAGCCACTGGCCTTCACATTAACCCCGCAAAGTCTACAACGCTACCTATCAGATGCGAAAATATTGACTTAGCTAGAGTGCTGCAGAACTTTGGGGGAACCCAGGGTTCCTTCCCATCAACTTACCTAGGTCTGCCTCTCACTCTATCCAGGCTCAGATTAGCAAACCTGCAGTTCATCCTAGACAGGATTAAAGCCCGGCTAGCGGGTTGGAAGGGGAAACTTCTGCCCATAGCTAGCAGACGAGTACTAGTTAGATGCATCCTAAGCGCCATGCCAACCTTTGCACTGTCTGTACTTCGAGTCCCAAAGAAATTACTCAAAGAAATCGACAAATGTCGGCGTAGATTCCTTTGGAAACAGGACAAAGAGATCACAGGAGGTAGCTGCAAGGTTAATTGGCCGGCGGTCTGCACCCCAACATCGCATGGAGGACTGGGGATCCTGGACCTCGAGTGTTTCAGCCGAGCCCTTAGACTGCGATGTCTCTGGATCTCCTGGACTGACCCAGAGCGACCATGGGTTGGCACGAAGACACCATGCAACGCTACTGATAAAGCTCTCTTTGCGACGGCAACAACGGTCACCATCGGAGATGGAAAAACAGCTCTGTTCTGGCACTCCTCATGGATGGGAGCAAACACACTAGCTAGCTCACACCCCCTCCTCTACAAGCATTCTAGACGAAAAAATATGACAGTTCAGGATGCTCTCAGGGATGACACCTGGATAAAAACCTGCGGCATGGAAATCTTCAACCTTTACTGGCGGAATTCATCCGTCTGCACCGCAAGGTCAGGACGATGGACACGGTGCTTACAGAGGAACATAGGGATCAGATTGGGTGGACTCTGTACGAAAAGGGCCAATACTCGACAAGATCAGCCTATGCGGCACAATTCCAAGGAAGAATGCAAGTTGACTGGGAAAAACTCATCTGGGAAGCCAAGGTACCAGGGAATATCAAGATCTTCGTTTGGCTACTAGTGCAAAACCGCCTCTGGACTTGTGACAGGCTACAAAGACGGGAATGGCCAAACAGCTACTTCTGCCCTTTGTGCATTCGCAACCTGGAGACGGCGCACCACCTGATCTGTTCATGCCCACTAGCTCGCGAGGTTTGGACAAGGGTAGGAGCGAGAGGAGGGTGCCAACAGCTAGACCCAAGACACCATCCCCAGGGAGAAGATTCAATTGCCTCCTTCCAGTGCTTGATGGGAAACACACAACCAGCACAAAGAACGGCTAGCAAGGCCACCATGCTTCTGACATGTTGGGAGATTTGGAAAGAAAGAAACCGATGCATGTTCAGTGGGAAGACCCCTTCTGTCCAAGATATGACAAGGGCCATCGACTACTCCATCGAGCTTTGGCGGCAAGCGGGAGCAATTCACCTAGAGAGCCCTTTCCGGGATCCACCATGAGATTTAACTCATGCAGTTTAGATTTTTGATCTTGCTTTTGTAACAATAGCCAGGTCCTAGGACCAGCAATCCACCTTTGTATTTCCCATTGCTTTCTGCTAATGATATGAAATGCCAGCAGTATGCTGGATCTTTCAAAACAAAAAAATTAACATTGAGCAAGCAAATCGGTTTAAACTGCTCAATACGTACCACTCCTTCCTTCTTAGGGAGTAAAGTAATAGTCCTAAAATTAAGCTTAAATAACTGAAGTTGGCTATTGAACATATCCTCAAACATGGGCATCAAGTCTTCCTTAATGATCCCCCAACACCTCCCTTAATATGTTGCAGGTCATGTAAACAAGATTGTACCGTGAAAAAAGGAGAAAGAAATAAAGAGGACCAAGAAGGGCACGACAAGGGACCTTGGCTGCAAGTTTTTGTGTGCGTGTGTTCATCTACTTGATGTGATCGATCCTATGGGCAAATCCCAACAATTGGTATCCGAGCAAGGCTCAAGATCCGAGCTTGCGCTTGCCCCGGGGAGGCTACCCCAATTAGCGCCTCGGGGCGGGCGATATCGTCGCTGGGTGATGTGGCGAGGGGAAGGAATAATTGATCGTCGCTTGGAAGAGCAACAAGGAGGGAGACGACATGATGTTGTCAGCAAGACAATGAAAGGAGATCATCGATGGGGGCGGTGGCGCCAAGGTGCGGTGCTTGAAGATCTCATCAATATCATCGTCCATGATAGTCAAGTAGTTGTGCGAGTTAGCATGCAACAGTCTTTGCCATGTCAATGAGTAGTTGCTGTCGTGTCGAAGTGCTAATCTATGTGAGGATCTGTTGTAGATGAAGCGTGCTCGGGTCTTCTACACATCTCGACAAGAAAGTAAAGTTTAAGTATGTGGGAGCAATAAACCAGTGACATTGAATCTGTTCAATTAAGCCATGTATCTACATGAGGTCGGAGTGAATTGTGGAGTAAACAACAAAAAACTACCACATGTGGGGCTAGGGTTACATAAAACTTTCTTTACTCGCAAATAGATACCACAATTTTGGTTCGCTGTTCCAAAAAACTCAAGTGACTGAATGGTCATGTCTTAATGCGGTTTATGACATGGAGGGCCCACTCGTCAGCTCCACGTGGAAAAAAAATGTCAACACCGTTATGATCGTGTGGGGCCCACATGTCACTTTCTTCACCTCTATCTCCCTTTCTTCTGTATCACCGGTGGTCTTCCTGCTGCTCTGGTGGCCTCCCATGTCAGAGGATGCCAGGGAGAAGCCCATGCAGGTGCGCATGCAAAGCTGAGGTGTTGCTGCTTGTAGCTCCCGCCTCCCACATAGGATATGTGTTGCTCGCCGCTACTGGTGCGTGCTTCTGCTGCTCTCGTCGTGCTGCTGCGTGTTGCTACCGTAGCCCGCGGCTGCTGCTACTCGTCGCCGCTGCCCGTCGTCCTTGTTGCTTGCTGCTGCTGCCCATGGTCGTGATGGAAATATGCCCTAGAGAAAATGATAATGTTTTTATTATTATATTTCCTTATTCATGATAAAGGTTTATTATTCATGCTAGAATTGTATTGACCGGAAACTTAAATACATGTGTGTATACATAAACAAATACCGTGACCCTAATGACCCTCTACTAGACTAGCTCATTGATCAACAAATGGTTAAGGTTTCCTAACCATAGACATAAATTGTCATTTGATAACAGGATCACATCATTAGGATAATGGTATGATGGACAAGGCCCATCCGTTAGCATAGCATATGATCGTTCAGTTTATTGCTACCGCTTTCTAAATGTCAAATACATGTTTCTTTGACCATGAGATCATGCAACTCCCGGACTCCGGAGGAATACCTTGTGTGCTATCAAACGTCACAACGTAACTGGGTGATCATAAAGATGCTCTACAAGTATCTTTGAAGGTGTCTGTTGGGTTGGCATGGATCGAGACTGGGATTTATCACTCCGTGTGACTGAGAAGTATCTCTGGGCTCTCTCGGTAATACATCATCACAAGAAGCTTGCAAGCAAAGTGACTAAGAAGTTAGTTGCAAGATGATGTATTACAGAACGAGTAAAGAGACTTGCTGATGACGAGATTGAACTACGTATGGAGATATCAACGATCGAATCTCAGGCAAGTAACATACGAACGGACAAAGGGAACTACATATGTTGTCATAAAGGTTTGACCGATAAAGATCTTCATAGAATATGTAGGAACCAATATGGGCATCCAGGTCCCACTGTTGGTTATTGACCGGAGAGTCATCTCAGTCATGTCTACATCATTCTCGAACCCGTAGGGTCCACACGCTTAACGTTTGTTGACGATATAGTATTATATGGGTTATGTGGGTTGGTGACCGAATGTTGTTCGGAGTCCCGGATGAGATCACAAACATGACGAGGAGTTTCGGAATGGTCCGGAGGTAAAGATTAATATATAGGATGATAGTATATATTTGGTCTCCGAAAAGATTTCAGAATGCATCGGGTATTTATCAGATCACCGGAAGGGGTTCCGGGAAGGCCACGAGAGTTATTGGGCCTAAATGGGCCAAGGGGAGGGAGCACACTAGCCCACAAGGGGCTGGCACGCCCCATCCTGGCTGTTAGGGCATAATTTTCCCTTGGTGGTTTTGGTGATTGATGGCAATATCTTTGCGGACTAATCGTTTGCCTTGAGCTTTTCAGGATATCTAACATAAAGGCACTAGACGATTGTTGCCTCTCTAGGACTCCACTGAAGACGGTTTATTTTCCTGCAGTTCTTTTTCGATGGTATTGAGTCGTAGGACTAACCGTACAATTAAGAGGGGGTCCGCTTCGGAAAGTTCTGGGTGGAATCATCACGTACACACTCCCATTGCAGCCTTGTTCCTTTCTCACATTTCTGGAGTTGTCCTTGGTTATGCATAGGGGGGGGGTTGAAATTGAGTGTCAAGCAGTAGTACCGCTGGCAGGGCGGTATACCGCTCCTTGTTCTGCTGGTAGTGCCGCTCCCTAATGTGGTCTCGATTTTTCGTGTCGGATTTTCTT
>LR738710.1:680487713-680499339 GCA_902687465.1 Secale cereale | reverse complement strand
GGGGGGGTAGTGGGAACGGTAGTACCGCCCCCAGGGCGGTAGTACCGCTCCTACTAACGTTCGGACTACCGCGCGGAGCTCTGCTTCATTTGTCTTCTCAGCGGTTGTAGGACACATAGCTACCCGTACAAACCCTCAGCCCCGAGGGTGGACTACTCCCTCCTCATCATGGTGGCCACCAGGATGATGAATATGGCCACCGGTGATGAGTTCCCCCTCCGACAGGGTGTCGAAAAGGGTCTAGATTGTTTTCACGTGGACTACAAAGGCTTGCGGCGGCAGAACTTCTGATCTAGGTTCACCCCAAAGGGTTTCGGAATATTTCGGAATTTATAGGGCAAATAAGGGGTGCGGGAGGCCACCGAGGTGGGCACAACCCACCAGGGCGCGCCTGGGCCCCTAGGCGCGCCCTGGTGGGTTGTGCCCCCCTCGGGGCACCCCCAGGTGTTGCTCTGGCCCATCGGGAGTCTTCTGGTCCATAGAAAATCCACTAAAAGTTTCACGGTGTTTAGACTCCGTTTGATATTGATTTCCTGTGATGTAAAAACATGCAAAAAACAGCAACTAGCACTTGGCACTATGTCAATAGGTTAGTCCCAAAAAATTATTATAAAATAATTGTAAAACATCCAAGAATGATAATATAACAACATGGAACAATAAAAGAATATAGATACGTTGGAGACGTATGAGCATCCCCAAGCTTAATTCCTACTCGTCCTCGAGTAGGTAAATGATAGAAACATATTTTTTCATGTGCAATGCTGCCTACCATGTTCATCACATATTCTTTTTCTTCATAGCATGGACAATTGGACTTTTATATGGTTCAAAGCAATAGTCTAGTTTTGACATGAGGACTTTAATACTCAAGCATATCAACAAACAACCATGTCTTTGAAAATATCAATGCTAAAATAAGTTATCCCTAGCCCATCATGCTTAACCATTGATCCATTCATGAAACACACTCGCATATTAACTACACCCAATACTCAAGTACGATAATAGTGCCTCCTAGTTGGTCCTTTATAAGAGAAGATGGAGACTCAAATTCAAAATAAAAAATGCATAAAGTAAAAGAAAGGCCCTTCACAGAGGGAACTAGGGATTTGTAGAGGTGCCAGAGCTCAAAGCTTAAATTGAGAGATAAAATTATTTTGGGTGGCATACTTTTCCCACCAACGAAAACGACTTAGAGTTCCCAACACTTTCCATGCTAGATATATCATAGGAGATTCCCAAACATAAAAATAAAGTTTATTCCTTTTTCCACCAAACTTTCACTAGCCATGGCTAACCGTATCCACGGGTTCCCTCCATACCAACACTTTCCAAGGAATTTATTATTTGACAACATAAAGTAAATTTATTTTTCATTTCGGGACTGGGCATCCCTAATACCTTTGCCTTACTCTCATGCAATGACAAGTGAATAAACATTCCTCGTGATAAGAACACAACTAGCATGGAAAATATTGGCCACCCCTCACCGCCTCACGAGCGGTACGAGCACACAAAAGAGAAATTTATTTTGAAAATTGGAGATGGCACATACAAATTTGCTTAGAACGGCAAAGGAATACCGCATATAGGTAGGTATGGTGGACTCATGTGGCAAAACTGATTTAAAGGATTTTGGATGCACAAGTAGTGATCATACTTAGTGCAAAATGAAGGCTAGCAAAAGATTGGGAAGCGACCAACCAAGAAACGAATAATCTCATAAGCGAGCATTAAGCATAATTAACACCGAATAATGCACCACAAGTAGGATGTAATTTCATTGCATGACTATTGACTTTCGTGCTTGCATAGGGAATCACAAACCTTAACATCAATATTCTTACTAAAACATAATTAGTCATTAACATGGCTCACATATCACTATCATCATATCTCAAAACTATTACAAAGAATCAAGTTTTTGTCCATTTATCTTCATGATTTTTTTTATTATACCCCCCTTGGATATCTATCATATTGGACTAATTTTATGTGTTGCTTTTGATAAGCTCAAACAAATATAAATGAAGATCATGAGCATAATATTTCTTTCTCTCAAATTAATTTGAGTGAAGCAAGAGAGAATTTATTCAAAAATGCTAAATCACACCATGTTCAAAAAGATATAAGTGAAGCACTAGAGCAACGACGCCAAAAAAGAGCTTCATTGACGGGATGTGAATGCTGCTTACCTAGCCTCCCTGGGAACTATTTGAGGGTTCTATTTCATTTAAAAACTTTCAGATCTAAGTATTTTATTAAAAAACAAGCACACAAAATAAAATGACATCTCAAGAATAGCACATCTCGTGTGAAGAAGCAAAAACTTAGGATCAACCGATACTAATCGATAATTGTTGATGAAGAAAGGTGGGATGCCTACCGGGGAATCCCCAAGCTTAGATGCTTAAGACTTCTTGAAATATTATCTTGGGATGCCTTGGGCATACCCAAGCTTGAGCTTTTGTGTCTCCTTAATTCTTCTCATATCACGGTTTTCCTAAATCTCAAAAGCTTTGTCCACACAAAACTCAACAAGAACTCGTGAGATAAGTTAGTATAAACCAATGCAAAAACCTTATCATTCTCTACTGTAGAAAATCACTACAATCATTATTCAACATTGCATACTAAATGCCTCTGCATATTTAATACTCCTATCCTCAAATAGAATAGTTAAACACACAAACATATGCCAACAATGCAAACATAACAGCAATCTGGCAAAACAACACCGTCTGTAAAGGATGCAAGAGGATCCATACTTCCCTAACTCAATTGTTTTTGAAAAATTTAACATGCTGTAGGAAATTTATCACAGCTTGCTGTGCAAAATATTTCAACCTTTTATCATATTCTGAATTTTCTCGGGAATTTTTACAATAGTGGCAAACTTTCTGTTTCCAAACAACAACATGTAGACTTGTGAAATAAGCATGGTAAAGGCTATCCTTGACACTTTTATTGAAACAAAGGATACAAAAAATTATTCTAAATAATAGCAAGCAAATCCTAACAAGAGAAAATTACGCTGCAAGCAAAACCCATATCATGTGACGAATAACAATATAGCTTCAAGTGAGGTTACCGATAATGTTAGAGACGAAAGAGGGGATGCCTTCCGGGCATCCCCGAGCTTAGTTGCTTGGGTATTCCTTGAGTATTTCCTTGGGGTGCCTTGGGCATCCCCAAGCTTAGGGTATTTCCACTCCTTATTCTCCTCATATCGATATCTCACCCAAAACTTGAAAACTTCAATCACACAAAACTTAACGGAACTTCGTGAGATGGGTTAGTATGATAAAACAAATCATTCACTTTGGTAATGTAAAAGACAAGATTCATAATTGTTTCCACACAATTCCTACTGTAGCATATCATTTCTACAATTTATATTGATCAATAGAAGCCATAGAAACTAGAAAACAAGCAAACTATGCATTGAAAATAGAATCTATCAAAAAACAGAACAGTCTGTAATGATCTGGACTACCACCATACTTATTCAACTATAAAAATTCTGAAAACTTAGGAAAACGTAGGAATTTTTTATATCAATCAAGTGTCAAAATTTCAGCTAATTATCACGTTCCATTGATTTATTGAATTTTCTGCACTGGAAGCAAAACTTTCTATTTTTGCATAGAATCAAATCAACTATCATGCACACTATCCCAAAGGCTTTACTTGGCATTTTATTGAAACAAAACATGTAAAACATGATTAATACAGTAGCTTAACCATGTGAACACACAAAAATAGTAGGTATAAGTGTTGGGTTCTTTCCCAACAAGCGCTTTTCTCTAATGCCTTTAGCTAGGCATGATGATTTCAATGATGCTAACATGGAAGATATGAATTGAAACACAAAGAGAGCATCATGAAGCATATGACTAGCACATTTAAGTCTAACCCGCTTCCTATGCATATGTATTTGGTGAGAAAACTATTTATGAGAACAAGAATCAACTAGCATAGGAAGGCAAAACAAGCAAAACTTCAAGATTTTCAACACATAGAGAGGAAACTTGATATAACTAAGATATGTAGAAGCACATGTTCCTCTCCCATAATAATTTTCAGTGGGATTATGAATGAATTCAACAATATAACCATCACATAAAGCATTCTTTTTATGATGCATAAGCATAGAAATTTTGCTACTCTCCACATAAGCAAATTTATTCTCATGAATAGTAGTGGGAGCAAGCTCAACAAAATAACTATCATGAGATTGAAAATTAGAATCATGATGAAAAGTTTCATGGTTATCATTATTCAAAATATCATACATGTCATCACCATATCATCATAGATAGCAACTTTGTTATCATAGTCAATTGAAACATCCTTCAAAGTAGTGTATTCATCACTAAATAAAGTCATGACCTCTCCAAATCCACTTTTATCAATATAATCATCATATATAGGAGGCATGCTACAATTATAACAAATTTCCACATCAAATCTTGGGGGACTAAAAATATCATCTTCATCAAATATAGCATCCCCAAGCTTATGGCTTTGCATATCATTAGCATCATGGATTTCAAAGAATTCATACTAACAACATTGCAATCATGCTCATCATTCAAATATTTTATGCCAAACATTTTATAGCATTCTTCTTCTAAAAATTGAGCACAATTTTCCTTTCCATCATTTTCACGAAATACATTATAAAGATGAACAATATGATGCATCCTCAATTCCATTTTTTGTTTTCTTTTATAAACCAAACTAGTGACAAAACAAGAAGCTAAAAGATTCGATTGCAAGATCTAAAGATATACCTTCATGCACTCACCTCCCCGGCAACGGTGCTAGAAAGGAGCTTGATGTCTACCACACAACTTGTTCTTGTAGACTCGTGTTGGGCCTCCAAGCGCAGAGTTTTGTAGGACAATAGCAAATTTCCCTCAAGTGGATGACCTAAGGTTTATCAATCCGTGGGAGGTGTAGGATGAAGATGGTCTCTCTCAAACAACCCTTCAACCAAATAATAAGAAGTCTCTTGCGTCCCCAACACAACCAATACAATGGCAAATTGTATAGGTGCACTAGTTTGGCGAAGAGATGGTGATACAAGTGTAATATGGATAGTAGATATTGATTTTTGTAATAGTAACAATAAAACAGCAATGTAGCAAGTGATAAAATGGAGCACAAACGATATTGCAATGATGGAAAATGAGGCCTAGGGTGCATACTTTTGCTAGTGCAATCTCTCAACAATGCTAACATAGTTGATCATATGATTATTCCTCAAAGTGCAATAAAGAATCATTCTCGTCTATTAGCAGAGAACAAAAGATAGAAATTGTTTGCAGGGTACGAAACCATCTCCAAGATATTCTTTCCGATCAATCTATCTTAGAGTTCATACAAAAATAACACAAATCTATTCTTTCCGATCAATCTAACCAAGATTTCGTACTAAAATAACACCATATGACACATATCAACCAACTCTAATGTCACCTAGATATTCCAATGTCACCACAAATATCCATGAGTTGATTCTACGATATGCATTAGACAACTTCATGATCATAATATTCAATCCACACAAAGAACTACAAGGAGACCCCAAAGTTTCTATCGGAGAAAAGATAATAAAAACATGCATCAACCCCTATTCATAGATTAGCCCAATGTCACCGTGGGAATCCGCAAGTTGAGTGCCATAACATACATCAAGTGAATCAATATGATACCACATTTTCACCTCAAGTATTCATACTGCAAGACATACATCATCTCTTCTCAAATCTGAACATTCAATCCGACATGACAAAACTTCAAAGGGTAAAGATTCAATTCATCACAACAAGAGTAGAGAGGGGATAAACATCATATGATCCATCTATGTTAACAAAGCCCATGATATATCAAGATCGTGACATCTCGAGATCGCGCGTGAGAGAGAGATTAAACACATAGCTACTGGTACAAACCCTCAGCCCCGAGGGTGGACTACTCCCTCGTCATCATGGTGGCCACCAGGATGATGAAGATGGCCACCGGTGATGATTTCCTCCTCCGACAGGGTGCCGGAAAGGGTCTAGGTTGGTTTCTTATGGACTACAGAGGCTTGCGGCGGTGGAACTTCTGATCTAGGTTCACCCCAAAGGATTTTAGAATATTTGTGAATTTATAGGGCGAAGAAGGGGTGCGGGAGGCCACAGAGGTGGGCACAACCCACCTGGGTGCGCCTGCCCCCCCAGGCGCGCCCTGGTGGGTTGTGCCCCCCCCTCGGGGCACACCCCAGGTGCTGCTCTGGCCCATCGGGAGTCTCATGGTCCATAAAAATCCACTAAAAGTTTCGCTGTGTTTGGACTCCATTTGATATTGATTTCTCGCGATGTAAAATACATGCAGAAAACAACAGGTGGCACTTGGCACTATGTCAATAGGTTAGTCCCAAAAATTATTATAAAATGATTGTAAAATATCCAAGAACGATAATATAACAACATGGAACAATCAAAAATTATAGATAAGTTGGAGACGTATCACTAACCAAGGAGAAAGCCACTTTTCCTCATATGGTTTTAATTAATAATGCAAATGCTACTAACCCGTGTTGTGAGCATGTGCATCTTGTGGAGGAGAATGCCAAGTTGAAGGAGCAACTTGAGAAAGGCCTTGTGTCTTGCATACAAGGTGAGAAGAACCTCAACGACCTTTTGAGCAATCAAAAGGAAGTTGTGGCCAAGGAAGGGATTGGGTTTGCACCCAAGTCCAAGAAGAAGAAGAATGACAAGATCAAGCAACCTCTTCCTCTCAAGAAAACATTTGTGAAGCAGGGAGAGGGTACTTCCAAGGAGAAGAAGAACAATGCTACAGCTGGTGGTGCCAAGAAGGGCAATGCCACTCCTTCCAACATAGCCAGCGACTTTAACCCGTCTTATGTGTTATGCCGTGCTAGTGATGGGCATGTTTATGCCAAATTTGTTGGTTCTTCTTACGAGTACATTGAATGGTCTATTTGGGTTCTTAAGACCCTTGTTGCTAACATCAAATGATCCATTACAAAATGGGTACCTAAAACCAAGCATTGATCTCTTGTAGGTGTTTGCTTATGGTGGGGGATCATGGTTGCTCGATAGTGCAACCACAAATCATATGACCGGAAGCGATGACTTGGTGGTGAATGTGAACAAGGTTTCATCTATACCCACCAATGTCGAATGGGGTGATGTCTCATCTTCTAAGGTATTGGGTCTTGGCAAGGTTGTCATTTCTCATGATGTCACAATCGAGAAAGTCATGCTTGTTGAGTCCCTTGCATACAACTTACTTTCCGTTCGTCAACTTGCACTCATGGGCTTTTCTACTTTCTTTGATATTGATTTCGTGGCCCTCTTGTGAAGCAAGACTCTTAAAGTAGCCTTTGTTGGGCATGTCGAGAATGGTCTTTATGTGATTAACTTTTCGGAGCGACCCACTAAGACCACGACATGCCTAATGGCTAAAGTTGACGTGGGGTGGCTTTGGCATCGCTGTTTAGCCCATGCCAATATGAGATCTTTGCAAAGTCTTCTCAAGGGGGACCACATCCGTGGACTAAAAAATGTTAGTTTTGCCAAAGATTGTTCTTGCAGTGCTTGTATCCAAGGAAAGCTACATGAGAAGGCTCACCCTCCCACAACTATCATCTACTCGGCGAGACCCTTAGAGCTCCTTCACATGGATCTCTTTGGGCCTCCATCCTTTGATAGTCTTGGGGGTAGAAAGTATTGCTTGGTGATTGTGGATGATTATTCAAGATACACTTGGTTGTACTTCTTCAAGAGGAAGAGTGAGACCCAACAAACCGTCATCAACTTTGCAAATGAAGCTCAACATCAACACAATGCACATATTTTGATGATAAGAAGTGACAACGGCACCGAGTTCAAGAACTACACCTTGGATGAGTTTCTTAGTGATGAGGGGATCAAGCATCAATATGCAGCACCCTACTACCCTCAACAAAATCGTGTAGCGGAGAGGAAGAATCGGACCTTGATGGACGCGACAAGGACCATGATAGCGGAGTTCAAGTCTCCGTACAACTTTTGGGCCAAAGCCATCAACACCGCTTGTCATGCATCCAATCGGCTCTATATCCGCAAAGGCTTGAACAAGAGTCCATATGAGATACTTACCGGCAACAAGCCCAACCTCAAGTACTTCCGGGTGTTTGGTTGTAAGTGTTTCATACTCAAGAAAGGTGTCCGTTTGTCTAAATTTGAGGCTAGAGCTCATGAGGGCATATTTGTTGGTTATGCTACAAACGCTCATGCTTACCATGTCCACAGGACTTATTGAGGAGACGTGTAACGTGGAGTTTGATGAGAATAACGGCTCCCAAGTGGAGCAACGTGGTACTTGTGATGTGGGTGATGAAATTCCTCCCCAATCCATAAGAAGAATGGGTGTTGGTCATATCCTACCCATTGAGGAACCCCTTGTGGCCGAAGGAGAAGGACAGTGTTCCACTCAAGTGGAACCATCACCATCCCAAGACCCACATGCTTTCGAAGAACAAAGTGAAGGCCCTCAACCTAATGAACAAGACCAAGTGCAAGATTAACCGCATGATGGTGATGATCCACCAAGTGATGCACAAGGACAAGTTCCTTCCACCGAGCAAGTTCAAGATCAAGAGCAATCTCGATATCAAGAACAAGCTCAAGACGACGCTCATGATGATCAAGTTACCACTCCTCAACTCTCTCCTGAGGAGAAATTAGAGCATCATGCCGCCAAGGTTGCTTCCAAGCTCTCTTCTAGAGAGCATAACATGGAGAATATACTTGGAAGCATAACAAAGGGGGTAAGAACTCATAGAAAATTATCAAACTATTATGAACATCATGCATTTGTTTCTTATGTTGAACCCCAAAAGGTCTATGAGGCGCTCGAAGATCCGGATTGGCTCAATGCCATGCATGAAGAACTCAACAACTTCGAGCGCAACAAAGTGTGGCATTTGGTGCCAAGGCCAAAGGAGAACCATAATGTCATTGGAACCAAATGGATCTTCAAGAATAAGCAAGATGCTCACGGGATTGCCATTCGCAACAAAGCTCATTTGGTGGCACAAGTCTACTCCCAAGTCGAGGGTATCGACTACGGTGAAACCTTTGCTCCCGTTGCTCGCCTTGAATCTATTTGTTTGTTGCTTGCTTATGCTTCTCATCATAACTTTAAGTTGCAACAAATGGATTTGAAGAGTGCTTTTCTTAATGGTCCTCTTAATGAGTTTGTGTATGTCAAACAACCCCCGGGGTTTGAGGATCCCAAGTTCCCCAATCATGTATACCAACTTGATAAGGCACTCTATGGCCTTAAACAAGCCCCACGTGCGTGGTATGATCACCTTACTAAGTTGTTGCAAGATCGTGGGTTTGAAATTGGGAAAATCGACCCCACTCTTTTTACTAAGAAGTTCAAAGGAGAGTTGTTTGCATGCCAACTATATGTTGATGATATTATCTTTGGTTCTCCTAACGAAGCTTTCAATGATGAGTTTGCCGCACTCATGTCCGCGGAGTTTGAGATGCCCATGATGGGAGAGTTGAAGTTCTTTCTCGGGTTCGAAGTCAAACAAAGAAGATAAGGAATCTTCATCAATCAAGCCAAATACACTCAAGACATGCTCAAGATTCAACCTAAGTGATGTCAAGCCGGCTACTACTCCAATGCCTACCAAATGCCAACTTGACATTGATCCCAATGGTAAAGCGGTGGATCAAAAGATATATCGTTCTATGATTGGCTCCTTGCTTTACCTTTGTGCATCTAGACCGGATATCATGTTGAGTGTGGGAATTTGTGCACAGTTTCAAGCCTCACCTAAGGAAAGTCACTTTGTGGCGGTCAAGCAAATCTTTCGATATTTGGCTCATACCCCAAACTTTGGCCTATGGTACCCTAGAGGAGCAAACTTTAATCTTGTGGGTTTTTCAGATTTAGATTGGGCGGGAGACAAAGTGGATAGGAAGTCAACTTTCGGAGGGTGCCAATTCCTTGGTTGCTCTTTGGTGAGTTGGTCTTCTAAGAAGCAAAGGCGTGTCTCTCTCCTCTACCAAAGCCGAGTATGTGGTCGCCGGTGGTTGTTGTGGTCAACTTCTTTGGATGAGGCAAACTGTAAAGGATTACGGTGTCATTTGTGACAAAGTGCCTCTTTGGTGTGATAATGAAAGTTCCATCAAGATTTCTCTCAACCCGGTGCAACACTTCAAAACTAAGCATATTGAGATTCAGTATCACTTCATCCGGGATCACATTAGGCAAGGGGAGATTGATCTTCACTATGTCAACACTCATGACAAGCTTGCATATATTTTCACGAAGCCTTTAGATGAGGTAAGATTTCACGAGTTAAGGCATGAGCTAAATATCATCGATTTGAGCAATGTGGCTTGAACCTATGCACACTCCACCATACTCATGATATTGTGTTGTTTGGATATAGGCATGGACATAGGGGGAGTGTTATCCTCTCAATGAACTCTCCCTCCCCCTATTATGCATAAATCAATCAAATATTTCACATTAGCCATTATTGATGCCACTTGTGCTTCAAAGATGAGTTTTGTTCATGGGCCCAAGGTTCAAATCTTCGCGGTGCCGTACCATATCACACAAACATAGGTGGCTACGGCCACCGCCCTCTCTTTTGGAGAGGTCTTTTCTTTTGTGTTGGTCCTGTTTGCTCTTGTCCTTCATGCTTTGTGTTTGGCTTGTGTTGTTTCTTTGTTCTTAGCGTTTTGGGCTTCTCTCATTTCCTTTTGCGTCTAGGTTCTTGGTTGTTCTCGTGCATGAGCCACCCCTTTTACCTATTATCTTGCTTGTTGTCGCCTGAGCGGTACTACCACGGAGACTGGACGGTACTACCGCCTATAAGCGAAACTACCACCCATTTCCATGGTACTACCACTGGAGCGGTACTACCAGACCCTCTACCGTCGTACTGTACCGGGGGCGGTACTACCACCCGCCCAGCGGTACTACCACCCGCCCAGCGGTACTACCGTTTCGTGGTGGGGTTTGAGGGGTTATGAATCGTACAGGGGAGTTGCCCCTCCTCCATACCCATTCAGTTTCCCCACCCCAACCCTCTCCTCTCTCGGGCGACAAACGAGCACCGGAGGGCTGCCGCCGGGCCACCGGATCCGATCCGTCTCCCTCGATTCCAACTGGTGGAATCGATCCCCACCATCTCCTCTTGCCATGGATGATGGTATTTCACCCATTATTCTCTCCCTTGGTTCTATCCTTTGAATCTAGGTTTTGGGGTATACGTGTTGCATTCGCCGATTCTTAGTTGAATCGAGGCATGAGATGGACTTGGGAGACTGCTAGATTAGGTAGATTGATGATTAGCCCGGGCAATTTGGACTTTGGCATCTCCGGTAGTACCAGATCTCACAGCGGTAGAAGTCAGTGCCGCTGACATCCGCCATCAGCGGTACTACCGCTCGGCCTGAGCGGTACTACCGCTTGTGGGCGGTACTACCGCTATGAGCTGCGGTAATACAACTCAGGGCTGCCCATGCCCAAGTTGACTTGCCTAATTCTCATTCTATTGAGTATCTCCTTCCTTGGCTGTGTGTGTGTGTGTGTG
>LR738710.1:680463055-680483865 GCA_902687465.1 Secale cereale | reverse complement strand
GGGGGGGGGAGTGGGAACGGTAGTAGTGGACAGTAGTACCGGCCCAGGGCAGTAGTATCGCTCCTACTACCGTTCGGACTACCGCGCGGTGCTCTGCTTCCTCTGTTTTCTCAGCGGCTGTAGGACAACGGCAGTACCGCCTGTAGGCGGTAGTACCGCTGCAGTATGTGTACTTCCGCTCCCCTACCCCCTTGTGTCTCATGCTCACTTGTCCCAGCGATGGTACCGCTGGGGGTGCGGTAGTACCGCTCCAATGCGGGCGGCGGGCTGCATAACTATTGGATTTGTTCCCCACTATAAAAGGGGGTCTTTGATAACCCACAAGTATAGGGGATCGCAACAGTTTTCGAGGGTAGAGTATTCAACCCAAATTTATAGATTCGACACAAGGAGAGCCAAAGAATATTTGTAAGTATTAGCAGCTGAGTTGTCAATTCAACCACACCTGGAGATTAATTATCTGCAGCAAAGTGATCAGTAGCACAGTAATATGATAGTTTTGATAGTAGTGGTAACAACAATGGTAACTATAACAGGGATAACAATAGTTTTGTAGCAAGTGCAGCAGTAATGATAGCAGTAGTAACTTTGCAAGATCAATATAAGATAAATTCATAGGCATTGGGTCGGCAATTTGTTGGATGATATTCATTATGTGACAGTCATAACCTAGAAAGATACAACACTAGCTCTAGTTCATAAATATGATGTAGGCATGTATTCCGTAAATAGTCATACGTGCTTATGTAAAGAACTTGCATGAGATCTTTTGTCCCACCCTCCCATGGCAGCGGGGTCCATATTGGAAAATAAGGGATATTAAGGCCTCCTTTTAATAGAGAACCAGAACAAAGCACTACCCCACGGTGAATACATGAACTCCTCAAACTACGGTCATAACCGGGAGTAGTTCCGGTTACTGTCACTCCGGGGTTGCCGGGTCATAACACGTAGTAGGTGACTATAACTTGCTAGATCGGATCTAAAACATGAATATAATGGTAATATCATAAACGGTTCAGATCAGAAATCATGGCACCCGGGCCCAAAGGGACAAGCATTAAGCATGGCAAAGTCATAGCAACATCAATCTCAGAACATAGTGGATACTAGGGATTAGCCCTAACAAAACTAACAAGATTACATGATGAATCTCATCCAACTCCTCACCGACCAGCAAGCCTATGAGGGAATTACTCACTCCCGGTGAGGAGCATCATGGAATTGGCGATGGAGAAGGGTTGCTCATGATGAAGGACGAAGACCCCCCCTCTCCGAAGCCCCAAACGGACTCCAGATCTGGCCTGCCAATGAAGAACAGGAGGTGGCGGCTGCTCCTTCCCGTAGATCGCAATAATTCTTTCTCCCTGATTTTTGTCTCTGCAAATGTGAATTTATAGTATCAGGGTTGACGTCTGCGGGGCCCCCAGGTGGGGACAACCCACCTGGGCACGCTAGGAGGGGGGAGCCCTGGTGGGTTGTGCCCACCCAGGTGCCCCCCTCCGGTGGTTCTTGGCTCCAGTATTTTTCTTTTATTATATAAAAAATCCTCGCAAAGTTTCATTCCATTCAGAGAACTTTTATTTCTTTACAAAAACAACACCATGGTAGTTCTGCTGAAAAATATCAGGGGTTAGTTTCATTAAAATCATGCAAATTAGAGTCCAAAAAAGAGGAAATGCGTTAGGAAAAGTAGATACGTTGGAGACGTACCAGTCTTCTTCTCCAAGAAGGCTTACCTCTTCCTCCCCCAAACTCCATTGATGCTTAAAGCTCCATTTTCTCTCTCTCTCTCTCTCTCTCTAACCAATCAAACTTGTTGATTCTCTAGGGATTGGTTGAGAAGGCCCCGATCTACACTTCCACCAAAAGAAATTTGATTCCCCCCCACCAATCCCTCCCGGATCTTGTTACTCTGGGGTGTTTGAGAACCCTGTCGGATTCCGGGCTCCGCAAACCCTATAGAGGTTCGAACGCTGGGGTGCGCACGAAGAACACTCTCTACCCAGCGCGCTCGCCCTATGATCCCACGACCTAGCTCGACGAACTCAAGGAACAAGAGACACAGGGGTTTATACTGGTTCGGGCCACCTTGCGGTGTAATACCCTACTCCAGTGTGTGTGGTGGATTGCCTCGTGGCACTACTAGGGAAAACCTTATACACATAATCTTAGCAGCAGCGCGGTACAAAAAGAGGCGCTACTGCTAATTTTCAGTAGCGTGGGTTCAAAACAGGCGCTACTACTACCTGGTTAGCAGTAGCGCGGTCTAGTGGAACCGCACTGCTAGTAAAATCCATTGACAGTACCCACCAACCTAGGGTTTGCAGTAGCACGCTGCCGCGACACGCTACTGCTAATGTAATAGTAGTAGCGCACTTTTTTTCCCTAGTTGTTGCTGCTAATTTTGAAACTGGCCAGATGACAGACCCCGCTTAGCAGTAGCGCAGGCTGTAAAGCACGCTGCTGCTACTCTGTTAGCAGTAGCACGCTTTACAGCTCGCGCTACTGCTAAGACGCAGCATAATACCACCTTTTCCCCTCCTCCCCCATCTCCTCTCTTCCTCACCTTCCCCTACCCCCCCTCATTGCTTCTTCCTCAATACTTCTCCCTACATTACTCTCCCTCTTCTATATACCTTTCTCTCTCTTTATTACTCCTAGCTAACTCCACCACCTCCATTAATGCATCTCCTTCTCATTTTCCTTCCCCCTCCACTAGTTGAAGTTGTCTCCTCCCAAATTAGCTAACTAGGTAGATGTAGAATTTAGTGAAGTGACCTATGTGCCCCTAACTAGATCTAGCTTTGTCAAGAAGACCTTTGTCCACTTTTGATCTCCCTACATATGCATCATCATCTCCATCGTGTGCTCGATTTCGAGACGAGGTGATTAAAAATTCATGCTTTTGCAAGAATGGAAATATGTGTATGTGTGTGTGATATGATAATTGGACGATATGATGGGAATTGTGTGTGTGGCATGAGTTGACGCCGAATTGTGCTTTTGAGTTGCCTATGCTTTGTCGAAATATCGATTTATTTCTGTTTCGGTGAATTCCGGGAAAACTCTAGATATATATGTCCTATTTTTAGGGAAGGTCATGCCGAATTTTTGTATGATTTTGATGCATGCACGCATTTTTATAATCAATTTTTCTATTATTACTGTGCAGACATTCATGATGGTCAGTGGAATGATGGTGGACAGGTGGTTGCGGTCGGCGGTGCAGGACATGAAATAAAATAACCTGACAGAGGATTTATGTCTGTGTCAAAAATGCAAAGGAATAGTTTGGCTCGACCCCTATGACGATGGTCGTGTCAAAGCGCACCTGCTCATGACTGGTTCCATGGATGGCTATACTCGGTGGATAATTGAAGATGAGGATGATGATGGTGAGGACGCCGACGGGGCAGGCAATGACGACACGGGCAAGACGAAGAGATGATCGATAATGGTGGCGGGAAGAGGCCGGACATGGCGGCTGAGAAGGGGCTGGGCATGGCGGCGGAGAGAACATGGACTCCACGTGGCAGAGTTCATCGGTACTAAGTTCAATCGTGCGGGACCCTCATGTTCAAGCACTGCTTCGCAAGGAGACGAGTACTGAGAGAGCTGCTTCTAGAGAGGAGGCTAAGCTGCAAAAACTGGTGGTAGACTCGAACACTCCATTGTATGATGGTTGCAATCCTGAGGTGACCCGCTTAAGTTTCACGCTCCAACTCCTGAAGACGAAGGTTAAAAACAAATGGACCGACACTAGCCTCGATGAGCATCTCAAGTACCTAAAGAATGTTCTTCCCGCGGGGAATCTGTGTCCTACTAGTGTGGATGAGGCCAAGAAGATCGTGTGCCCTCGTGATCTACCGCACGTTAAATACCATGCATGCATCAACGATTGCATAATTTATCAGAAGGAGCACGCGGAAAAAACAAGTTGTCTGATGTGCAATGCTTCTCTATACAAGAAGGCCGGGAAGAAATGTCCCCAGAAAGTTGTATGGTACTTACCGATCACTCCTCGCCTCCAGCGGTATTTCATAGATCCCAAGGATGCTAAGCTCATGCGCTGGCACGCGGAGAGGAAGAAGCCCCACGATGGACATGATCCGAAGCTGAGACATGTCAAGGATGGAAGCCAGTGGAGAGCGTTGAACGACTTTTATCGATATTTCGAATGTGATGCAAGGAACATCATGATCGGCGCGTGTATCGATGGCATGAATCCGTTTGGCAACCAGAACACCAACCATAACACATGGCCCGTGTTTGTATGGATGTACAACCTCCCCCTGGTTGTGCATGAAGTCGAAGTACATTCACACGAGCATGCTGATTCAAGGGCCGAAACAACCAGGAAATAATATTAATTTGTATCTGGGGCTACTCCAAGAGGAGTTAGACACGTTATGGAAAAAACCGGCCAAGACATGGGATGCCAGCAAAGGCGAGTATTTCTACATGAGAGCCGCGCTGATCATGACGGTGCACGACTATCTCGGTTACGGATATGTTGCAGGCCATGTGTGCCATGTATATTGCGGATGCACACGATGCATGGATGATACGACATCTCAGCAGCTAACGTCAAGGAAAGATGGCGGGTCTAGGAAAATCGTGTACATGGGGCATCGAAGATGGCTCGAATCGGACAACCCGTGGAGAAACCGTGGAGTTCTATTCAATGGTCACGCTGAGCATCGAGGACCTCCACAAAAGCGGAGCGGCGCCAAAATCAATGAGCTATTGAAAAACTGGGAACAGTGCCTCGTGCTGGGAAAGACGATGAAAAAGGCGCCGGAGCCGCTGTTGAAGGTATGTAAGACGAGGTATGTGTTCTAGGACTTGGAGTACTGGCACAAACTTGATACACCTCATTGCCTTGATCAAATGCATATCTGTAAGAATGTTCTTGAGAGCTTGCTCGCGACACTAATGAACATGCCGGATAAGACCAAGGATGGGCCGAAGGCAAAGACTTGCAAGATTTGAATATCAGGGAAGATCTACCCATGCCGCCCCGTAAAAAGTCATTCGAGACAGAGACGAAGATAGAGGCGCAGGAGAAGAAGCGCAAGAAAGTAAAGGAAGAGGATTATTGCCCCCCTTCTTGCTTCACCTTAAGTCAGGCTGAGATCGATCAATTCTTTAAGTGCCTTACCGTAGTCAAAGTTAGTTCCGGTTACTATGGCAAGATAAGTAGATATCTAGACACAAACAAGAAAAGGTTCAGCGGGATGAAGTCCCATGACTGTCATGTGATGATGACGCATATAGTACCTGTTGCCCTTAGATGGATAATGGACAAGCACGTCTGTGACACGCTTATTGGTCTCTGCAACTTTTTCGACGTCATCTCTCGAAAGTCGATCAGTGTGAAGCAGCTCCGAAGGCTACATGAAGAGATCGTTGTGATACTGAATGAGCTTGAGATGTACTTCTCGCCCGCGTTCTTTGACGTCATGGTGCATGTGTGTGTCCATATTGTGGACGACACAATAGACATGGGGCCATCATTCCTGCACAAGATGATGCTGTTTGAGAGGATGAACGGGATCATCAACAGATTTGTTTATAACATGTCCCGTCCAGATGGAAGCATCGTCCAGGCTATCTGACACAAGAGTGCATCTCTTTCTGCGAGAATTTTCTATATGGCGCAGACCAGCCGCCTGGTGTTGGTGTTGGTTTGCCCGTTAACAAGCACGATGGGAGGCTCGAAGGAGAAGGTCACTCCAATGGTCGCAGGGAACTGCACGTGGCATACTCAGATCGACGCAACGATTTTGACAGAGTAAACTTGGTAGTGCTACAACAGCTAGACAAGGTAGATCCTTTCTTGGCACTGCACAAAGAAATTATCGCAAAGAAGTATCGTGATCGGGGGGTATGCAGGACGGATGCCAAAGTTACTAGAGAGCACAACTCCACTTTCCTGCATTGGTTCAAAGAGCATATTATTCCTAATCCCCCGGAGAAGGGCTCTAAGGTTGGATTGCTCATATACACCTTAGCACATGGCCCCTCTCCCAACCTCGTCACCTATCAGGCATACGATATCAACTGGTACACGTTCTACACGGAGGCCAAATATATGGACAGTGATGATCATAACTCAGGGGTGACGATGGAATGCATGACCGGCAGCGACAACTGCGCAACTGATAGATTTTATGGAAGGGTCGAGGAGATCTGGGAGGTTGACTACTCTGGACTGCACAACACGATGATCTTCCGTGTCAGATGGGCTAAGAATGTCGAAAGAGAAAATCGGTATTTCACTACCATGACTATACCCGCCGCCAAGAGCGCTACAATGAACGCTATCGCAAAAAACGAGCCATGGGTACACGCTAAGCACGTGACACAATGCTTCTTCATAACCGACCCGTGCAATCCCAGCCATGTTGTCATGAGGAGAGGCAAAAGGAACATCATTGGAATGGATGGAGTCGCCAACAAGGAAGACTACGACCACTATGGCAACCCAATGAGGGAAGATGACGATGACAATGAAGTATACGTCAAAATAAGAATCAATACTACATTACCAAAGAAAAATCGTACTCCATGGAAAAGGAAAAGTCACAATGAGGGGCTCAATTATTCTTCAACGAACAAGAAGGGAAAGAAGCTCACTCAAAAACGAAAACGTCAACGCTGAGGAACCGTATGTTATCGGTCAAATGATGTAATATATATGTTCCTTTTTTGCATACACACTTAGCCATTATGCATGGGTCCAATGAAGTAATATATATGTTCCTATTTTGTATACCCACTTAGCCATTATGCATGGGTCCAATGAAGTAATACATATGTTCCTATTTTGTATACACACTTAGCCATTATGCATGGGTCCAATGAAGTAATATATATGTTCCTATTTCCTCCCAAAGAAAATAGAAGGAAACAAACAGGAAAACTGCTATACATATTGGCTATAGCAGTAACGCTTTTCTGAAAAAGGGCTACAACTAGTCAAGGTAGCAGTAGCGATTTCCTCACAAAACCGTTATAGCTATGCGGACATAGCAGTAGCGCTCTTTGCGTAAAAGCGCTATAGCTAACTTAGCTATAGTGCGTTTGGTTCAAACACGCTACTGCTATGTCCACTTAACCCCCCAAAATCCCCACTCTCTCTTCATCCCGCCTATTTTCCCCCCAAATCCCCACTCTCTCTTCCCCCGTCGCATCGCCGGAGCCCTGCCCTCGCCGCGCCCCTACGCTGGCCCCCAATCCCGACGCTCGCCCACGGCCCCGACCCCGACCCAGGCGCTCGCCCACGGCCCCGGCCCCGGCCCCGACCCCGACCCCGGCGCTCGCCCACGGCCCCGGCCCCGACCCCGACTCCGACTCCTCCCAACCTCGGCCGTCATCGGGCTTGCACCCTATGTAAACCCCCACCGCTCCTCCTCTCTCTGCTAGCTAGGGTTCTTTTGTTATTTTACTTAGGTTTGAGTTAGGGCAGTAGGTTAATTATGTTATCCATTTAGTTATGAATTTAGCTAGGTTTTTTAATTTAAGTAATTGTTGCTATTTAAATTTTATAGTGCTAGTTAGTTAATTAGAATTAGTATTTAAAAAACAAATTTTACACTCGACATGTCATATTTCGAATTTGGACATGTCATTTGGACATGATGATTATGTGCAGGGTAAATGATCCGAGTGGCCTATGTTACGCCGGAATGTTGATTCATTTCCGTTCTGGTGAATTTCACGCGCTCAATATGTCCATTTTTTTAGCAAAGGTCATGCCGAAATTTTCCATGAATTTTGGCATGACTTGTGCTAGATAGTAGGCATATCGAGTGCCGGGAGTTGCTGGGAAACGACATTCCGGCAAACATAGATCTTTCTTATGTCATTTATCATTTTTTTCATAGTTTTAGAATTAAACGAGGACACTTAATCATAGGAAACATGTCGAACAACGAAGAAACCGGGCCTTCTGACCAAGATGCAGACGAGATGGATTATGATGGTGAACAAGAGTACCTCGACTTTTTGTCTGCTAGGCACAATCAAGGTTTGCAGGTCGGCCTCGATGATGGTACTGATGCCGACATCGACACCGACGGCCCCGGCACCGATGGTGGCGCCGAGACCGGCGAGAAAGGTACCGGCGGGGAAGGTGCCGACGCTGATGCCGCTACCGAAAAGAAGAAGTAGAAGAAGCAGTGGATACAAAAACCTAACAAACTAGGGATTGGACGACTAGTGATCACAAATATGGCACCTGTCAAGTTTGAGCCATTAGAGCCGGAAGAACTTTGCAAGTGCTGTGGGAACGAAGTAGGATGCATCCTACGGGAATACGTGAGCATCAACGATGATGACTGAAGGAGTAAAGAACATTTGACGCAGTTGCTCCTGACGAAGTTGCACAAGAGATTCAAGTTCCCCAACCGGGATGATAACATATGACAACCGTGGGATGATCCGAAGATGAAAAAGATTAACAATCACGCCATGGGCATGTTCAACAATGATTTGGACTCCTGGAAAGGGAGGGTGAAATGAGCTATTGAGGCTGAGGAACCCCTATCCAAGATTCTAGAGGAAAATCCAACACTAACGGAAGAGGAGTTCGAAAAGTTCAAGGACACTTGCGCTACCAAGGCAGCCAAGGCTAAGGCTGTGAAATTCAAGAGCCTTCAGCAAAGGAACACGGGGAAGCATCACATCGAAAGCCATGGCTACCTCGGTAAAAGGCCCATATGGGATAAGGAGGACGTGGAACGTGAAGCCGCGGGTATCCCAGACCCCTTCGCGAAGTTCACCAACCCCTTGGAGTGTGACTTCATCAGGGCCCGCTACAAGTGGGACAAGGAAAAGAAGGTTTTTTACATGGACCAGATCACGAGGAGATTGATTAGACTACTGGTAATTATTATTTTGCCACCTTACATTTAGCTCCAGATCTAGTCGACTACACATTCCTAAACGGTTCACGTTCCTTCTGCAGGAGAAGCAACACTAGCTTGTAGCTGAAAGCCCTACTTCTCCGATGAGGGCCAAGTGGGACACCCCTCTGAACCGAGCCTTGAACGAACTTAAGGGACTCCCTTTGGGCGAGCGGTCGCAATATGGTCGTGTGCACGGCGCCGAAGACGGCGCCACGTGGAAGGTGTTTTACAACAAGGGCTCGGAGGCCAAGAAGCAGAAAAAGAAGTTTAGTCAGGCGGACATCGACAAGAAGGTGAAGCTTGCGTTCGAGAAAAAAGAAGGTGAGGATGCGGAAAAACAGCCGAGGAGAAAAATGAGTTGCTACAGCAAGCAGTCAATGCAGCTGTAACTGCCTGCAGAAATGATTTCGCTACTAACTTGGTCCCGGCTATCATCAACCATACGAAGGAAAATCTGGACAAGACGGTACATGATTTCCCGTTGCCCAGTTTTGTCGCGAGCAACTCCGTGAACAACAACACCACCGCACCATCACTTGCTCATGCAACCGGGCCTCCTCTCGCACTCACACCCGCTCATAGCAGCCCGTCCTTAGTCTCTGGCGCACTAGGTGGGCCTCCGTCTTTGGCTAAGCTCAATGCTCTCACAGTAATTACATGTCGCACGAACAAATATATCTAGAATATTCCATTTCCGTTGCCTTTCGGATGTTTTACGTCGCAGGCATGTGTTTGCAGGCCAAAGAAACCCCGTGAACTATACTCTACTTGGTCAAAGGCCAGAAGGTGGACGTTAGAAAGGGGGTGATAACGAAGCCCTTGGATCTCACGTTCAACAACCAGCCGATGCCCACTGGGCACTTCAGGGTTACCTTGTCGAGTGTGACATCGGGGCACGAGGATTTTCCTCCTCCATTACACCTAGGGGGAGAGGATGACGAGACTCTACCGTGGATTGGAAGCTGCAAGGGTTAGGTGCTGCTATGGCTGAAGAATCTTCTTCGTCTGGAGCCGGCCGAGAGCACACCAATAACCACACATCAACAAGCATGTATGGAGACCACCACCCTGCCTACACAATTACCAGCTCTTGTAGTGCTGGGGGAGAGCGGCTGACGACGTGATGAAGGGGGTGCAATAGTACTGGTTGATGTAATCGGTCCCATAGAACAGAGAATGGATGATGAGACGGAGGAGACGGAGGACCCAATGGGCTTCCTCAATACAAATGCGTATGAGGGTGACTTAGATATGATGAGTCAACAATATGACGAATCGGGCTATCAGCATGCTAATGAGGATATGAATGATCTGCCCGGGCAGGAACATCGTAGCAGGGATTGCAAGAAGTCTCTCTCTTCATGAAATCCTCATAGGACACGCCTGAAGATGCTGCCTCAACACAGGCTCAACTAGCCGGGGGTCATACAGTGCTTAGCCCGGCAACACTGGGGTAGGGGTTAAGGAAGGCTCTGGAAGGTGTGCTCAAGAAAAAGGCGAGGAAGAGTCCGGGGAAGATAGCTGCCTCCAAACAAGCCAGAGCACATAGCAGCCAGCTGGTGGATTCTAAAGAGCGTGTACCCGTGAAAGGTGCGGCCATGTTCCATCTCACGGGCAAGCTGATGCTACCGCTGAAACCGCTGGAGGCACTATCAGGGGATCTCAGGAGACTGCACGACCATGTGTTGTCGATTGAGAAAAGCCTACTAGCCTCGAAGGATCCAGGATATCCGACATATGCGGCTCATGTGCCCGAGGGGAAGTGCTACGTCGACACACGGCCCGCGGAGGTGTTCTTCCTGCGGTTTGACCATATCTTTGAGATCTTTCTGACAAGGCGGCTCGATTTTACAATCGTCCGCCTTTTTGCGCTACATATGAGTTCTGTCGTGAAGAGAGAAGAAGTCTCGCAAATCTGTGTGGCAGATCCGTATTACATGCACGAGTCTTTCTTGAGTCTCGGCGACTTTGAGCGTGAAACTGCTATGGAGTACCTCCAAAACTTCATGGTACAGAATAAGAACCAAGAAATTGTCCTCCTGCCTTATCATCCAAAGTAAGTCAGTTCCTGATAACCCTTCCGTACATTTCAATCATTCCTTCTCGCTCATATGAAGAATAGTTTCAGGTGTCTTTTCCTCGCAGCAACGGGCGCGCCGTCCTTATCGTTCTTTACCCGCGAGTCTCCCACGCCGTGTATTTGGACCCTACCAGAGACTACAAGAAGAAGGACTACACCCACATAATGAATATTCTAGATAATGCTCTCCAAGGCTTCAACATTTGGGGTCGCCACCTGCAAATCAGGAAACAAAGGAACAAGAAGTTGGGTTTCTCGCATAAAACTAACTTCTGCTGCATTCATGTCCCAAAACCAAGCAAGAAAGATGGATTCTACCTCCTCCATCTCATGATTGAGTTCAACACGGATCACCAAAAGCTTCGTATGACAATCACAAATGATGATCATATCCGCAAGTGGGTAGAATCTCATGGAGAAGCGGATTATAGACTTAGAGATGACTTCTTTCGCATCCAGAGGGACATTGCGACGATCATCATGAAAGAAGTCGTCAATGAGAAGGGGATGTTCCACTACGGCACTATATCGCGAGCTGACGTCCGAACTCGCATAGGCATGCAACGTAATGACCTCACATTGTTCAAGAAGCTAGGGTCCATCCTTGATGATATGGAAGGATGGAACTTATAGTGATTTATGATGCCTATGATGATGATATGTGTCGGTTGAACTTGCATACTTTCGGTTGAACTTGCGTAATGCTACTTTGTTAGTTTAGGTGCGATGACCTACATACCTCTAGTTAATTACTTTGTGTACTATATGTTGCATCTAGTTGCTAACCCTTTCTTTTTCATGTTGCTCTAGTACATTTTGTTTCATATGATCATACATTCTCTTGATGAAGATGCATCTCTAACAGGTACCTAGATTCTTGATGGCGAAGAAGCAGTGCTATGTCATGTACAAAGGGAAGGTTCCGGGAGTGTACGACGAGTGGCCTGAGTGTCAGGTGCAAGTGGATGGGGTCTTAGGCACCAACCATAAAGGCTTCAAAAGCAGACAAGAAGGAGAAGCTAGTTTTATGAGTTTCACACTAGTGCGAGAGAGGACTCGTAACCGCCGCCTCATGTACTGCATAGTTCCGCTCTCACTCATAGTGATAGCTCTTCTCGCGTATATCATTGCTTAGATGGATGACAATGTAGTTGCAAGTATTCGAGACTTGTATCACTATTTTTGAGATGATGATGAGAGACCACTTTGTGTGATTAATTATGATGATGACATGATTTGATGAGACTATTTGTATGTGTATGATATGCTAGAGATTATTGTATAGAGCCCTAAACAAAATTCAGCAGCACAAAATATGGAGCAGAAAAAAATTCAAAAAACAATAACAGTAGCGCGGGGTACGGGTTTAGCAGCAGCGAGTTCTTAGCACTAGCGCTCTTTGTAAAAGGGCGCTGCAGCTATTAGCAGCAGCGCTCGTTGCCCACAAACGCTACTGCTATGCCTAGCTAGCAGCAGCGCAGGTCGGACCGCACTACTGATAAGCGTTAGCTGTAGCACCGTATGAGTAGCGCGGCCACCCGCACTACTAATGAGCATTTAACCCGTGCTACTGCTAGGGTTTTCCCTAATAGTGTGGGGCTGAGGATGAACTAGTACAGTGGATGAACAAGCTCGGTAGGTGAGGTGTTCTTGGGCTCGATGAGCTGGTGAGGATGAGGATGATCTGGGTGATCCTCTCCTCGCTGTGGTGGAATGCCCTCTCTCTCTAGAATCTCTCTCTCTTGTGGTCGAATCACCCCCTCTATGGTGGTGGCTAGGTCCTATTTATAGTGTCCTTGGTCCTCTTCCCAAATGTAGGAGGGAAGGGATCCCACAACGGCCAAATTTTAAGGGGAACAACTAGTACAAGCTATCCTGACAAAAGCGGTCTTCGCCTGCCAAAGGCTCTGGTGGTGACGCCGCGCCGGGCTCCACGATGAACTCCGTCCTCACGGTCCTTGGTCTTGTTGCACCGATATGGAAACCTTTGCTTGATTCCTCGGGACTCTGCTCCTGTGCTTGCCCCCTTGGCACCAAAGGGGGAAACTGGTACACTGCGCCTGCTGGCGCCGCTTGGCCTTGGTCGTCATGGCTCACGTCACGTGAACCTCGCGAGGTGCACCTTGCATAGATATCTCTGCTCCTCGGGAGCCAGCCTAAAGAGGCTGCCCCCAGGGAGGTCTTGCTGTCATCCATATCACGAGGCTTGGCCCCTCGCGAGGGTCTTGGGATGTGGTTGCTGAAGCTGGGATGTTCCAGGCCGTCGATGGAGCCACGTCATGGGCCGCAGGTAGGCAAGTCTGGGTACCCCCGTTCCCAGGACATCGACAGTAGCCTCCGGGCCCAAGGCGCGCTCGAACTTGGCTTCGAGGCGAAGCCAAGGGGCAAGTGCAGAGCGCCCGGGCCCCAATCTCCTCTGGCCTTGATCAACATGTGGTGACTGATTGGACGTAGGCGTCTCCGCTTCCCCATGCTGCCTCGGCAACTGCCCTCATCTGAGAAAGGCCGGCGCACGCAGCTGGGCTTTCATTGCCTTCCTTCGTCTTGTTCCAGATCCCCTTCTCCTTCTTGCCCCAAGAGACTCTAGATTCGTCTAATCTCTCCCCCAAGTTCGCAGCCGATGGCTTCCTACAAGGTGAAGGTTGCGCGCTCGCCTTCCTGGTTTGAGCCTGCCTTGAGCGCGCCTACAATCATAGAGAAGAACCTCACCGCTGTGCTCCGGATGACGGCGAACGACAGTAATGAGGGGAAGGAGCCCGAGCTCTAGGCTGGCTCCGCCGTGCCAGAGGCCTTAGGCAGTACTTTTTATCCTTTCTTCATGCACAGTGTCTTCGCGGGGCTGGTCTCCCCTTTCTCTGGCTTCTTCTACGTCATGCTCCGCCACTACAAGCTTCATGCCCTCCATCTTCATCCCAACTCTGTCCTTCTTCTGTCGATCTTTGCCTTTTATTGTGTGGCATTCGTGGGGGTGATGTCGTCCGTGGCATTGCTTCGCCACTTCTTCTACCTCTGGATCAAGGAGGGCCAGCGCTCGGGGTGCACCAATTTCATCGCGACCAATGGGACCAACACAATCTCAAGAGCCGAGAAGAAGGTGGAGGGCTTCAGGAACAAGTGGGTCCTCATGGATGCGGAGATCTCCCAACCTCGGCTGGCGCTGCCGACAGGGATGCATGTGCCTCACGAGGGGTGGACCAGCGCGAAGCTTACCGACCCCCGGGCTGAGCAGCTGTTGGCGAGGATGGCGGCTGACCTGAAGCCCGATGACCCGAAGGCGGAGAAGCTGACGGGGGCCATGATCATCAAGGAATTTCTGACGCAGCGCCTGACTCTGCTCCAAGCGCGCTCACGCCCCCTGTGGAAGCTCATGGATGAGGGGGGCGACCTCCTCTTGTGCCCGGATGCCTTGTCCGATGAGGAGCTGGACAAGGCCTTCCATCTCTTGGTTGTAGAGGACCAAGGGTACCCGCCAAACACTCATCTTCCGTTGTATCGCCACCCAGATGGGGCGAAGATTGCCGCCGCCATGCCCATCTTCAACGAGCCTGGGCCCGTGCCGTTAGTGCTCACCGGAGCCCCGGTGGTGCTGTCCTCCAGCGAGTCCGGCCAGGAGGAGGGGTCGGACCCGGAGGCGACCCGGGAGGGAGCGGGGGAGACTTCTCCTCCACGCCTGGACGATCTCCTCCACACCCTCCCTGATGAAGACAACGCCGGCAAGCACCTAGTGAAGGAGTCACCGCACCCCGCCGGGTCACCACGAGGTTGAAGGGCAACCCCCCACCCAAAGAAGTCGCAGACCGGGGTTCTGAAGAAGGGCAGGTCGGCGCTGATCCCCCAGGGCGGTGCCTCTGCTTCATCGCTAGCCGACACTACTGCGGGTCTGCCGCCGTGCCCCTACCTGCTCCTGGGGATCGGGCATCGGTGCCCCAGGCCACAAAGCTTTCGGACTTCGTGCTTCAGAAGAGGGCGAGGGAGTACACTACCATGGACCAGTTAGTGTCCCGCCCTGGTTTTTTTTCCTGTCTTTGCCGCTGCTTCTTGACGCTTCTCCCTTGCGCCGTTAGGCCAGCGTCGGCGGCAAAGAAGAAGAGGGAGTCGACAGCGATCCCTAAGGCCCAGCAGCCTGCCGCTGCCACGCCACCTCCGGTGCGGAAGGACGGTTCCCGTGCCTCAGCGCCCGGATCGTCCTCGCGAGATACAGATGCCCGACTTGAGGAGAAGGCGATCTCCATGGCCAAGCTGGCTCCGGAGGCGCGTGTCCCCAGCTCGCCCACCGGCGGTCCAGGAGCTCAGGAGCCCCCAGCCTCTTCTGCTACGGCCAACCTGCAGGTCTTGGCGCTGGTGCCGCCTCCTCTTCCTTCCGTCACGTCGCCGAGTCGCGATCTTCCTGCTTCGCCCGATGCTCTGGAGGGGGCTCTTTCCGTGATGACCCAGCTTCGCGACAACCTCCAAGGCTCCGACCTTCGCCTGGTGTCGGGGCGCCTGGAGTTAATTTCGGGGTGGCTGCGATCCGACGCAGTTGTCCGGGCGGCATGGGGCCAGGCCATTACAGCCTCCAAAGAGGCGAGCAGGCTGCCGACTTGGCCGCGGCAGCCCGCGACATGGCGCTGAAGGACGCCAAGGCTGTGGAGGAGCGTTGCCTGGCGATGAAGGCCATGCTGGAGACCCTGCGCAACAAGCGAGCTGTCGAGGCCCGTCAGCGCGAGGTGCGGGGGGGGGGGAGCTGAAGGCTCGGGAGGATGCGGTCGCTGGTTGTGACGTCGAGCTGGAGCAGTCGGCACGGGAGCAGGCCACGGAGCGCGGCCGCCTGGAGAAGCTAAAGGAGGAAGTGGAGGCGGAGAAGGCCCGGCTAGAAGCCAAGGCGAAGGTTCTTGTTGAAGACCGCGTGGCCTTCAAATACCTTGAGCAGAAGTCCCGCGAGGCACTGTAGGAGCTCTATGGGAAGGGCTTGAAGGAGCCGTTGGCGACCGACGAGGAAGGCCCTGCCGAGCTACTCCCTCAGCTTGTCATGGCGCTCGAGGGCATTGTTAACGGGATCGGCCCCATGGTGGAGGGGGAGGCCCGCGCGCTTTCTGCTTCAGCCTTGACGCGCATCTTCAGCCACCTCCGTCTTTGCGACCCGAGCACCGACCTTGGAGCTCTGCTTGAGCCTGTGGAGGAAGAGCGCTACGCAGCTACTGCCAAAGCCATGATGGACCAGGTGGACGCCCTGCTGGAGAAGTTCCTCGCCATCGATCATGCGCCTCTTGTTGGTGATGCCGCCGACCCTGCAACTGCGGCCAACGGCGATGCCGATGTCGAGGGGGCGCTCCTTGCGGGCGATGGCGATGCCCAAGGCTGAAGAGAAGGCTTGCCGACAACACTTCCCTCCACTTTTATTTCCTACAACATGCACCGTGCGTCGTGGAGGCATTAAAACTTATGTTTGGTATTCGAAAGACATTATGTTTTGTAATAATTACTAGGATTTCGCAATTTCCTTCCCGCTTGCTTTAGTGTTCTGCGTCGGCAGAGCCCGACCCGCGCATACCTCAGCCGTCGTTGGCTCGTCCAGATCGCCAGGATGAGGCCAGGGGGTGAGAGGCTACGTGACCTGTTAGGCTCCCGAGTCGCGTTGCTCAGGAGTCCCCCTTGACGTACGAACAACCCTCGGGAAGGGAATGTAAAACTAGGCCTTAGCGTTCTGCGTCGGCAGAGCCCGACCCCGCGCATACCTCAGCCGCCGCTGGCTTGTCCGGATAGCCAGGACGAGGCCAGGAGTGAGGGGCTATGTGACCAGTTAGGCTCCTGAGTCGCGGTACTCAAGAGTCCCCCTTGACGTATGAACAGACCTCCATATGTGTCCTCGCCGAGGTCCCGCTCGGGAGGGGCACGCGACGACCAGGTCCGAGGGACCTAGCAGGGGCGTACGTTAGGCGTGACCTGAGCGTAGCCTGCGTGCCTAGCCCCCTCGCGCGAATCTCCCGAGAGGAAAGTGTTGCGACGAGGCTAGGCACGGAGCCTAATGGCTCCCTGAGGTTGACACGGCTAAGGGACCACCCTCAGTTGTTTATCACCAGCGTGGAGCATAGTGCTTCCGCACTTGCATGGGCATAGCCGCTCCTCGACCGTGTCGGCTGCCAGCGTGGAGCATGGTGCTTCCACTGGTGCGTGGGTAAGGGCGCCCTCTGAGTGGAGCCCCCCGGGCGTGTACAGCCCCGCCCTGACACGTGGCTTGCACGACATGGCCAGATGAGGTGTGTATGGGCACCCGTGAGCCAGCGGGGGACTCATGAAGCCCTACCTCAAGATGGGTTGCGCCTGAATTTGATCCTTGACAGTTGTGGTGGTCCTACGAGATGTTTAGGCAACCTGCACTGAATGTATCTCCTGAGGAAATCACATGAGAAGGCCACACACCAACGACCCCAGGAGGTGACGTGAACGGGACCGACCCGCCAGACAGAGCTCAGTCATTGGGTTTATCGACGCTGCAGGGATGGACCCGAGCACAGACGCCGTGTCCAGACTTCTCATGCGAAAAATCCCGAAGAAAGACAACCGACGCACGGCTCCCGTGGTGGCGGGGCACCGGGACACGCGCCCTGGCTCGTCCGTCCTCGATTAGCTCATGCGAGAACAAGGCACCAAGGGCCACGGGAGGTAACGTACACGGGAGATGGCCCGCGAGTCAGAGCTTGGCCTCTTGGGTTTAGCGATGCTGCAAGGACGAACCCGAGCACATACGATGTGCCAGTCCTTAATCATGAGGCGGTCGTGGGTGGTCTTGCCGGGGCGCACGACATTCATGGTATCGAAGTATGGGACATGCATATAATAACATGAAGCAACTCACGAAAAGAGGCAAACTAGTTTAGGTAATGCGAGTGCGATACATGCCACATGGACGAACCCATGCGGCCTGGGGATGATGCAGCCCGAGGGCGCACCGAACAGAGTAAGTTAAAGATGCAAAAGGATACACGTCACAGGGACAGGTCCGCGCGACTTGGGGATGATGCAGCCCGAGGGGCGCCCCTAACTGAACAAACTGAAACAGAGTCACCTGGCACCGTTGCTGGAGAGATGTTGAAGCGGCTGAAGACGAGCACCGAAGGAGTCGTTCCTCATAAGCCGCCTGAGTCCTGAACCTCGGGAGGCCTTGAGGGTCCATAGAGCTCGTGAAGAACGGTCGCCACCTTCACCAGGATCTCCTGATGCCTGGCCTCGTGAGCCGCCAGGACGTCCCGCATGTGGCGCTGGTGCAGGGCTGCCTGGTTCGGCAAGCCGAAGGGCATGCGAACGTAGCTTTGAGGAGGGCCCTCGCACCGGCCCACCTGAGACGGCCAGTAAGCTCCTGAGACATGACTCTGTTGAGTCCTGGGATGTTGACGCAGACGCATAGCCTGCCGCCCGGGCCAGGGACGACAGCTGCACTTGGTGGTGTGGGGCAGCGGTCGCCTTGCATTGCTCTTGGTACCTGCAAGTCTGTGATGATCTGGTCGATGAACTCCTGAGCACTTGGTGCTTCGTGCCTTGTGCTCTCATGAGGGAAGCGTGCGGTGAAGCACGCCTCCACATGGTGCTCGAGCGCCTCCCTCGTGACATTGGCCAGGTCGAAGGCCCTCCATAGGAGAGCCCCCGAGTCCAACCTAAGAGGGGCGCCGGGCATGCCTCCCTATGCGAGGGAGGGAGGCGCCCCATCCGTGGGCGTAGGTCCTGAGGTGGTGCTGCCGGAGACGCCGCTCTCCCAAAGCTCTTGGCGGGGCAGCTGCTTCTTCTTCTTGGGGACGGCCTCAGGAGGGTAGATGGTGCCTTTTTTGTCTGGGTCCTCGACCACTGCGGCCTGGTAGGCGCGCTCAAGTGAGCACACCGCGTCCTTTTCCTTGCACGCGATAGTGATGATGTCGTGGCTCCCTGGCATCTTGTGACGTTGTAGCCATGGTGAGTCACCGCCATGAACTTGGCCAGGGCCAGACATCCAAGAATGGCGTTGTATGGGAGGCGGATGTGGGCGACGTCAAAGTCGATGAGCTTGCTGTGGTAGTTGTCACGCTGCCCGAAGGTGACTGGGAGGCGAATCTGCCCTATTGGGGTGGTGGAGCCGTCGGTCACTCCCGAGAAGGGCTTAGTGGGCTACAGCTGGTCATATGGCACCTGGAGACGGTCGAACGTGTGGACGGAGAGAACATTGAGCCCTGCAGCTCCATCGATGAGGGTTTTGGTGACTTGGAAGTTGCTGATGACGGGTGAGCAGAGCATCGGGAGTGCACCGGCGGTCGCCGCGCACTTGAGCTGGTCAGCCGAGTTTAAGGTGATAGTGCACTTGGACAACTTGAGCGGCCGTGTGGCTTCTAGCCTGAGAAGAGTTGCGTTCACTTCTCGGGCGAACTGCTTGAAGATGCGTTGAGAGGCTGGAGCCTACGTACTGCCCAAGATGCACGCGATGTCGCGAGGCTCCTGGAAGCCCCCAGTCCCCTCGTCCTGATCGTCGTTCCTCCTTAGTGGTGGAGGCAGTGGAGGGAGGCCGGCCTTGCCCCGAGGGCGGTCCTCATGAGGCCGGTCCCTCCAGGCGCCCTCGCGAGGCTGGTCGTGCAAGCGGTCCTCCCGAGGCTGATCGCGCCACACCCGATGGGAGCCGCGGTCGTCCCAGCGCCCTCCAGTTCAGCTTCCTCCACGGACGTAGCCTCGGTCGTTGCGCTCGGGGCATCGACTGAAGCGCCCATTGCAGATGGCCCTAAGCTCCTAATAGTCGTTGGTGTTGTGGCCGTGTACATTGTGGAAGGCGCACAACGGATGGCTGCCCTTGGATGACTCTGGGTGGTCGCGGCCACGCTTCATCTCCGGTTCTGCCGCGAGCACGGCCACCCCCTTGCGCTTCACGTCTTTAGCCTTGGCCTTCTCGTCTTCTGGGTCAGCAGCTGGGAGCTCGACGAGGGAAAGGTGCCCTTCCTCCGCTCTCGCACATTTGGGCGTTATGTTGAAATCCTCCAAGGTTGTGCACATGTCCTCGTGGATGGCGAGCTCCTCCTTTGTCTTGACATCGCGGACGCCATCGGAGAATGCTGAGATGATGGCCTCGTCCGTCACCTTGGGAATCTTGAGGAGGACGCTATTGAAGCGCTGGATGTACTTCTGCACGGTTTCCCCCGGTTGCTGCTTGACGCGCCGCAGGTCACCCGCGGCTGGTGGGGGGTCGCGAGTGCCGTGGAAATTGGCGATGAAACGCTCGCGCATCTCACTCCAGGAGGAGATCGATCCCGCGGGCAGGTTCAGGAGCCATGAGCGTGCGCCGTCTTCGAGAGCCATGGGGAACCAGTTCACTATAATGTTCTCATCGTCGTTGGCCGCCTCGATGCTCAGCTCATAAAGCTGTGGGAACTCAGCAGGGTCGGGGGTGCCGTCATAGCGTGGAGGCAAGTTGGGCTTGAACTTCTCGGGCCAGACGATGCTGCGTAGCTCAGGAGTGAAGGCTCGGCAGTCTGCTGTGACCACCGAAGCCCGTCGTGGAGGCGGAGCTTGGTCTTGGTTCTCATGCGCTGCCACCGCAGGGGGCACACGGTCTCGAGGTGGTGGTGGTGGTGTGATACGTCCAAAACGTATCTATAATTTCTGCTTGCTCCATGCCACTTTTGGGTGATATTGCTATGATATTCATACACTTCCATACACTTTTGATCATATTTGGACTAACTTACTAATCCAGTGCACCCCAGTGCCAGTTTCTGTTTTCGGCTGTTTTTGTATTTCAGGTTTTCACGTTTCGAGAACTGCCCAGAAAAATCCAGAAAAATTATATAAAAAATCAGCGAACCGGAAACAACACTGCGTCCGAA
>LR738710.1:680434604-680454724 GCA_902687465.1 Secale cereale | reverse complement strand
ACGTATCTATAATTTCTGCTTGCTCCATGCTTCTTTTGTGTGATATTGCTAAGATATTTATGCACTTCCATACACTTTTGATCATATTTGGACTAACCTATTAACTCAGTGCACCACAGTGCCAGTTCCTGTTTTCTGCTGTTTTTCTATTTCAGATTTCCCCCATATTAAAAGTGCTCCAAAAATTCCGGGAAAAATACAGAAAAAATCAGCGTACAGGAAGCTTCGAGAAAAACCAAAGTGGGGCCAGAGGGGAGCCAGGGGCGGCCCAGGCGGCCACCCGGGGCGGCCCCACCCCTGGCCGCCCAGGGGGGGCGCCTAGGGCCCCCTCTCCGCCTCTGGTTGCCCCCCTTCGCATATATATTCCTCCCGTCGCGGAAACCCTGATGCCGGAACCCTTTTCTCTAGAAGCAATTCCGATCTCCGCCGCCATCGCCACCAAGTTTCGGGGGACCAGAATTCCTGTGCCGGCATCCTGCCGGGACGGGGAAGTGCCCTCGGATTCATCTCCATCGACGTTGCTTCCTCCCTCCATGATGCGGGAGTAGTTCCTCCTCGGGGCTGAGGTTTCTACCAGTAGCTATGTGGTCAATTCTCTCTCCCATGATGTGATCTTCGTTGTGATCATAGGCTATGTTAATCTAGGGTGATCCCATGATATTTTCCCTTCCTCTATGTATTGGATTGATGTACTCACTTGTCTTTATCTAGTATAATCCCCGAGACCAAGGTGACAACGGTCTATTGGACATGGATTAGAAGAATATTTTCATGAGTGATTTCCTCTTTTGTGTGTTGATTGAAGATTGAGAGTCTCTTGGTGCTTGTCTTTGACTATCCTTGAGATATGTTGTGGTGATTGTGGTACTCTCTTTGGATGGCCGTGGTGACATTGGGAAATCCATAGATTGAGAACTACGAACTTAGAGGTGTGCTTTTGTAGCCCTACATAATTCTCGTCCTCTCTTGACCACAAAGGAATGACCTCCGAGTGCATGTTTTATGGGAAATATCATGTGATTCGATTATGTTAATGTTGTTGGGAGTTGCCACTAGTGAAAGTATGAAGCCTAGGCCTTGTTTCCACCATCGCAATACCATTTGTGCTCACGTTTACCACTTGTTTGCTTGCTGCCATTTTTATTTCAGATTTACAAATACATCTTTTGCCATCCATATCACTTGCCATTTAACATCTCTTCGCCGAACTAGTGCACCTATACATCTGACAAGTGTATTAGGTGTGTTGGGGACACAAGAGACTTCTTGTATCTTGATTGCAGGGTTGCTTGAAAGGGGTACGTTCAACCTCCACTTCCCTGAGTTCGATAAACCTTGGGTTACTCACTTAAGGGAAATTTGCTGCTGTCCTACAAACCTCTGCTCTTGGAGGCCCAACATTGTCTACAGGAATAGAAGCGTGTAGTAGACATCAAGCTATTTCTGGCGCCGTTGCCGGGGAAGTGAGGTAAGTGAAGGTACCTTCTCTAGATCTTGCAATTAAATCTTTTTGTTTCTTGTTTTTATTTCACTAGTTTTGCTTAATGGAAAACAACAAATATATGAGAGAGCTTTATAAGCTCTACCTTGAACTAGGACATGATGTGTTTGAAGAGAAAATTAAAAAACCTTTGGAACTTTATTATTTGCATAACAATCATGATGGTGGTGATGTTATTAGTATGTTTTTTAATATCAATAATGCTAATGACATGGAAAGCTCTAAGCTTGGGGATGACACGTTTGATGAACATGATATTTTTAGTCCCCCAACTTTTGAAGAGAAAATTTACTTTGATGATACTTTGCTTCCTATATATGATGATTACAATGATAAATGTGAGCTTTTTAGTCCACCTACTATTGAGGATAAAATTTATTATGATTATGATATACCTCCTAAATATGATGATTACCATGATGGTTATGATTGCTTTACTCTCACTATTCCTAATAAGAAAGATTTTGCTTATATGAAGAGTAATGATACTTTTATGCTTTTGGATCATGGAAATAATGCCTTATGTGATAGTTATATTGTTGAGTTCATCCATGATGCCACTGAAATTTATAATGAGAGAGGGAGACATGGTTCTAAATATCTTAATAATAAGAAGTTTCCTCTCTTTATGGTGAATATTTTGAAGTTATGCTTGTTTTGCCTTCCTATGCTAGTTGCTTTATGCTTCAATAATTTATTTTCTTACAAGATTCCCATGGATAGGAAGTATGTTAGACTTAAATATGTTTTATATATGCTTCTTGATGCTCTCTTTTGTTCTTCAACTCTTATTCCTACGAGAGCATCATTAAAGTCTTAAGCCTATCTTTATGGCTATAAAGAAAGAGCTCTAGGGAGACAACCCTTGTTATCTTTGCTTTCAGTTTGTTCTTTCAGTTTTTAGTGGTCTTGGTGTTTGTTACTACTGTAGCAACATCATTGTATCTTTCTATTTCGTGTTTGTGCCAATTTTAGCCTCCGATTGCAAGAAAGTTCAAAAGTTGTGACGTGCAGTCCAGAAAACAGATTCTGTCCTTGGACAGAAAAATTCGTATAAAATCACCAGATCATCTTTTTGATCTGAATTTTTTTGACAGCGTGATCTATACAATTGGATTTCGGGCGTCTGTTCTGAGTGTTTTGATTTGAGTTGCAGAAGTGCCCCGAACAAAATTATTTACCACCTGCTGGTATGTTTTTCACAGATTCTGTCCTGTTTTGCCTTTTCTTCGTTTTTTAAACCTTGAGCTTGCTTTTTCTTTGCAAAAACCTTTTGGCAATCTTGAGAAACAGTAGCTCTTCAATATTATCTTTATTTCCAGCAGGGAAAAGTTATTTTATTGTGGGTACTAACCTCGCTAATCAGATTATGATGAGTTATGTATGAAGGGAGTTTTTAAGTGTGCGAGGGAAGATGATAAAAGAAGATTCAGGAGTGTCAAACGCTCAAGCTTGGGGATGCCCCCGTGCACCCCAAGAAATATTCAAGAAGACTCAAGCGTCTAAGCTTGGGGATGCCCCCATGCATCCCCTTCTCCATCATCAATTATCAGTTCGTCTTTCGTTTCACTATATTTTAATCACTTCATGCGTTATGTGCTATGCTTGGAGCGTCTTGCTCTTTTCTTTTTAGTTTATTTAGTTCTACTTGCTGGTCTTAAATAAGTTGCATCTGATCATTCTTATTTGGGAGAGAGACACGCTCCGCTTTTTCATGAAACACTCATGTTCTTCACTTATATCTTTTTGAGTGTTTTAGCTACCTTGTTATATGCTTCTAGCTCTTGTTTTTATTTCATATCATGTTCAGAGCTATTAGTTCTTTTATAGAAAGTACTCTCTTGCTTCACTTATATCTTATTGGAGAGTTGAATTGGTTTGAATTGCTAAATAATATGTTGGTAAAGTAAATGCCAAGTGTGGCCGTGGTGCAAAGAATAAAAAGCTTGCATAGTCTTGAAGATCATTGAGTAACTTGATCCCTATCAATTGTTTTGAGAAATTAAGTAGTGATGTCTAAACATGGAGATCATTTAATAAAGTCTTATTAGTGAAGAAATACCTTTGAAGTTTGCAATTGTTTAGTTTTTCACCATTGGTAGTTTTAAAGTTCTTGTTTTCTCTTTAGAAGTAAGTTGGTTGACAAGGAAGACAGTGTAGAAGTCTTATAATTATGCTGAAAGGATGTTATAATTCTCTTGTACCGGTTAACATGTGCTTGCTAAAAACTTGCTAAACCAAAAACTCTGTACTGAGCGGGAATGCTGCTCATGCATCCAAATTCCATAGCCAAAATTCTGCCATATGTGTCCACCATACCTACCTATGCATGGTATTTAATAGCCATTCCAAGTAAATTGCTCATGTGCTACCTTTAAAACCTTCAAAATTTAACCTTATTTGTGTCTCTATTTTAGCTCATGAGGAAGTGGTAGATAGTTCATTATTACTTGTGTTGGACAGAACGACCCCTGACGTGCATGAATAATGTGCATGTCCTTAATTTTGCAAAAAGAGCTGGCAAAAGGGTATGCCCAGCCCACTTTACATGTCATCAATATCAATATCAAAAACCTCCTTCACACATCGTACCTGAGAAATCAGACAAACTTTGGCTAGTGATAAACAAGGGAGAAAGGGGAGTGTTATCATTCCTCTATGGGAGCCGCTCTTAAGTTCTGTTTGGCATGAGTAGTAGTGCATTGTTTATTACCATTCGTTGACATAAGCATACATCTCTCAAAATTGCTTTTATATCTCTATGTTTTCAAAAATAAAAAGCTCTAGCACATGAGTAATCCCTGCTTCCCTCTGCGAAGGGCCTATCTTTTACTTTTAAATGTTGAGTCAGTTTTCCTATGTTCTAATCTTCTTCCTCCACCATAAGCAAGCATCTAGTGTTAACCCTGGGTTCAAGTTGATTATGTTCAAAATTTCTGCTTAGTTATATATAATCCTTGTGCATTGAACTTATCCATGAGATAAAATGTTGAAAAGTGGAAAGCAATGCTGAAACTTTATCTTCCTTTTGTGTTAACTAGAATGCTTTTGATGAGAGAACTCCTTTGGGGCTAACAATTGTGCTTAAGTTTATAGTTTCATGTCTTCAATTGTACTATTCATGAAAAGAATTTACTTAGATGATCACTTGGTTATTCATTGTTTACTTGCTTCCAACTATAGACAATTGGTTTGGTTCACTTTATTTCAGTCCATATGCTTTACCTTATTACTTAATCAAGATTGTGTTAGTAGCATGTCACCTCAAAAATTATCTATGTTATCATTTACCTACTCGAGGACGAGCAGGAATTAAGCTTGGGGATGTTGATACGTCCAAAACGTATCTATAATTTCTGCTTGCTCCATGCTTCTTTTGTGTGATATTGCTATGATATTTATGCACTTCCATACACTTTTGATCATATTTGGACTAACCTATTAACTCAGTGCACCATAGTGCCAGTTCCTGTTTTCTGCTGTTTTTCTATTTCAGATTTCCCCCATATTAAAAGTGCTCCAAAAATTCCGGGAAAAATACAGAAAAAAATCAGCGTACAGGAAGCTTCGAGAAAAACCAAAGTGGGGCCAGAGGGGAGCCAGGGGCGGCCCAGGCGGCCACCCGGGGCGGCCCCACCCCTGGCCGCCCAGGGGGGCGCCTGGGGCCCCCTCTCCGCCTCTGGTTGCCCCCCTTTGCATATATATTCCTCCCGTCACGGAAACCCTGATGCCGGAACCCTTTTCTCCAGAAGCAATTCCGATCTCCGCCGCCATCGCCACCAAGTTTCGGGGGACCAGAATTCCTGTGCCGGCATCCTGCCGGGACGGGGAAGTGCCCCCGGATTCATCTCCATCGACGTTGCTTCCTCCCTCCATGATGCGGGAGTAGTTCCTCCTCGGGGCTGAGGTTTCTACCAGTAGCTATGTGGTCAATTCTCTCTCCCATGATGTGATCTTCGTTGTGATCATAGGCTATGTTAATCTAGGGTGATCCCATGATATTTCCCCTTCCTCTATGTATTGGATTGATGTACTCACTTGTCTTTATCTAGTATAATCCCCGAGACCAAGGTGACAGTGGTCTATTGGACATGGATTAGAAGAATATTTTCATGAGTGATTTCCTCTTTTGTGTGTTGATTGAAGATTGAGAGTCTCTTGGTGCTTGTCTTTGACTATCCTTGAGATATGTTGTGGTGATTGTGGTATTCTCTTTGGATGGCCGCGGTGACATTGGGAAATCCATAGATTGAGAACTACGAACTTAGAGGTGTGCTTTTGTAGCCCTACATAATTCTCGTCCTCTCTTGACCACAAAGGAATGACCTCCGAGTGCATGTTTTATGGGAAATATCATGTGATTCGATTATGTTAATGTTGTTGGGAGTTGCCACTAGTGAAAGTATGAAGCCTAGGCCTTGTTTCCACCATTGCAATACCATTTGTGCTCATGTTTACCACTTGTTTGCTTGCTGCCATTTTTATTTCAGATTTACAAATACATCTTTTGCCATCCATATCACTTGCCATTTAACATCTCTTCGCCGAACTAGTGCACCTATACATCTGACAAGTGTATTAGGTGTGTTGGGGACACAAGAGACTTCTTGTATCTTGATTGCAGGGTTGCTTGAAAGGGGTACGTTCAACCTCCACTTCCCTGAGTTCGATAAACCTTGGGTTACTCACTTAAGGGAAATTTGCTGCTGTCCTACAAACCTCTGCTCTTGGAGGCTCAACACTGTCTACAGGAATAGAAGCGTGTAGTAGACATCAGGGGGTCCGCCGGCAGGAGCCGTCTGAGCGACGCGGGCGACGAGGGCGGCCCGTCGCTCAGCACGAGCTCGACGAGCGTCAGCCATGGAAGCAATGGGGCGGTGATGCGTCGGCTGACTAGAGAGGTTTCGGCGCACCCCTAACTGGTGCGCCAAATGTCGGATTTCAGGCTCCGCAAACCCTAGAGAGGTTCGAACTCTGGGGTGCGCACGAAGAACACTCTCTACCCAGCGTGCTCGCCCTATGATCCCACGACCTAGCTCGACGAACTCAAGGAATAAGAGACACAGGGATTTATACTGGTTCGGGCCACCTTGCGGTGTAATACCCTACTCCAGTGTGTGTGGTGGATTGCCTCGTGGGGCCGAGGATGAAGTAGTACAGTGGATGAACAGCCTCGGTAGGTGAGGTGTTCTTCGGCTTGATGAGCTGGTGAGGGTGAGGATGATTTGGGCGATCTGCTCCTCGCTGTGGTGGAATGCCCTCTCTCTCTCTTTAGAATCTCTCTCTTGTGGTCGAATCGCCCCCATCTATGGTGGTGGCTAGGTCCTATTTATAGTGGCCTTGATCCTCTTCCCAAATGTAGGCGGGAAGGGATCCCACAACGGCCAAATTTGAAGGGGAACAACTAGTACAAGCTATCCTGACAAAAGTGGTCTTCGCCTGCCAAAGGCTCTGGTGGTGACGTCGCGCCGGGCTTCATGGTGACCTCCATCTTGCCGTCCTGGCAGTCCTTGCTCTTATTGCACCGATATGGAAACTTTTTCTTGATTCATCAGGACTCCGTGCATGCGCTTCCTCCCTTGGCACCAAAGGGGGAAACTGGTACACTGCACCCGCAGGCATCCGCTTGGCCTTGGTCGTCATAGCTCACGTCACGTGAACCTCGCGAGGTGCACCTTGCATAGATATTTCCGCTCCTCGGGAGCTAGCCTAAAGAGGATGCCCCCAGGGAGGTCTTGTCGTCGTCCGTCTCGCGAGGCTTGGCCCCTCGCGAGGGTCTTGAGCTGTGGTTGCTGAAGCTGGGTCGTACCAAGCCGTCGATGGAGCCACGTCATGGGCCGCAGGCAGGCAAGTCTGGGTACCCCCGTTCCCAGGACGCCGACACACCCTAGAGGGTTGAGGTCACCTCGGAGCCATATTCCATTGTGGTGAAGCTTCGTGATGTTGATGGGAGCCTCCAATTAAGTTGTCGAGATAGCCCCAACCTTGTTTCTAAAGGTTCGGTCGCCGCCTTCAAGGGCACAAATAGTGGAATAACGGTATCTCACATTGTGTGAGGGCGTGAAGAGAATACGGTGGCTCTAGTGGCTTCTTGGGGAGCATTGTGCCTCCACACCACTCTAACGGAGACGTACTTCCTCTCAAAGGAAGGAACTTCGGTAACACATCCTCGTCTCCACCGGCTCCACTCTTGGTCATCTCTTACCTTTACTTGTGCAAGCTTTATTGTGTTTGTATCCCTTGCTTGCTTGTGTGCTTGTTGTTGTTGCATCATATAGGTTGCTCACTTAGTTGCACATCTAGACTACCTATTTTGTTGCTTAGTTTAATTTGGTCAAGAGAACCTAAAAATTGTTAGTTGCCAATTCACCCCCCCTCTAGTCAACCATATCGATCTTTTCACTGGCCACCAGCCTTTGGAAAGGAAATAGGAGGGGCTAGCCCCCTCCTGCATTTCTCCTCTCAAGGGAGAAGGAAAGGGGAGGTGCCATAAGGCAGCCACCACCCTTTCCTTTCCCCCCGTGCACCAAGAAGGAAATGGGAGAGGTGCCTAGGGTAGGCGCCCTAGGGCTGTTCTCCGCCCCCCTAGGGGTGCCCTAGGCAGCCTCCTCTCCCCCCTCCACCTATATATATATATATATATATATATATATATATATATATATATATATATATATATATATATATATATATATATATATATATATATATATATATATATATATATATGTGTCTGTGTGTGTGTGTGTGTGTGAGGAGGGGAGGGGGCAACACACACCACGATCTCTAAGCTGTGTGCGGTGCCCCCTCTCCCTCTAGTTCTGCTTCCTCCTTCGTCCACATTCGTTGTGCTTGGCGAAGCACTGCAGATAGATTCACCACCACCGTCACCATGCCATCATGCTACTCGAACTCATCTACTACTTCGCCTCTCTTGCTGGATCGAGAAGGTGAGGACGTCATCGAGGTGAACGTGTGCTGAACGCGTAGGTGCCGCACGTTCGGTACTTGATCTGGACAGATCGTGAAGGTGTACGACTACATCAACCGTGTTAATAAACGCTCCCGCTTAGAGATATTCAAGGGTATGAAGATGCTCCCCCCTCTCGTAGCTATGCATTTCCATGGATAGATCTAGCGTGTGCGTATAGATTTTTTTGGTTTCCATGCAACATTCCCCAACAGGTCGCTGCTGCTTGTCGCTACCGCCCGCTGTTGCTGAAGGAAATATGCCCTAGAGGCAATAATAAAGTTGTTATTTGTATTTCCTTATATCATGTAAATGTTGTTTATTCATGCTAGAATTGTATTAACCGGAAACTTAGTACATGTGTGAATACATAGACAACACATAGTATCCCTAGTATGCCTCTACTAGACTAGCTCATTGATCAAAGATGGTTATGTTTCCTAGCCATACACATGAGTAGTCATTTGATCAATGAGATCACATCATTAGGAGAATGATGTGATGGACAAGACCCATCCATTAGCTTAGCAACTTGATAGTTTAGTTTTTCTGCTATTGCTTTCTTCATGACTTATACATGTTCCTATGACTATGAGATTATGCAACTCCCGAATACCGGAGGAACACCTTGTGTGCTATCAAACGTCACAACGTAACCGGGTGATTATAAAGATGCTCTACAGGTGTCTCCGATCACTCCGAGTGTCGGAGAGGTATCTCTGGGCCCTCTCGGAAATGCACATCATAATAAGCCTTGCAAGAAAAACGACTAATGACTTAGTCACGAGATGATGTATTACGGAACAAGTAAAGATACTTGCCGGTGACGAGATTGAACTAGGTATTGAGATACCGACGATCGAATCTCGGGAAAGTAACATACCGATGACAAAGGGAACAACGTATGTTGTTATGCGGTTTGACCGATAAAGATCTTTGTAGAATATGTAGGAACCAATATGAGCATCCAGGTTCCGCTAATGGTTATTGACCGGAGATGAGTCTCGGTCATGTGTGCATAGTTCCCGAACCCGTAGGGTCCGCACGCTTAACGTTCGATGACAATCAGTAGTATGAGTTTATATGTTTTGATGTACCGAAGGTAATTCGGAGTCCCAGATGTGAACACGGACATGACGAGGACTCTCAGAATGTCTGAGAAATAAAGATTGATATATTGGACGACTATATTCGGACACCGGAAGTGTTCCGAGTGTTATCGGATAAAACCAGAGTGCCGGAGGGGTTACCGGAACCCCCCCGGGGGAGTATGGGTCATAGTGGGCCAATAAGGGAAAGAGAGAGGCAGCCCAATAGGGCTGGCCGCACCCCCTAGGAATCCTAGTTGGAATAGGAGTGGGGGGGGGCTCTCCTTCCTTCTCCTCTCCTTCTTCCTTTCCTACTCCTAGTAGGAATAGGACAGATGGATTCCTACTCCTACTAGGAGTAGGAAACCTACTCCTATGGCGCGCCCCTTGGGCCGGCCGCACCTCCCCCTTGCTCCTTTATATACAGGGGCAGGGGGGCACCCAAAGACACAAGCAACATTGTTTTAGCCCTCTGCGGTGCCCCCCTCCACAGAAACACACCTCGGTCATATCGTTGCAGTGCTTAGGCGAAGCCCTGCACCGGTAGCTTCATCTATTTCGTCACCACGCCGTTGTGCTGACGAAACTTTCCTGTGAAGCTCAACTGGATCAAGAGCTCGTGGGACGTCATCGAGCTAAATGTGTGCTGAGCGTGGAGGAGCCGTACGTTCGGTGCTTGATTGGTTGGATCGCAAAGACGTTCGACTACATCAACCGCGTCACTAGACGCTTCCGCTTTCGGTCTATGAGGGTACGTAGACACACTCGCCCCTCTCGTTACTATGCATCTAGTAGATAGATCTTGCATGATCATAGGAAATTTTTGAAATAATATGTCCCCAACAGTGGCATCATGAGCCAGGTCTATGCGTAGATGATATGCACGAGTAGAACACGATGAGTTGTGGGCGATAATAGTCATACTGCTTACCAACATATCATACTTTGATTCGGCGGTATTGTGAGATGAAGCGGCCCAGACCGACATTACGCGTACGCTTACGCGAGACTGGTTTCACCGTTACGAGCACTCGTTGCTTAAAGGTGACTGGCGGGTGTCTGTCTCTCTCACTTTAGTTTAATCGAGTGTGGCTACGCCCGGTCCTTGTGAAGGTTAAAACATCACATACTTGACGAAAAATCGTTGTGGTTTTTGTATGCGTAGGTAAGAACGGTTCTTGCTAAGCCCATAGCAGCCACGTAAAACTTGCAACAACAAAGTAGAGGACGTCTAACTTGTTTTTGCAGGGCATGTTGTGATGTGATATGGTCAAGACGTGATGAGTTATACGTTATTGTATGAGATGATCATGTTTTGTAAAGTTATCGGCAACCAACGGGAGCCTTATGGTTGTCTCTTTATTGTATGAATTGCGACGGCCATGTAATTGCTTTACTTTATCACTATGAGTTAGCGATAGAAGTAGTAGCAATAGTTGGCGAGACAACCACGGCGCTACGATGAAGGTCATGGTGTCTAGCCGGTGACGATGGAGATGATGATGATGCTTTAGAGATGGAGATCAAAGGCACAAGATGATGATGGCCATATCATGTCACATATTTTGATTGCATCTGATGTTTATCTTATTATGCTTCTTATTTCGCTTAGTATGGCGGTAGCATTATAAGATGATCCCTTACCAAATTTCAAGGTACAAGTGTTCTCCCCGAGTATGCACCGTTCCGAAAGTTCGTCGTGCCGAGACACCACATGATGATCGGGTGTGATAAGCTCTACGTTCAAATACAACGGGTGTAAGATAGTTTTGCACATGCAGAATACTCAGGTTAAACTTGACGAGTCTAGCATGTACAGACATGGCCTCGAAACACTGGAGACCCAAAGGTCGAGCGTGATTCATATAGTAGATATGATCAACATAAGATGTTCACCATTGAAAAATACTCCATCTCACATGATGATCAGACATGGTTTAGTTGATTTGGATCACGTGATCATTTAGATGACCAGAGGGATGTCTATCTAAGTGGGATTTCTTTTGTAATATGATTAATTGAACTTTAATTTATCATGAACTTAGTCCTGATAGTTTTTGCATATCTATGTTGTTATAGATCAATGGCCCGTGCTACCGTTCCCTTGAATTATCCTCATTGTTGCACAGAAGAATTATGTCCTTGAAGCACCGCTAGGTGACAAGCCCCCTCCCGCTAATGTAGACTCTTTGAACGTCTGGCAGACGCGTTCTGATGACTACACGATAGTTCAGTGTGACATGCTTTACGGCTTAGAACCGGGACTTCAACGACGTTTTGAACGTCATGGAGCATATGATATGTTCCAGGAGTTGAAGTTAATATTCCAAGCAAATGCCCTGTCGGCGTCCTCGGAACCAGGGTACCCAGACTTGCCTGTCTGCGGGCCGCGACGCGCTCCTACTACGGCCTAGTTCGGCCCAGCTGATCGACCAGCTGCTCAAGACCCTCGCGAGGGGGCTAGACCTCGTGATGAGAACGACACCAAGATCCCCTCAGGAGCGGCCTCGGCTAGGTTGCTCCGGAGGGGCGGAGAATCCAAGGCCAAGCCTGCTTCAGGAGGAGGCAGTGACACGAGCAATGACGCACCGCGCCAGCGGGTGCCAGTGCGTGCCAGCGGCGCAGCTGCCGTTTTGGTGCAAAGGAGACAGCGCAGGTGTAGGTTCCCGAGGGGCGGGACAAAGGTTTCCCCTTTGGTGCAACAAGACCGAAGACCGCAAGGACGACACGGAGGATGTCACCACCGAGCTCACCACCGCGTCACCGCATGATCCCTTTGCAGGCGAAGACCACTTTTGTCAGGATAGGAACGTCCTTGTGTTCCCGCTCAAAATGGCCATTGTGGGATCCCTTCCTGCCTAAACATTTCGGGGGAAGAGAACCCTGGCCACCTATATAAGTAGCTAGGGTCTCCACTCTGAAGGGGGGGTCAAATCCAGAGAGACTCCGCCCTCACACCAAGGAGCAAGAACCCTTGCCTCCTGACCCTCGCAAGCTCCCCTCCTGAGCTCAGGAACCACTGTACTTGTTCATACTCAAGCCCTCCCGAGGCTAATCCACCAAAAGCAGGACGTAGGGTTTTACACCGCAAGGTGGCCCGAACCTGGGTAAATTCGTGTGTCCTTTACTTGTTGCTTGCTTGAATCTCTTCATTGGACGAGGGCGAGATGCTAGGTAGACGTGAGTGGGAGAGATCTTCGTTCATGCCCATGTGTTCGAACTTCTTGGGTTTGCGGAGCCCGTAATCCGACATGCCCGGATTGAGAAATATGAGATTTCCAATAAGTTCTACAGCTGCAAGATGGAGGAGAATAGTTCTATCAGTGAACACTTGCTCAGAATGTCTGGGTACTACAATCATATGACTCAACTTGGTTGCAAAGTTGATGAAGATAGTGTTATTGGTAGAGTTCTTCAATCACTGCCACCAAGCTATAAAGGCTTCGTGATGAACTATAACATGTAAGGATGCAGAAGACAATTCCCGAGCTCTTCGCTATGCTCAAAGCTACGGAGGTAGAAATAAAAAAGGAGCATGAAGTGTTGCTAGTTAACAAGACCACTAGTTTCAAGAAAAAAGGCAAGGGAAAGAAGGGAAACTTCAAAAAGAATAGCAAAACAATTGCTACTCCCACGAAGAAACCCAAGTCTGGAGCCAAGCCTGAAAATAAGTGCTTCTGGGACTGGACATTGGAAGCGGAACTGCCCCAAGTATTTGGCGGATAAGAAGGACGACAAAGTGAATAAAGGTATATGTGATATACATGTTATTGATGTGTACCTTACTAATGCTCATAGTAGCACCTGGGTATTTGATACTGGTTCGGTCGCTAATATTTGTAACTCGAAACAGGGGCTACGGATTAAACGAAGATTAGCTAAGGACGAGGTGACGATGCGCGTGGGAAATGGTTCCAAAGTCGATGTGATCGCTGTCGGCATGCTACCTCTACATCTACCTTCGGGATTAGTTTTAGACCTGAATAATAGTTATTTGGTGCCAGCGTTAAGCATGGACATTATATCCGGATCTTGTTTATTGCGAGATGGTTATTCATTTAGATCTGAGAATAATGGTCTTTTTATTTATATGAGTAATATCTTTTATGGTCATGCACCCTTGAAGAGTGGTCAATTCTTGTTGGATCTCGATCGTAGCGATACACATATTCATAATATTGAAGCCAAAAGATGCAAGGTTAATAATGATAGTGCAACTTATTTGTGGCACTGTCATTTAATTCATATTGGTGTAAAGCGCATGAAGAACTCCATAGTGATGGACTTTTGGAATCACTTGATTATGAATCACTTGGTGCTTGCGAACCATGCCTCATGGGCAAGATGACTAAAACTCCGTTCTTCGGAACAATGGAGCGAGCAGTTGATTTGTTGGAAATCATACATACTGATGTATGTGGACCGATGAGTGTTGAGGCTCGCGGCGGGTATCGTTATTTTCTGACCTTCACTGATGATTTGAGCAGATATGGATATATCTACTTGATGAAACACAAGTCTGAAACATTTGAAAAGTTCAAAGAATTTCATAGTGAAGTAGAGAATCATTGTAACAAGAAAAAAAGCTTCTACGATCTGATCGTGGAGGTGAATATTTGAGTTACGAGTTTGGTCTTCATTTGAAACAATGTGGAATAGTTTCACAACTCACACCACCCGGAACACCACATCGTAATGGTGTGTCCGAAAGTCGTAACCGTACTTTATTAGATATGATGCGATCTATGATGTCCCTTACCGATTTACCACTATCATTTTGGGGTTATGCATTAGAGACAACTGCATTCACGTTAAATAGGGCACCATCTAAATCCGTTGAGACGACACCTCATGAACTTTGGTTTGGCAAGAAACCAAAGGTGTTGTTTCTTAAAGTTTGGGGCTGTGATGCTTATGTGAAAAAGCTTCAACTTGATAAGCTCGAACCCAAGTCGGAGAAATGTGTCTTCATAGGATAACCAAATGAGACTGTTGGGTACACCTTCTATCACAGATCCGAAGGCAAAATATTCGTTGCTAAGAATGGATCCTTTTTAGAGAAAGAGTTCCTCTCGAAAGAAGTGAGTGGCAGGAAAGTAGAACTTAATGAGGTAATTGTACTTTCTCCCAAATTAGAAAGTAGTACATCACAGAAACTAGTTCCAGTGATAACTACACCAATTAGCGAGGAAGCTAATGATGATGATCATGAAACTTCGGATCAAGTTACTACTGAACTTCGTAGGTCAACCAGAGTACGTTCCGCACCAGAGTGGTACGGCAACCCGGTTCTGGAAGTCATGTTAATAGACCACGATGAACCTACGAACTATGAGGAAGTGATGATGAGCCCAAATTCTGCAAAATGGCTCGAGGGCATGAAATCTGAGATGGGATCCATGTATGAGAACAAATTGTGGACTTTGGTTGACTTGCTCGATGATCGGCAAGCCGTTGAAAATAAATGGATCTTCAAGAGGAAGACCGACGCCGACGGTAATGTTACTGTCTACGAAGCTCGACTTGTTGCGAAAGATTTTCGACAAGTTCAAGGAGTTGACTACGATGAGACTTTATCACCTGTCGCGATGCTTAAGTCTGTCCAAATCATGTTAGCAATTGCCACATTTTATGATTATGAAATCTGGTAAATGGATGTCAAAATTGCATTCCTGAATGGATATCTCAAAGAAGAGTTGTATATGATGCAACAGAAGGATTTGTCGATCCTAAAGGTGCTAACAAAGTGTGCAAGCTCCAGCGATCCATCTATGGACTGGTGCAAGCATCTCGGAGTTGGAATATACGCTTTGATGAGGTGATCAAAGCATATGGTTATATACAGACTTTTGGAGAAGCCTATATTTACAAGAAAGTGAGTGGGAGCTCTGTAGCATTTCTGACATTATATGTGGATGACATATTGTTGATTGGAAATGATATAGAATGTTTGGATGGCATAAAAGGATACCTGAATAAGAATTTTTCAATGAAAGACCTCGGTGAAGCTGCTTATATATTAGGCATCAAGATCTATAGAGATAGATCAAGATGCTTAATTGGACTTTCACAAAGCACAAACCTTGATAAAGTTTTGAAAAAGTTCAAAATGGATCAGTCAAAGAAAGGGTTCTTGCCTGTGTTACAAGGTGTGAAGTTGAGTAAGACTCAATGCCCGACCACTGCAGAAGATAGAGAGAAAATGAAAGTCATTCCCTATGCATCAGCCATAGGATCTATCATGTATGCAATGCTGTGTACCAGACCTGATGTGTGCCTTGCTATAAGTTTAGCAGGGAGGTACCAAAGTAATCCAGGAGTGGATCACTGGACAGCGGTCAAGAACATCCAGAAGTACCTGAAAAGAACAAAGGATATGTTTCTCATTTATGGAGGTGACAAAGAGCTCGTCGTAAACGGTTACGTCGATTCAAGCTTTGACATTGATCCGGATGACTCTAAGTCACAAACCGGATATGTATTTTTATTAAACGGTGGAGCTGTCAGTTGGTGTAGTTCCAAGCAGAGCGTCGTGGCGGGATCTACGTGTGAAGCGGAGTACATAGCTTCTTCGGAAGTAGCAAATGAAGGAGTCAGGATGAAGGCGTTCATATCCGATCTAGGTGTAATACCTAGTACATCGGGTCCAATGAAAATCTTTTCTGACAACACTGGAGCAATAGCCTTGGCGAAGGAATCCAGGTTTCACAAGAGAACAAAGCACATCAAAAGACGCTTCAATTCCATCCGCGATCAATTCAAGGAGGGAGACATAGAAATATGCAAGATACATATGGATCTGAATGTCACAGACCCGTTGACTAAGCCTCTTCCACGAGCAAAACATGATCATCACCAAGACTCCATGGGTGTTAGAATCATTACTATGTAATCTAGATTATTGACTCTAGTTCAAGTGGGAGACTGAAGGAAATATGCCCTAGAGGCAATAATAAAGTTGTTATTTGTATTTCCTTCAATCATGATAAATGTCTTATATTCATGATAGAGTTGTATTAACCGGAAACTTAGTACATGTGTGAATACAAAGACAAAACAGAGTGTCCCTAGTATGCCTCTACTAGACTAGCTCATTGATCAAAGATGGTTATGTTTCCTAGCCATAGACATGAGTTTTCATTTGATCAATGGGGTCACATCATTAGGAGAATGATGTGATGGACAGGACCCATCCGTTACCTTAGCAACTTGATCGTTTAGTTTTTCTGCTATTGCTTTCTTCATGACTTACATGTTCCTATGACTATGAGATTATGCAACTCCCGAATACCGGAGGAACACCTTGTGTGTTATCAAACGTCACAACGTAACTGGGTGATTATAAAGATTCTCTACAGGTGTCCCCGAAGGTGTTTGTGGTGTTGGCATAGATCGAGAATAGGATTTGTCACTCCTAGTGTCGGAGAGGTATCTCTGGGCCCTCTCGGTAATACACATCGTAATAAGCCTTGCAAGCAAACGACTAATGAGTTAGTCACGATATGATGTATTACGAAACGAGTAAAGAGACTTGCCGGCGACGAGATTGAACTAGGTATGATGATACCGATGATCGAATCTCGGGCAAGTATGATACCGATGACAAAGGGAACAACGTATGTTGTTATGCGGTTTGACCGATAAAGATCTTCGTAGAATATGTAGGAACCAATATGAGCATCCAGGTTCCGCTATTAGTTATTGACCGGAGATGAGTCTCGGTCATGTCTACATAGTTCTCGAACCCGTAGGGTCCGCACGCTTAACGTTCGATAACGATCGGTATTATGAGTTTATGAGTTTTGATGTACCAAAGGTAGTTCGGAGCCCCGGATGTGATCACGTACACGACGAGGAGTCTCGGAATATGCGAGACATAAAGATTGATATATTGGACGACTATATTCGGACACGGGAAGTGTTCCGAGTGTTATCGGATAAAACCGGAGTGCCGGAGGGGTTACCGAAACCCCCCCGAGGGAGTATGGGCCATAGTGGACCAATGAGAGAAAGAGAGAGGCATCCCACTAGGGCTGGCCGCACCCCCCTAGGAATCCTATTTGGACTAGGAGTGCGGGGGGGGGGGGGGGGCGGCCCTCTCCTTCCTTCTCCTTTCCTTCTTCCTTTCCTACTCCTAGTAGGAATTGGAAAGAGGGATTCCTACTCCTACTAGGAGTAGGAAACCTACTCCTATGGCGCGCCCCTTGGGCTGGCCAAACCTCCCCCTTGCTCCTTTATATACAGGGGCAGGGGAAGACACAAGCAACATTGTTTTAGCCGTGTGCGGTGCCCCCCTCCACAAAAACACACCTCAGTAATATCGTTGCAGTGCTTAGGCGAAGCCCTGCGCCGTTAGCTTCATCAACTCCGTCACCACGCCGTCGTGCTGACAAAACTCAACCGTGAAGATCAACTGGATCAAGAGCTCGTGGGACGTCATCCAGCTGAACGTGTGCTGAACGCGGAGGTGTCATACGTTCGGTGCTTGATCGGTTGGATCGCGAAGACGTTCGACTACATTAACCGCGTCACTAGACGCTTCCGCTTTTGGTGTACGAGGGTACGTAGCCACACTCTCCCATCTCGTTGCTATGCATCTAGTAGATAGATCTTGCGTGATCGTAGGAAAATTTTGAAATACTACATTCCCCAACAGTTGCGGCAGCCACGACCGGTGGACTGGAAGGTGTGTAGCCGACATCGGCGAGCGGCAGCAATCCCAGGTCACGGCATCCAAGGCGAGGATGAGCTCGTGGACGGCCAAGCACGGATCCGATTTTTTTAATTTTCTTTTGTCGGAACCTGATTCCTTTTTAAATTTTTTGGAAGAGTCCAACATGTGGGCTCGACCTGTCATAACGGTCAACCGAATGGCCAGACTTGACGGGTGGGTCAGCTTTGTCATAATCACGATTAAAACTTAGTCATTCGGTCACTCGAGTTATTTAGAACAGCGAACCAAAATTATGGTAGCTAATTGAGAAATTAAAGAACGTTGCGGTTTTCTATAATCCTAGCTCCAAATGTGGTAGTTTTTTTTTCCTATTTATTCTGGATAGTTCAGAGGGTGGTGTGATCCATAAGGTAACCGACATGTATCTCGCTATGGTGGACGCTGAAGTCCACATGATGGTGTATTCCACAAAGTTGCTAGCATGGCTGGATAGTCCATCGCATATTTGAAGTGGTCCAAAAATTTGCCAAGTCAATATCAGGGAGAGATTGTGGCAAACATTCTAGCTAGCAATTTAACTTGCCATGGTGTGAGCAGATGAGTCAATTTTGCAGATGAATACAATAAGTCAAGATTACCAAAAAATTGTTAGGTGATCTTTCTTAGTCTAGTTGTAGTCCTAGTAGTCTACGTTAGTTGGCTTGCATGCCAATACGTAGCAAGGCAATCTTTCTTAGTCTAGTTGTAATCCTAGTAGTCTACATTGAAGTTGTGGCTTGCATGCCAATACGTAGCAAGGCGAGTCTAGTACCGTGAAAAAAGAAGAAAATAATAGAGAGAGAAAGAGAAGGCACGACAAGGGCCTTGGGCTTCAAAGTTTGTGTGTGTACATTTATTTTGATGTAGACAAATCCCAACAATTAACCTTGACTTGTCAAAGCTTCACAATTTGTGGACACATCGACTCAACCATCGTATGCACACATGGAGTATACGTGACATGGACTAACCAATTGAGAGTTGAGACACGGTGCAAACCGAATACTACTAGTACACCTAACCAATTGAGAGATCGCCCATTTTGGTAGCTGCCTTGAGGCCGCAGATCCCCACCCCCTCTAGTAGTAGTAGAATGTACGTATGATCATGTAGTGTGTGATAAACTATGAACGATCAGTGTGGTTGCAATTTCTTCCGGGAATGTATGTATGATCAGGGAGAAGTATGTCGACGCGGTGGAGGAGCTCAGTCCTCCTCGTCGGAGCTGACGAGGTCGACGTACTTCTCCCTCTGCTCCTCGCGGATGCGTCACCACTCGCCGTCCTTGTCCTTCGTAGCCAGGTTGGCCGCGACTGCCTGCTTGAAAAGGAGGTCTTGGAGCTCCTCGTCGTGGCGGCGGCGCTCCTCCTCCTCTCGCAAGCTCCGTTCAGCAATGGCGGTCGCGACCGCGTCGACATCGGCGACGAAATCTTCGGGCCCGATGACGCCTCGGCGCTCGATCCCCTCCGGCTCCTACTTGACGGCGACGAGCTCGGGGTCCTCCAGCTCTTGCTTGACGGTGACGAGCTCCACCCACACCCTCTTCACGGGGAGAAGAGCCGCGCGGGAAGAGCCCGCGGCCGAGGATGGCGTCCGCCCGTGCCGGCGGTCGTACTCCTCCGTCTCGTGATGGAGGAGCGATGGCGGCGGCTGGAGGCCTTGGTTGGTCCACCTCTTGGCTGCGAGCTTCCTCGCGCGCTCCGCGCGGACACATCACTCGCGCTCGGGGTCGCCGCCCCCATCGGAGTTGCGGCCAGAGCTCCACATGCGGCCCCACATGACGGCCGGAGAACTCACCGACGGTGAGAAATGGGAGGGAGGGAGTTGGGGATTGCAGTGAAACGCGGC
>LR738710.1:680409776-680434547 GCA_902687465.1 Secale cereale | reverse complement strand
GGTAGAGTTTTGACCCGTACGTGCCCCGTAAATCCTTAGATATACGGCTTCGGAGGTGAAGTTTGCAGGCCGCGGTAAAAAAATTACGGGCCGGGCGAGTATACGGGCTCTGTTCTGGCCAGAAAATTGGGCCGAGCCCGTATACTCGCCGGAATTTTTACGGGTCGCCCATTTTGCTGGGTCTACTAGAGATGCTCTAAGGGCATCAACGTGAACTCATTAGAAACTTCTCTCATCCGTCCACGGACACGGATGCGGGAAGATACCATCCAACCGTAGCCACACGATCAAGTTGTCGGATGCAAAGGGGACAAAAGTTTAAATAGCCACATGCACCACCAATTCAAATTTTAAAAAGTTCAAATATTTACATCTCAACATTGTTGTCCCCTTTCACTGTTCACTGATGCTCAATCAGATCTTCCTTGAGCTGCTCGTGAGTTGGTCGATGCCGAATTTATTGATGCATTTGAATAAACTCCTCAAACGTGGCAGATTCTGGTCCAAAAGTTGGAGAGGATCACCCATGTTCTCAAATTCCAGAGCCGTGGCAGCATCAGTACCCTCATCCTCGACGATCATGTTGTGCATGATCACACGTCATCACCTCCCACAAGGTATCCGGATCCCATTGTTTGTAGGTCCACGAACAGCAAAACGGGCTTGAAGAACTCCAAATGCCCTCTCAAATCCTTCCTAGCTACTTCTTGTCTTTGGGCAAAGTGCGCCTTTTTCTGGCCAACTGGGTTTGAGATGGCGCTGACAAAGGTAGCCCATGAAGGGTAAATAGCGTCAACCAGATAGTAGCCCATATTGTACTCATGTCTATTGATAGTATAGTGGCAAGGAGACACTTTTCTTTCAGCCAGCCTCGCCAAGAACGACGATCATTGCAGCACATTGATGTCATTGTGAGACCCGAGCGTGCCAAATTCAAAGATCATGTGATGCAACTGCTTCAAGAATGATAATGGGCTTCTTAACTTGACCCTGATATTGTCCTTGTAAAGCCTTCGAGGAATTCTTCAATTTCCAATGCATGTAGTCAAGAGATCTAAGAAAACCTGGCCACCCTCTTTCTTTTGAGATTACCAGGAGCCTCTCGGTCTCTGCCACAATTGGTTCTCTCAGGTATTGAGGTCCGAACACCTCGACCAAGGCAGTTGCAAACCTGACCATGGCATCTCCGCATGTGCTTTCGTACATCTATAGGTACTCGTCCCATGAATAAGCGGCTGTGCCATATACAAGCATCCATAGTGCGGTCGTGCACTTCTGGTAACCAGATAAGCCAGTCGTTCCCGCAACGTCCTTCTTCAGGATGAAGTAATCATCATAGGACCGGATGCCATGGTACAAACGACCGAAGACAATCTTGTGCACCTAAAAACGTCGGCGAAAATGATCAGCAAATAGTGCATCGGGGCAAAGTAGTCGGCATCGGTGTCAAATGCTCGTGATCCCTATTGCGGTTGAGCACTCGATGACCCATGATCGAGCCCTTGAAATTGAGAACATGCTCCTCCGTACGCTCCGCTTCTTCTAGGACCGCCTGCATCATCACCATCTCATCGGAGTGCTCCTCCTCGAATGACGAGCCGTCGGAGGACTAAACATATTGCTCGTATATGTACTCCAAATCGGAATCCATTGCTACAAACAAGAAGAGACAACTGTTTTCCACTCCAATGATTCATCGAACAATTGTCGGGCTTGGGCCTAGGTTTTCTACGTCGGGCTTTGATAGACCCGGCCCGACGGATAGCCAGGTATAGTGGTGGGTATACTGTGATGCAGACGAATGGTGATGGTTGGACATGGATGCCGGGGTGGTAGCCCTGGGTGGTGATCCACATGGTTGGCTCTCCTGTTGTCAGGCCCAAGATGCGATTCTATCCCGATCACATGACACTTACGTGATTGGGGCACAACCGCATTTTGGGCGCTTAGCATAATGGATATCATTACATCATACCATTACATACATACATGGGGAATACAACAATACATACAAGTCACATGAATACAACAACATCAATACAAGACATCCGACTACGGATGCAAACATGAAAAGCACAACGACATCCATCTGCTATCCCAGGCCGTCGACCCGGAACCTAACCCAAGACTGAAGAAGAAGAAGAAGAAAGAACTCCAACACAACGACAACGCTCTCACGTCAAGTCATCGGAAACCTGCACCTGCAACTGTTGTTGTAGTATCTGTGAGCCACGAGGACTCAGCAATCCCATAACTATGGGTAACAAGACTAGCAAAGCTTAATGGGTAAGGAGAGGTAAAGTGGTGAGTTTGCAGCAGCGGCTAAGCAATATATGGTGGCTAACTTACGAGTACAAGAATAAGATGAGCATCTACGCAAACGGTCGCAACTAGTAGTGATCGCTAAAGATCCTGAACTACCTACGAGTCAAACATAACCCCACCGTGTTCTCTTCTCAAAGTGAAAAGAGACAGCCACGGTTACTCACACAGTTGTGTGTTTTACTTCGGATCCTCTGTCAAGTTTTCTACAACCGGACATTAACAAATTCCAATCTGCCACATAACCGCGGGCACGGCTTTCGAAAGATCATAACCCTGCAGGGGTGTCCCAACTTAGCCCATCACAAGCTCTCACGATCAGCAGAAGTAACAATAATATTATCACCCCTTATCTTAGGGACAATCCGATCAGGCTCGGAATCCCGGTGCACAAGAAATTTCGACAATGGTAAAACAAGTCCAGCAAGACCTCCCGGCGTGCCGACACCCTGATAGTAGCCGCGCGTATCTCGTCTCAAGCCACGTCCGGATGAGCACTACGTATAGCAGGCGAAGACCCCAGATAACTGGGTGGCACCGCAAGTGGCTCTAGTTTGGGACCAACACCATCAGCACTGGCCCCCCTGCTATGTAGAAAAGAATCCCGAGGGCACGACCCCCTATGCAAATTTAATTAATTAATTAAGTTGTTATTATGAGGCAAATTAAAACCAATGTTGGGCCTTGCTGGAGGAGTTTTATTCAGAGACGAAGTGTCAAGGGGTCCCCATATACCCAACCGTGTAAGGAACGCAAAATCAAGGAACATAATGCCGGTTTATCGGCGCCTAAGGTGGCATAAGTGGAACAAAACACCGAGCAAAAGGCCAAGCCTTCCACCCATGCCCAGTATATAGGTGTGTTAATAATAATATTAGATATTGTGATATTCCCAAAGCATCAAGTTCCGACATGGAACAATCTTCATCTTCACCTGCAACTAACAACGCTATAAGAGGGGCTGAGCAAGCGGGTAACATAGCCAAACAACAGTTTGCTAGGAAGGTGACAAAGGTTAGAGGTTTCATGGCAACAAGGAGAGGGGCTGACAAAATGATGGGTAGCGCGACATATAACGATAGCATCGAGACAACTAAGCATGGCAATGATAGTAAAGGTATCCAAGGTGATGGTCATCTTGCCTGAGATCCCGCAAGGAAGAAGAACAGATCAATGAAGAAGACGAAGAAGAAGCCTTGAAGACGAACCACGTGTAGTCGAACGAATCCTCACGATCGCAACGGAACAAGCACTAACGAGAAGAAGCAAGCAATACGGTAAACACACAACACAAGAACATGACAATATGCTCAACCAAGTAGGATGCAAGACAAGTCTATATATGATGCAATACATGGTAAGGGATGAAGCACACAAGAACAACATCACCCAACAAGTTTAAATGAGGCCGGAATCCTCATATAACAAATCCGGTAAGTCCCCATATGCATAATTTGAAATTAGTCCAGATCTGAACAAACCTTAAGTTAAAGTTGTTAAACAGCAAGTTAACATGCACCATGATGATATACACGAAATTCTAGTCAAGTTTCATATAAAGTTTGTTTAATTCGGAGCTACGGCCTAGAAGATATGAGCAAAACAAGACAAGCATGGCAATAGTGCAAGATGCACCCAAACATCAAGCAAACACACTCCAAACAAGAAAACAACATGATATTATGCTTCTACATGCAAAATCACACAAGTTTCATATAGGGCACACTCAAAACGGAGCAACGGGCTAAAAGATACAAGCAAAACAAGATACAAGGCAAAGCTGAAGTTAACAGCCACATAGCAACTTCGGAGCAATGTAAATATAAGCTAAATCACCCAAACATGTTAACAAGAGGCATGGATGTGAAGTAGACATGTTACTTAACAAGCATGAACTTAGAATACACCCAAATGCTTGCTGGAACACATTTAAACAAGCATGGCAAGTTGCAATAAAATTATCCAGACTTAGTCAAAATCTGGGAAGGCAAAAACATCATCACGATGCTGCCTTCGGAGGCACAAAACAACAAGCATATCAACTCTAACAAGTATATAAAGAGCATGGACATGTAGTAGACATCACATACAGCAAACAACTCCATTGGAGCAAATCCATAGGAGACATGGATCAATAGCAACAAGCTTCACCAAATTGAACATGCTGATAAAATCCCGACAGGTATAATTTATAGCAACTTGAGAGCAAGAAATAAATAAGCTACATCAGGTCATATGAGCAAGTAAGGGCATGAATGGATAGACAATAACGTGGACAACAAGACATGATCATTGGCCACTCCAAAACAAGCATGGATTTGACTGGGGCATCAAGCAAACATAGCATCAGGTTATAACAGATTCCAGACTTAGCAGTTTTTTCACTAAGTATAAAACAGTAACAACAACGTGGCATGTTTACAAGCTTGTTTAAGTCAACACAAGGCCTATCATGGAAAGAGGTTTGCACCACAGCAAAGACCATTTGATTGTGCTTCTAAAACATCTAGACATGTGGCATGAAGACAAACACACCAATAGCAAAGAGCAAGTGAAATTAGCATCTCATAACAAGTTTCAGCACTTAACAGCCAAATACACTTTTGCAACAGAGATTAACATGGCAATATGGACTCAAACAAGCATGCTACAGCAACCATCATGTAGAGCACTTCACAATGAACATTTTGACATATCATATGCTCCATTTGGACAAACATGCACCAAGTTATCATATCTCAAACATGGCATCAAAATAACAAGTAACAACAGTTTATAACAAGTAGCACTCTTGCAACAGATATTAGAGCATCTAGATGAACTCAAACAAGCATGCCACAATGGAACAAAGTGTAGAGCATATCACCACGATCATTTTGACATATTATACACTCAATTTGGACATACACACAAATATTTACAGCCATGCAAACATGCAACAAAATACTGACAGAAAAAGGACTTAGAAGAAAATAGACCTCGGGGAAACGGACATGTCTGTGTCAGATTGGACACGTCCGACACACTGGGCCCACGGGCAGCGTCACAGTTGAGGCAGCGGACATGTCCGGGCTCCTCCCGGACATGTCCGGCCCGGCTGGCATCTCGGGCCCACGCGTCATTGCCTCCAGGAAGTCAACACGGGGGAAACGAGCTCTCCCCGACGAGGACGACGCCGGCGGCGGGCTCCTGGACTCCGGCGAGGCGTTGGGATGGCCGGGACGGGAGCGCGGGGAGGGCCTCGGCCGGATCCCGCCGGATCCGGGCCAGAGGTGGCCGGCGGCGAGCTGCTGCGGCGGTCGTTGAGGCGGGCGGCGGCGCAGAACTCCGGGCGGCGGAGGAAGGAGGAGCCGGCCGCGGGCGGCGAGGTTCGCGGCCGCGAGCGGAGGCGACCGGCGGCGGCGCGAAGCCCAGGCGGGGCGGATCGAAGCGGCAGCGGCGGGGCTCGGGTCGGCGGGGCGCTCCGGCGAGGGAGCTGCGCGCTCGGGCGCTCGCGGAGAGGAGCGACGGGGACGCTGGAGCGGGGAGCGGAGTGGGCCCGCGGCGCGGCGGTTGGGCCCGGTTCGGCCAACGGCGGGTCGGATCCGGGCCCCGGCGGGCCTGGCGGCTGGGAGGCGGCCAGGGCGACGTGGAGGGTGCCACGTGGCGTGCGGTGGGTGGCCAGGAAGAGGCGGTTGCGACGGCTGGCCAACCAGAGGCCGCCAAATGGCGAGGATGAGGTAGATCTCGCCGGAATTTGGAGGAGGAGGGGATTGGCTGCGCGGTTTTCGAGGAGGGAGATGGCTAGAGGTAGGTGGAGGTTAGGGGATGCCCAAAATGGCATGTGGGGGGTGTTTATATAGCAAAAGGACTAGGGTTAGGGGGTTTTGGGGCAAAACGGAGCCATCGGATGCCGATCGGACGGCTCCGGTCGGATGAAGAGGTAGGTTGGGCCTAGGTGGGATGAGTGGGCTGTGAAGAGGGGTCTCGGGCTGCGAGGAGAGAAGGGAAAAGAGGCCCGCGGGGGTTTTTGGAGACCGAAAACGTCCGACGATTAAACCGGCGACTAGTGCTGCTATATATATCCGTTAGGCTATAAACAGACTCCGAATGCGATGAAATTTGGCAGGCGGCCTTCTACACTATAATAAGACCACACGCCAAGTTTCAACCCATTCCGAGAACATTTTTCGGCCACTCATAAAATAAATACTCGGAGGCGCCGCGGGCGCGTGCAAGTGTGTATGGGCTCAGAACGGACAACGGAAAGGACGAGGGGGGCTCGAGCAGATGCAAGTTTTGAAAATATGATGATGCAACACACATGATGACATGGCAAGATGCAACACGCAAGCAGATGACATGGCAACAACGACGAATAACTGGCTGACACCTGACGCACTGGTCTCGGGGTGTCACACCTGTGGCTGTGGGTAACCTTGTGGCGGTGGTGACTCTATCATGGTCATGTGGGGCGACATGACGGGTAGAGGCGGGTGGCTCGGGTGTCCTCTGAGTCTTCTTAGTGGCAGCGCTCCGATCCGAATTTGGAGACCTGTCGTCGTGCTAGTCCTGGAGACCTCATGATGGCATGGGTGAGTTGCCGAGCGAAAGCTCTATGCCTCGGCACCGTCGATGGTGCTGCTTCCGGGTGCCGCTATCTTCTTGAAGGCGTTGCCGTGGTTCTTCTCTCCGTGTTAGTGCTCCGAGTGAAAACTCTGTTCATTGCGGACTTGGCAGTGGCGACGCTTTGCGCCGTTCTCCTACCCGAGGGCATTGTCGTGGAGTTTATGTGTACTAGGGCATAGTGTGGTGTTGTGTTCAGATCTTCTTGTATTCTCTTTTGGTTGTGCAGTGTTCTACGTGTGCCAGTTATTCTGGGATCGGCTTTATAAGAGGGTCACCTCACAATCTTGTATAGTTTGGTCGTGTACCTTAGTTCGGTTGTGACTTTATATATAAAGCAGGGTGAAAAATTGTTTCGAGAAGAGTGTTAATGATTAGTTATTTTTTGGGTATCAACCATACATTCGCCATAGAGTCCCAACGCATGGAAGCCATCTTCCTCTTCCTTGTCGCACAACGGGCATGTAGCGCGCCAAGCAAAGTGCCGGCGGCGCATGCATACAGATGTGGGGTTGTTTGGATTGGCTTCATCGGACGCCCTGCCAACTTTTTGGCGTTGACTGAGCGTTGCTTGCGCGTTTGGATGGTTACCAAAGAATTGGTGCGCCATGCTCTCTTCAGCTCACCTAGTTCAGTTCAACGCCAATGTTTTGGCCAACTGTCGGCGGCGAAATCGAGCGCCAAATAATTGGCGTGCCAAGATTGGCGGGGCTAGTATAGGCCAAATCGAAACAGCCCCGTAGCTACAGCCCCGGAGACAACATTCCATGCCATCACCCGTATCCGGTGATGTACGGAGGCTTGCTAGATCAAGTTGCCATCAGGGCATAAACTATTTGAGTATTATTAATATAGTTTAAACACATTTAAAACAATGAAATACGTTTACATTTGTTTGCTAAGCTGTATATATATCCAAAGTAGCGGTCAAAGTTTTACCGGTCAATGTCTAAAACTCATTTGTTGCCGCTAGTGGCAGGAATGAAGAAGTTTCGTCGCTTTAATGCCTCACATCAGCTCAGTATGGACGAACGTACATCGCCGGCACAAACGTGCACAACTGGTTCACGCCCACAGCCACAGCTACATGAAAATAACAGGCTTTTTTTTTGTACGATCCCGCGAAGAGGAGACTCTGAACAAAAGACTGGGACCAAAATTATCAAAAGTTCTTTACACCGACTTTGGGTTTACCGTACGTGTGGGTTTGCACCGAGTCCATGTAATTAATGCTTGCCTCACCTACCTAGGATTAAAATTTTTCCGGATGATGTTCAATTGTTCAAGCATGGAAATGAATACACGGCCATACGTGAAACCCGAATCATGCATGTGGTCAACCACGCCGAGTCACATGTTTCGGACTTTTTTTTTGTTCGAATTCTACTTCCAATTAAGTTCAAGACTGGGAAAAGGATATGGCCTGCCCGCCTTCCTCTTTTAGGCCTCCTTTGGTTCATAGGATAGGATTATCATAGGAATAAGAAATTTATAAAAAATGAGATGACATGTATCTCAAATCCTATGAGTAGGAATAGAAAAAAAGATGTCATTTGGTTTACACCAAAGAAATTTTTGTATTGAGTCTAGACTCATTTTTATTTTCTTATGAAATGTGGAGGATAGGAACCAATCCTATGTAGGAATAGGCATCCATTCCTATGAACCAAAGGGCTCTAAAGGAAAAGATCCTATAAAAATCATATCCTATAGAATTCCTATAAAATTCCTCCAAACCAAATGAGGCCTTACTGTCTGGCGTAGTACAACTGTATAGATTCATATATAGTGGATGCATTATTCTACCTTGTCTGCACACTATTCACCCCATTTTGCACACTATTCACCCCATTTTGTCATGGTTACTAGTGCTGTGGACGACTTCGTATGCCACGGGAGCGTATCCGGTGCACCGTGAAAGGATCGATATGGTTGATTAGAGGGGGGGTGAATAGGCAACTAACAATTTTTAGCTTTTCTTAACCAATTAAAATTAGGCGACAAAATAAGTTGTCTAGATAAACTACTATGAAGACAACTAATGTAAATAAGCCCAACAACTACACAAGCATGCTATAGGAATTAAACAAGTAAAGCATGCAAGAGTAAAGGTAAGAAATAACCACAAGTAGAACCGAAGGAGACGAGGATGTGTTTCCGAAGTTCCTTCCCTTTGAGGGGAATTACGTCTCCGTTGGAGCGGTGTGGAGGCACAATGCTCCCCGAGAAGCCACTAGGGCCACCGTATTCTCCTCACGCCCTCACACGATGCAAGGTGCCGTGATTCCACTAGTGGTGCCCTTGAAGGCGGCAACCGAACCTTTACAAACAAGGTTGGGGCAATCTCCACAACTTGGAGGCTCCCAACAAACCACGAAGCTTCACCACAATGGAATATGGCTTCGAGGTGACCTCAACCGTCTAGGGTGCTCAAACACCCAAGAGTAACAAGATCCGCAAGGGATTAGTGGGGAGAATCAAATATCTCTTGGTGGAAGTGTAGATCGATGCCTCCTCAAGCAATCCCGAGCAAATCAACAAGTTTGATTGGCTAGGGAGAGAGATCGGGCGGAAATGGAGCTTTTGGAGCAACAATGGAGTGGTGGGGGAAGAGATAGGTCTCCTTGGTGAAGAAGACCCCCTATATATAGTGGGGGGACAAATCCAACCGTTATTTGAGGTTTCAGCCCGCAGAGAGCGGTAGTACCGCAACTCATGAGCGGTACTACCGCTGGCTGAGCGGTACTACCGCTAGGGAAGCGGTACTACCGCCAAGGCAAAAAATCGAGACCTGATACAGCCACGGATGAAATAAATTACATCCGTGGCTACATCCGCAGGGGAAAACGGAAGTAGCAAAATGCGACACGGTACTACCGCTTCAGCAAAGCGGTACTACCGCTTAGGCTAAGCGGTACTACGGCGCGGTATGCGGAAGTAAAAAATTACTTCCGCATCCACTTCTCATACTTAGACTTCAGCGCCTGGCCCAGATACACGGTACTACTGCATGGGGACGCGGTACTACTGCGGGAGCGGTACTACCGTGTCGGCAAGCGGTACTACCGTGTACCTGTGCGGTACTACCGCTCGGCAGAGCGGTACTACCGCATGCTTGGCAGAAGATCAGTACAGAAGCCACAGAATTGCCTCAACGAAAGAAAAACCGGTTGGACCTCCAGAGAAGCAAGGAAAGGAAGTGTGGGAGAAAGATGTGTACGTGTTGATTCTACCCAAACCTTTCCGACGCGGACCCCCTCTTAATAGTACGGCTTTCCTATTACTCAATGCCACCTACAGGGAGCAAAAAGAAAACACCGTCCTTCATGGAATCCGAGGGGCAAGCAATCGTCTTGTGCCATAAGGGAGATATACCTGTATGAGCTTACAGCACACGATTAGTCCGCAAGAGTATTGTCATCAATCACCAAAACTATTAGGGAGAAAAATGCCCTTACAATCTCCCCCTTTTTGGTGTATTGATGACAACACGAGATTTGCACAGAGAAGAAATAATAGAGACAGCAATAAGCCCTAGAGTATAGGTGAGCTCCCCCTGTATGTATGCCTACATATGATTGTGCTTTGGACTGCACTGCACACATACTAGGTATGGCGTTCCCCTATAATCTACACATGCGATACTCTATATAACATTTAACTGCATAGGATAAGCATAAGGACATGATAATAAGTTTAACAATACGAGGGCATATGTCTTACACCATATGATTGTCTCACACAAACACGCACAATAAAACCAAGTTCAACGAAAAGAAACACACACACAAGACGGCACAAGACGGCAAATGCAAATCACTCTCCCCCTTTGTCATCGAGACACCACAAAGGGAAAGAGAGGAAACGAAGATGGGTGGCAGCCCGGGAGAAGCTCAGTCGTCATACTCGTCATCAAATCCCTGCTGCTGCTCGTCCTGATAGTCCTCATCAGATCCCTGCTGCTCTGGCTGATACTCATCATCAGAATCTGTCCACTGGTATCCCTGGCGAGCCATCCAGGTAGACTCTGGAGTGATGATGTCCTCCGATCCATTTGAGACCTCTTCACCATACAAGGACAGAATCTTCTTGTCCCGCTGACGTGTCTTCTTGTCAGTCACATGGGCAGGGTATTCCCCCTGAGCCTGCATGCAGAAGAGAGCCTTCATCTTCTGCTGGAGCTTCTTGGCCCACGACGGCTTCTCTACGGTAGAGGAAGAAGAGGGGGCAAATCTGCCTGAGCGGACATCGGCAGGCTCCTCCATAGGCTCATCCTCAGTGCCCATCTGGGCAGCAGCAACCTGAGCGCGAGTAGTGGTGTTGGCCCAGCGAGTCTTGACGCGAAGCTTGATAGGATCATGGCGGTAGCTGTCGGCCACCAATTCCTCCTCTGGATACAATTTCGCCCAAGTCTTGGAGATGAGCAGATATAAGAAAGGACCATAGATAGGTACCTTGCGAGTGTAGATAGCAAACCGAAGCTCATTCCACATGATGTGGGAAATGTCCAGAGGAGCAGCCTGAGCGGAGCGAGCCTCTTGACACATCAGAAGCATATCCACCAGATAGGCGTGAACCTTGTCCTTGTCGCCAACACGAGGAAACAGCGTGTTGCGAAAAATCCGATACATAATGTCCAGGAAGGGATTCAGCACATAGGTTGTTTTGCCACTAGCAAGGGTCTTTGCTTCATAGAAAGGAAGAAGTTTGTCCTTGTTGGCTGCTTCAGGATTGGCGTGAGGCCGAAAACCAATAGGGTTGTGGAGACCCTCATCGGGAAGCTGAAGAAGATCCATGAACTCCTTCCAAGTGGAGGTCATCTTGTGACCATGAGTCATCCAAGTCATGGGACGGTCTTCCTTGGCCTGAAAGTTGACAGAGGCATAGAACTGTGCAATGAGCTCAGGATCAAAATCGTTCTGGAAAGTCATGATATGTTCCAGACCCAGCTGCTCGATCAAGTCAAGGGCTTCAGCAAAATATGCCCTGTTGGTATCCTTCCTCATGTGTTCCACATCGATCCAGTGAGCATCCACGTACAGATTGGCTTTGGTCTTGAGCACCTCATGATAGATGCGATACTGTTGCTTGGTCCAGAAGACATCATCACCAGGGAAGTGCTCACGAGGTTCCCCATATGGGTTGATCTTCCGTCTAGCCATGAACTCACCAGCAGGCATTTCCTCCATAGACATGGATGATTCCTTGCGCTTGTTAGCTGAGGTCTTGTACCGGCGCTGAGGATTGGGGTTGGAGCCCTCTGGCACATCGCTCGGGGTACGCATGCGCTTGGAACCGGTGTCACGAACGGGGTTGGTACGACGACCCGCAAAGCCTGAGCCACCACCTAAAAATACAAACACAAAACCACAGCAAAACAAACGCGAGAAGAATCAATGCCAGAGCCTCGAAAGACACAAGAAACCAAGGGAAATAGAAAAGAGAACATGTCACGAAGCTAGTGTGAGCCAAGCGGTAGTACTGCTGACCCAACGGAAGTAAAAAAAATAGTACCGGAGGGCAAGCGGTAGTACCGTGTGGCACATGTGGTAGTACCGCATGCCTTACGGTAGTAGGATTTTACTTCCGCCCAAGGGGGCGGAACTAAAATATTAGTGCTGCATGCGGAGCGGTAGTACCGCGTAGGGACGCGGTAGTACCGCTCGGCATGCAGTACTAAAATTTTACTTCCGCCCGAGGGGGCGGAACTAAAATATTAGTGTTGCATGCGGAGCGGTAGTACCGCGTAGGGACGCGGTAGTACCGCTCGGCATGCAGTACTAAAATTTTACTTCCGCCCGAGGGGGCGGAACTAAAATATTAGTGCTGCATGCGGAGCGGTAGTACCGCACACGGGCGCGGTAGTATCGCTCGGCATGCAGTACTAAAATTTTACTTCCGCCCGAGGGGGCGGAACTAAAATATTAGTGATGCATGCGAAGCGGTAGTACCGCATCGGAACGCGGTAGTACCGTTCGGCACGCAGTACTAAAATTTTACTTCCGCTCGACCGGTAGTACCGCTTAGGTCAGATCGGATCTGGTTTACACCGTGCGGTAGTACCGCGGTTCTCCAGCGGTAGTACCGCACGGAACAGATCTGGGAAGATAAACAATTAGAAACTACCAACACGATCTTCACACGGTACTACGGCTGATCAATAACTTCGTGGCAACAACTCTAAGCATATTTCCGGATCACAATCACTCTCCCACAACCTAGGCATCCATGGATAAGATCACGAAGAACACAAGAAAGCACTAAGCATCTCCCCTAACCCTAAAAACTTAGACAAGGCAAAAAGAAGAAGGGAAACGGGGAAAAACCTGCATCCATGGCAAGAGGACGTGGTGGGGAACGATCCCACCGGTCGGAAAGAGAAACGAGTGGGCGAGGTAGGAGATCCGGCGAGGTCCTCCGGCGGCGTTCTTGAGAGAGAGAGACAGGGACGATGTGGGGGTTAGGAGTGAATGGGTATGGGGGAGATGGAACTCCCCCTGCCTGCTTATAACCCCCACGCGTTTTGATAAGTGCGGTAGTACCGCTGTCATTGCGGTAGTACCGCTTGCGCGGTAGTACCGCTCGCCAAGCGGTAGTACCGCTCTACCAGCGGCAGTAAAAAATTACTGCCGTGCTGGCCGAGCGGTAGTACCGTAACCCCATCTACGGTAGTACCGTAAGCTTGCACGGTAGTACCGCTCCTCCAAGAACAAGCACGTTTGATAAGAGACTTTAAGCAAAGAAAAAGGAGAAAAACAAATGCACGCACACGCAAAGCGAAACAACACAACTCCTCAGAGGAGGGCGGTGGCCGAGGCCACCTATGTTTGAGTAAATAGATATGGCACCGCGAAGAATTATCCTTGGGCCCATGATCCAACACTCGACTTGAAACATTTAAACCAAAAATGTATGGCAAATGATAAAGACTTGGTTAGTTTATGCATAATGGGGGGAGGAACAGTTCATTGAGAGAACAATACTCCCCCTATGTCCATGCCTACATCTAGACAAGATAGTTATATTGAGTGTGAGGGGTGTGTGTGCACAGACTCAAACCACATTGCTCAAATCGATGATATTTAGCTCATGCCTTAACTCGCGAAATCTAGCTTCATCCAATGGCTTCGTGAAGATATCTGCAAGGTTATCATGAGTGTTGACGTAGTGAAGCTCGATCTCTCCTTGCCTTATGTGATCCCGGATGAAATGATACCGAATCTCAATATGCTTCGTCTTGAAGTGAAGCACCGGGTTGAGAGAAATCTTGATGGCACTCTCATTGTCACACCAAAGAGGCACTTTGTCACAAATGACACCGTAATCCTTCAAAGTTTGCCTCATCCATAAGAGTTGAGCACAGCAACTGCCAGCGGCCACATATTCTGCTTCAGTGGACGAGAGAGATACACAACTTTGCTTTTTGGAAGACCAACTAACAAGAGAGCAACCAAGAAATTGGCACCCTCCCGAGGTGGACTTCCTATCCACTTTGTCTCCCGCCCAGTCAGAATCAGAAAAACCAACAAGGTTGAAGTTCGCTCCTCTTGGGTACCATAAGACAAAGTTTGGGGTATGAGCCAAATATCGAAAGATTCGCTTGACAGCCACGAAGTGACTTTCCTTAGGTGAGGCTTGAAACCGTGCACAAATTCCCACAGTCAACATAATATCCGGTCTAGATGCACAAAGGTAAAGCAAGGATCCAATCATAGAGCGATATACCTTTTGATCCACCGCTTTACCATTGGGGTCAATGTCAAGTTGGCATTTGGTTGGCATCGGAGTAGTAGCCGGCTTGACATCACTAAGGTTGAACCTTTTGAGCATGTCTTGAGTATACTTGGATTGTTTGATGAAGATGCCTTCTCTTCGTTGTTTGATCTCAAATCCAAGGAAGTACTTCAACTCTCCCATCATGGACATCTCAAAGTGAGTGGTCATGAGTGCGGCGAACTCATCATTGAAAGCTTTGTTAGGAGAACCAAAGATAATATCATCAACATATAGTTGGCATACAAACAACTCCCCTTTGACCTTCTTAGTAAAAAGAGTGGGGTCGATTTTCCCAATTTCAAACCCACGATCTTGTAACAACTCGGTAAGGTGCTCATACCACGCTCGTGGGGCTTGTTTAAGGCCATAGAGTGCCTTATCAAGTTGATAAACATGATTGGGGAACTTAGGATCCTCGAACCCCGGGGGTTGTTTAACATATACCAACTCGTTAATGGGACCATTAAGAAATGCACTTTTCACATCCATTTGTTGCAATTTAAAGTTATGATGGGAAGCATAGGCAAGCAACAAACGAATAGATTCAAGACGAGCAACAGGGGCAAAGGTTTCACCGTAGTCGATGCCCTCGACTTGGGAGTAGCCTTGAGCCACCAGACGTGCCTTGTTGCGGATGACAATGCCATGGGCATCTTGCTTGTTCTTAAAGATCCATTTGGTTCCAATGACATTATGGTTCTCCGTTGGTCTTGGCACCAGACGCCACACTTTGTTGCGCTCGAAGTTATTGAGTTCTTCATGCATGGCATTGAGCCAGTCGGGGTCTTCGAGATCCTCATAGACCTTCTTAGGTTCAACAAAAGAGACAAAAGCTTGATGAGCACAATAGTTTGCTAATTGTCTACGAGTGCTTACCCCCCTTTTGATGCTTCCTAGGATATTCTCCATGTGATGTTCTCTGGAAGCAAGCCTGGAGGCAACTTTTGCAGCACGACGCTCCAATTGCTCTTCAAGAGATAACTGAGGAGCACTGAGTTGGTCATCTTGAGCGACGTCAGGAGCTAGATCTTGATCTTGAGCTTCCTCTTGACCTTGATCTTGCTCGGAGGAGAGAACTTGGCCTTGTGCATCATTTGGTGGATCCCCACCATCTTGTGATTGATCTCGCACTTGGCCTTGTTCGTCCGGTTGAGGGCCTTCATTTTGTTCTTCGGAAGCGTGTGGGTCTTGGGTTGGTGATGGTTCCACTTGAGTGGAACATTGTCCTTCTCCTTCGGCCACAAGGGGTTCCTCAACGGGTAGGATGTATCCAATACCCATTCTTCTTATGGCTTGAGGAGGAATTTCATCACCTGTATCACAAGTACCACTTTGCTCCACTTGGGAGCCGTTATTTTCATCAAACTCTACGTTACTCGTCTCCTCTATGAGTCCGGTGGACTTATTAAGGACACGGTAAGCATGAGAGTTTGTAGCATAACCAACAAATATGCCCTCATGAGCTCTAGATTCAAATTTAGACAACCGAACACCTTTCTTAAGAATGAAACACTTACACCCGAACACCCGGAAGTACTTGAGATTGGGCTTGTTACCGGTAAGAATCTCATACGGAGTTTTGTTCAAGCCTTTGCGAAGATAGAGACGATTTGATGCATGGCAAGCGGTGTTGATGGCTTCGGCCCAAAAGTTGTATGGAGAGTTGAATTCAGCCATCATGGTTCTTGCAGCATCTATTAAAGTTCGGTTCTTTCTCTCCGTAACACCATTTTGCTGAGGGGTATATGGGGCGGCATATTGATGTTTGATCCCCTCATCACCAAGAAACTCATCCAAGGTGTAGTTCTTGAACTCGGTGCCATTGTCACTTCTAATCATCAAAATCTTTGCTTCATGTTGTCGTTGAGCTTCATTTGCAAAGTTGATGACGGTTTGTTGGGTCTCACTCTTCTTCTTGAAGAAGTATACCCAGGTATATCTTGAGTAATCATCCACAATCACCATGCAATATTTTCTACCCCCAAGACTATCAAAAGTGGGAGGCCCAAAGAGATCCATGTGGAGGAGCTCTAGAGGTCTCTTTGAATAGATGATAGTCGTGGGAGGGTGAGCCTTCTCATGTAATTTTCCTTCAATGCACGCCCTGCAAGCACGATCTTTGGCAAAGCTAACATTTGTTAGTCCTCGGACATGGTCCCCCTTGAGAAGACTTTGCAAAGATCTCATATTGACGTGGGCCAAACGGCGATGCCAAAGCCATCCCACATCAACTTTAGCCATTAGGCATGTCGCAACCTTAGTGGGTTGCTTCGAGAAGTTAACCACATAAAGGCCGTTCTCGACATGCCCAACGTAGGCTACTTTAAGAGTCTTGCTCCACAAGAGGGCCACAGAATCAATATCAAAGAATGTAGCAAAACCCATGAGTGCAAGTTGGCGGACAGAAAGTAAATTGTATGCAAGGGACTCAACAAGCATGACTTTCTCGATCGTGAGATCATGAGAGACAACCACCTTGCCAAGTCCCAATACCTTAGAAGATGAAGCATCACCCCATTCGACGTTGGTGGCCATAGATGAACCGAGATGCACGTCCACCACCAAGTCTTTGCTTCCGGTCATATGATTTGTGGCTCCGCTATCGAGCAACCATGACCCCCCACCGGAAGCAAACCCCTACGATAGATCAATGCTTGGATTTAGGTACCCATTTGGTAATGGGTCCTTTGAGGTTAGTGACAAGGGTCTTAGGAACCCAAATGGACCATTCAATGTACTCATAAGAAGAACCAACAAATTTAGCAAACACATGGCCATCACTAGCACGGCACAAGACATATGACGGATTAAAATCGCCGGCCATGTTTGAGGGTGTGGTGGAGTTTTTCTTGACCCCACCACTTTTCTTCTTGGTAGAGGTGCCCTCTCCTTCTTTCACAAAGGATTGTCGGAGAGGGGGTGGTTGCTTTGTCTTGTCATTCTTCTTCTTCTTGGGCTTAGGAGCAAACCCAATTCCTTCCTTTGCCACAACTTCCTTTTGATTGCTCAAAAGGGTGTTGAGGTTCTTCTCACCTTGTATGCAAGTCACAAGGCCTTTCTCAAGTTGCTTCTTCAACTCGGCATTCTCTTCAACAAGATGCATATGCTCACAACATGGGTTAGTAGCATTTGCATTATCAATTAAAACCATGCGAGGAAAGATAGCCTTTTCCTTGGTTAGCAAAACTTGGAGTTGATCATGAGACTCCTTGAGAGTAGCATGCATTCCTTTCAAGGCCTTGTGAGCCTTGTCAAGTATGTCAAACTCCTCTTTGAGTTTAGCATGATCAACCGCAAGTTTTGCCTTCTCAGAGTTAAGGACACGAGAGACAACTAGAGCATGATCAAGATCTTTCTTTAATTTAGCATGATCAACGTTGTGTGACTCCTCAAGAGTCAAACGAAGACCACGCTCCTCCTCTAGAGCGTTAGAGAGATCCGATATCTCATCGGCATAGTCTCGACTATGCCCTTCCATTTTAGTGATGGTTTCCTCGTGAGCCTCAATAATGTCATTTGCCTCACCGAGTTGTTCCAAGAGAGCAACCACATGCTTCTTGGATTTGCCCTTGAGATTCTTTATGAACACATCAAATTCATTTTCTCCCTCCTTACTACCCTCACCCTCATCAATACAATTAGTTAATGAGGGGTTAGAAGAGATAGTAGAGTTGATGATCGGAGTTACCTTGTTGGCGGCCTTGGCCATAAGACATTTGGCGGTGAGGTTTTCATTCGGTGAGTTGAATAGAGATGAGTGCGGAGTGGTAGCAATTGCAATTGTGGCCATAGTGGTCACCTCATCCTCTTCATCATTGTCATCATCCTCCACATATTCTTCTTGAGCCACCAACACTTTCGGAGGAGTCTTTTTGATGAAGTTGTTCTTGTTGGGATAGGACTTTGACTTGTCCTTCCGAATAAGCTTGCCTCCAAAGTCTTCTCTCTTCTCATATGGGCAATCCGCAACGAAGTGGCTTACATTTCCACAGTTGAAGCATGTCCTTACTCGTTGCTTCCCTTTGTTCCCACTGGAGTTGTTCCTGTTGAAGTTGGACCTTGAATTCTTCTTGCCCCAGAATTGCCTAGAAGCAAGAGCCATGTGCTCGTGATAGGCATATTTGGTGTCCTCGGGGCAGCACTCATCATCATCTTCAACTTCCTCCTCTTCCACACAAGCCTTGGCCTTCAGGGAAAGATTAGGCTTCTTGGATCGTTGAGCTCTTAGGACCGCATTGTCGGCGGTAACGTCAAGAATCCTCATGGCAACAAATTCATCCAACACTTCGTTTGAGGATAAAGTGTGGAAGTCCGGTCTCTGACGAATCACAGAGGACATGGCCTTGTGATAGGGCATCATGGCCTTGAGGAACTTGCGCTTGATCCAATTGTCATCCGTGTCCTTTCTGCCATGGTCTCGAAGAGACACTGCAAGAATAGTTAATCTTCGATAAAGTTCACGAGGATCTTCATCCTCGATCATTGCAAACTCATCAGCTTCATCTTGCACTACTTCATAGTTGGAGCGTTGAATGCTAGTGCTTCCCTTGTACATTGTGCCAACATGCTCCCATGCTTCCTTGGCCACAGTGAATGGACGAAGATGAGCAATATCTTCAGGAGGGATTGAGTCTTGAAGAATGCAAAGTGCGGACTCGTTGAACTGATGATCGGCAGTTTCTCTTGGAGTCATGTTGTCGGGATCATACGGATAAAAACCTTGCTCAATGATTCTCCAGAGGTTAGTGGAACAATGATTAATATGACGTTTGAAACGAAACACCCAAGTAGCAAAATCAGTATTTTTAACAAACTTCGGTGGGGGCCCGACGGAATTTAAATGCGGTGTGGGGACGGGTCCTCCATAGTGAGTAGGCGGAGGAGATTGGGCAAATTTCCCACTACCATGCTTAGTGACCGGGGCTTGCTCACTACTAGCTTCTCCCTTGTCGGGATTAGCCTCTGACACGTTGGTAGCGGACGACCCACTTCCAACGGTGAGGTGGATAATTTAAGCCCCTCAAACATTTCTTTAAACATGCCCTTGACCTCGCTCGCTAGTGATTCTTTCAATGTGGTCAAGGCCACATTGAACTCCTCACGAGTGACGGAGGCTCCCCCATCTACCGTAGGCAAGGATGGATTTCCATCGGAATGGTCCTCCGTCTCGACTACGTTGTCAACCATACTCTTTGGACGGTAAAGTCCTTAAAAAGAGACGAGGCTCTGATACCAATTGAAAGGATCGATATGGTTGACTAGAGGGGGGGGGGGTGAATAGGCAACTAACAATTTTTAGCTTTTCTTAACCAATTAAAATTAGGCGACAAAATAAGTTTTCTAGATAAACTACTATGAAGACAACTAATGTAAATAAGCCCAACAACTACACAAGCATGCTATAGGAATTAAACAAGTAAAGCATGCAAGAGTAAAGGTAAGAAATAACCACAAGTAGAACCGAAGGAGACGAGGATGTGTTTCCGAAGTTCCTTCCCTTTGAGGAGAAGTATGTCTCCGTTGGGGCGGTGTGGAGGCACAATGCTCCCCAAGAAGCCACTAGGGCCACCGTATTCTCCTCACGCCCTCACACGATGCAAGGTGCCGTGATTCCACTAGTGGTGCCCTTGAAGGCGGCAACCGAACCTTTACAAACAAGGTTGGGGCAATCTCCACAACTTGGAGGCTCCCAACAAACCACGAAGCTTCACCACAATGGAATATGGCTTCGAGGTGACCTCAACCGTCTAGGGTGCTCAAACACCCAAGAGTAACAAGATCCGCAAGGAATTAGTGGGGAGAATCAAATATCTCTTGGTGGAAGTGTAGATCGATGCCTCCTCAAGCAATCCCGAGCAAATCAACAAGTTTGATTGGCTAGGGAGAGAGATCGGGCGGAAATGGAGCTTTTGGAGCAACAATGGAGTGGTGGGGGAAGAGGTAGGTCTCCTTGGAGAAGAAGACCCCCTATATATAGTGGGGGGACAAATCCAACCGTTATTTGAGGTTTCAGCCCGCAGAGAGCGGTAGTACCGCAACTCATGAGCGGTACTACCGCTGGCTGAGCGGTACTACCGCTAGGGAAGCGGTACTACCGCCAAGGCAAAAAATCGAGACCTGATACAGCCACGGATGAAATAAATTACATCCGTGGCTACATCCGCAGGGGAAAACGGAAGTAGCAAAATGCGACACGGTACTACCGCTTCAGCAAAGCGGTACTACCGCTTAGGCTAAGCGGTACTACCGCGCGGTATGCGGAAGTAAAAAATTACTTCCGCATCCACTTCTCATACTTAGACTTCAGCGCCTGTCCCAGATACACGGTACTACCGCATGGGGACGCGGTACTACCGCGGGAGCGGTACTACCGTGTACCTGTGCGGTACTACCGCTCGGCAGAGCGGTACTACCGCATGCTTGGCAGAAGATCAGTACAGAAGCCACAGAATTGCCTCAACGAAAGAAAAACCGGTTGGACCTCCAGAGAAGCAAGGAAAGGAAGTGTGGGAGAAAGATGTGTACGTGTTGATTCTACCCAAACCTTTCCGACGCGGACCCCCTCTTAATAGTACGGCTTTCCTATTACTCAATGCCACCTACAGGGAGCAAAAAGAAAACACCGTCCTTCATGGAATCCGAGGGGCAAGCAATCGTCTTGTGCCATAAGGGAGATATACCTGTATGAGCTTACAGCACACGATTAGTCCGCAAGAGTATTGTCATCAATCACCAAAACTATTAGGGAGAAAAATGCCCTTACACACCGGACCTCCTTGCACATTACAAAAATGAGCACATTCACATAACTTCAATGTTTGTTTCTGTAAAATTTCAAATCGAAATTTGAAACATCTCAAGATACAAAAATGATAAATTTGACATCAATGTGATACTGGGCCAAATCTAAAGCCTATCTTATATTGCATACTATTCAGTGTTAGTTTTGTCATTTTTGTATGTCGAGCAATGTTTTAAATTTTGATTTGAAATTTTATAACAACAAATATTGATGTTGTGCGAATGTGCTCAATCGTTTTCACATTTTTTAGAACATTTAAAATGTGCTACGGAGTATATATGTTTCTTACCGTGATCGGATGTTCATGCTACTAAATTTAAGTTTATTGCAATTTTTCCATATGAACCATGGATTTCCCTTGCGACAATTAATGTACTTTGTTGTTGCCCGCCACTATCAACCGGTCTGTTTTTTTAGTGTCAAAACATGCAGAGAAAAGACCTCAGAAATGACACAGAGTGTCAAGTGCATCTTTCTTGCACACACTAGAAATTAGATGCATGCAGACCTTACTAAGTGCAGTTGTTTGTTGTTGGTGCAATTCTTTCAGCAACATGGCGTGTCCGAAGTCCGAACTATGAGATGTTTGTGGTGATGTTGTTAATAACTTCATATAGAGATCTTTCAGCTCAGTCTTTTTTAGATGCTCATAAAGATAAAATGTGAGTATACGCATTTATGAGGAGGAGTGTATGTCGTGCATGTCATCGTCTATGGACGCATGGGCACCTGGTATGTATATATGCGACCAGAACTAGCTCGCTTTTACTACTAGGTCGGTGTTTATTCCAGATGCGTCTTCTCCGAGTTGAAACTTGTTTTCCATTTCGTTTAATCAACACAGACCAAGTTCAAGGAGCTCCTACTCTTTAAGAGAGAAAAGTGAGTCAAGTCAACAATTTAGGGATGAGAAACAGACTTTTACCAAATATTTAATATATGAGCTCAACCAGCCCGGTCTCGTCACCGTCGACCGCCGTGCCGTGGCCAGTTGAAGGAGCGCGCAGGAAGGACGACCTGAGCGTGTGGATTAGCTACGGCGCGTGGTTTTGGTAATTATCGACTTGCTGGTTTTGACGACGATATCAGCTTTGATCGACGGAGTTTAGTCCTGATCACTTTGACAAGGCGCGCCAGGGATGTTCTTTCTCGTCCGAGTCGTGTTTTTCTTTTTTCTTTTTGAGGAAGTGCGATTCGTGTTTTTAGGACTGCAACGGAGCGCTTTTCTCTGTGAATACCATGTGATACAAATATTAAAATAGTCATGGTGTGTATTTTCTTTGTCAAAACAAAAACACACACAAAATTTTGCCTTGATTATAAAATTATAATTACCATGTAATAAAAATTTAGGCATACCATCCTACAGATAGGAAAATGCCATGTTCTTAATAGGAAACAAACATATGCTCTTAGATAATAAAATTGTCATGATATAAATATTGAAATTGCCGTACTTTGCATTTCTCGTTGTCAAAACAAATCACAAAGAAGCAAAAATTGGCGTGATTCAAAATTAAAATTGTCACGCCATTAAAAATAAATTTACCATGCTATAGATAAAAAATGCCATGATTTTTAATAATAAAAATGCCATGCTCTTATCAATAGAAAATGACACGGTCTTAATAAGTAAATTGTCATTCTCATAATAATAAAAACGTCATGATCTTAGTAAAGATGTCATGTTATTTTTACAAAAATGCCATGGCAATTCCTAATGTTTTTTTTTGCCATGCTTTCTGAACACTTCTATCTTATTTTTCCAATGGGCTAAAAACAAACAGTTTCAACATATGGCAAAAAAAAACTTTTGTTATTACAAAAATTTAGTGTAAATTTGCCGTGTATGAGACAACGAAATTTTCATATTTGCCACAATAAAATTTCCAAAACATTAAAACGATGCCATGAAACAAATATTAAAATTGCCATGATGTGTGTTTTCTTTGTCAAAACAAAAAACATACAAACTAAAATTTTCGTGATTCAGAAATTAAAATTTCCACAAATTTATAATATATTAACCATGCTATAGATAAGAAAATGACATGCTCTTAATTGTAAAAATACCATGATCTAATGTAATAAAATTGCCATGATGCAAAACCTAAAATTGCTATTTCTTCTTGTAAAAAAATCACAAAAAAATGCTGTGAATCAAAAAGTAAAACTGGCATGCCATTAAAGTTAAATTTAGCATGCAATAGATAAAAAAATATGGTCATTTAGGAATAAAAAAAATCCATGTTAATAATAAAAATTGTCATGATCTTAATATTTTTTTTGCTATGCTCTTAATATTAAAAATGCCATGTTACTTTTACAAAAATGCCATGCAATTTAAAAAATAGTTGTCATGGTTTTCCAAAGACTTCTCTCTTATTTTTACCAAGCCTAAAGCAAACAATTTCAAAACATGGCAAAAATCTTTGGCAAAAAAAATATCTACAAAAACAGATGGCAAACAATATCCAGAAGTGTTGGTTGGAACGTAGGGTCCATGACAAAGAAGCTTCGAGAGCTAGTCGATGCAACGAGGAGGAGAGGTGTTGATATCCTTTGCATCCAAGAAACCAAGTGGAGGGGATAGAAGACGAAGGAGGTGGAGGGTACCGGCTTCAAGCTATGGTACACCGGGACGACTGCAAACAGGAATGACGTAGGCATCTTGATCAACAAGAGCCTCAAGTATGGAGTGGTAGAAGTCAAGAGACGTGGGGACCAGATTTTCCTGGTCAAGCTCGTAGTTGGGGACATAGTTCTCAATATTATCAGCGCGTATGCCCCGCAAGTAGGCCACACTGAGAACACCAAGAGGGGGTTCTGGGAAGGCTTGGAAGACATGGTTAAGAGTGTACCGATTGGCGAGAAGCTCTTCATAGGAGGAGACCTCATTGGCCATGTGGGTACATCTAGCACAGGTTTTGAAGGGGCGCATGGGGGCTTTGGCTATGGCATCAAGAATCGGGAAGGAGAAGATGTCTTAAGCTTTGCTCTAGCCTACAACATGATTGTAGCTAATACCCTCTTTAGAAAGAGAGGATCACATCTGGTGACTTTTAGTAGTGGCCAACACTCTAGCCAGATTGATTTCATCCTCTCGAGAAGAGAAGATAGGCGTGCGCGCCTAAATTGTAAGGTAATACCTGGAGAGAGTGTTATACCTCAGCATAAGCTGGTGGTTGCTGACTTCCGCTTTCGGATTCGTGTCCAGCGGGATAGGTGTGCAAAAGTCACTAGAACGAAGTGGTGGAAGCTCAGGG
>LR738710.1:680280400-680409766 GCA_902687465.1 Secale cereale | reverse complement strand
AGCTCAGGCGTTCAAGGAGAGGGTTATTAAGGAGAGCCCTTGGGAGGAAGGAGGGGATGCAGACAATGTGTGAACGAAGATGACGGCTTGCATTCGTAAGGTGGCCTCGGAGGAGTTCGGAGTGTCCAGGGGAAGGATAAGCGAAGATAAGGATACCTGGTGGTGGAATGAAGATGTCCAGAAGGTGATTAAAGAGAAGAAAGAGTGCTTCAGGCGCCTATACCTGGATAGGAGTGCAGACAACACAGAGAAGTACAAGATGACGAAGAAGGCCAGAAAGTGAGATATCGGTGAAGCAAGGGGTAGGGCGTATGAGGGTCTCTACCAACGGTTAGGCACGAAGGAAGGTGAGAGGGACATCTATAAGATGGCCAAGATTCGAGAGAGGGAGATGAGGGATATTTGAAGGAAATATGCCCCAGAGGCAATAATAAAGATGTTATTTGTATTTTCTTATATCATTATAAATGTCTTTCATTCATGCTAGAATTGTATTAACTGGAAACTTAGTACATGTGTGAATACATAGATAAAACATTATGTCCCTAGTATGCCTCTACTAGACTAGCTCATTGATCAAAGATGGTTATGTTTCCTAGCCATAGACATGAGTTGTCATTTGATCAACGAGATCACATCATTAGGAGAATGATTTGATGGACAAGACCCATCCGTTAGCTTAGCACTATGATCGTTTAGTTTTACTGCTATTGCTTTCTTCATGACTTATACATGTTCCTATGACTATGAGATTATGCAATTCCCGAATACCGGAGGAACACCTTGTGTGCTAACAAAACGTCACAACGTAACTGGGTGATTATAAAGATGCTCTATAGGTGTCTCCGAAAGTGTTCGTGGTGTTGGCAAAGATCAAGAACAGGATTTGTCACTCCGAGTGTCGGAGAGGTATCTCTGGGCCCTCTCGGTAATGCACATCATAATAAGCCTTGCAAGCAAATGACTAATGAGTTAGTTACGGGATGATGTATTACGAAACGAGTAAAGAGACTTGCCGGTAACGAGATTGGACTAGGTATTGAGATACTGACGATCGAATCTCGGGCAAGTAACATACCGATGACAAAAGGAACAACGTATGTTGTTATGCGGTTTGACCGATAAAGATCTTCGCAGAATATGTAGGAGCCAATATGAGCATCCAGGTTCCGCTATTGGTTATTGACCGGAGATGAGTCTCGGTCATGTCTACATAGTTCTCGAACCCGTAGGATCCGCACGCTTAACGTTTGATGATAATCGGTATTATGAGTTTATGAGTTTTGATGTACCGAAGGTAGTTTGGAGTCCCAGATGAGATCACGGACATGACGAGGAGTCTCGGAATGTCCGAGGCATAAAGATTGATATATTGGATGACTATATTCGGGCACCGGAAGTGTTCCGGATGAGTTTCGGATTAAACCGGAGTGCCGGAGGGGTATCGGTACCCCCAGGGGAACTAATGGGCCACTTGGGCCCTTAGTGGAGAGAGAGAGGGCCGGCCAGGACTGGGCCGCGCGCCCCTCCCCCTTGGTCCGAATTAGACAAGGAGAGGAGGGGGCCGCGCCCCCTTCCTTCTCCCTCTCCCTCTCCTTCCTTCCCCCTCTCCCTCTTGCTGGACTCCTACTAGGAATAGGATTCCTATTCCTAGTAGGAGTGGCCCTCCTAGGGCGCGCCATAGGGGCTGGCCGACCTCCCCCCTTGCTCCTTTATATACGGGGGCAGGGGGCACCTCTAGACACACAAGTTGATCAAGTTGATGTCTCCCAACCGTGTGCGGTGCCCCCCTCCACAGAAGCACACCTCGGTCATATCGTTGCAGTGCTTAGGCGAAGCCCAGCGCCGGTAGCTTTATCATATCCGTCACCACGCCGTCGTGCTGACAAAACTCTCCCGTGAAGTTCTACTGGATCAAAAGCTCACGGGACGTCATCAAGCTGAACGTGTGCTGAACGCGGAGGCTCCGTATGTTCGGTGCTTGATCGGTTGGATCGCGAAGAAAGTTCGACTACATCAACCGCGTCACTAGACGCTTCCACTCCCGGTCTACCAGGGTACGTGGACACACTCTTCCCTCTCGTTGCTATGCATCTAGTAGATAGATCTTGCGTGATCGTAGGAATTTGTTTGAAATACTACGTTCCCCAACAGTGGCATCATGAGCCAGGTCTATGCGTAGATGATATGCACGAGTAGAACACAAGTGAGTTGTGGGCGATAATAGTCATACTGCTTACTAGCATGTCATACTTAGGTTCAGCGGTATTGTGAGATGAAGCGGCCCAGACCGACATTACACGTATGCTTACGCGAGACTGGTTTCACCGTTATGAGCACTCGTTGCTTAAAGGTGACTGACGGGTGTCTGTCTCTCTCACTTTAGTTGAATCGAGTGTGGCTACGTCCGGCCCTTGTGAAGGTTAAAATAACACATACTTGACGAAAAATCGTTGTGGTTTGGTATGCGTAGGTAAGAATGGTTCTTGCTAAGCCCGTAGCAGCCACGTAAAACTTGCAACAACAAAGTAGAGGACGTCTAACTTGTTTTTATAGGGCATGTTGTGATGTGATATGGTCAAGACATGATGAGTTATATGTTATTGTATGAGATGATCATGTTTTGTAAATTTATCGGCAACTGGCAGGAGCCATATGGTTGTCGATTTATTGTATGAAATACAGTCACCTTGTAGTTGCTTTACTTTATCACTAAGCGGTAGCGATAGTCGTGGAAGCAATACTTGGCGAGACGACAACGATGCTACGATGGAATCAAGGTGTCGCGCCGGTGACGATGGTGATCATGACGGCGCCTTGGAGATGGAGATCAAAAGCACAAGATGATGACGGACATATCATGTCACATATTTTGATTGCATGTGATGTTTATCTTATTATGCTTCTTATTTTGCTTAGTACGACGGTAGCATTATAAGATGATCCCTTACAAAATTTCAAGGTACAAGTGTTCTCCTTGAGTATGCACCGTTGCGAAAGTTCGTCGTGCCGAGGCACCACGTGATGATCGGGTGTGATAAGCTCTACGTTCACATACAACGGGTGCAAGCCAGTTTTGCACACGCAGAATACTCGGGTTAAACTTGACGATCCTAGCATGTACAGACATGGCCTCGGAACACTGGAGTCCGAAAGGTCGAGCGTGAATCATATAGTAGATATGATCATCATAAGATGTTCACCATTGAAAACTACTCCATCTCACGTGATGATCAGACATGGTTTAGTTGATTTGGATCACGTGATCATTTAGATGACTAGAGTGATGTCTATCTAAGTGGGAGTTATTTAAGAAATATGATTAATTGAACTTTAATTTATCATGAACTTAGTCCTGATATTTTTTTGCATATCTATGTTGTTGTAGATCAATGGCCCGTGCTACCGTTCCTTTGAATTTTAATGCATTCCTAGAGAAAGCTAAGTTGAAAGATGATGGTAGCAATTACACGGACTGGGTCCGTAACTTGAGGATTATCCTCATTGCTGCACAGATGAATTATGTCCTTGAAGCACCGCTAGGTGACAATCCCCCTCCCGCTAATATAGACGCTTTGAACGTCTGGCAGACGTGGTCTGATGACTACACGATAGTTCAGTGTGTCATGCTTTATGGCTTAGAACCGGGACTTCAACGACGTTTTGAACGTCATGGAGCATATGAGATGTTCCAGGAGTTGAAGTTAATATTTCAAGCAAATGCCCGGATTGAGAAATATGAGATTTCCAATAAGTTCTACAACTGCAAGTTGGAGGAGAATAGTTCTATCAGTGAACACTTGCTCAGAATGTCTGGGTACTACAATCATATGACTCAACTTGGATGCAAAGTTGACGAAGATAGTGTTATTGATAGAGTTCTTCAATCACTACCACCAAGCTATAAAGGCTTCGTGATGAACTATAACATGCAAGGGATGTAGAAGACAATTCCCGAGCTCTTCGCTATGCTCAAAGCTGTGGAGGTAGAAATAAAAAAGGAGCATCAAGTTTTGATGGGTAACAAGACCACTAGTTTCAAGAAAAAGGGCAAGGGAAAGAAGGGGAACTTCAAAAAGAATAGCAACACAATTGCTATTTCCACGAAGAAACCCAAGTCTGGAGCCAAGCCTGAAACTGAGTGCTTCTACTGCAAAGGGACTGGACACTGGAAGCGGAACTGCCCCAAGTATTTGGCGGATAAGAAGGATGGCAAGGTGAACAAAGGTATATGTGATATACATGTTATTGATGTGTACCTTAGTAATGCTCGTAGTAGTACCTGGGTATTTGATACCGGTTCGGTTGCTAATATTTGTAACTCGAAACAGGGACTATGGATTAAACGAAGATTGGCTAAGGACGAGGTGACGGTGCGCGTGGGAAATGGTTCCAGAGTCGATGTGATCACCGTCGGCACGCTACCTCTACATCTACCTTCGAGATTAGTTTTAGACCTGAATAATTGTTATTTGGTGCCAGTGTTAAGCATGAACATTATATCTGGATCTTGTTTATTGCGAGACGGTTATTTATTTAAATCTGAGAATAATGGTTGTTCTATTTATATGAGTAATATCTTTTATGGTCATGCACCCTTGAAGAGTGGTTTATTCTTGTTGGATCTCGATCGTAGTGATACACATATTCATAATATTGAAGCCAAAAGATGTAAGGTTAATAATGATAGTGCAACTTATTTGTGGCATTGCCGTTTAGGTCATATTGGTGTAAAGCGCATGAAGAAACTCCATAGTGATGGACTTTTGGAATCACTTGATTATGAATCACTTGGTGCTTGCGAACCATGCCTCATGGGCAATATGACTAAAACTCTGTTCTCCGGAACAATGGAGCGATCAATAGATTTGTTGGAAATCATACATACTGATGTATGTGGACCGATGAGTGTTAAAGCTCGTGGCGGGTATCGTTATTTTCTGACCTTCACTGATGATTTCAGCAGATATGGGTATATCTACTTGATGAAGCACAAGTCTGAAACATTTGAAAAGTTCAAAGAATTTCAGAGTGAAGTAGAGAATCATCGTAACAAGAAAATAAACTTTTCTACGATCTGATCGTGGAGGTGAATACTTGAGTTACGAGTTTGCTCTTCATTTGAAACAATGTGGAATAGTTTCACAACTCACACCACCCGGAACACCACAGCGTAATGGTGTGTCCGAACGTCGTAACCGTACTTTATTAGATATGGTGCGGTCGATGATGTCTCTTATCGTTTTACCACTATCGTTTTGGGGTTATGCTTTAGAGACAGCTGCATTCACGTTAAATAGGGCACCATCTAAATCCGTTGAGACGACGCCTTATGAACTGTGGTTTGGCAAGAAACCAAAGTTGTCGTTTCTTAAAGTTTGGGGCTGTGATGCTTATGTGAAAAGCTTCAACCTGATAAACTCGAACCCAAGTCGGAGAAATGTGCCTTCATAGGATATCCAAAGGAGACTGTTGGGTACACCTTCTATCACAGATCTGAAGGCAAGATATTCGTTGCTATAAATGGATCCTTTCTAGAGAAGGAGTTTTTCTCGAAAGAAGTGAGTGGGAGGAAAGTAGAACTTGATGAGGTAATTGTACCTTCTCCCGAATTGGAAAGTAGTACATCACAGAAACTGGTTCGAGTGATTCCTACACCAATTAGTGAGGAAGCTAATGATGATGATCATGAAACTTCAGATCCAATTTCTGTTGAACTTCGTAGATCAACCAGAGTACGTTCCGCGCCAGAGTGGTACGGCAACCCAGTTCTGGAAGTCATGTTACTAGACCATGATGAACCTACGAACTACGAGGAAGCGATGTTGAGCCCAGATTCCGCAAAATGGCTTGAGGCCATGAAATCTGAGATGGGATCCATGTATGAGAACAAAGTGTGGACTTTGGTTGACTTGCCCGATGATCGGCAAGCCATCGAAAATAAATGGATCTTCAAGAGGAAGACCGACGCTGACGGTAATGTTACTGTTTACAAAGCTCGACTTGTTGCGAAAGGTTTTCTACAAGTTCAAGGAGTTGACTACGATGAGACTTTCTCACCCGTAGCGATTCTTAAGTCTGTCCGAATCTTGTTAGCAATCACCGCATTTTATGATTATGAAATCTAGCAAATGGATGTCAAAACTGCATTCCTGAATGGATATCTCAAAGAAGAGTTGTATATGATGCAACCAGAAGGTTTTATCGATCCTAAAGGTGCTAACAAAGTGTGCAAGCTCCAGTGATCCATCTATGGACTGGTGCAAGCATCTCGGAGTTGGAATATACGCTTTGATGATGTGATCAAAGCATATGGTTTTATACAGACTTTTGGAGAAGCCTGTATTTACAAGAAAGTGAGTGGGAGCTCTATAGCATTTCTGATATTATATGTGGATGCCATATTGTTGATTGGAAATGATATAGAATTTCTGGATAGCATAAAAGGATACTTGAATAATAATTTTTCAATGAAAGACCTCGGTGAAGCTGCTTACATATTAGGCATTAAGATCTATAGAGATAGATCAAGACACTTAATTGGACTTTCGCAAAGTACATACCTTGATAAAGTTTTGAAAAGGTTCAAAATGGATCAGTCAAAGAAAGGGTTCTTGCCTGTGTTACAAGGTGTGAAGTTGAGTAAGACTCACTACCCGACCACTGCAGAAGATAGAGAGAAAATGAAAGTCATTCCTTCTGCCTCAGCCATAGGATCTATCATGTATGCAATGTTGTGTACCAGACCTGATGTGTGCCTTGCTATAAGTTTAGCAGGGAGGTACCAAAGTAATCCAGGAGTGGATCACTGGACAGTGGTCAAGAACATCCTGAAGTACCTGAAAAGGACAAAGGATATTGAGAAACAGTATAAACGGGCGAGTTACGAGCCACCACAATGATTTGAGTTAGTCAGCCCTTGGATCCCATGAAAGAACGCCCTAGATCACCTGGTCGTCCTACTGTGCACCCAGTTTTTTCTTCGCCCGTAACCTCCCTGTCATGCAGGCCTCAACGTCTCTAGGCCGCTGCTCCAGGGACTGATCAGGAGGGCCTGTCATAAATCGGGCCAACAAACTTCCACATCATTACCTTGGGCTTGTTGCCCCCTAAGAAAATCTCCTGGGCCTTCTTTGCCGCATGAGCCTACAAGTGCGCCATGCCTGCACGCTGTGGCTTCTCAAAGGGACGACCTCGTTTCAGCTTCTCTCTTTCGACAATAACGTACAACACCTAGTTGCTGGTGGCCCTCGCTTGCCACCCCCCAGGGCGTCCATGACGTCCGCTCTCTACAGTCGCGGTCACTCGTGTGTTTGATCGAATCACTCAACGACGGACAGAGAATAACAAGGTGCTGGTTTCTTCGAGTTGCAGTCTGTATAAAAATTCAATTTTGGTGATTGATTCATATTTTAGTTTTATTCTCGCTCTGGCTATGGCATAGTGTACAACCACACTGTGTATCCAAAGAAGCCCTTCGCCAAGATTAAGTATTGCATTGGCATGGTGCTTACACATGACGATGGCATCAAGTTATTAATCACCCGCCTCAGGTCTGATCTTTCATGGTCGTTATTCTAAAGATCTCTTGCGCTGGCTGCAGAAATATTGCTCATCTATGTTGCGAATTGTAGAGGTGCTGAAGGTCATTGAGGAGAGCTATGTGCGGCTCTAATTCGATAATTCATCTTTCATGATGCAAAGAGTTGAATCCCTTGAGAATGTGACTTATTACCATTTAGTTTTGTGCAAAAGTGAAGATGCAAACCTCTAAGATGATATATATTTCATTTTTACGCTCCATCCTTTTTTATCTTCCTATATCATGAATGTGATGGAACAAAAATGTAGAAAATGAAAGCATTTACATGAGTGCGTTAGTTTTGACTTCAATATCTCCCACCACCTTTATCAACGCACTGTAATCCAAATTTTGCAAAATCTACAGGATGTTTCTATTGTCCATTTTATATTTTCTTAGAATGAACGGGCGCGGCAAGGCTCGCCTTCATGGTCTAGTGTTTCTCGTATATGGAGGTGACAAAGGGCTCGTCGTAAACGGTTACGTCGATTCAAGCTTTGACATTGATCCGGATGACTCTAAGTCACAAACTGGATATGTATTTTTATTAAACGGTGGAGCTGTCTGTTGGTGCAGTTCCAAGCAGAGCATCGTGGCGGGATCTACGTGTGAAGCGGAATACATAGCTGCTTCGGAAGTAGCAAATGAAGGAGTCTGGATGAAGGAGTTCATATCCGATCTAGGTGTGATACCTAGTACATCAGGTCGAATGAAAATCTTTTGTGACAACACTGGAGCAATAGCCTTGGCGAAGGAATCTAGGTTTCACAAAAGAACTAAGCACATCAAAAGACACTTTAATTCCATCCGCGATCAAGTCAAGGAGGGAGACATAGAAATTTGCAAGATACATACAGATCTGAATGTCGTAGACCCGTTGACTAAGCCTCTTCCACGGGCAAAACATGATCATCACCAAGACTCCATGGGTGTTATAATCATTACTTTGTAATCTAGATTATTGACTCTAGTTCAAGTGGGAGACTGAAGGAAATATGCCCTAGAGGCAATAATAAAGATGTTATTTGTATTTCCTTATATCACGATAAATGTCTTTTATTCATGCTAGAATTGTATTAACCGGAAGCTTAGTACTTGTGTGAATACATAGACAAAACAGTATGTCCCTAGTATGCCTCTACTAGACTAGCTCATTGATCAAAGATGGTTATGTTTCCTAGCAATAGACATGAGTTGTCATTTGATCAACGAGATCACATCATTAGGAGAATGATGTGATAGACAAGACCCATCCGTTAGCTTAGCACTATGATCGTTTAGTTTTACCGCTATTGCTTTCTTCATGACTTATACATGTTCCTATGACTATGAGATTATGCAACTCCCGAATACCGGAGGAACACCTTGTGTGCTATCAAAACGTCACAACGTAACTGGGTGATTATAAATATGCTCTACAGGTGTCTCCAAAAGTGTTCGAGGTGTTGGCATAGATCGAGAATAGGATTTGTCACTCCGAGTGTGGGAGAGGTATCTCTGGGCCCTCTCGGTAATGCACATCATAATAAGCCTTGCAAGAAAATGACTAATGAGTTAGTCACGGGATGATGTATTACGGAACGAGTAAAGAGACTTGCCGGTAACGAGATTGAACTAGGTATTGAGATACCGACGATCGAATCTCGGGAAAGTAACATACCGATGACAAAATGAACAACGTATGTTGTTATGCGGTTTGACCGATAAAGATCTTCATAGAATATGTAGGAGCCAATATGAGCATCCAGGTTCTACTATTGGTTATTGACCAGAGATGAGTCTCGGTCATGTCCACATAGTTTTCGAACCCGTAGGGTCCGCACGCTTAACGTTTGATGACGATCGATATTATGAGTTTATGAGTTTTGATGTACCGAAGGTAGTTCGGAGTCCCATATGAGATCAGGGACCTGACGAGGAGTCTCGGAATGTCCGAGACATAAAGATTGATATATTGGACGACTATATTCGGACACCAGAAGTGTCCCGGATGAGTTACAGATTAAACCAGAGTGCCGGAGGGGTATCGGTACCCCCCGGGGGAACTAATGGGCCACTTGGGCCCTTAGTGGAGAGAGAGAGGGCCGGCCAGGGCTGGGCCACGCACCCCTCCCCCTTGGTTCGAATTGGACAAGGAGAGGAGGGGGCGGCGCCCCCTTCCTTCTCCCTCTCCCTCTCCTTCCTTCCCCTCTCCCTCTTGGTGGACTCCTACTAGGAATAGGATTCCTATTCCTAGTAGGAGTGGCCCTCCTAGGGCGCGCCATAGGGGCCGGTTGGCCTTCCCCTTGCTCCTTTATATACGGGGGCAGGGGGCACCTCTAGACACACAAGTTGATCAAGTTGATCTCTCCCAAACGTGTGCGGTGCCCCCCTCCACAAAAACACACCTCGATCATATCATTGCAGTGCTTAGGCGAAGCCCTGCGTCGGTAGCTTCATCATCTCCGTCACCACGCCGTCGTGCTGACAAAACTCTCCCGTGAAGTTCTACTGGATCAAGAGCTCGCGGGATGTCATCAAGCTGAACGTGTGCTGAACACGGAGGCTCCGTACATTCGGTCTTTGATCAGTTGGATCACGAAGAAAGTTCGACTACATCAACCACGTCACTAGACGCTTCCGCTCCCGGTCTATGAGGGTACGTGGACACACTCTCCCCTCTCGTTGCTATGCATCTAGTAGATAGATCTTGCGTGATCGTAGGATTTTTTTGAAATACTACGTTCCCCAACAATATTGGCCAAGTCAAATGCATCAAGGACGGAGCAGACCAACTCTCTCGTGATGGACGGGGAGATTAAGCATATGTGGCGGGAGTACTTTGACAAGCTGTTCAATGGGGAGAATGAGAGGTCTACCATTGAACTAGACGACTCCTCTAATGAGATCAGCATGCGTTTTGTGCGGCGAATCCAGGAGTCTGAGGTCAAGGAGGCTTTAAAAAGGCTGAAAGGAGGCAAGGCGATGGGCCCTGATTGTATCCCCATTGAGGTGTGGAAAGGCCTCGGGGACATAGCGATAGTATGTCTAACCAAGCTTTTCAACCTAATTTTCGGGCAAACAAGATGCCAGAATACTGGAGACATAATATATTAGTACCAACCTTCGACAACAAGGGGGATGTTCAAAGTTGTACTAATTACTGTGGAATTAAGCTGATGAGCAATACAATGAAGCTATGGGAGAGAGTCATTGAGCACAGCTTAAGAAGAATGACAAGCGTGACCAAAAATCAGTTTGGTTTCATGCCTGGGAGGTCGATGATGGAAGCCATTTTCTTGGTTCGACAACTTATGGAGAGATACATGGAGCAAAAGAAATGACTTGCATATGGTGTTCATTGACTTGGAGAAGGCCTATGATAAGATACTGCGGAATGTCATGTGGTGGGCCTTGAAGAAACACAAAGTCCCAGCAAAGTACATTACCCTCATTAAGGACATGTACGATAATATTGTGACCAGTGTTTGAACAAGTGATGTCGACACTGATGACTTCCCGATTAAGATAGGACTGCATCAGGGGTCGGCTTTGAGCCCTTATCTTTTTGCCTTGGTGATGGATGAGGTCACAAGGGATATACAAAGAGATATCCCATGGTGTATGCTCTTTGTGAACGATGTGGTGCTAGTTAACGATAGTCACACAGGGGTAAATAGGAAGTTAGAGTTATGGAGGCAAACCTTGGAATCGAAAGGGTTTAAGCTTAGTAGAACTAAAACTGAGTACATGATGTGCGGTTTCAGTACTACTAGGTGTGAGAAGGAGGAGGTTAGCCTTGATGGGCAGGTAATGCCTCAGAAGAACACCTTTCGATATTTGGGGTTAATTCTGCATGAGGATGGGGGTATTGATGAAGATGTGAACCATCGAATCAAAGCCGGATGGATGAAGTGCTGCCAAGCTTCTGGCATTCTCTGTGACAAGAGAGTGCCACAAAATCTAAAAGGCAAGTTCTACAGGATGGCGGTTTGACCCGCAATGTTGTATGGCACTGGGTGTTGACCGACGAAAAGGCGACATGTTCAACAGTTAGCTGTGGCGAAGATGCGTATGTTGAGATGGATGTGTGGCCACACGAAGAAGGATCGAGTCCGGAATGATGATATACGAGATAGAGTTGGGGTAGCACCAATTGAAGAGAAGCTTGTCCAACATCATCTGAGATGGTTTGGGCATATTTAGCGCAGGCCTCCAACAGCTCCAGTGCATATCGGACGGCTAAAGCGTGCGGAGAATGTCAAGTGAGGTTGGGGTAGACCGAATTTGATATGAAAGGAGTCCGTTAAGAGAGACCTAAAGGATTTGTAGTATCACCAAAGAACTAGCTATGGATAGGGGTGCGTGGAAGCTTGCTATCCATGTGCCGGAGCCATGAGTTGGTTACGAGATTTTATGGATTTCACCACTAGCCTATTCCAATTTATTTGGGTCTGCTTTGTTGTTGTTGTTGTTGTTGTTGTTGTTGTTGTTGTTGTTGTTGTTGGTGGTGGTGGTGGTGGTGGTGGTGGTGTAAACAATATCCAGAAGTGCCATATTTTTCTAGGAAATGAACAAAAGTTGCATTTATAGAGTTGCACGGTCATTTTTTTGAAAGAGTGTGTGAACATTTTGAAATTACATAAATATTTTTATCCACATGTATGAACTTTTTAAAATAAGTGTGAACATTATGCTAACATTTTACAAAATATATAAATTTACAAATCATTATATAGAAAAAGTTACATTTTCTAATAATTATGATTTTGCTGTAATTTGATTTTTAAATGTAAAGGCTTTTAAAAATAAATAAACATTTTTTGTATTTTCTCGAATGCATGAACATTTTTCAAAATATGTGATCATTTTATTCAAAAACCTTGAACATCTAATAAAATACTCGCTAACATTTTCAAAAGAAAGAACACTATAAAATGAAAAGGAAATAATAAAATAGAAAAATAACAACAGGAAGAAAACTGGTGGAATAAAATGGAAAGAAAGACTAGAAAATATCACCCCGACACAAAACGGAAGAAACCGCTTAACAAACCACTACCAATAACCAGAAAAACCACTGGCCTCTCTCCTTCCCATTGGGCCTAAGCATAGGAAGCCATCTTGCGATTGCATGGTACTTTTCGCATTCCTATTTGGCGCCTGTGGCGCCCGTTATAGCTATAACGGTACAGAGCGCACTGCCCCCACTAGACAGCCCATACAAAGCGTTATGCGCGAACGCGAAGCTCGAGCAGGTAGCTGGCTCCCGGATTGGTTTTTACACCTCGTTTTAGGAAGCTTCTGGTAGCTTCCAACCATTTTTTTCCTGTTGGTTTAATGTGTTTGTTTGGCTGGTTTTTCTTAGTTTTTTTTCTTTTTTGTGTTTCCTTTTCTCCAAATAATTAACTTTTTCCAACTTTATGAACTTTTTAAAATTTGTGAACATTTCTCTCAAATCTGCAAACATTTTTCAAATTCACGAACCTTTACAAATTAGTGAACTTTGTTTCAGATGCTCGAACATTTTTCAAAATTCATGAACCATTTCTGATTAGTATTTTTTGTCAGATGCACGGTCTTTTTTAATTTAGCGAACTTTTCCAATTCATAAGTTTTTTGAATTCCTGATTTTTTTTTCAAATTTGAAGTCTTGAGATTTTTCAAAATGATGAATTTTTATGACTTCACGAAATTTATTAAAACTAAAAGTCCTTATCTCTTTTCAAATAAGTGAACGTTTTCTAAATGTAAGAACTTTTTGTTAATGTCAATTGGTCAACTCGTGAATGACCTAATGGTCAAATGAAAAAAAAAATGACAACGCGTGACAGCTAGTATTCGGCCGCGGCCCATGAAGGGGAGCTGCCAAAGAAGTTACCTAGCGCTAAAGGCGCTCAATAGGAGGTCTTGTATTTTGGCAGTGAATAATAAATAAGAATTGACAATTTTTTTCTTGGGCAGATAGACTGCACATGCTTCACCCATGGCTCACCTCATGCACCTCTCATGTCGTGCAGCCAACGTCACTTGCGTCGCGATAGAAGAAATTATAAAGCGGATAGTTTGGTGAAATTTTCTTTGTCTTTTAAGTATAGGTAGGCATGTTTAGCTACTTGAGCCCCATGATGATGAGCAATAAAGTGCATCATTTAGGGCACCTCAAACACTAACCCGTAAATTAGCTCTGGCTCCCGTATCCGTTTGTGGACCGGGAGACTAGCCCATGGACGCAGATGCTGGAGTCGGCCTTCCAACGCTACCACATATATTTCAAAACACATTTAAACTAACCGAACGAAATTCATCACAAACAGAATTCATGAAAATTTCGATAGAAAATTGTACAAATCATCCATACATAACATACAAATAAGTCTAGTATAAAAATATTTAATTTCAATGAGAAATAGTTCAAATTCAACGAGATTAATCGGATGTTCAACAAATGTTTCATGGACAGAACATGTCCCCTTCGAAACAGACTTTCACCCCATTTTATAAATAAAGTCACAATTGAACATGTACACGACCGAACAATACAAGTTGGTGAGGTGACCCTCTTGCAAAGCCGATCCTAAGATAATTGACAACGAAAGCAAAAGAAAACACAGGAAGAATTGAACACAACACCACACTACGCATAACACACCTAAGCTCCATGGCAACGCCGTCAGGAGGGAGAACGGCACCAAGCGTCACCGCTGCCACGTCCGCAACGAACAGAGTGTTTACCCGTGGCCCTGCCTCGGAGAGAAGAGCCATGTCAACGTCTTCATGAAGATAGCAGCACTCGCAAGCGTCGCCGCCGAGGCGGAAAGCTTTTGCTTGGCAAGTCACCCATGCCACCACGAGGTGCCCAGGACTACCATGGCGAGGTCAGGTCCCCAGATCCAGAACAGAGCGCCGCCATTGAGAAAATAAACAGGACGCCTGAGCCACTCGCCTCACCTGTCCTGTCGCCCACACAACCAAGACAGGGAGTCACAACCCCGCGAGGTTGCCCGCCAGAGAGCCATCCATGTGTACGGCCACCCAGGGGACACTACCCCAGCATCCATGTCCAAGCCATCACTAGCACCCACATCATGGAGTACCCACCACAGTAGGAGGGGTAAAAGGGGTCTCCATTCACCCCTAGCCCGGCATCAGCTATGAAGTCTGGATCAACACCACCACAGTAGGGGTGTCGACACATGTGCCTCCAGCCAGGTCTGGTGGACTGTGGGAGGTAAAAATCCATGACTATCGATGACTACCGACGAACATGCGCGCACGATGCCATATCCGTGATCTCTGACTCCGATCTGCCCGACGGACACATGATGCCCCGACCACTGCCAATACCCGCCGTACCGACAAGGAGAAGGACCTCGACTCCCATGGGCAACCCCTAGACCGAGCGCACCATCGTATACCCGGAGCGGAGTTCCGACCCGTCCCGAGCCCAAAACTGGTCCGCCCAAGCACGAGCTCCGAGTGATGGTTGTCCCGCCGCGCGAGCATCTCGACCGGCCGGCCCAAACCAGGAAGACGAGAGGCGCCACCACCACCTGCACCCGCCGCCATGCGCCAGCCCCCGCCACCCAAGCTATAACAGCTGACACGCCAACTGGTTCCACCACCTTGCAACGTCTGAACCAGACCAGGACAAGGGGAGAACCCTGCCACGGCCAGCCCTTCGCCCACAGGAGCCACAACGAGCACACACGCCCGTATAGAGCACACACGACCATGAGTGGCACCCACACCACGCTCAAGCACCTGAAAAGATCCCTACGGGTCGAGTCCATGCGCAACCAGCCTCCTGGACGCGGTCGCAGCTCACATCCGCCGCCAGCAGCCGCGTGGAGGCAAAGCCGCGACCTCCATCCTGCACTGCCCCAGCCCGCGCTGCTCCTCACACCTCGCTAGTTGAGCCACCGCCGCTAGATTTGACGGCCGCCACCAACCCACCACAGTCCTGTCAAGCATGCATTGCCGCGCTCCAAGGTCTCACGTAATCGCCATAGCCCTGTGCTCCGACCACGCCGCCTGCACGCCGGACCAACTCGCCGTCATTGCGCCCCTGGCCAGATGCGGCGGCCCAAACCCACGCGCATGCACACACCCATGGAAGCAGAAGTAAACAACCACATATACCAACCGGGCTTTGCCTGGCGGCGCGGGGGATGGAGACGACCCGACTAGGGTTTGCCTCCTCTGCTCGCGGGTGCGGGTCGGGCGACAAAGTTCAGGCTCGGAATGGATCATGTCAACTCACATGTACTACCCTTCAGCTCCATCCAATAGTGTATGTGTGTAAATGACCGCCTCTCTATCTTGTGCACCATCGATACAATAATGACTTCACATTGTGTTCATGGATGATGTGCATGTCTTAGGGCACAATGTTTTTTTGCGTGTGAAACGAATCAGGCACGCGCTGCCAGAAGAGCCCCTTCCACTCCAGCCTACGAAATCCGTGGATGTCGCCAACCACACATCACACAACAACTCATTATCCATGCTCAAGTACCCCGCCATCCTTTGTACTCTAAACAAACGACATGAAGTTGGAAAATAAACTCAATGCAATTTGGACAAACACCTATCGTGCGTGGTGACCGCCATGGACGCCATCGCCAAGGAGGAGGAGGAGGTACCTGGCTATGGTTGGAACTTGGGTGCACAACGCCATAATAAAAGGTGAGTGTCCATGTGGGTGGTGGTTGCGGACGTCCGATAGTGCGTGGTAACGGCCGGAGAAGTATATCAGCTACGTCGTAGGAGGGCGCGGATGCAAAGCAAGGGGGCTAGGGGTGGAGTGGAAGAGAATGGGACCAGGAGGGGGATTTGAGTGGGCTGATGGTGTCGGAGTCCTATGTGGTTGTTCTTCAGACTCCCGCAACCCTCCCGACACTTTGCTTCCAATTTGCAGGAAAAAGTACGTCCGGACCGGTCGGCGGACTGTTACAGGCCCGCGCTGGACCGCAAAACATGTCCGAACCGTGCGCCCCGAATGGATGCAGACGGTTTGAGGGTCCACTTTGGTGATGTGCTTAGGGCATCTCCAACACTAACCCGCAAAATCTCACCTCAAATCTCCTTTTTCTCTCCAGACATGGTCCACGAACATGATGCAGGAGCCGGTTAATCCGGTTGGGAGGAGAGAGAGGGGAGGAGGACCATGCATGTGGTGGGATTTTGGTGTGACGTACGGCTGGGAGGAAAGAGAGAATAATGGGGGCATGCGTGTGATTGGTCAAGTGGATGTCCAGGCTCCCGCAACCCCCTCCCAAACGTTTGTTGGTAGGATACCGGAATTCATACGTCCAGACTACTAAGCGAACATATAAGAATCCCTGTTGGATTACAAAAGTGGTCCTGCTTTGGAGATGCCCTTATGCGTCGAATAAAAGAAAACTTGCACAAGCTGCTAGAGAGAAATGTACGATTTCCAGTTGCTCATAAACCATTGCGCAGTTGCTCCACAGAGCAGAGATTATTTTTTATTAGTACACCTATTAAAGCAGTAGCAATTAGCTTAATATTTCGAGCCATGCGTACATAGCAGACCTATATACCTACTGGAGTTTGGCGCGTGTTTGGTTGCATGTATCACCTCCAACCAAGACGAGTTGGGCCAAGAAAAACGTGTTTGGTTCCAAGTGGGGTGGCGAGGGAGTCCTGGATTTGGGGGTCCTCGGGTGTCCTGGCTACCGGTGGTGGGCCGGACTGATGGGCCATGGAGATAATGCAGAATACCATCCCCCGTGTCCGGGTAGGACTCCTATGTATGTAGAAAGGCAAATTTTGATGTCCGGATGTAATGATTCCTTCCTCCTCAAGTCAACTTGGTGCAACCCTAGGCCACCTTCGGTGTGTATATAAACCAGAGGGTTTAGTCCATAGAGGACAACAGAACAATCATAGGCTAGACATCTAGGGTTTAGCCATTACGATCTCGAGGTAGATCAAATCTTTTTTATCCCCATATCCATCAAGACCAATCAAGCAGGAACTAGGGTATTACCTCCATCGAGAGGGCCTGAACCTGGGTAAACACCATGTCCTTGTCTCCCATGCTACCACCGATCCTCAGACACACAACTTGGGCCCCCTACCCGAGATCTGCCGGTTTTGACACCGACAATGGTGTTTCCATTGAGAGCTCCGCGGTGTAGTCGCGAGAAGCAATTTGTGGTTCATCTCATCATGAACGACGACAACACCTCCGGGAAAAGTCTGACTTTTGGTCAGGTCCTCTAGCTCGACGGGTTCACCATATGCGCCCGCATGGATGTTAAGCCAGCCATATCCCCTGCAGTCACCGAGCATCCTTCCTACATCGGCCTCAAACGCTCAAAAAAAGCGGATCCGACAGATGCCTCGTCCTTAAACAAGCTGCCAGATTGCATCACCACCCTAGGGTTTTGTAAGGGCATCTCTTGCCTAAGGTTTTGGTGATGATGACAATCCTTGTGTGGACTAATCGTGCGTCAATATTACTCAGGTTTATAGCATGTGGCACAAGACGGTTAGGCCTTCCCTCTTTAAGGAAAAGATCGAAGACGGATATTCCGATGCCTTTTTGTTTCTCTTGGTAATAGGAAATCTGTACTATTAAGAGGGAACCCACATCGGAAGGTAATGGGTGAATCAAGTCACGTACACAGATACTTTGCACCCACTATATTGCCTCCGTTCGTGGAGAGAGAGGTCCCCTTTCCATTCCTCCTTGTGTGTAGATTCATCTACAGTGGTAGTACCGCCGTGGTAGGTGGTTGTACCGGTGACCGGTAGTTCCGGTCAAACCACCGCCCCAAGTACCGCTCAGGGGTGATACCTTTTGTACTGGGTGCGGTGGTAAACCGGTGGTGGCCCGGAAGTACCGGTGTTCTTCTCACAAAACCGGTACTACCGGTGTTCCGGGTGGTAGTACCGCTCTGACTGCCATCACACAATAACTATCTGCCTGGCGGTAGTTCCGGCCCAACCACCGTCCCAACTACCGCCCTTGCTTGAAACCTTCTGGTTTCTAAGCGGTAGTTGACCGGAGGTGGGGCGGTAGTTCCAGTTTTCTCCGGAAGACCGGTACTACCGGGTGAGCCACCGGAAGTACCGCCTTGGTGACATGGGCGCATGTTCCTTCACTCACCGGTACTACCGGTTGGGTAAGCGGAAGTACCGGTCCTATGTAATTCTGCACATAACGGTTGGATTGGTGGAGACCCTATTTAAGGAGGCCCTTCTCCCACCTCCTTCTTATCTCTTACCTCTCTCTCTCCACCATTAATGCCATTGAAGCTTTCTTGCCTGATCTCTCTCCCTAGCCAACCAAACTTGTTGATTTGCTAGGGATTGAAGGAGGAGACCTAGATCTACACTTCCACCAAAGGAAACTTGATTCCCCCATACTTTCTTGTGTGAATTTTGTTACTCTTGGGTGTTTGAGCACCCTAGACGGAAGAGGTCACTTCGGAGCCACAATCCATTGTGGTGAAGCTCCGGGGTTTCGTTGGGAGCCTCCAATTAAGTTGTGGAGAGAGCCCCAACCTTGTTTGTAAAGGTCCGGTTGCCGCCTTCAAGGGCACCACTAGTGGATTCACGGCACCTTGCATTGTGTGAGGGCGTGAGGAGAATACGGTGGCCCTAGTGGCTTCTTGGGGAGCATTGTGCCTCCACACCGCTCCAACGGAGACGTACTTCCCCTCAAAGGGAAGGAACTTCGATAACACATCCTCGTCTTCACCGTCTCCACTTGTGGTTATTTCTATCCTTTACTTGTGCAAGCTTTACTTGTTTATCTTATATAGCTTGCTTGTGAATTTGTGTTCTTTACGTTCTTCTAGTTGTCATCGTAGTAACTTATCTAGACAACTTACTTTGAAGCTTAATTTAAAGTGGTTAAGAAAAGCTAAAATTGTTAGTTGCATATTCACCCCCCCTCTAGTCAACCATATCGATCCTTTCAATTGCTATCAAAGCCTCGTCTCTTTTTAAGGACTTTACCGTCCAAATAGTATGGGTGACAACATAGTCGAGACGGAGGATCATTCCGGTGGAACTCCGTCCTTGCCTACGTCAGATGGGGGAGCCTCGGTCTCTCGTGAGGAGTTCAATGTGGCCTTGACCACATTGAAAGAGTCACTAGCGACCGAGGTCAAATGCATGTTTAAAGATTTGCTTGAGGGGCTTAAATTATCCACCGCACCGTTGGAAGTGGTTCGTCCCGCTACCAACGTGTCGGAGGCTAATCCCGACAAGGGAGAAGCTAGTAGTGAACAAGCCCCTGTTACTAAGAATGGGAGTGGGATCTTTTCCCACTCCGCTCCACCTACTCACTATGGAGGACCCGTTCCTACACCGCATTTAAATTCCGTTGGGCCTCCTCCCAAGTTTATAAAAAAATCTGATTTTGCTACTTGGGTATTTCGTTTCAAACATCATATAAATCATTGTTCTACTAATCTTTGGAGAATCATTGAGCAAGGTTTTTATCCGCGTGATCCCGACAACATGACTCCAAGAGAAACTGCGGATCATCAATTCAACAAGTCCGCTCTGTGCATTCTTCAAGATGCTATTCCTCCAGAAGACATTGCACATCTTCGACCCTTTACTGTGGCCAAGGAAGCTTGGGAGCATGTTGGCACTATGTACAAGGGAATCACTAGCATTCAACGCTCTAACTACGAAGTTGTGCAAGATGAAGCCGATGAGTTTGCTATGATTGAAGAAGAAGATCCTCGTGAACTTTATCGGAGATTAACTACTCTTGCGGTCTCTCTTCGAGATCATGGCAGTAAGGACACGGATGACAATTGGATCAAGCGCAAGTTCCTCAAGGCCATGATGCCCTATCATAAGGCCATGTCCTCTGTCATTCGTCAGAGACCGGACTTCCACCACTTATCTTCTAATGAAGTGTTGGATGAGTTCGTTGCCATGAGGATCTTGGACATGACCGCCATCAATGCGGTCTTAAGAGCTCAACGATCGAGAAGCCCAACCTTGCCCTGAAAGCCAAGGCTTGTGTGGAAGAAGAGGAGGTGGAGGATGATGATGAGTGTAGCCCCGAGGACACCAAATATGCCTATCATGAGCACATGGCTCTTGCTTCAAGGCAATTTTGGGGCAACAAGAAGAACAGAAGGCCCAACTTCAACAGGAACAACTCTAGTGGGAACAAGGGCAAGCAACGAGTGAGGACATGCTTCAACTGTGGAAATGTAAGCCACTTCGTTGCGGATTGCCCATATGAGAAAAGAGAAGACTTTGGAGGCAAGCTTATCCGGAAGGACAAGTCAAAGTCCTATCCCAATAAGAACAACTTCAACAAGAAGACTCCTCCGAAAGGGTTGGTGGCCCATGAATAATATGTTGAGGATGATGATAATGATGAAGATGATGAGATGGTCACCATGGCCACAATTGCTAGTGCTACTACTCCGCACTCATCTCTCTTCGACTCGCCAAATGAGACATCACCGCCAAGTGTCTTATGGCTAAGGCCACCAACAAGGTAACCCCAAACATCAATACTACCATCACTTCTAATCCTTCATTGATGAATTGTATTGATGAAAGTGAGGGAACTAAGGAGGGAGAGAATGAATTTGAGTTGTTCATGAAAAATCTCAAGGGCAAACCCAAGAAGCATTTTGTTGCTCTCTTGGAACAACTCGGTGAGGCCAATGACATGATCGAGGCTCACGAGGAAACCATTACTAAAATGGAAGGACATAGTCGAGACTATGCCGATGAGATATCGGATCTCTCTAATGCCCTAGAGGAAGAGCGTGGTCTTCGTTTGGCTCTTGAGGAGTCACACAACGATGATCATGCTAAATTAAAGAAAGATCTTGATCATGCGTTAGTTGTCTCTCGTGTGCTTACTTCCGAGAAGGCAAAACTTGAGGTTGACAATGCTAAACTCAAAGAAGAGTTTGTCATACTCGACAAGGCTCACAAGGCCTTGAAAAGTATGCATGCTACTCTCAAGGAGTCTCATGATCAACTCCAAGTTTCGCTAACCAAGGAAAAGGCTATCTTTCCTCGCATGGTATTAATTGATAATGCAAATGCTACTAACCCGTGTTGCGAGCATGTGCATCTTGTTGAAGAGAATGCCGAGTTGAAGAAGCAACTTGAGAAAGACCTTGTGACATGTATACAAGGTGAGAAGAACCTCAACAACCTTTTGAGCAATCAAAAGGAGGTTGTGGCAAAGGAAGGAATTGGGTTTGTTCCTAAGCCCAAGAAGAAGAAGAATGACAAGACCAAGCAACCACCCCCTCTCCGACAAACTTTTGTGAAAGAAGGAGAGGGCGCGTCAAAGAAGAAGAAAACGGTGAAAAGTGGTGGTATCAAGAAAAACTCCACCATACCATCAAACATGGCCGGCGACTTTAATCCTTCATATGTTTTATGTCGTGCTAGTGATGGTCATGTGTTTGCTAAGTTTGTTGGTTCTTCTTATGAGTACATTGAATGGTCCATTTTGGTTCCTAAGACCCTTGTTACTAACCTCAAAGGACCCATTACCAAATGGGTACCTAAATCCAAGCATTGATCTCTTGTAGGGGTTTGCTTCCGGTGGGGGATCATGGTTGCTCGATAGTGGAGCCACAAATCATATGACCGGAAGCAAAGACTTGGTGGTGGACGTGCATCTAGGCTCATCTATGGCCACAAACGTCGAATGGGGTGATGCTTCATCTTCTAAGGTATTGGGGCTCGGCAAGGTTGTTGTTTCTCATGATCTCACGATCTAGAAAGTCATGCTTGTTGAGTCCCTTGCATACAATTTACTTTCTGTTCGCCAACTTACACTCATGGGCTTTGGTACATTCTTTGATATTGATACCATGGCCCTCTTGTGGAGCAAGACTCTTAAAGTAGCCTACGTTGGGCATGTCGAGAACGGTATTTATGTGGTTAACTTTTCAAAGCAACCCACGAAGGTCGCGACATGCTTAATGGCTAAAGTTGATGTGGGATGGCTTTGGCATCGCCGTTTGGCCCATGTCAATATGAGATCTTTGCGAAGTCTTCTCAAGGGGGACCATGTCCGCGGACTAACAAATGTTAGCTTTGCCAAAGATCGTGCTTGCAGGGCTTGCATTGAAGGAAAGTTACATGAGACGACTCACCCTCCCACGACTATCATCTATTCAAAGAGACCCCTAGAGCTCCTTCACATGGACCTCTTTGGGCCTCCATCTTTTGATAGTCTTGGGGGTAGAAAGTACTGCTTGGTGATTGTGGATGATTTCTCAAGATACACCTGGGTATACTTCTTCAAGAAGAAGAGTGAGACCCAACAAACCGTCATCAACTTTGCAAATGAAGCTCAACGACAACATGAAGCAAAGATTTTGATGATCAGAAGTGACAACGGCACCGAGTTCAAGAACTACACCTTGGATGAGTTTCTCAGTGATGAGGGGATCAAACATCAATATGCAGCTCCCTATACCCCTCAACAAAACAGTGTAGCGGAGAGAAAGAACCGAACTCTGATGGATGCTGCAAGAACCATGATGGCAGAATTCAAATCTCCATACAACTTTTGGGCCGAAGCCATCAACACTGCTTGCCATGCATCAAATTGGCTCTATCTTCGCAAAGGCCTAAACAAAACTCCATATGAGATACTTACCGGTAACAAGCCCAATCTCAAGTACTTTCGGGTATTCGGGTGTAAGTGTTTCATTCTCAAGAAAGGTGTTCGCTTGTCTAAATTTGAATCTAGATCTCACAAGGGCATATTTGTTGGTTATGCTACAAACTCTCATGCTTACCGTGTCCTCAATAAGTCCAATTGACTCATTGAGGAGACGAGTAACGTAGAGTTTGATGAAAATAACGGCTCCCTAGTGGAGCAAAGTGGTACTTGTGATGTAGGTGATGAAATTCCTCCTCAAGCCATAAGAAGAATGGGTGTAGGATATATGCTACCCATTGAGGAACCCCTTGTGGCCAAAGGAGAAGGACAATGTTCCAATCAAGTGGAACCATCACCAACCCAAGACCCACACGCTTCCGAAGAACAAAGTGAAGGCCCTCAACCGGACGAACAAGGCCAAGTGCAAGATCAATCACAAGATGGTGGAGAGCCACCAAATGATGCACAAGGCCAAGTTCTGTCCTCCGAGCAAGATCAAGGTCAAGAGGAAGCTCAAGATCAAGATCTAGCTCCTGACGACGCTCAAGATGATCAACTCAATGCTCCTCAGTTATCTCTTGAAGAGCAATTGGAGCATCGTGTTGCAAAAGTTGCCTCCAGGCTTGCTTCCAGAGAACATCACATGGAGAACATTCTAGGAAGCATCAAAAGGGGGGGTAAGCACTCGTAGACAATTAGCAAACTATTGTGCTCATCAAGCTTTTGTCTCCTGTGTTGAACCTCAGAAGGTTTATGAGGCGCTCGAAGACCCTGATTGGCTCAATGCCATGCATGAAGAACTCCATAATTTCGAGCGCAACAAGGTGTGGCGTCTAATGCCAAGGCCAAAGGAGAACCATAATGTCATTGGAACCAAGTGGATCTTTAAGAACAAGCAAGATGCCCATGGCATTGTCATCCGCAACAAGGCGCGTCTAGTGGCTCAAGGCTACTCCCAAGTCGAGGGTATCGACTACAGTGAAACCTTTGCCCCCGTTGCTCGTCTTGAATCCATTCGTTTGTTGCTTGCCTATGCTTCCCATCATAACTTTAAATTGCAACAAATGGATGTGAAAAGTGCATTTCTTAATGGTCCTATTAATGAGTTGGTTTATTTTAAACAACCCCCGGGGTTTGAGGATCCTAAGCTCCCAAATCACGTGTACCAACTCGATAAGGCACTCTATGGCCTTAAACAAGCCCCACGTGCGTGGTATGAGCATCTTGCCGAGTTGTTACAAGATCATGGGTTTGAAATTGGGAAAATTGACCCCACTCTTTTTACTAAGAAGGTCAAAGGGGAGTTGTTTGTATGCTAACTATATGTTGATGATATTATCTTTGGTTCTCCTAACAAAGCTTTCAATGATGAGTTCGCCGCACTCATGACCACACATTTTGAGACGTCCATGATGGGTGAGTTGAAGTACTTCCTTGGGTTTGAGATCAAGCAAAGAAGAGAAGGGATCTTCATCAAACAATCCAAGTATACTCAAGACATGCTCAAGAGGTTCAATCTAAGTGATGTCAAGCCGGCGACTACTCCTATGCCAACCAAGTGCCAACTTGACATTGATCCCAATGGTAAAGCGGTGGATCAAAAGGTATATCGCTCTATGATCGGTTCCTTGCTTTACCTTTGTGCATCTAGACCGGATATTATGTTGAGTGTGGGAATTTGTGCACGGTTTCAAGCCTCACCTAAGGAAAGTCACTTTGTGGATGTCAAGCGAATCTTTCGATATTTGGCTCATACCCCAAACTTTGGCTTATGGTACCCAAGAGGAGCAAACTTCAACCTTGTTGGTTTCTCTGATTCTGACTGGGCGGGAGACAAAGTGGATAGGAAGTCCACTTCTGGAGGGTGCCAATTTCTTGGTTGCTCTCTTGTTAGTTGGTCTTCCAAAAAGCAAAGTTGTGTGTCTCTCTTGTCCACCGAAGCAGAGTATGTGGCTGCTGGCAGTTGTTGTGCTCAACTCTTATGGATGAGGCAAACTTTAAAGGATTACGGTGTCACTTGTGCCTCTCTGGTGTGACAATGAAAGTGCCATCGAGATTTCTCTCAACCCGGTGCAACACTTCAAGACGAAGCATATAGAGATTGGGTATCACTTCATCCGGGATCACATAAGGCAAGGAGAGATCGAGCTTCACTATGTCAACACTCATGATAACCATGCAGACATCTTCACGAAGCCGCTGGATGAAGCAAGATTTCGCGAGTTAAGGCATGAGCTAAATATCATTGATTTGAGCAATGTGGCTTGAGCACGTGCACACCCCACCATACTCATCATATTGTCTAGTCTAGGTGTAGGCTTGGAAATAGGGGGAGTGGTGTTCTCTCAATGAACTCACCCTCCCCCATTATGCATAAATTCATATGCTTTTCACATTCATCATTTTTTATGACACTTGTGTTTCAAAGACGAGTTTTGGTTATGGGCCCAAGGATAATTCTTCGCGGTGCCATGCCAATTGACTCTAACATAGGTGGCTCCGGCCACCGCCCTCAGGCTTGTTTGGTTTCTGGCTTTCGTGTTTTTCTCATACTACAGTGACTTGCTCCATCCTAAGCCATCTCATCCAAGCCATCTACTCCAAATGTACACAAGCTTGTTATCTTGGAGTGAGTGGGTGCTCCCTGGCGGTACAACCGGTGGTACAAGCGGTTCTATCGCTTGATCACCTGGTTACAACCCAGCGGTTGTACTAGTCAAGAGCCAGCGGTTCTATCGCTGGTACTCTGACCTGTGCCCCTAGCCGGTACTACCGGTGTTGGTTCGCGGAACTACCGCCTGGCGCGGAAGTACCGCTCCAACCACCTGGTAGCATCCGGAGCGGTACTACCGGTCCCCGGACCGGTACTACCGGTGGCTGAACAGGGCGGGTATAAAAGGCACGGGCTGAAGAGGTTTTCCCCTTCACTCGTCCATTCTTTCGCCCTAGCCGCCGGTTGCTCCACTCACTGCCCCGTAGCGCCCTCCGGCACTTCGGATCCGTCGGCCCTTCACCAGATCTGCTCCGTGGAGGCCGCCTCCTCTTCGATCTCCTCCCATGGATACCGGTATTGCCCTACTTCTCCTTTTTGTTAGGGTTATTCTTGAATCCTTCTTCTAGGGCAATGCGTGTATTCCCTCATTTTTGGCTAAATGTTTTGAGGGAGAGGTCCGTATAGATTCCTATTCACTTGTGCGTAGTTAATAATAGACATCGTGCATGTAGTTTTGAGATTGGGTAGTTCCCCTCCTCTACTTGGCAGATCCACTCTCAGCGGTACTACCGGTCACACGACCGGTACTACCGCCGGTCCGGAACTACCGGTGCTGTTACCGGAACTTCCGGTTGCTCTGAATTTATATGCATTGTCTCTATTCTCCTTACGTACTTGTGAATTATTCTTCTGATCTTGTGTACATTCCTCTCATCTTTTCTGGGTTGCTATGTGTTCTCCGTGTGCGTTTGCAGGTGGCTCTAGCTCTCGCACTGGTCAGTTTGCCAAAAGAAAGGCCCGTAGGGGAAAAAGGCCAGCAGATGATGAAGACGCTCCCGAGGTTGTGGTCCCCTCCAAAACAACTCGCTGGGAAAAGTCAGTGGCTGCCAAACAGCATGCAACGCTTCCTATGTACAAATGGAAGCTTCCGGACTGGGAGAAGTTTCGTTTTCAAGACCCCTACACCGCACCACCTCCTCCACGCTAGAATAATCCTCAATTCCGCAATGACATGCAAGTGAGGATTGTCGATGAAATCTTCGAGCACCACAAGAACAAGTTCACCCGAATGTGGTCCATTGACCTGGCAAAGTGGAGAAGCAGCCTCGATTACTTTGGAGAGGCTCTGGAGGTCTGTGAGGAGTTTGATTTGGTCAAGCTCATGGAGCTGCGATGTGACTTTGATGTGGAACTCATTCATCAGTTCTATGCTACTATCCACTTCGGCAGTGACGATCAGCGTCACCTTTCATTTATGTGCCGAGATGAGTTCTTCCGTGTTCCCTGGAGTGCCTTCTGCAATGCTCTGGGCTATGATGACACTGGCTTGGAAGGTCAAGGTGGTCTCCGTCCTCACGACCGAGCCAACCCCATGAATAAAGTGAAGCTAGCACCTCTGTATATCCCTGGTCATGGCATTATAGGTAAATCCAATGATCTTCTGCCAGTCTATGACATTCTACACCGTGTGTTCCGATGTGTGCTGCTGCCCAAAGTTGGGAACCAGGATGACATTTATGGTTATCTGGTGGATTTGCTTGTGGCCATGAAGACCAAGCGTGGCAAGGGGATCACTTTTGATGTGTCCAAATGGATGTGGGAAGAGATGTACAACTGTGTCTGGTACCGCAAGGTACCGATCTACGCTCCCTTTGTGATGCGCTTCCTATACTCGGTTTGGGAAGTTCGGAGGCCTGGAGAGCCCCTTTCTACTCCGGATAGGCTCACGGAGCATGAGGTCAAGGTGCTGAGACAGAAGAAACATAAAGCTCCTAGATTCGCCGTGGGAAATGAGGAGGATGTCTTTGCTACCTCGGATGATGATGACTTTGAGTTAGAAGCTGGGGCCAAGCCTTCTTGGGTGGAGAAGCTTACTGCCAAGGTCAAGAAGACCTTTTGCCTACAGGCTCACATCCAGAAGAAGCTCTACAAGGTTCATGTGACTGAGAAGATGGCGCGCCGCCGGCAGATTCAGATGATGAAGCACCTCAATGTGCCTGATGTGAAGAGTGGCTCCGAGAAGAGCATCACTCCTGAGGATAAGTGGTGTCTGGCCAACTGTCAGTGGTCTGATGATGAGCCTACAACTTCCACCACTCGAGCGACTGTGGATGCAATGGAGACTGAGGCTGAGGCTGCTGAGGACGATGAGGACACGGAGGACTCTAACGATGGTGACTCGGATGACTCTCTGGCGACAGGCGAGGAGCTTTACTGAGCCCTGGGGCGTTAGTCTCGCTCTTTTCCTTTTTGGTGCTTGATGCCAAAGGGGGAGAGTTGAGAATTGCTAGGTCACGGGAGTTGCATGGGTGTTTCTTGGTGTTTTTCTCTTTCCTGTGAACTTCAGTAGCATGGTGTAAGACATGTTATCTAAGTTATCTTTGATCTATCTTAGCTATCTATGCACCTCGTTCCTGTGAACTTCAGTAACATGGTGTAAGACATGTGCCCTTATCTAAGTTATCTATGCACTTATGCTATTAACTCTCTGCAATCATATGCTCTATTGACTATTTGTTTCGATTGTGGTCGCTGGTTGGTCTATAAAACCTAGGGGGAGCATAGATCCTAGTATGAGCACTTTTGCATTCCAAAAGCAAACTCTAAATAAGTGCTCACACTCAGGGGGAGCTCTGCCTACATTCTATAGACCCCCGTGATTGTCGTGTGGTTGTCATCATTCACCAAAAAGGGGGAGATTGTAAGGGCATCTCTTGCCTAACGTTTTGGTGATGATGACAATCCTTGTGTGGACTAATCGTGCGTCAATATTACTTAGGTTTATAGCATGTGGCACAAGACGGTTAGGCCTTCACTCTTTAAGGAAAAGATCGAAGACGGATATTTCGATGCCTTTTTGTTTCTCTTGGTCATAGGAAATCCGTACTATTAAGAGGGAACCCACATCGGAAGGTAATGGGTGAATCAAGTCACGTACACAGATACTTTGCACCCACTATATTGCCTCCGTTCGTGGAGAGAGAGGTCCCCTTTCCATTCCTCCTTGTGTGTAGATTCATCTACAGCGGTAGTACCGCCGTGGTAGGGTTGTACCGGTGGCCGGTAGTTCCGGTCAAACCATCGCCCTAAGTACCGCTCAGGGGTGATACCTTCTGTACTGGGTGCGGTGGTAGACCGGTGGTGGCCAGGAAGTACCGGTGTTCTTCTCACAAAACCGGTACTACCGGTGTTCCGGGCGGTAGTACCGCTCTGACTGCCATCACACAATAACTATCTGCTTGGCGATAGTTCCGGCCCAACCACTGTCCCAACTACCGCCCTTGCTTGAAACCTTCTGGTTTCTAAGCGGTAGTTGACCGGAGGTGGGGCGGTAGTTCTGGTTTTCTCCGGAAGACCGGTACTACCGGGGGAGCCACCGGAAGTACCCCCTTAGTGACATGGGCGCAGGTTCCTTCACTCACCGGTACTACCGGTTGGGTAAGCGGAAGTACCGGTCCTATGTAATTCTGCACATAATGGTTGGATTGGTGGAGACCCTATTTAAGGAGGCCCTTCTCCCACCTCCTTCTTATCTCTTGCCTCTCTCTCTCCACCATTAATGCCATTGAAGCTTTCTTGCCCGATCACTCTCCCTAGCCAACCAAACTTGTTGATTTGCTAGGGATTGAAGGAGGAGACCTAGATCTACACTTCCACCAAAGGAAACTTGATTCCCCCATACATTCTTGTGTGGATTTTGTTGCTCTAGGGTGTTTGAGCACCCTAGATGGAAGAGGTCACTTCGGAGCCACAATCCATTGTGGTGAAGCTCCGGGGTTTCGTTGGGAGCCTCCAATTAAGTTGTGAAGAGAGCCCCAACCTTGTTTGTAAAGGTCCGGTTGCCGCCTTCAAGGGCACCACTAGTGGATTCACGTCACCTTGCATTGTGTGAGGGCGTGAGGAGAATACGGTGGCCCTAGTGGCTTCTTGGGGAGCATTGTGCCTCCACACCGCTCCAACGGAGACGTACTTCCCCTCAAAGGGAAGGAACTTCGATAACACATCCTCGTCTTCACCGTCTCCACTTGTGGTTATTTCTATCCTTTACTTGTGCAAGCTTTACTTGTTTATCTTATATAGCTTGCTTGTGAAGTTGTGTTCTTTACATTCTTCTAGTTGTCATCGTAGTAACTTATCTAGACAACTTACTTTGAAGCTTAATTTAAAGTGGTTAAGAAAAGCTAAAATTGTTAGTTGCCTATTCACCCCCCCTCTAGTCAACCATATCGATCCTTTCAGGTTTGCTACCTCTTGAGCAAGCGTTGGTTTTCCCTTGAAGAGGAAAGGGTGATGCAACAAAGTAGCGTAAGTATTTCCCTCAGTTTTGAGAACCAAGGTATCAATCAAGTAGGAGACTACACGCAAATCCCTAGTGCCTGCACAAACAATTAAGAACCTTGCAACCAACGCGATAAAGGGGTTGTCAATCCCTTGAAGGCCACTTGCAAAAGTGAGGTGTCATAGAGATAATAAGATAAATATTTTTTGGTATTTTTGTTGTATAGATTGAAAAGTGAAGATTGCAAAATAAACTACGATAAAAATAGCTATTTGACAGGAGATTAATATGATGGAAAATAGACCCGAGGGCCATAGGTTTCACTAGTGGCTTCTATCAAGATAGCATATTTTACGGTGGGTGTCGTGGAATTAACACGGCAAACGTCCGGTTTAACGGACTTAGTTGAGGAACCATCGCACGGGTTAGCTTGAAGGGGTTAAAAGCACACAAAGGACACAGAGGATTTATACTAGTTCGGCCCCTTCGAGGAAGGTGAAAGCCTACGTCTAGTTTGGTTTGGTATTGCTTGGGCGTCGATGAACAGGGAGCGGATCGCTTGCCTGTGTCTCGACGGGTTGTTTCTCGTCCTTGAACCGTCGCCGGGTCGTTCCTTTATATAGAGGCAACGCCCGGTCCGGTTTACAGAGTCCCGAGGCCAGCTCATACTTGTGTCCGCCTCGGTCTCTGCTCTTTCTTCCTTATCTCCCAAGTTACATGATCAGGCAATTTAGAAACCGTAACTCTACACATGGGCCCTAAGCCTTCATGGGCCGTAACCTCTACTGAGTATTACAATTATACAACTAAATTACCATAATCCGGTTTATACTAGCCGGTTTATACCTGCTAGTAATATCCCTGACATTAGGCCCCAGAATGATTTGAACTTGTTCACATCAATCTTCTCAGTCTTGCATGATCTTCTTTTCTTGTGTCTTCTCATTTTTGTAAACCGGTGATGACGTCATCCTTGGAAATCATTTAATTTGACCGTGACATCACTTCCGCATTTAACGCGCGCAGCTGTCTATCACCTTTGTTTAAAGGCCATCCCGAGAATCGAGGCGACATGGAATCTTCATCCAATCTCTCTCTTCCTCAAATCTCGCGCCTGCCGTTTCGTCTCTACCCCTTTATAAATACTGCCGCCTCTCTTCCTCATCTCCTTCCTCTCGTCTTCTTCCTCCGTCGCCCGAGCTCAAGCCTCCGCCGTCGTCCGTCAAGCTCGCCGTCACCAGCAAGCCCGGCCGCCGCATCAACCCGAACGTGACCAGATAACTCCGCCGCCGTCTCCTGCTGTCTCAGGTAACTTTTCTCCTTTGCTGTAGATCTGTAGCTTTAGGGTTCTTCTCAGGCCTCCGCCATTAAACCTAGAGAAAGCTTCATCTGTTCGTCCTAGACATCAGGCTCGTAGTGGTTTCAATCCTTTAGATTTGTCTTCGAAATCTGCTTCTGCTCCGCTGCCATATGCTTAGATTTTTGGCATTAGATTCAACCTTTAGATTTGTCCGCTCTGCATAAGATCCTTGTAGTTCTTCCTGCAATAGACCTGTATAATTTTTCTTTTCCTTATTGCTCAGATCTGTTTTACCTTAGCTTTCTGTAGAAACTTGTTTCTTCATCTCTGTAGATCTGTATTATATTCACCGGTTTAGTCAGTCATATATTACTTCTGTAATGCATCGACAATGAACACGACGGTTTAGCTCCTCTCTGTTGTTATCCTGAACCGGTAGTAGTGCGCTTCCTGCTTACTTCCGGGTTAGCAATATCATAAGTCCCTTGTCTAAACCGTCGCTGTGATTTTGCATATGTGTTCCGGTTTATGCCTCTGTACCCGAATAATCCGGATTTTATACTTCATCTTTTCAGCACTTTCATTCTGCTACTATGTCTGCCAAACAGTTTGTTGCTTGCGACTGGGTCCCTTCCATTATCACGGAAGAAGATTTAATTAACGCTGCTACAGTTGGTACTCTGGGTCCTCAGTCCATTTTAAAATGGCGGGCCCTAGGAAATGAATGTCCCCTTACCCCCCAGAGAAGGGGAGGTCATTGTCTTCTTTGACCACATGGCTCGAGGTTTCACTCCTCCCGGTTCAAAATTCTTCCGGGACGTGCTTGCCGCTTTTCAAATTCACCCACAGGAGATAGGTCCAAATTCTATTTCAAACATCTGCGATTTTCAAGTTTTCTCAGAGGTGTATCTGCAAGAGGAGCCATCAATCGACTTATTCGGGGATTTTTTCCATTTGAACCGGCGAACCGAGTTTACTGGCAGTCCTCATCAAGAGTTGGGAGGGGTTAGCATCCAAAAGAGAAGCGACGCAGTCTTTCCTCATGCCGCTCTGCACACACACCCTAAAGATTGGAATAAGTCTTGGTTCTATTGCCTTGACACTTCACCTGAAGGGGAAAACCCACTGCCGGGTTACCGTGAGCATCGTCTTCCTGAAGATCACCCTCTGCCACAGCGTCTCAGCTCCTCCGAACGGCCCCAGTTTGCTTCTCAACGTGCCAAGCTCAAGGCCTTTATGGCCAATAGATTAACGGGGGTTGATTTCATGCGTTGCTGGCTTTCTTGGAGTATACTCCCTCTGAGTCTGCGCTCCAGTCTGATGTGTAAATATTCTGGTAAACCGGATGATCCTCAACGGTTTTCCAAGGACAAACTTTCTGAATCGGAAGTCATTGAGTCTGCTAAGAAGATGCTCAATGTCTCCTTAGAAGAATGTAGCCAAACCGGATTGGCTCCGTATTATAAGAAGAACAAGCTGCCTGCAGTAAGTCTTACTCTCTTCCGTATGTTTGTAATCCGTTCATTTAAATCGTTTTTTCAATTATCTTTCACCTTTTGAACAGGCTGATGATCCTTTTTGGAAGAGGAAGCCTCAGGAGAAGACTGGCAAACAGCCACGCCGGAAAACTTACGCTATCAAGAAGAAAAAGGCGGCTGCTGGCTCTAGTTCACATGCTGAAGATGATGATCCGGACTCTGAGGTATGAGTTAATCCGGCTATGATTTGTTCACTTCTATCCAGACTTGTGTTAACGGCGTCTTTTCCACAGGATCTGGCTGAAGGAGATAAAGCGGCAGAAGCTGAGGTAATTACTCTTTCTTCAGATTCAGAACCGCCTCCACCAAAAATTCGCCGGGTAGTCCGGAAATATCAATTTTCTCATCCTTACGCTCAACTGGACCCCAATTTTCTTTTGAAGAAACAACAACATGAAGCCCTTCGCCGGACTACACGCCATAGCGGCCTTGTAGTTGAATCGTCCGGAATATCTCTTACTCCGGCTCGGAGGCGTCGCTCTGAGGTTATACTCTCTCTCCAACTCTTCTTCATCCCAAGACCGGGCTTATACGCAAACCTCTTAAACCGTCTGACCCTAATTATCAGGAGACTCCCTTATCTTCTTCTGGTGAATCCACTGCCACACAAGTCCCGGTTCTGAAGACTGTCCCTGGGTAAGTCCTTTACCTTATCCGGTTTATCTTTGCATTTGCTTTACAGTTCCGACTTCTTTTCCAATTTCTTTCAGCAAGCCTAAACCCAGCAAAAGGGCCAAAGCCAATAAAACGGCCGCTGAAACTGCCACTGATGATCCGGCAGTTGATCCGGATACAACTGTCCCTCCGGAAGGTGAGCCCACGGAGCGGCTTGAAGATCCTGCTCCCATGGAGCACACTTATGCCACTGTTCCTGAGAATCCCAACGTGGAAAATATCCATGAACCGGCGAGTCCTGCCCGGGCCAACCCTCCTCGGACTAGCCCGACTCCCGCTAGTCCGGTTCACACTGCTACTCCACCACCGGCAGCTGCTCCTTCTCCGGATGTTCAAGTAACCGGTACAGCTTACACCGCTCCTGCTGAGCCCACTGTTTTGGCTAAGCATACAGCTAAAGTGGAAAAACTGCATCAAGAAAAGGGTAAATGGAGTACAGAGCTGTCTAGCTTCGCCGACATGAGTGCCCAGGAGCTCTATTCCGGGTATTTGAACCGGCTTCATACTAGTCGAGATTATGAAGCGGGCTTGGTCAACATGATGAAGGACAAGTATGAGGTATCTCCCTTGCCTTTGATTTTTGCCTTTGTTTTGTTTCTGTCTATATCATGGTAGCCCCCAAGTTCCGGTTTAGCTGAAGGTGAACCGGTACTTCCAATTCGAGCAAATAATCTTACATTAGCCCGCAAGTGCCAGGGACATAATCCAGTTTATGTGCATGGGACTTGTTTTGAATTGCCACTCTTTGATACTTCAATAGCCCATTAGCCCCCAAGTGTCAAGTAGACAACTTGTTTGTGTGCTTGAGAGTTGTTTTGAATTGCTACTGTTTTACACTTCAACTGCCCATTAGCCCCCAAGTGTCAAGTAGAAAACTTGTTTGTGTGCTTGAGACTTGTCTGAATTTTGCCCTTATTCCACTTGACTTTTCTTACAGGCTGATTTGAACCGGAGGGCTGAAGAAATCACTGAACTCCGGAACAGACTTGCCGAAACTGAATCTGCCACTACTAAGGCCAAGAAAGACTTGGCGGTGAGCTTAACTACTGCTGAACAGCTGAAGAAATATTTTGAAGAGGAGCGGACAGCCTTTGAAGTGCAAAAGAACGCACTGGAGAAAAGAGCCAAAGATGCTGAAGAGGCTCTTAATCCGGTGACAGAAGAATTATCTGGTTTAAAACGGCAAATTGAACGGATGACTTCTGCCGTCTTTGGTAAGTACTTATTCTGCACGCATACTTTTCATCCTTGCAATCTGTATTCCGGTCCGGTTTAACTGTATTGATCTTATGTAGGATGCCGTGTTACCCATCTTGGGGATGATTTACGGAAGAAACTCAAGGCGTCTTATACTCTGGTGGAGCAGCTGTATTCCGGCACTCAAAGGATTATAAGCGCCATGTCCTTCAATAAACCGGCCCCCACTACTATCCAAGGCACATTAGAGAAACTTTCTGTCTTGCCAGCACGTTTAGAGGAAACGAAGAAGTCTGCCGCTCGAGCCGGTTCTCTTATGGCGCTCACCAGAGCCAAAGCTTGGGTTCCAGATTTTGATCCGGAAGAAGCCTTGAACGGGTATCCCGGTACTAAAGAAGACGGATCAGCCTTCACTGCCAAAGATCTTCACGCTTTGACTAAGGAGATGCGTCCTCTCGCTAGCAAGCTTGCTGCCGAGTCAGATTTGTCCAGGTATCATCTGGGGTATGATTTACAGAACGAGCGGGTGGATCGGCCGGTTTATGATACCGTGAATCTAATCCCACTAGTGCGCCCTCATACTTTCGCCCCAGATATTGATCCGTCTGAACTTATCACGGAAGAGATGTACTTCCGCGCTTTAACAAAAATTGATTGGTGCGTCCCCGACTTCCAGCCGCTTCAAGAAGAGGAAAAGACTCCGGAACAAGTTGATCCCCAGCCGTCGCAGCAAGAGGAGGCGTAGGCCATAGTGTATCTTTGTAATTGCAGTCTCATTTTGCTGGACAGTCTTTGGTCCGTTCAGGCTTGCTATGCCTTGTAATAGGATAGCATAAAACATTGTTCATCTTGATCCGGATGTTCCAACTTCTTGCTTTGACGTTTGCCAATTTAAATCTGGCCTGATGTGATTGATCTTGCATATTATCTGTTTCTGCATAGATAACACTTAAAATATGTCCTAGCGGTTTACTGCTGGACCAATTAAATTTCTCACAAATATATCAAACAAGTGTTTGTTTATACCAAAAATAACTTCATACCTGCCATCAAGTATGCCTGATATTCTTAATCCGGCGAAATTTGCAATTTTCTGATGGAGCCTTTGTGATAGACCCAATAATAATTCCGGGCTTTATTGAAGCTACCGGTTTAGATCATGCTGGAGTTCTGTCCAAACTTTTGAAGATTCATGGTCAACTCTGGAGTTATCCTACTCCGGATCAAAGAACCATAAAACACAAATACCAAAAAATGCAAGTTTGCAAATAAAACCATGTAGTCGAGGCTTTTTGCGAGCTGCCAGGCTCCAAAGCAAGGTTCAGCCAAGCAATGGATTCGGATACGATCCATTGAGCTTATGGTTTGGATATGACCATATGAACCGGACCACATGGGCTAAGCTAGGATTCGGATACGATCCTGCCCCCTGCTGGCCCAAAAATTTAGCCAAGCAATGGATTCGGATACGATCCATTGAGCTTATGGTTCGAATACGACCATACAAACCGGACCACAGGGGCTAAGCTAGGATTTGGATACGATCCTGCCCCCTGCTGGCCTTTGCCATGTTCTCTTTGGTTCGGATACGACCTATGTTTGAATAGAATGGCTTCATTAAGTTTGGGTATGTTCTCTTTGGTTCGAATAGGACCTATGTTTGAATAGGAATCCCGTCAATAAGTTTGGGTATGTTCTCTTTGGTTCGAATACGACCTATGTTTGAACAGGAATCCCGTCAATAAGTTTGGGTATGTTCTCTTTGGTTCGAATACGACCTATGTTTGAACAGGAATCCCGTCAATAAGTTTGGGTATGTTCTCTTTGGTTCGAATACGACCTATGTTTGAACAGGAATCCCTATGCTCTCTTTGGTTCGAATACGACCTATGTTTGAGCGGGACGGCTGTGCTCTCTTTGGTTCGGATACGACCTATGTTTGAGCAGGAAGCCTATTAGTGATCACAACTCCAGAGTATATCTAAGACAATTTTCCTGCACAACCTGATAGACTGATCAAAGCATTGTAAGATATGACATATAATAAGAAACATAAGTTGTATATGGCCATCATCATAAGATAATTATATTGGAAAAAGGCTGAGCCCCCGGTTTACCGAGGGTGCCGGTTTATTCATTAATCATAATATATACATAGGATAGAGCAGAGCTCCTGGCTCAGGTATAGTAGGGCCGCAAGAGGGCGATGTTCCACGGCCTCTTTGTCTCTTCTTCCGATGTCCGTGAGTCCTTGTGTTCTCGAACGTCCACCAGGTAATATGAACCGTTGTGCAGATTTTTGCTGACCACAAAGGGCCCTTCCCAAGGCGGGGATAGCTTGTGCATATCTGTTTGATCTTGGATGAGCCGGAGCACCAAATCTCCCTCTTGGAACGTCCTGGTCTTGATCCGGCGGCTGTGATATCTGCGCAAGTCTTGTTGATAAATTGCAGACCGTGCTGCTGCTATATCACGCTCTTCATCCAGCCGGTCCAAACTGTCCTGTCTCGCCTGCTCATTGGCCGCTTCAACATAGGCTGTTACCCGTGGTGAATCATGACGAATATCACTTGGAAGGACTGCTTCAGCACCATACACCATAAAGAAAGGTGTATATCCTGTGGACCGGTTCGGCGTAGTATTGATGCTCCAGAGAACAGAAGGTAACTCCTCAACCCAGCACCCTGGTGTTCTTTGCAGGGGAGTCATAAGCCGGGGCTTGATACCTCGCAAAATCTCCTGATTTGCTCTTTCAGCTTGACCATTGGATTGAGGGTGAGCTACAGAAGACACGTCTAGGCGAATATGCTCCCGTTGACAAAACTCTTCCATCTCTCCTTTGGATAAATTGGTGCCGTTGTCTGTGATGATGCTGTGTGGAAAGCCAAACCGGAAAATTACCTTTTTGATGAATTTAACCGCTGTTGCCGCATCACACTTCCTCACAGGCTCTGCCTCAATCCATTTTGTAAACTTATCCACAGCCACCAGTAGACGAGTTTTCTGATCTTGGGATCGTTTGAAGGGTCCAACCATATCAAGCCCCCAAGTCGCAAACGGCCAGGTTATTGGTATCATCTAGAGCTCCTGTGCCGGAACAAGAGCACGTCGTGAAAACTTCTGACAAGCATCACACTTCCAGACTAGATCCGCCGCATCAGCATGGGCGGTCAACCAATAGAACCCATGTCGAAAAGCTTTAGCCACCAAGGATTTTGAACTGGCGTGATGACCACAATCCCCTTCATGGATCTCACGAAGAATATTACAACCTTCCTCAGCTGACACACACCGCTGAAACGCTCCAGAAACGCTGCGATGGTGAAGTTCTCCGTTTGCAATTGTCATGGACTTAGAGCGCCGGATTATCTGTCTTGCTTCAATCTCGTCGTCCGGCAGCTCTCCCCGGCTTAGATACGCTAAATATGGCAGCGTCCAATCCGGAATAACATGAAGTGCTGCAACTAGCTATGCCTCCGGATCAGGGACAACCAGGTCTTCCTCCGATGGTGCTTGCACTGATGGACTGTGCAGCTCATCCAAAAAAGTATTCGGTGGTACCGGTTTACATTGAGAACCCAGCCGGCTTAAAGCATCGGCCGCTTCATTCCTTCGCCGGTCTATGTGATCCACCTGATACCCTTTGAAATATCCTGCAACTGCTTCAACTTCTCGTCTGTAAGCTGCCATGAGAGGATCTCTTGAATCCCACTTGCCGGACACCTGTTGTGCCACTAAATCTGAGTCGCCAAAACACTTGACCCGGCTCAAGTTCATCTCCTTGGCCATCCGTAAGCCATGAAGCAATGCTTCATATTCTGCTGCATTATTAGTACAAGGAAACAGTAAACGGAGGACATAACAAAACTTATCTCCTCGCGGGGAAGTTAAAACAACTCCAGCCCCCGAGCCTTCTAATTGCCTTGAACCGTCAAAGTGAATAGTCCAGTATGTAAGATCCGGCTTCTCCTCTGGTGTTTGCAGCTCTGTCCAATCATTGATAAAATTCACCAATGCTTGGGATTTGATAGCGGTGTGTGGCACATACTTCAATTCGTGTGGACTAAGCTCAATGGCCCACTTCGCCACTCTGCCAGTGGCTTCCCTGTTCTGGATTATATCCCCCAACGGTGCTGAACTAACAACAGTTATTGGGTGGCCTTGGAAATAATGTTTCAACTTCCGGTTTGCCATGAACACACCATATACTAGCTTCTGCCAATGTGGGTACCTTTGCTTGGACTCAATGAGAACTTCACTGACGTAATAGACTGGACGCTGAACCGGGTATTCCTTCCCAGCTTCCTTGCGCTCAACGACGATTGCCACGCTGACTGCCCGTGCATTGGCGGTGATGTATAATAGCAACGGCTCATTATCAACAGGGGCAGCCAGGACCGGTGGCTTTGCCAGCTGCCGCTTCAAATCCTCAAACGCAGCATTTGCCTCATCACTCCATATAAACCGGTCCGTCTTTCTCAGCATCTGATAAAGCGGAATCACCTTCTCCCCCAAACGGCTGATGAACCGGCTCAATGCTGTGATCCGGCCAGCGATACGCTGAGCATCATTGATGCAAGCCGGTTTAGTCAAGGATGTGATTGCCTTGATTTTCTCCGGATTAGCTTCTATCCTTCTGTTTGACACCAAGAATCCAAGGAGCTTGCCCGCCGGAACTCCAAAAGCACACTTCTCCGGATTAAGCATCATTTTATAAGCTCGAAGGTTGTCAAAGGTCTCTTTGAGGTCCTCTATCAGCGTCTCCTCCTTCCTTGATTTCACCATAATATCATCCACATAGGCATGAACATTCCTCCCTATCTGCCCCTTAAGACAATTCTGCACGCAATGCTGATAAGTTGCTTGGGCACTCTTGAGCCCAAAGGGCATAGAAACATAGCAAAAAGCACCAAAGGGCGTTATGAAGGACGTTTTCTCCTGATCTTTAATTTCCATCTTGATATGGTGATACCCTGAATATGCATCCAAAAAACTTAGCCGCTCACACCCCGCTGTAGCATCGATGATCTGATCAATGCGAGGGAGAGCAAAAGGATCAGTTGGACAAGCCTTGTTTAGGTCCATGTAATCCACACACATTCTCCACTTCCCATTTTTCTTTAACACAAGCACCGGATTAGCCAACCACTCCGGGTGAAAAACTTCCACTATGAACCCTGCGGCCAAAAGCCTGGCCACTTCTTCTCCTATAGCTTTGCGCCTTTCTTCGTTGAAGCGGCGCAGATACTGCTTGACCGGTTTAAACTTCGGATCGATGTTAAGACTGTGCTCATCGAGTTCCCTCGGTATACCTGGCATGTCAGAAGATTTCCATGCAAAGATATCCCGGTTCTCACGGATGAACTCGATGAGCGTGCTTTCCTATTTGGGATCAAGGTTAGCGCTGATAGTGAACTGCTTGGATGAATCGCCTGGCACAAAATCAACCCGCTTGGTCTCTTCCACAGACTTAAACTTCAACGCCGGATCATGCTCTGTAGTTGGCTTCTTCAACGGGGTCATATCTGCCGGATCAACATTGTCCTTGTAAAACTTCAACTCCTCTGTAGCGCATACTGCCTTCGCGTAAGTAGCATCTCCTTCTTCACACTCCAATGCAACCTTGCGACTTCCATGAACCGTGATGGTTCCTTTGTGACCCGGCATCTTGAGCTGTAGATAGACATAACACGGCCTGGCCATAAACTTGGCATAAACCGTTCTTCCAAACAGAGCGTGGTAAGGGCTCCGGATCTTGACAACTTCAAAGGTTATCATTTCTGACCTGGAATCCTGCTCATCTCCAAAGGTAACTTCTAAGTCAATTTTCCCAACTGGGTAAGCTGATTTACCTGGCACCACTCCATGAAACACCGTGTTTGACTATCTTAGCTTTTTATCCGTCAATCCCATACGACGGAAAGTCTCATAATACAAGATATTGATGCTGCTGCCGCCGTCCATGAGAACTTTAGTAAATTTGTAACCACCCACCTGTGGCGCTACCACTAAGGCCAAATGGCCCGGATTATCAACTCGCAGCGGGTGATCCTCCCTGCTCCACACAATAGGCTGCTCTGACCAGCGCAGGAATTGCGGCGTCGCCGGTTCAACCGCGTGGACCGCCCGCTTTAAAACTTTTTGATCCCGTTTGCACAAACTCGTGGTGAACACATGATACTGCCCACTACTCAACTCCTTCGGATTACTCTGATATCCGGATTGCTGCTGCTGCTGCTGACGCTGATGATTGCCTTGGTTATTGTGATTACCTTGGCCCTGCTGTCGGTTGTTTTGGTTATTGTAACCACCTTGACCATGCTGCTGATTGCCTTGGTTGTTATAACCGCCTTGACCATATTGGTTGTTGCCTTGGTTATTATAACCACTGTTGTTGCCACGATATCCTGATCCGGAGCCGTTCCCCTGGTGACCCGGACCGTAAAACCCGGGGCCTGAACCGCCGCCTGGTGGCCTGTCATTAGAGCTGAACCGGCTCATGGCTTCCATCATGGCCTTGCATTCTCCTATAGTGTGTTTAGCTGGACGTTCTCTTGATCCGTGTTTCGGGCAAGGCTCATTCAATTCTTGCTCCCAGGTAACAGGCCCTCCGCCGGTTTGTGGAGGCGGTTTACCCTTATTGCGCTGAAAGCCCCCTTGAACTTGGGTATTGGCCATGAAATCGGAGCCCCCTTCCGCCTTTCGCTTGCCTAAGAAGCTTGTACCGACCGGACTAGCCTGCGCCGGTTTACCCACTTTATTTGCCTTTCCTGTTTTATCTCCATCCGCTTCTGGATACTTAGTGTTGTCTGAATCCCCATACTTCACCAGAGCGCTCATGAGAGTTCCCATATCATTACAATCCCGCTTGAGCCGTCCCAGTTTTAACTTCAGAGACTCAAACCGGCAATTGTTTTCTAGTGTCACTATTGCCGTACTTGGATTGATACCGTTTGAAGAGTGCAAGATTTGTGATACTCGCCGCACCCATGCGCTTGTAGACTCCTGTTCTCCTTGTATACAGGCTGCCAGATCCACCACTGACATTGGCTGCTTGCACGTATCTTTGAAATTTTTGATAAACTGGCGACGCAGTTCTCCCCATGATCCGATGGAGTTAGGTGGTAAGCCTTTTAGCCAGGTCCGGGCTGTACCCTCAAGCATCATGGTAAAGTATTTCGCACAAGCCGCTTCATCCACGTCCAGCATCTCCATGGCCATCTCGTAACTCTCAACCCAAGCTTCCGGGGCCAAATCTGCTGTGTAATTAGTCACCTTACGTGGACCCTTAAAATCCTTGGGCAACTTCACGCTCCGTAAAGCGGGAACAAGACACTGCACCCCGAAGGAACTTGTCGTGTTTCCTGTTTCTACTGTGGTTGTGTGAACCGACGTCGTTTGGCGGAGCTCCTCGCGGGCCACCGATCTAACCCGGTTTGCCTCCTGAGCCTGTGCATCTGCGCCTGCCGGATTATCTTGTCTGTGACGGTGTCGCCGTCGTTCACTACTAGACACCTCTGGCTCCTCCCAATGCCTAGTGTAACTCCGGCTATGGCATGGTGTTGAATGAAGCCTCTCCCTGCTATAAGAATACGCCTGCTGTTGTGTTAATGTCGTGTTAAGCAGATCCTTGACCCTGCGTGCCTCCATTGCTACGGGGGACGTCCCCTCAATGGGTAAAGCGGCCAGACGTGAAGCGGCAACAACAATGTTGTCTAAAGGGTTTGAATAATGACCCGGACGGGTAGGGACGTGAGGCGCAGTCATAACCCACCGATCTTGCTCCGCAGTGGGCTGCTGAACCGGCTCATCCCTCGCCGGGGCCGCCCTCCGGTTTACCGCTGGATCATTGCTGGTTCCCGCTCCAGGTGTCTTGAAAAGATTCATTGCCTCGTAAACCGGCGGTAGACGAGAGTGGTACCTTTGATTCCTTACTCCCTGTGTAGAGGCCTGTTCCATCTTCAACTGAAAAGCCTGATCATCCAGCTGTGCCTGCCTCATCGCTATCATAGCCTTCTCTTCCTTCAGAGCTTCTTTTGCTTGATTGATCCGGCCTTTTAGCTAAAGAAGCTCTGCATCGTGTTGCGCCTTGTCTGCTGGAGCCACCTCTGCCACGGCTCGAGTAGTGAACTCCTCGATCAAGGTGGATAGAGCGTCAGAGGGCGAGAGGGCTTGGCCGCTCCCCCCTACACCAGCGTATGCTGTCATCGCCCCGTTCACCGTGGACTGTGGCGTAGGTTGTGAACCGGCCATAAAGACAGCCACTCGGTTTGGCGGATCAAAGGGGTCCGGAATACTGTCTCCGTCGGACACACCCTCCGATCGGCCGTCCCGCAACTAATACAAGGACTCAGTCTCTCGGGAAGAAGATTCGTCGTCGGAATAGATAACTGTCTCGCCACCGGAATCCGATCCGTCCTCATCTTGAACTCCGTGAACTGCTCCAACGAAAACATGCTTCATGGCAGGTGGAATCCGGGCCGATCTCGCACGTTGAGCCGGCTCGATGATGTTGGAGAAGACGTCCGGCTCAGGTCCCGGTTCACCAATCTTGCCGATGAAGACGTGGATGCCGCCGAAGGGAACCTGGTACCCGTATTCGATTGAATCGGCCTCCGTTCCCCAGCCTGCGTCGTCAATGTAGATCCGGCCGCGGCGACTCTTGGTCATCCGGCCGACCGCGTAGCCCCCGAGCCCTTCAAAGCTGCCCTTCAAGAACTCGAAACCGTCGTGCAGAGGCCCCACGGTGGGCGCCAACTGTCGTGGAATTAACACGGCAGACGTCCGGTTTAACGGACTTAGTTGAGGAACCATCGCACGGGTTAGCTTGAAGGGGTTAAAAGCACACAAAGGACACAGAGGATTTATACTAGTTCGGCCCCTTCGAGGAAGGTAAAAGCCTACGTCTAGTTTGGTTTGGTATTGCTTGGGCGTCGATGAACAGGGAGCGGATCGCTTGCCTATGTCTCGACGGGTTGTTTCTCGTCCTTGAACCGTCGCCGGGTCGTTCCTTTATATAGAGGCAACGCCCGGTCCGGTTTACAGAGTCCCGAGGCCGGCTCATACTTGTGTCTGCCTCGGTCTCTGCTCTTTCTTCCTTATCTCCCAAGTTACATGATCAGGCAATTTACAAACCGTAACTCTACACATGGGCCCTAAGCCTTCATGGGCCATAACCTCTACTGGGTATTACAATTATACAACTAAATTACCATAATCCGGTTTATACTAGCCGGTTTATACCTGCTAGTAATATCCCTGGCAGTGGGTGAACAATCTATTGCCGAGCAATTGATAGAAAAGCGCATAGTTATGAGAATATCTAGGCATGATCATGTATATAGGCATCACGTCCGTGACAAGTAGACCGAAATGATTCTGCATCTACTACTATTACTCTGCACATCGGCCGCTATCCAGCATGCATCTAGAGTATTAAGTTCATAAAAACAGAGTAACACATTAAGCAAGATGGGATGATGTAGAGGAATAAACTCAAGCAATACGATATAAACCCCATCTTTTTATCCTCGATGGCAACAATACAATACGTATCAGTTCCCTTTCTGTCACTGGGATCGAACACCGCAAGATTGAACCCAAAGCTAAGCACTTCTCCCATTGCAAGAAAGATCAATCTAGTAGTCCAAACCAAACTGATAATTCGAAGAGACTTGCAAATATATCAAATCATGCATATAAGAATTCAGAGAAGAACCAAATATTGTTCATAGATAATCTTGATCATAAACCCACAATTCATCGGATCTCGACAAACACACCGCAAAAAGTATTACATTGAATAGATCTCCAAGAAGATTGAGGAGAACTTTGTATTAAGATCCAAAGAGAGAGAAGAAGCCATCTAGGTAATAACTATGGACCCGAAGGTCTGTGGTAAACTACTCACACATCATCGGAGAGGCTATGGTGTTGATGTAGAAGCCCTCCGTGATCGATTCCCCCTTCGACGGAGCACCGGAAAAGGCCCCAATATGGGATCTCACGGGTACAGAAGGTTGCGGCGGTGGAAATAGGGTTTCGTGGTGCTCCTTGATGTTTTCAGGGTATATGAGTATATATACTATATAGGCGAAAGAAGTAGGTCGGTGGAGCTACGAGGGGCCAATGAGGGTGGGGGCGCGCCTAACCCTCTGGGCGCACCCTCCTACCTCGTGGCTGCCTTGTTGCTTCCTTGACGTCCAATCCAAATCTCCTGGATTACGTTTGTTCCAAAAATGATCCTCGCGAAGGTTTCATTCCATTTGGAATCCGTTTGATATTCCTTTTCTTCGAAACATTGAAATAGGCAAAAAAACGACAACAATTTGCACTGGGCCTTTGGTTAGTAGGTTAGTCCCAAAAATAATATAAAAGTGCATATTAAAGCCCATTATACATCCAAAACAGATAATATAATAGCATGGAACAATAAAAAATTGTAGATACGTTGGAGACGTATCAAGCATCCCCAAGCTTAATTCCTGCTCGTTCTCGAGTAGGTAAATGATAAAAACAGAATTTTTGATGTGGAATGCTACCTAACATAATTTTTAATGTAATTTTATTTATTGTGGCATGAATATTTAGATCCAAAAGATTCAAGACAAAAGTTTAATATTAACATAAGAATAATAATACTTCAAGCATACTAAGAAAACAATTATGTCTTCTCAAAATATCATGGCCAAAGAAAGTTCATCCCTACAAAATCATATAGTTTGGCTATGCTCCATCTTCGTCACACAAAATACTCAAATCATGCACAACCTCGATTTCAGCCAAGCAATTGTTTCATACTTTAATTTTTTTCAAACTTTTTCAACTTTCACACAATACATGAGCGTGAGCCATGGACATAACACTATAGGTGGAATAGAATGGTGGTTGTGGAGAAGACAAAAAAAGGAGAAGATGGTCTCACATCAACTAGGCGTATCAATGGGCCATGGAGATGCCTATCAATAGATATGAAAGTGAGTGAGTAGGGATTGCCATGCAACGAATGCACTAGAGCTATAAATGTATGAAAGCTCAACAAAAGAAACTAAGTGGGTGCGCATCCAACTTGCTTGCTAATGAAGACCTAGGGCATTTGAGGAAGACCATTGTTGGAATAGAGAAGCCAAGTTCTATAATGAAAAATTCCCACTAGTATATGAAAGTTTCAAAATAAGAGACTCTCTATCATAAAGATCATGGTGCTACTCTGAAGCACAAGTGTGGAAAAAAGGTAGTAGCATTGTCCCCTTTTTTATTTTATTTTATTTTTTTATTTTTTTGGGCCTTCCTTTTTTTATTTGGCCTTTCTCTTCTCTTTTTTTTATTTGGCCTTTTTTCCGGGGCAATGCTCTAATAATGATGATCATCACACTTCTACTTAATTACAACTCAAAGATTACAACTCGATACTAGAACAAAATATGACTCTATATGGATGCCTCCGGCGGTGTACCGGGATGGGCAATGAATCATGAGTGACATGTATGAGAAATTATGCATGGTGTCCTTGCCACAAATACAATGTCAACTACATGATCATGCAAGGCAATATGACAATGATGAAACGTGTCATAATAAACGGAACGGTGGAAAGTTGCATGGCAATCTATCTCGGAATGGCTATGGAAATGCCATAATAGGTAGGTATGGTGGCTGTTTTGAGGAAGGTATATGGTGGTTTATGGTACGGGCGAAAGTTGCGCGGTACTAGAGAGGCTAGCAATGGTGGCAGGGTGAGAGTGCGTATAGTCCATGGACTCAACATTAGTCATAAAGAACTCACATACTTATTGCAAAAATCTACAAGTCATCAAAACAAAGTACTACACACATGCTCCTAGGGGAAGGGTTGGTAGGAGTTAACCATCGCGCGATCCCGACCTCCACACAAAGGATGACAATCAAAGAAAGACCTCATGCTTCAAATTTGTCACACAACGATTACCATACGTGCATGCTACGGGACTTGCAAACCTCAACGCAAGTATTTTTCAAATTCACAACTACTCTACTAGCATGACTCTAATATCACCATCCTCATATCTCAAAACGATCATCAAGTATCAAACCTCTCATAGTATTCAATGCACTTTATATGAATTATTGTACCCATCTTGGATGCCTATCATATTAGGACTAATTTTATAGCCAAAGCAAATTACCATGCTGATCTAAAGGACTCTCAAAATAATATAAGTGAAGCATGAGAGATCAATAATTTCTATAAAATGAAACCACCACCGTGTTCTAAAAAGATATAAGTGAAGTACTAGAGCAAATTTATCTAGCTCAAAAGATATAAGTGAAGCACATTGAGTATTCTAATAAATTCCGATTCATGTGTGTCTCTCCCAAAAGGTGTGTACAACAAGGATGATTGTGGTAAACTAAAAAGCAAAGACTCAAATCATACAAGATGCTCCAAGAAAAACACATATCATGTGGTGAACAAAAATATAGTCTCAAGTAAAGTTACCGATGGACGAAGACGAAAGAGGGAATGCCTTCCGGGGCATCCCCAAGCTTAGGCTTTTGGTTGTCCCTGAATTTTACTTTGGGGTGCCTTGGGCATCCCCAAGCTTAGTCTATTGCCACTCCTTATTCCAAAATCCATCAAATCTTTACCGCAAAACTTGAAAACTTCACAACACAAAACTCAACAGAAAATCTCATGAGCTCCGTTAGTATCAGAAAACAAACCACCACTTTAAGGTACTGTAATGAACTCATTCTTTATTTATATTGGTTTTAAACCTACTGTATTCCAACTTCTCTATGGTCATACCCCCCGATACTAGCCATAGATTCATATAAGCAAACAACAGACACAAAACATAATCTGTCAAAAACAGAACAGTCTGTAGAAATCTGTAACTTTCGAATACTTATGTAACTCTAAAAATTCTGAAATAAATTGGTGGTCGTGCAGAATTTGTTTGTTAATCATCTGCAAAAAGAATCAACTTAAAAGCACTCTCCAATAAAAAATGGCAGCTAATCTCATGAGCATAAAAGTTTCTGTTTTTTACAGCAAGATCGTAACGACTCCACCCAAGTCTTCCCAAAGGTTCTACTTGGCACAAACACTAATTAAAACACAAAACCATATCTAACCAGAGGCCAAATGAATTATTTATTACTAAAAGGAAACAAAAAGCAAGGAACAAAAATAAAATTGGGTTGCCTCCCAACAAGCTCTTTCTTTATAGCCATTAAGATATGCTTGAGAATTCAATGATGGTCACATAAAAGACAAGAATTGAAGCACAAAAAGAGCATAATATAGCATGTGAAAATCACATCTAAGTCTAACATACTTCCTATTCATAGGAATTTTATAGGAAAACAAATTAGCAAGACAAGCAAGATCTAACATATGCAAGGAAGAAGAAAGAAACAAGATCAATCTCAACATGAAGAGAGGTAATTTAGTAACATGAAGATTTCTACAACCATATTTTCCTCTCTCATAATAATTGCATGTAGGATCATAAGCAAATTCAACAATATAGCTATCACAAAACATATTCTCAACACGATCCACATGCATACAAAGTTGACACTCTTCCAAAATAGTGGGATCAACATTAACTAAAGTCATGACCTCTCCAAACCCACTTTTATCAAAAATTTCATAAGATTGAACATTCTCCAAATATGTGGGATCTAAAGTTGACACTCTTCCAAACCCACTTTCAATATTATTGCAAACACTATTTTCAATCTCATATTCATCATGGGTCTTAAATAAATTTTCAAGATCATAAGAAGAATCACCCCAATCATGATCATTGCAACAAGTAGTAGATATAGCAAAACTAGCATCCCCAAGCTTAGGGTTTTGCATATTATTAACACAATTGACATCAAGAGAATTTATAATAACATCATTGCAATCATGCTTTTGATTCAAGGAACTATCAAGTATCGGTGCAATAGCAATAATCTCAGGTTTAACATAAGGAACTATAACAAATTCATCTCCATAAATATTGGCATCATGGCCATAAGAATTGCAAGCATCATGTTCATCAAGGGATATTTCAGTCAAATAATTGGAATCATAATTATCTATAGATTCGTGCATATCATTATTTTCTTCCAAAGCAATGGTCATTCTCTCAATAAATTCCTTAACATAGGCATTATGAGCATAGTTTTCATAGCAGTATTTAAGTATGTCGGAATTTTCAGATTTGTAGAGAGTAATATCATACTTTTCAATCAAAGAAGCAACTTCATGAGCACCCTTGAAAACAAATATTCTTTAATTTGTTCAATAGCATAGTAACTATAAACATCCTTTCCATAAGAAGATAAGATTTCATTATCATTAAACTCACATAGGTATGGAAGGTGTTTTTAGGGTTCTTAGAGCAACAAGTAAAATCATAAATTTCACAAAGATTCCAAGCATAGCATAGAAAACTATTTATTTGATACCATAAGAGCTTCCCCTTTTCAGACAAACAATGACGCACAAAATGAGCATGCCCATCTAAAGATTTCCCATCAACTAGGCTAGTTGGGGTTTCAGCACGAGCGCATAAGGATTGAAGATGATCCAAGTAGAACACTGTAAGTGGATCCATATCAATAGATTTTTAGCAAGCAAAGATGCAAGCAAATAGAAGGCACATGGAAACACAAACGAAGATACATACGAGAAGAAGGCGAAGAAAAGGCAAAGGTTTTCGAAAATCGTTTTAGAAGTGGGGGAGAGGAAAACGAGAGGCGAATGGCAAATAATGTAATGCGAGGGATAAGAGTTTGTGATGGGTACTTGGTATGTCTTGACTTGTGCGTAGATCTCCCCGGCAATGGCGCCAGAAATCGACAAGTTGACGGGAGATCAAATCTTGACTTTGACTTGGCGTAAATCTCCCCGGCAACGGTGCCAGAAATCCTTCTTGCTACCTCTTGAGCATGTGTTGGTTTTCCCTTGAAGAGGAAAGGGTGATGCAGCAAAGTAGCGTAAGTATTTCCCTCAGTTTTTGAAAACCAATGTATCAATCCAGTAGGAGACTACACACAAATCCCTAGTACATGCACAAGCAATTAAGAACCTTGCAACAATGCGATAAAGGGGTTGTCAATCCCTTCACGGCCACTTGCAAAAGTGAGGTCTGATAGATATAATAAGATAACTAGTTTTTGCTATTTTTGTTGTATAGATTGAAAAGTAAAGATTGCCAAATAAACTACGATAAAATAAGCTAGTTGACGGGAGATTAATATGATGGAAAATAGACCTGGGGGGCATAGGTTTCACTAGTGGCTTCTCTCGAGATAGCATATTTTATGGTGGGTGAACAAATTACTGCCGAGCAATTGATAGAAAAGCGCATAGTTATGAGAATATCTAGGCATGATCATGTATATAGGCATCACGTCCGTGGCAAGTAGACCGAAACGATTCTGCATCTACTACTATTACTCCACACATTGACCGCTATCCAGCATGCATCGAGAGTATTAAGTTCATAAGAACAAAGTAACACATTAAGCAAGATGACATGATGTAGAGGGATAAACTCATGCAATATGATACAAACCCCATCTTTTTATCCTCGATGGCAATAATAGAATACGTATCGGTTCCCTTTCTGTCACTGGGATCGAACACCGCAAGATTGAACCCAAAGCTAAGCACTTCTCCCATTGCAAGAAAGATCAATCTAGTAGGCCAAACCAAACTAATAATTCGAAGAGACTTGCAAAGATATCAAATCATGCATATAAGAATTCAGAGAAGAACTAAATGTGGTTCATAGATAATCTTGATCATAAACCCACAATTCATCGGATCTCGACAAACACACCGCAAAAAGTATTACATCGAATAGATCGCTAAGAAGATCGAGGAGAACTTTGTATTGAGATCCAAAGAGAGAGAAGAAGCCATCTAGCTAATAACTATGGACCCGAAGGTCTGTGGTAAACTACTCACAAATCATCGGAGAGGCCATTGTTGATGTAGATGCCATCCTTGATCGATTCCCCCTCCGGCGGAGCGTCAGAAAAGGCCTAAGATGGGATCTCACGCGTACATAAGGTTGCGGCAGTGGAAATATGTTTTCGTGGTGCTCCTAGATGTTTTCAGGGTATATGAGTATATACAGGCGAAAGAAGTAGGTCGGTGGAGCTACGGGGGGCTCACGAGGGTGGGGGCGCGCCTACCCCCCTGGGCGTGCCCTCCTGTCTTGTTGCCCCCTCGTTGCTTCCTTGACATCCATTCTAAGTCTCCTGGATTGCGTTTGTTCAAAAAACGATCCTCGCGAACGTTTCATTCCATTTGGATTTCGTTTGATATTCCTTTTCTGTGAAACACTGAAATAGGCAAAAAAAACAGCAATTTGCACTGGGCCTTCGGTTAGTAGGTTAGTCCCAAAAATAATATAAAAGTGCATATTAAAGCCCATTAAACATCGAAAACAGATAATATAATAGCATGGAACAATAAAAAATTATAGATACGTTGGAGACGTATCAGGGCTTTCAGTGGCCAACGATCGGGTCGGGCCTAAACCCGACCAGGGGGAAGTCTATTGTTCCGCGATCACTCATCTGGTGACGACCATTGAGGAACGAGCCGAAAACACTTCCCCTCTCAAATCGGAGACCAGTTGTGTTCGGATCTCCAAACTCGGTGATCTAGATACCCTTCCTTTGAGCGGGGCTCTACATCTTTCGAGCTCAGGGTCGGACACGGAGCCCGGGGAGCGCTCAGATCCTCCCGGGCCCGAGTCATCAGCGCCTGAGATTTTGTGAACTCTGGATACTATATTGGGTTGAGATTCAAATTTTTCCACACCCACCCACCACAATCAATACTCTCCAAGCAAATCTGGCCCTCAAGACATATGTGATTTGATATATGTGCGACAGCAACCTCAGGAGACAGTCCATCACTTCTGGGCCAGGTTCCTACTTGTTAAAAACAAGATTAAATACTGTTGCGACGATGATACGGTTTCGGTCTTCCATCGCAATTGCAAGGACGGGGGAGTCTTGAATGCCCTCAACTGCCATCGCGTACAGAGTTTCACGGAGCTGTCACACTTAGTATGAAAGTACTGCATGATTGGAAGTACGTGGAAGGCCCAAAACACCCATATGGAACAATCCGTCTTTGGGCAATATGCCGCTAAAGCAAAACGGACATACCCTAGCGGGGCATCTGATCATAAGCCCGTCGGCAAGAAAAACAAACCCGTTCGGGATACAGGTCCATTCTTGATGAACTACTACACACGCCCTGCTCGATACATGCGGTCTCTGGCATGATCCCAACTCACAGCCTTCAAGTGTGTTGGGTACTCCGGTAGGTAGCTAAAAGTGGCGAAGCCATCCTCACCACCGCAACTCCAGAGGAGGACGATATTATTGTCCTCACGGTCTTAGAGACATTCTCTTGAAATAATTGGCGTAAAATAGCACTTCGCAAACTCGCCCAGGTTCACCAAATAACCACGGTGAGCCCATGGAACGACGCATAAATTACCTTCACCGCCGCCGACGAACCCTGGGTCTAAGCAGTCCAAGCACCAACCACTCTTGTACTAAACCCAATAGTAGACAACTTCCGCCTTACCAAAGTGCTCATGGATGGCGGCACTGGACATAACTCATATACGAGGCCACGCTTCATACGTCTCCGTCATATCTATAATTTTTTATTGTTCCATGCCAATATTCTACAACTTTTACATACTTTTGGCAACATTTTATACTATTTTGGGACTAACATATTGATCCAGTGCCCAGTGCGAGTTCCTGTTTCTTGCATGTTTTTTGTTTCGCATAAAATCCATATCAAACGGAGTCCAAACGGGATGAAAACGGACAGAGATTTTTTTTGGAATATATGTGATTTTTGGGAAGAAGAGTCAACGCGAGACGATGCCCGAGGGGGCCACGAGGCAGGGGGGCACGTCCCAGGGGGGTGGGCGCGCCCCTGGCCCTCGTGGCGACCCCGTAAGGCGGTTGGTGCCCTTCTTTCGCCGCAAGAAAGCCAATCTCTGGATACAAAACGTGTCAAAATTTCAGCCCAATTGGAGTTACGGATCTCCGGGAATATAAGAAACGGTGAAAGGCCAAAATCTGGAAGAGCAGAAACAGATAGAGACAGAGATATAGATCCAATCTCGGAGGGGCTCTCGCCCCTCCGCCACCATGTAGGCCATGGACCAAAGGTAAAACCCTTCTCCCACCTAGGGAGAAGGCCAAGGAAGAAGGATAAGGAGGGGGCTCTCTCCCCCTCACTTCCAGTGGCGCCGGAGTGCCACTAGGGCCATCATCGTGCGACGACAATCTACACCAACACCACCGTCATCTTCACCAACATCTTCATCACCTTCCCCCATCTATCTACATCGGTCCACTCTCCCACAACCCGTTGTACCCTCTACTTGACATGGTGCTTTATGCTTCATATTATTATCCAATGATGTGTTGCCATCCTATGATGTCTGAGTAGATTTTCGTTGTCCTATCGATAATTGGTGAATTGCTATGATTGGTTTAATTTGCTTGTGGTTATGTTGCTGTCCTTTGGTGCCCATCAAATGAGCGCGCACATGGATCACACCATAGGATTAGTTGTATGTTGATAGGACTATGTATTGGAGGGCAAGAGTGACAGAAGCTTCAACCTAGCATAGAAATTGATGCATACAGGATTGAAGGGGGACCATATATCTTAATGCTATGGTTGGGTTTTACCTTAATGAGTGTTAGTAGTTGCGGATGCTTGCTAATAGTTCCAATCATAAGTGCATAGAATTCCAAGTCAGGGATGACATGCTAGTAGTGGCCTCTTCCACATAAAACTTGCTATCGGTCTAGTAACAAAGTCAATTGCTTAGGGACAATTTCGCAACTCCTACCACCAGTTTTCCACACTCGCTATACAAACTTTATTGCTTATTTATCTAAATAGCCCCTACTTTTTATTTACGTGCTCTTTATATTCTTGCAAACCTATCCTGTTACACCTACAAAGTACTTCTAGTTTCATACTTGTTCTAGGTAAAGCGAACGTCAAGCGTGCGTAGAGTTATATCAGTGGTCGATAGAACTTGAGGGAATATTTGTTCTACCTTTAGCTCCTCGTTGGGTTCGACACTCTTAATTATCGAAAGAGGCTACAACTGATCCCCTACACTTGTGGGTTATCAAGACCTTTTTCTGGCACCGTTGCCGGGAAGCAATAGCGTGGGGTGAATATTCTCGTGTGTGCTTGTTTGCTTTATCAATAAGTAGATTTTATTTGCTATTCTAAGTTGTTCTCTATCTTTAGTTATGGGTAGGAAACGCAAAATACCAAAAAAATAGTGATGCCTACAGAACCAATGGTTGAAGAACCACTCAAAATCTATCACACTACTGAAGCTTTTTACTTGGATAATCTTCGATCCCTATGTGCTCGGGCTGAAACCCCAACTAGCTTAGTTGAGGGCAAATCTTTAGATGAGCATGCTTGTTATGTGCGACACCACATATCTGAAAAAGGGAAACTTTTAGTGGATCAAATTCATTGTTTGCAGTGCTATGCTTGGAATTTATGTGAAATATATGATTGTACTTGTTGTTCTAAAGACCCTAAGAAACACCTTCCTTACCAATGTGAGTTTAGTGATAATGGAATCGTATCTTCGTATACTAAGGGGGTTTATAATTACAATGATTTTGAAGAATTTGTTGCTTTTAGGGGTACTTGTGAAATTGCTTCTTTTATTGAAGAGTGTGATACTACTCTCTACAAATCTGAAAATTTGGCCATACTTAAATATTGCTATGATAATTATGCTTCTAATCCTTATATTAAACCATCTATTGAAGACTCCTCCGCTGTCCAAGAAGAGACTAATATTTTGTAGGAGTCTATGGAAGAAGAAATTAATGACATTGTGAGCTCATTAGATGAAAAAGATGATGAGGAGAGCGAAGAACAAAAGGAGGAACAACGGATTAGCTACCCGTGCCCACCTTCTAATGAGAGTAACTCTTCAACTCATACATTGTTTAATTTCCCTTCGTGCTTACCGAAGGATGATTGCTATGATAATTGCTATGATCCCTTGGATTCGTTTGAAATATCCCTTTTTGATGAACTTGATGCTTGCTATGCTTGTGGCCAAGATGCCAATATGAATTATGCTGATGGATATGAATTTGCTATAGTTCCTTATGTTAAACATGAGATAGTTGCTATTGCACCCACACATGATAGTCCTATTATCTTTTTGAATTCTCCAAACTACACTATATCGGAGAAGTTTGCACTTATTAAGGATTATATTGATGGGTTGCCTTTTTCTGTTACACATGATAATTTCGATAGATATAATATGCATGTGCTTGCTGCTCCTACTTGCAATTATTATGAGAGAGGAACTACATCTCCGCCTCTCTATGTTTCCAATATGATAAAATTGCAAGAAACTGTTTATACTATGCATTGGCCTTTACTATGTGTGCATGAATTGTTCTTTTATGACATGCCGATGCATAGGAAGAGAGTTAGACTTCGTTGTTGCATGATATATGTTACTTTGTGCTCTCTACTAAATCACAAATCATTGTTAATTAAAATTGGCTTTGATATACCTTGGGATCCGGGTGGATCCATTACTTAAGCACTATATGCCTAGCTTAATGGCTTTAAAGAAAGCGCTGCCAGGGAGACAACCCGAAAGTTTTAGAGAGTCATTTATTTCTGTTGTGTGCTTTTATAAAGTTTTGAAAAAAGAGGGGAACCTAAAACTTTTTCAAAAAAAAAAAAGCGAAAGTGAGAAAGACGAGCATTGTTAAAGTGGGAGCTAGCCTTGAACTTTGTTCATGCCCATGGAAACTTTGTGAACCTTGATTACAGAAACTTTTCAACAAAAATAATTATCCCCTTGTACAATTCCATTGTATTATGAAAATAATGTGCCAAGAGTTTCCTTTAGGATGATTAAATTGCTTGTTGGTTTGTGCGGTGCAAAAACAGAAACTTTGGCTGTAGTGAGCGATTTTACATTTTTTACTGGAACGTCGAAAGCTTCTGAAACTTTTTGCAAAGTCTTGATATACAAATTGTTGATTTTTCCTAATTGTTCCAAAAAAATTAGAGTTACATAAGTAGGGTGAATGTTCAAATCTTTACAAACCGTATTGTTTTCACAGATTCCTATTATAGCTTCATTATTTGCATATATGTTTGAATTCTTGTTGAAGCCTCCTTGACTTGGGGCCATAGAATTGCGATAGCATACAGTGGGTAATGTTTGTTCATAATTATACAATAATGTTAGAGCAGTACATGATGGGATTTCATTGATCATATGCACTAACCCCGCCACTAAAAGTTTGGTTAAGTTTTGTGTGGATGAAGGGTTTGAAGATCAAGGAGGTCTTGATGTGAGAAGAAGGAGGAGAGGCAAGAGCTCAAGCTTGGGGATGCCCAAGGCACCCCAAGTAAATATTCAAGAAGACTCAAGCGTCTAAGCTTGGGGATGCCCCGGAAGGCATCCCATCTTTCTTCAACAAGTATCAGTATGTTTTCAGATTGGTTTCGTTCACATGATATGCGTAAATCTTGGAGTGTCGTGTGCTTTTCCTTTATTTTTCCTTTTAATAAATGCACCATGCTGGTATGAGATAGTCCTTGGTTTATTTATAGAATGCTCTTTGCACTTCACTTATATCTTTTGAGTATGGCTTTATAGAATGCTTCATGTGCTTCACTTATATCATTTGAAGTTTGGATTGCCTGTTTCTCCTCACATAGAAAACCGCCATTTGCAGAATGCTCTTTTGCTTCACTTATATTTTGTTAGAGCATGGGCATATCTTTTGTAGAAAGAATTAAAACTCTCTTGCTTCACTTATATCTATTTAGAGAGTTGACACGAATTGGTCATTCATATGGTTAGTCATAAAATCCTACATAAACTTGTAGATCGCTGAATATGATATGTTTGATTCCTTGCAATAGTTTTGCGATATAGAGATGCAAATATGTGGGAGGTACTAGTGAATGATTGTGGTTTAGTAAAAATATTGGTGTTAATGTTTGTGATTCCCGAAGCATGCACGTATGGTCTCCTAACTATGTAACCAAATTGGCGCGCATTGTATTTTGATTTGTTATCTTTGCGTGAAGGTCAGGGGCGCGCGATGGTTAACTCCTACTAACCTCCCCCCTAGGAGCATGCGTCGTAGTATTTTTGCTTCGAGGGCTAATATATTTTTTGCAATAAGTATGTGAGTTCTTTATGAATAATGTTGAGTCCATGGATTATATGCACTCTCACCCTTCCACCTTGCTAGCCACTCTAGTACCACGCAATTTTTTATGGTGCATCAAACCACCTTATACCCTTCCTCAAAACAGCCACCATACCTACCTATTATGGCATTTCCATAGCCATTCCGAGATATATTGCCATGTAACTCCACCGTTCCATTTGTTATGACACGTACCATCATTGTCATATTGCTTTGCATGATCGCAAGGCAGCTAGCATAATGTTTTCATGGCTTGACCGTTTTCTGATGTCATTGCTATGCTAGATCATTGCACATCCCGGTACACCACCGGAGGCATTCATATAAAGTCCTACTTTGTTCTAGCATCGAGTTGTAATATTGAGTTGTAAGTAAATAAAAGTGTGATAATCATCATTATTAGAGCATTGTCCCATAAAAAGAAAGAAAGGCTAAATAAAAAAAAGGAAGAAAGGAAAAAAAAGAGAAAGGCCAAATAAAAAAAGGAAGTCCCAAAAAAAAGGGAAAAAAGAAAAAGGGGACAATGCTACTATCTTTTTTTCCACACTTGTGCTTCAAAGTAGCACCATGTTCTTCATGATAGAGAGTCTCCTATGTTGTCACTTTCATATACTAGTGGGAATTGTTCGTTATAGAACTTGGCTTGTATATTCCAACCATGGGCTTCCTCAATTTGCCCTAGGTCTTCATGAGCTAGCAAGTTGATGCACCCACTAGTTTTCCTTTGAGCTTTCATACACTTATAGTTCTAGTGCATCCGTTACATGGCAATCCCTACTCACTCACATTGATATCAATTGATGGACATCTCCATAGTCCGTTAATTTGCCTAGTCGATGTGAGACTTTCTTCCTCCTTTTGTCTACTACCACCTTCTATTCCACCAATAGTGCTATGTCCATGGCTCAAGCTCATGTATTGCGTGAAGAATAGAAAAGGTTCGAAAAAGTAAAGTATGAAAACAATTGCTTGTCTGACACCGGGATGGGCATGAGAGGTACCTTGTGTTAAGAAAAGGGAGCATACAAGACTACAAGATTCTGTAGGGATAACGTTCTTTAGCATTGATATTTTGAAAGACTTGATTGTTTGTTGGGATGCTCGAGTATTAAATTCTTTTATGTCAAATGATAGACTATTGCTTGAATCACTCGTACCTTAATATTCATGCCATGATTAGATTACATGATCAAGATTATGCTAGGTAGCATTCCACGTCAAAAATTATCTTTTTTATCATTTACCTACTGGAGGACGAGCAGGAATTAAGCTTGGGGATGCTGATACGTCTCCATCCTATCTATAATTTTTTATTGTTCCATGCCAATATTCTACAACTTTTACATACTTTTGGCAACTTTTTATACTATTTTTGGGACTAACATATTGATCCAGTGACCAATGCCAGTTCCTGTTTGTTGCATGTTTTTTGTTTCGCAAAAAATCCATATCAAACGGAGTCCAGACGAGAAAAAATGCACGGAGATTTTTTTGGAATATATGTGATTTTTGGGAAGAAGAATCAACACGAGACGATGCCCGAGGGGGCCATGAGGCAGGGGGCGCGCCCGAGAGGGTGGGCACGCCCTTGACCCTCGTGGCCACCCCATAAGGCGGTTGGTGCCCTTCTTTCGCTGCAAGAAAGACAATATCTGGATACAAATCGTGTCAAAATTTCAGCCCAATCGGAGTTACGAATCTCCGGGAATATAAGAAACGGTGAAAGGTCAGAATCTGGAAGCGAAGAAACAGAGAGAGAAAGAGAGACAGATCCAATCTCGGAGGGGCTCTCGCCCCTCCACCGCTATGGAGGCCATGGACCAGAGGGAAAACTATTCTCCCACCTAGGGAGAAGGCCAAGGAAGATGGAGAAGGAGGGGGGCTCTCTTCCCCTCACTTCTGGTGGCGCCGGAGTGCCACCGGGGCCATCATCGTGCGACGACGATCTACACCAGCACCTCCGTCAACTTCACCAACATCTTCATCACCTTCCCCCATCTATCTAAAGCGGTCCACTCTCCCGCAACCCGCTGTACCCTCTACTTGAACATGGTGCTTTATGCTTCATATTATTATCCAATGATGTGTGGCCATCCTATGATGTCTGAGTAGATTTTCGTTGTCCTATTGGTAATTGGTGAATTGCTATTATTGGTTTAATTTGCTTGTGGTTATGTTGCTGTCCTTTGGTGCCCATCACATGAGCGCGCGCGTGGATCACACCACCATAGGGTTAGTTGTATGTTGATAGGACTATGTATTGGAGGGCAAGAGTGACAGAAGCTTCAACCTAGCATAGAAATTGATGCATACGGGATTGAAGGTGGACCAATATATCTTAATTCTATGGTTGGGTTTTACCCTAATGAACGTTAGTAGTTGCGGATGCTTGCTAATAGTTCCAATCATAAGTGCATAGAATTCCAAATCAGGGATGACATGCTAGCAGTGGCCTCTCCCACATAAAACTTGCTATCGGTCTAGTAACATAGTCAATTGCTTAGGGACAATTTCGCAACTCCTACCACCACTTTTCCACACTCGCTATACTAACTTTATTGCTTCTTTATCTAAATAGTACCTAGTTTTTATTTACGTTCTCTTTATATTCTTGCAAACCTATCCCGTTACACCTACAAAGTACTTCTAGTTTCATACTTGTTCTAGGTAAAGCGAACGTCAAGCGTGCGTAGAGTTGTATCGGTGGTCGATAAAACTTGAGGGAATATTTGTTCTACCTTTAGCTCCTCGTTGGGTTCGACACTCTTACTTATTGAAAGAGGACACAACTGATCCCCTACACTTGTGGGTTATCAATGCTCGACAAAATACAGGTCGATAAAACCCGCATTGAGCAAAGTAACACAACCTTTCGAGGAATTATCCCCAGCTGGGAGGCCCGATGTTCGGGAAGTATTAAATTCGACTTAGTATTCTCGACGCCTGAAAACTACAGGTCAGAATAGTTGTTCTTTCACATTGCCCCCTTCAACAGCGGATACCACGTCCTTCTAGGGCGAGATGCTTTTTCACGCTTTCAAGCCACACCCCATTACAGGTACATGAAGCTTAAAATGCCAGGGCCCAATGGAATAATCATAGTCACAAGTGATCCGGACAGAGCACTCCGTGCCAAAAACAAAACCGCATCCTTGGCCCTTGAGGCACTATCCGAAGCCTTCGCGGCCGAAGAATTAACCACCTTGCAATCCACAATGGACAAGGACGATGTGTTCCTCGATAAAAGGTAAAAATCTACCTCCTTCAAGCGAGTAGATGAAATCGTTAAATTTCAGGTACATCCGACGGACCCTAATAAGACGACATCCATTGGAGCGCAGCTGGACCCATTGGTAGACATCGCTTTGCACGCATTCCTGTGCGAGAACTGGGACATATTCGCCTGGCATCCTTCAGACATGCATGGGATCCCCCACAGGCTGACCGAACACAGCCTCAACATCATCAAGGGGTTCAAACCGATCAAGCAATCACTACAATGATTTTCTGAACCCAAAAGACAAGCTATGGGGGAGGAGCTGGCCAAATTACTTCAGGCCGGGTTCATCAGAGAAATTAAACACCCAGATTGGCTAGCCAATTTGGTCATGGTGCTAAAGAAGGATAAATTCTAGCACCTTTGTGTCGATTTCAAAGACTTAAACAAGGCTTTCCCCAAGGATCCTTTTCCACTGCTCCGCATCGATCAGATCATCGACACGACAACTGTACATGACTCACTATGCTTCATCGGCGCTTACTTCGGATACCATCAGATAAAAATGAAGGAATCCGATCAGGCCGCAATGGCATTTATCACTCCGTATTGGCCTTTCTGCTTCAACACCATGCCCTTTGGGATAAAAATGCTGGTGCCACGTATCAATGCATGATTCAAACATGCTTAAAAACAAATTGGCAAGACAGTGGAGGCATACATGGATGATGTAGTCAACAAGACTAAGCACATCGAAACACTGGGGGACGATCTCCGCCTCATGTTCCACAACCTCCGAGCATATGACATACGGCTCAATCCGGAGAAATGCGTCTTTAGCATTCCAGCCGAAAAGCTAATGGGGTTCATTGTCTCCCATAGAGGAATCGAAGCAAGCCCAGCTAAAATCCGAGCCTTGTCACAGTTGGCTACACCAACCGATCTAAAACAGGTTCAAAATGTTGGAAATATGCCCTAGAGGCAATAATAAAATGGTTATTATTATATTTCCTTGTTCATGATAATTGTCTGTTATTCATGCTTGAATTGTATTATCCGGAAATAGTGATACATGTGTGAATACATAGACCACAACATGTCCCTGGTAAACCTCTAGTTACTAGCTCGTTGATCAACAGATGGTTACAGTTTCCTGACCATGGACATTGGATGTCATTGATAACGAGATCACATAATTAGGAGAATGATGTGATGGACAAGACCCAATGCTAAGCCTAGCACACGATCGTGTAGTTCGTAATGCTAAAGCTTTTCCAATGCCAAGTATCTTTTCCTTAGACCATGAGGTTGTGCAACTCCTGGATACCATATGAATACTTTGGGTGTGCCAAACGTCACAACGTAACTGGGTGGCTATAAAGGTACACAACGGGTATCTCCAAAAGTATCTGTTGGGTTGGCACGAACCGAGACTGGGATTTGTCACTCCGTGTGACGGAGAGGTATCTCTGGGCCCACTCGGTAAGACATCATCATAATGAGCTCAATGTGACTAAGGTGTTGGTCACGGGATGATGTATTACGGAACGAGTAAAGAGACTTGCCATGACGAGATTGAACAAGGTATCGGTATACCGACGATCGAATCTCGGGCAAGTACTATACCGATAGACAAAGGGAATCGTATACGGGATTGATTGAATCCTTGACATCGTGGTTCATCCGATGAGATCATCGAGGAGCATGTGGGAGCCAACATGGGTATCTAGATCCCGCTGTTGGTTATTGACCGGAGAGTCGTCTCGGTCATGTCTACGTGTCTCCCGAACCCGTAGGGTCTACACACTTAAGGTTCGGTGACGCTAGGGTTGTAGAGATATAAGTATGCGGTAACCCGAAAGTTGTTCGGAGTCCCGGATGAGATCCCGGACATCACGAGGAGTTCCGGAATGGTCCGGAGGTAAAGATTTATATATAGGAAGCCCAGTTTCGGCCATCGGGAGAGTTTCAGGGGTCACCGATACTGTACCGGGACCACCGGAAGGGTCCCGGGGGTCCACCGGGTGGGGCCACCTATCCCAGAGGGCCCCATGGGCTGAAAGGGGAAGGGAACCAGCCCATAGTGGGCTGGTGCGCCCCTTTGGGCCTCCCCCCACGCCTAGGGTTGGAAACCCTAGGGGTGGGGGGCGTCCCACCTGCTTGGGGGGCAAGTCCCCCCCTTTTGCCCCCCTAGGAGATTAGATCTCCTAGGGCCGGCGCCCCCAGGGCCCCTATATATAGTGGGGGGGGAGGGAGGGCAGCCGCACCCATGCCCCGGCGCCTCCCTCTCCCTCCCGTGACACCCCTTCCTCCTCTAGTGCTGCTTGGCGAAGCCCTGCTGGAATACCGCTGCATCCACCACCACGTCGTCGTGCTGCTGGATCTCCATCAACCTCTCATCCCCCCCTTGCTGGATCAAGAAGGAGGAGACGTCGCTGCTCCGTACGTGTGTTGAACGCGAAGGTGCCGTCCGTTCGGCGCTAGGATCATCGGTGATTTGGATCACGACGAGTACGACTCCATCATCCACGTTCTCTTGAACGCTTCCGCTCGCGATCTACAAGGGTATGTAGATGCTCTACCCTCTCCCTCGTTGCTAGGTGACTCCATAGATTGATCTTGGTGAAGCGTAGATTTTTTTTTATTTCTGCTACGTTCCCCAACAGTGGCATCTGAGCTAGGTCTATGCGTAGTATCTTGCACGAGTAGAACACAAAGCAGTTGTGGGCGTAGATTTTTTCAATTCTCTTGCCTCTACTAGTCTTATCTTGATTCGGCGGCATCGTGGGATGAAGCAGCCCGAACCGACCTTACACGTACGCTTACATGAGACAGGTTCCACCGACTGACATGCACTAGTTGCATAAGGTGGCTAGCGGGTGACAGTCTCTCCCACTTTAGTCGGATCAGATTCGATGAAAAGGGTCCTTATGAAGGGTAAATAGAAATTGGCATATCAAGTTGTGGTTTTGGCGTAGGTAAGAAACATTCTTGCTGGAAACCTATAGCAGCCACGTAAAAACTTGCAACAACAATTAGAGGACGTCTAACTTGTTCTTGCAGCATGTGCCGTGTGATGTGATATGGCCAAAAGGATGTGATGAATGATATATGTGATGTATGAGATTGATCATGTTCATGTAATAGGAATCACGACTTGCATGTCGATGAGTATGACAACCGGCAGGAGCCATAGGAGTTGTCTTATTTTATTGTATGACCTCGTGTCAATGAAAACGCCATGTAATTACTTTACTTTATCGCTAACCGTTAGCCATAGTAGTAGAAGTAATGTTTGGTGAGACAACTTCATGAAGACACAATGATGGAGATCATGGTGTCATGCCGGTGACGATGGTGATCATGGAGCCCCGAAGATGAAGATCAAAAGGAGCAAAATGATATTGGCCATATCATGTCACTATTTGATTGCATGTGATGTTTATCATGTTTTTACATCTTATTTGCTTAGAACGACGGTAGTTAATAAGATGAGCTCTCACTAAAATTTCAAGAATTGTGTTCCCTAAACTGTGCACCGTTTCTAAGGTTCGTTGTTCCGAAGCACCATGTGATGATCGGGTGTGATAGGCTCTAACGTTCGCATACAACGGGTGTAAGCCAGATTTACACACGCAATACACTTAGGGTTCACTTGACGAGCCTAGCATGTATAGACATGGCCTCGGAACACGGAAGACCGAAAGGTCGAACATGAGTCGTATAGAAGATACGATCAACATAAAGATGTTCATCGTTGATGACTAATCCGTCTCACGTGATGATCGGACACAGCCTAGTCGATTCAGATCATGTATCACTTAGATGACTAGAGAGATGTCTATCTGAGTGGGAGTTCATTAAATTTGTTTAAATGAACTTAATTGTCATGGACATAGTCAAAAATCTTTACAATATGTCTTGTAGATCCAATGGCCCACGCTCATGTTACCCTCAACTTCAACGCGTTCCTAGAGAAAACCAAGCTGAAAGACGATGGTAGCAACTATACGGATTGGGTCTGTAACTTGAGGATCATCCTCATAGCTGCCAAGAAAACATATGTCCTTGAAGCACCGCTAGGTGACGCTCCCGCCCCAGCGAACCAAGACGTTATGAACGCTTGGCAGTCGCGTTGTGATGATTACTCCCTGGTTCAGTGTGGCATGCTTTACAGCTTAGAATCGGGGCTCCAAAAGCGTTTTGAGCACCACGGAGCATATGAGATGTTCCAAGAGCTGAAAATGGTTTTCCAAGCTCATGCCCGAGTCGAGAGATATGACGTCTCCAACGCATTCTACAGTTGTAAGATGGGGGAGAATAGTTCTGTCAGCGAGCACATACTCAAATTGTCTGGGTTGCACAATCGCTTGTCTCAGTTGGGAATTAATCTCCCAGACGAGGCAGTCATTGATAGAATCCTTCAGTCGCTCCCACCTAGCTACAAGAGCTTCGTGATGAACTTCAATATGCAAGGGATGGAGAAGTCCATTCCCGAGGTGTATTCAATGCTGAAGTCAGCAGAGGTGGAGATCAAGAAAGAACATCAAGTGTTGATGGTGAATAAAACCACTAAGTTCAAGAAAGGCAAGGGTAAGAAGAACGTCAAGAAGGATGGCAAAGGAGCTGCCGCGCCTGGTAAGCCAGTTGCCGGGAAGAAGCCAAAGAATGGACCCAAGCCTGAGACTGAGTGCTTTTATTGCAAGGGAATGGGTCACTGGAAGCGGAACTGCCCCAAATACTTAGCAGATAAGAAGGCCGGCAACGTCAAAGGTATATGTGATATACATGTTATTGATGTGTACCTTACAAGCGCTCGTAGTAGCTCCTGGGTATTTAATACCGGTGCAGTTGCTCACATTTGTAACTCAAAGAAGGAGCTGCGGAGTAAACGGAGACTCGCGAAGGACGAGGTGACGATGCGCGTCGGAAATGGTTCCAAGGTCGATGTGATCGCCGTCGGCACGCTACCTCTACATCTACCTTCGGGATTAGTTTTAAACCTTAATAATTGTTATTTACTACCAGCTTTGAGCATGAACATTGTATCTGGATCTCGTTTAATGCGAGATGGCTATTCATTTAAATCCGAGAATAATGGTTGTTCTATTTATATGAGAGAAATGTTTTACGGTCATGCCCCGCTGGTCAATGTTTTATTCTTAATGAATCTCGAACGTGATGTTATACATATTCATAGTGTGAATGCCAAAAGATGTAAGGTTGATAATGATAGTTCCACATACTTGTGGCATTGCCGCCTTGGTTATATTGGTGTCAAACGTATGAAGAAGCTCCATGCAGATGGACTTTTGGAGTCTCTTGATTATGAATCATTTGACACGTGCGAACCATGCCTCTTGGGCAAGATGACCAAGACTCCGTTCTCCGGAACAATGGAGCGAGCGACCAACTTATTGGAAATCATACATACCGTTGTGTGCAGTCCAATGAGTGTTGAAGCTCGCGGAGGCTATCGTTATGTTCTCACCCTCACAGATGACTTAAGTAGATATGGGTATGTCTACTTGATGAAACACAAGTCTGAGACCTTCGAAAAGTTCAAGGAATTTCAGAATGAGGTTGAGAATCAACGTGACAGAAAAATAAAGTTCTTATGATCGGATTGTGGAGGAGAATATTTAAGTCACGAATTTGGCACACACCTAAGGAACTGTGGAATTGTTTCACAATTGACACCGCCTGGAACACCTCAGCGTAATGGTGTGTCCGAACGTCGTAATCGTACTCTGTTGGACATGGTGCGATCTATGATGTCGCTTACCGACTTATCGCTATCATTTTGGGGTTATGCTTTAGAGACTGCCGCATTCACTTTAAATAGGGCTCCGTCAAAATCCGTTGAGACGACACCGTATGAACTTTGGTTTGGCAAGAAACCTAAGTTGTCATTTCTGAAAGTTTGGGGTTGCGATGCTTATGTCAAGAAACATCAACCTAAAAAGCTCGTACCCAAATCGGAAAAATGCGTCTTCATAGGATACCATAAGGAAACTATTGGGTATACCTTCTACCTCAGATCCGAAGGCAAGGTCTTCGTTGCCAATAATGGATCCTTTCTGGAGAAAAAGTTTCTCTCAAAAGAAGTGAGTGGGAGGAAAGTGGAACTTGATGAGGTGACAGTCAGCCCTTCCGAATCAGAAAGTAGCACAGCGCAGGAAGTTGTTCCTGTGGTGCCTTCACCGACTAGGGAGGAAGTTAATGATAATGATCATGAAGCTTCAGATCAAGTTACTACTGAACTTCGTAGGTCCACAAGGACACGTTCCGCACCAGAGTGGTACGGCAACCCTGTCATGGAAATCATGTTGTTAGACAACGATGAACCTTCGAACTATGAAGAAGCGATGGCGGGCCCTGATTCCAACAAATGGCTTGAAGCCATGAGATCCGAGAAAGGATCCATGTATGAAATAAAAGTATGGACTTTGGTGGACTTGCCCGATGATCGGCACGCCATACAAAACAAATGGATCTTTAAGAAGAAGACTGACGCGGATGGTAATGTGACCATCTATAAGTCTAGACTTGTCGCTAAAGGTTATCGACAAGTTGAAGGGATTGACTACGATGAGACTTTATCTCCCATAGCGATGTTGAAGTCCGTCCGAATCATGTTAGCAATTGCCGCATTCTATGATTATGAGATATGGCAAATGGACGTCAAAACGGCATTTCTTAATGGCTTCCTCAAGGAAGAACTATATATGATGCAGCCGGAAGGTTTTGTCGATCCTGAGAATGCTAACAAGGTATGCATGCTCCAACGCTCAATCTATGGGCTGGTGCAAGCATCACGGAGTTGGAACATTCGCTTTGATGAGGTGATCAAAGCATTTGGGTTTATACAGACTTGGGGAGAAGCCTGTATTTACAAGAAAGTGAGTGGGAGCTCTGTAGCATTTCTCATATTATATGTGGATGATATATTGCTGATGGGAAATGATGTAGAACTCTTGGAGAGCATAAAGGCCTACTTGAATAAGTGTTTTTCAATGAAGGACCTTGGAGAAGCTACTTACATATTAGGCATCAAGATCTATAGAGATAGATCAAGATGCCTCATTGGTCTTTCACAAAGTACACACCTTGACAAGATATTGAAGAAGTTCAATATGGATCAGTCCAAGAGAGGGTTCTTGCCTGTATTGCAAGGTATAAGATTGAGCACGGCTCAATCCCCGACCACAGCAGAAGATAGAGAAAAGATGAGTGTCATCCCCTATGCCTCAGCCATAGGTTCTATTATGTATGCCATGCTGTGTACCAGACCTGATGTGAACCTTGCCATAAGTTTGGTGGGGAGGTACCAAAGTGATCCCGGTATGGAACACTGGACGGCGGTCAAAAATATCCTGAAGTACCTGAAAAGGACTAAGGATATGTTTCTCGTTTATGGAGGTGACGAAGAGCTCGTCGTAAAGGGTTACGTCGATGCTAGCTTCGACACAGATCTGGATGACTCCAAGTCACAAACCGGATACGTGTATATTTTGAATGGTGGGGCAGTCAGCTGGTGCAGTTGCAAGCAAAGCGTCGTGGCGCATTCTACATGTGAAGCGGAGTACATAGCTTCTTGCGAAGCAGCAGAGGAAGGAGTCTGGATGAAGGAGTTCATCACCGACCTAGGAGTTATTCCAAGCGCGTCGGGCCCGATGACTCTCTTCTGTGACAACACTGGAGCTATTGCCATTGCCAAGGAGCCCAGGTTTCACAAGAAGACCAAGCACATCAAGCGCCGTTTCAACTCCATCTAGAATATATTCAAGATGGAGACATAGATATTTGTAAAGTGCATACGGATCTGAATGTCATAGATCTGTTGACTAAACCTCTTCCACGAGCAAAACATGATCAACACCAGAATTCTATGGGTGTTCGATTCATCACAATGTAACTAGATTATTCACTCTGGTGCAAGTGGGAGACTATTGGAAATATGCCCTAGAGGCAATAATAAAATGGTTATTATTGTATTTCCTTGTTCATGATAATTGTCTGTTACTCATGCTTGAATTGTATTATCCGGAAACAGTGGTACATGTGTGAATACATAGACCACAACGTGTCCCTGGTAAACCTCTAGTTACTAGCTCGTTGATCAACAAATGGTTACCGTTTCCTGACCATGGACATTGGATGTCATTGATAACGAGATCACATCATTAGGAGAATGATGTGATGGACAAGACCCAATCCTAAGCCTAGCACAAGATTGTGTAGTTCGTAGTGCTAGAGCTTTTCCAATGTCAAGTATCTTTTCCTTTGACCATGAGGTTGTGCAACTCCCAGATACCGTAGGAATACTTTGGGTGTGCCAAACATCACAACGTAACTGGGTGGCTATAAAAGGTACACAATGGGTATCTCCGAAAGTATCTGTTGGGTTGGCACGAACCGAGACTGGGATTTGTCACTCCGTGTGACGAAGAGGTATCTCTGGGCCCACTCGGTAATTAAGACATCATCATAATGAGCTCAATGTGACAAAATGATGGTCACGGGATGATGTATTACGGAACGAGTAAAGAGACTTGCCATGACGAGATTGAACTAGGTATCTGTATACCGACGATCAAATCTTGGGCAAGTACTATACCGATAGACAAAGGGGATCGTATACGGGATTGATTGAATCCTTGACATCATGGTTCATCCGATGAGATCATCGAGGAGCATGTGGGAGCCAACATGGGTATCCAGATCCTGCTGTTGGTTATTGACCGGAGAGTCGTCTCGGTCATGTCTACGTGTCTCCCGAACCCGTAGGGTCTACACACTTAAGGTTCGGTGACGCTAGGGTTGTAGAGATATAAGTATGCGGTAACCCAAAAGTTGTTCAGAGTCCCGGATTAGATCCCGGATGTCATGAGGAGTTCCGGAATGGTCCGGAGGTAAAGATTTATATATAGGAAGTCCAGTTTCGGCCATTGGGAGAGTTTCGGTGGTCACCGGTATTGACCGGGACCACCGGAAGGGTCCCGAGGGTCCACCGGGTGGGGCCACCTATCCCAGAGGGCCCCATGGGCTGAAAGGGGAAGGGAACCAGCCCATAGTGGGCTGGTGCGCTCCCCTTGGGCCTCCCCCTGCGCCTAGGTTTGGAAACCCTAGGGGTGGGGGCCACCCCACCTGCTTGGGGGGCAAGTCCCCCCTTTTGGCCGCCGCCCTCCTAGGAGATTGGATCTCCTAGGGCCGGCGCCCCCCCGATGGCCCCAATATATAGTGGGGGGGAGGGAGGGCAGCCGCACCCATGCCCTAGCGCCTCCCTCTCCCTCCTATGACACCCCTTCCTCCTCCTGTGCTGCTTGGCGAAGCCCTGCTGGAATACCGCAACATCCACCACCACGCCGTCGTGCTGCTGGATCTCCATCAACCTCTCCTCCCCACTTGCTGGATCAAGAAGGAGGAGACGTTGCTGCTCCGTACGTGTGTTGAATGCGGAGGTGTCGTCCGTTTGGCGCTAGGATCATCGGTGATTTGGATCATGACGAGTACAACTCCATTGTCCATGTTCTCTTGAACGCTTCCGCTCACGATCTACAAGGGTATGTAGAGCTCTCCCCTCTCCCTTGTTGCTAGATGACTCCATAGATTGATCTTGGTGAAGCGCAGATTTTTTTGATTTATGCTACGTTCCCCAACACAAAAGCTAGCAGGATGTGTTGCGGCCTTAAGTCGCTTCATCTCCAGACTAGGAGAAAAAGCATTACCACTCTATAGACTGCTCAGGCGTATAGATAACTTTGAATGGACGGATGCGGCCACGGCCAGATTGGAAGAAATAAAGACCCTATTAGCATGCAATCCAATCCTAGCCACTCCAAGTGTTGGCGAGCCAATGTTGCTCTATATCTCAGCAACTCACCAGGTTGTGAGTGCCGTGCTTGTCGTTGAATGAGATGAAGAGGGACATAAATTCCCCGTCCAAAAACCAGTCTACTATGTATCATAATTTCTTACACCGTGAAAGTCACAATACCCCCATTTTCAAAAAATCGCCTATGTGGTGTTGATGGCATCCCGGAAGCTCCGACACTACTTTCAAGAGTGTTTGATTACATTAGCATCCGAAGTACCACTTAATGATATTATAAACAATAAGGACGCCACGGGCCGCATAGCCAAATGGGCCATCGAGCTCTTACCGTTTGAAATAACATACAAACCACGCCGGGCTATTAAATCTCAGGTGTTGGCTGACTTCATCGCAGAGTGGACAGAAGCCGAGCTCCCAAAAGAGTACGGGTCATACTCCCACTGGACCATGTATTTTGACGGCTCTAAAATGCTAGCAGGATTGGGGGCTGGCGTCATCTTGACATCCCCCACAGGGGACACAGTCCGCTACGTATTACAAATCATGTATACTGACTCCAACAACGCTGCCGAATATGAGGCGCTACTACATGGTCTGTGCATGGCTGTATCCATGGGCATACAACGCCTAGAAGTGTGCGGAGACTCAAACCTCGCAATATCTCAGGTAAACGAAGAGTTTGATGTGAATGATCCGAAAATGGCGGCTTATCGAAACGCCATATTAAAAATACCAGCTCAGTTCGAGGGGCTCGAATTTCATCACGCCGCTCGTGACAGTAATCAGGCAGCACACATACTCACTCTCATGGGTGCCAAACGTGACCCAGTCCTGAAGGAAATATGCCCTAGAGGCAATAATAAAGTTGTTATTTATATTTCCTTATATCATGATAAATGTTTATTATTCATGCTAGAATTGTATTAACCGGAAACTTAGTACATGTGTGAATACATAGACAAAACAGAGTGTCCCTAGTATGCCTCTACTAGACTAGCTCAATGATCAAAGATGGTTATGTTTCCTAGCCATAGACATGAGTGGTCATTTGATCAATGGGATCACATCATTAGGAGAATGATGTGATGAACAAGACCCCTCCATTAGCTTAGCAACTTGATCGTTTAATTTTACTGCTATTGCTTTCTTCATGACTTATACATGTTCCTATGACTATGAGATTATGAAACTCCCGTATACCGGAGGAACACCTTGTGTGCTATCAAACGTCACAACATAACTGGGTGATTATAAAGATGCTCTACAGGTGTCTCCGAAGGTGTTCGTGGTGTTGGCATATATCAAGAATAGGATTTGTCACTCCGAGTGTCGGAGAGGTATCTCTGGGCCCTCTCGGTAATACACATCATAATAAGCCTTGCAAGCAAATGACTAATGAGTTAGTCACGAGATGATGTATTATGGAATGAGTAAAGAGACTTGCCGGTAACGATATTCAACTAGGTATTGAGATACCGACGATTGAATCTCGGGCAAGTAACATACCGATGACAAAGGGAACATCCTATGTTGTTATGCGGTTTGACCGATAAAGATCTTCGTAGAATATGTAGGAGCCAATATGAGCATCCATGTTCTGCTATTGGTTATTGACCGAGATGAGTCTCGGTCATGTTTACATAGTTCTCGAACCCGTAGGGTCGGCATGCTTAACGCTCGATGACGATCAGTATTATGAGTTTATGAGTGTTAATATACCTAAGGTAGTTCGGTGTCCCGGATGAGATCACGGACATGACGAGGAGTCTTGGAATGTCCGAGACATAAAGATTAATATATTGGACGACTATATTCGGACACCGGAAGTGTTCCGGGTGTTATCGGATAAAATCGGAGTGCCGGAGGGGGTTACCGGAACCCCCCGAGGGAGTATGGGCCATAGTGGGCCTTGAGGGAATAGAGAGAGGCAGCCCATAGGGCTGGCCGCACCCTCCCCCTAGGAATCCTAGTTGGACTAGGAAAGGGGGGAGGCACCCCTCTTCTTCCTTCTCCTCTCCTCCTTCCTTTCCTACTCCTAGTAGGAATAGGAAGGGGGATTCCTATTCCTACTAGGAGTAGGAATCCTACTCCTAGCGCGCCATACTTGGCCAGCCGCACCTCCCCCCTTGCTCCTTTATATACGGGGGCAGGGGGCACCCAAAGACACACAAAAAACATTATTCTAGCCGTGTGCGGTGCCCCCCTCCACAGAAACACACCTCGGTCATACCCTTGCAGTGCTTAGGCGAAGCCCTGCGCTGGTAGCTTCATCATCTCCGTCACCACGCCGTCGTGCTGACGAAACTCTCTCATGAAGCTCAACTGGATCAAGAGCTCGTGGGACGTCATCGAGCTGAACGTGTGCTGAACGCGGAGGTGCCGTACGTTCGGTGCTTGATCGGTTGGATCGCGAAGACGTTTGACTACATCAACCGCGTCACTAGACGCTTCCGCTTTCGGTCTACGAGGGTACGTAGACACACTCTCCCCTCTCGTTGCTATGCATCTAGTAGATAGATCATGCGTGATCGTAGGAATTTTTTTGAAATACTACGTTCCCCAACAATGGCATCATGATACGTAGATGATATGCACGAGTAGAACACAATGAGTTGTGGGCGATAATAGTAATACTGCTTACCAGCATGTCATACTTTGATTCGGCGGTATTGTGAGATGAAGCGGCCCGGACCGACATTACGCGTACGCTTACGCGAGACTGGTTTCACCGTTACGAGCACTCGTTGCTTAAAGGTGACCGGTGGGTGTCTGTCTCTCTCACTATAGTTGAATCGAGTGTGGCTACGCCCGGTCCTTGTGAAGGTTAAAACGGCACATACTTGACAAAAAATCGTTGTGGTGTTTGTATGCGTAGGTAAGAACGGTTCTTGCTAAGCCCGTAGCAGCCACGTAAAACTTGCAACAAAAAGTAGAGGATGTCTAACTTGTTTTTGCAGGGCATGTTGTGATGTGATATGGTCAAGACGTGATGAGTTATACGTTATTGTATGAGATGACCATGTTTTGTAAAGTTATCGGCAACCGGCAGGAGCCTTATGGTTGTCTCTTCATTGTATGAATTGCGAAGGCCATGTAATTGCTTTTCTTTATCACTATGATTTAGCGATAGTAGTAGTAGCAGCAATAGTTGGCGAGACGACCACGACGCTACGATGAAGATCATGGTGTCTAGCCGGTGACGATGGATATCATGACGATGCTTTGGAGATGGAGATCAAAAGCACAAGATTATGATGGCCATATCATGTCACATATTTTGATTGCATGTGATGTTTATCTTATTTTTCTTAGTATGGCGGTAGCATTATAAGATGATCCCTTACAAAATTTCAGGGTACAAGTGTTCTCCCCGAGTATGCACCGTTGCGAAAGTTCGTCGTGCCGAGACACCATGTGATGATCGGGTGTGATAAGCTCTACGTTCAAATACAACGGGTGTAAGACAGTTTTGCACATGCAGAATACTCAGGTTAAACTTGACGAGCCTAGCATGTACAGACATGGCCTCAGAACACTGGAGATCGAAAGGTCGAGCGTGAATCATATAGTAGATATGATCAACATAAGATGGTCACCATTGAAAACTACTCCATCTCACGTGATGATCGGACATGGTTTAGTTGATTTGGATCACGTGATCATTTAGATAACTAGAGGGATGTCTATCTAAGTGGGAGTTCTTTAGTAATATGATCAATTGAACTTTAATTTATCATGAACATAGTCCTGATAATATTTGCAAATTATGTTGTAGATTAATAGCTTGCGTTATAGCTCCCCTATGTTTTTGATACGTTCCTAGAGAAAACTAAGTTGAAAGATGTTAGTAGCAATGATGCGGACTAGGTCCGTGATCTGAGGATTATCCTCATTGCTGCACAGAAGTATTATGTCCTTGATGCACTGCTAGGTGACAAACCTATTGCAGGAGCAGATGCAGACGTTATGAACGTTTGACAAGCTCGGTATGATGACTACTTGATAGTTTACTGCGCCATGCTTTACGGCTTATAACCCGGACTTCAAAAACGTTTTGAACGCCACGAAGCATATGAGATGTTCCAAGAGTTGAAATTAGTATTTCACACTCATGCCCGTGTCAAGAGGTATAAGACCTCTGAAAGTACTTTGCCTACAAGATGGAGGAGAATAGCTCAACCAGTGAGCATGTGCTCAGATTGTCTGGGTACTACAATTGCTTGAATCAAGTGGGAGTTAATCTTCTAGATAATATAGTAGTTCACAAAGTTCTCTAGTCACTATCACCAAGTTGGTAGAACTTCGTGATGAACTATAATATGCAAGGGATGACGAAAGTAATTCCTGAGGTCTTCGCGATGCTGAAATCGGCGAAGGTAGAAATCAAGAAAGAGCATCAAGTATTGATGGTTAACAAGACCACATGTTTCATGTAAAGGTCAAAGGGATAGAAGGGGAACTTCAAGAAGAATGACAAGCAAGTTGTCACTTCTGTGAAGAAACCCAAAGCTAAAATCAGGCCTGAAACTAAGTGCTTCTACTGCAAAGGAAATGGTCACCGGAAGTGGAACTACCCTAGATACTTGGCGGATAAGAAGGATGGCAAAGTGAACAAAGGTATATTTGATATACAGATTATTGATGTGTACTTTACTAGTGTTCATAGCAACCCCTAGGTATTTGATACCGGTTCAGTTGCTAAAATTAGTAACTCGAAACGAGAGTAGCAGAATGAACAGAGACTAGTTAAAGGTGAAGTGACGATGTGTGTTGGAAGTGGTTCCAAGATTGATATGGTCATCATCGCACACTCCCTATACTTTCAGGATTAGTGTAGAACCTAAATAATGTTATTTGGCATTTGCGTTGAGCATGAATATGATCTGATCGTATTTTTTGCAATACGGTTATTCATTTAAAGTCATAGAATAATTGTTATTCAGTTTACATGAATAAAACCTTCGATGGTCATACACCCAATGAAAAAAAGTTTGTTGGATCTTGATCGTAGTGATACACATATTGATAATACTGAAGCCAAAAGATGCAAGGTTAATAATGATAGTGCAACTTATTTGTGGCACTGCCGTTTAGGTCATATTGGTGTAAAGCGCATGAAGAAACTCCATAGTGATGGGCTTTTGGAATCACTTGATTATGAATCACTTGGTGCTTGCGAACCATGCCTCATGGGCAAGATGACTAAAATTCCGTCCTCCGGAACAATGGAGCGATCAACTAATTTGTTGGAAATCATACATACTGATGTATGTGGACCGATGAGTGTTGAGGCTCGCGGAGGGTATCATTATTTTCTAACCTTCACTGATGATTTGAGCAGATATGGGTATATCTACTTGATGAAGCACAAGTCTGAAAATTTGAAAAGTTCAAAGAATTTCAGAGTGAAGTAGAGAATCATCATAACAAGAAAATTAAGTTTCTACGATCTGATCGCGGAGGTGAATATTTGAGTTATGAGTTTGGTCTTCATTTAAAACAATGTGGAATAGTTTCACAGCTCACGCCACCCGGAACACCATAGTGTAATGGTGGGTCCGAACGTCGTAACCGTACTTTATTTAGATATGGTGATGCGGAGCATCCCAAGGTCATCTCCATGGACCCTCCATCACCTCACCAAGTGCCTCAAGGACCAATGACACGTGCTCGTGCTAGAGCTCCCGAGACCGAGGTGACATCCCTCCTATTCCAACTTCCATATGAATCTTGCGAGACATGGCTACTACCTCACGGATGTGTTTTGTGCGCTCAGGCGTGAAGAAGACCCCATTGGAGAGGTATGTGAAGATGGACAAGTCCCCAAGATCACGGACGGATTTTTGCATCGAGAAGGGCTGAAAGAGACTCTACAGGCTCCGGACGTCCGTCCCCTACCGGACGACCGGACACTCCTAGGCCCCGGACGTTCGACGTTCACCGGACGAGCGGCGACTCCCAGACGACCGGACGACCGGAGGCCACCGGACATCCGTGACACCCTTCACAGAACCGAAATCGCGGAAAATACCAGAAATCCTGGAGTTACCGGACGTTCGGCCTTTCCTGAGCGACCTGACGTCCGGTAACCTTCGGACGTCCGACCCGACGGCGACACCCCGTGTAATATATACTCGTTGGCTTCCATCCTTTAGAGGCAGCTTTTGAATAGCTCATCATAGACCTTAGTGGTTCCTCCCCTACGAGACCGCGGCCTCTTCGGAGAAGATCCACCTCGGATTCAAGACCTCATTCGTGGAGAAGATCCCAAGGGATAATTCAAGACCTCCTCCGGGAGAAGACTATGTTTGTACCACTGTTGTTCACTATGGATCGTGTAACTTGATGTGTATCGTGGATCTAGCACCTGTGTGACCATATTTGTGTTGATTTGAGTGTTTCCCCTCCTGTATTCCTCCGTGTTTTCCTTGTGTTCTCCGTGTTCATCGTGGGATACCCTCCTTTCGTGAAAGATCTGCCGATTAGGGTTCCACCCTACAACATCTTATGGTATCATGAGCATAGGTTGATCACGAATTTGGAGCCCCACACCTTGTTTTCTAGCTTGTTTTTGTTGTGTTCTTCCCAATTTCGAAAATTCCCCACAGAAATAGCCCCAAAGTTTTTTGTGATCTGTTGATTTGGCAAGATTTTGTTGAGTTTGTTCCATGGATTTGCTGCGCCACGAGTGGATCTAGCTTTTCCGCACCTTTTCACCGATTTTCCTTCGCAAATTTGGGAAAGTTTGACCAATTTGACCACGGATCATCAAACCCTAACCTAGACCTACCGGACGACCGACGTTCTACTAGACGTCCGGAACCCCGTGATGCACTGGACGTCCGTTAACCACCGGACGACCGACACCTCATCTACAGAAACTTCTACCAGATTTCCGACCCATACCGAACGTCCGGCGACCGGACGACCGGCGACCTACCGGACGTCCGACGAACCCTGACGAAGCTGAATTTCTTCAGTTTTGTTCCACCTTCCGCTACCACCTACCCTTTTCATACCACCACCACTTCCGCACCCACCATCGCTTAACTACTACGGTTTTGAAAATTTTGTCTCACTTTGCCTTGGATACTTGAGTTGTGGTTTCACCGTTTCCTTGGATGTTTCGGCTACCTTGGAACGGAACGACATCGACAACACCACCGCTCACCCTCGGCAAGGACGGTAACATCAACGACACCTTGTTCATTCTACCTTGCAATTGCATTGTCACCCTATGGACCATCTTTGCGTAGCTTTCCCATCGAGACTAGCCATTTGAGTATTGCCGGGCCACGACACTTGTGCACATTAGTGATAGTCATAGATATTGCATACTACATCATCATATCTCCGTGTGCCACAAGAGTGATCCGCATACACAATAGATACCTTGATCCGAGAAGCATGCATAAGTGCCCAAAGAAAGAGCTCACAAGCTTTTAAGCAAAAGAGCCACCCAAAGCTTATAAGCAAAAGGAAAATAGCATCATACGCCTTGCATCAAAAGAGATCATATGAGATAGCAATATCCCATCTTGTGCTCAAGCATCGGCTCATCATACACTCATAGTATAGTTGTGATAGATAGTCGTTACGTTTTGCCTCTTATAGGTTGTGCACAAGTGCGTATCCGCCTATTAAGCAATCGGTTAGCGTCTCTCTGGTGTTGTGCAACACGAGCATTTTCCATGGATTACACATTTTCGCTCACCCTTGGTTGCACAACCACATTTATCTATCCGTGCGTGTGTTCCGTGTGTTTCTTTGCTAGTGATCTACTTGTTGCATGAGCAAATTGTGAATCATTTTCAACATCTTTGAGTCAGTTTGACAATTGCATTGAATTTATGCCACCATCCTAACCAAGCTCCTCTCAAAGCTTTACTTGTGTAGGTGTGAGAATCGACACGAAGTGGTACCAATAGTGCTATTTCCGGGTTACATTATTGAGTGATCATTGATCCATTTTCAACTTCGGTTAAGGTACATATGGTATTGTCTTCTCCTTTCTCCCACTCACATACTTGCTTGTGATGATGGATAGGCCAAGTACATCTTCGAACCCGATCTTCGATGATCCTCAAGAATCGAACAACTACGTCACCAAACTACATCTCTTCGATGTCCAACGAGCTCTCCATCAAGAAAGCAAAGCTATGCGAGAGTACATTGAGCAAGTCGCCGCCGACGCACGACAATTTGAAGCAAGAACAAGAGAGAAATTCGACATCATCAACACCAACATGTCTACCCAATTTGACGAGCTCCGGACTTTGATAGTCAACCGACATTCTTCTTCCACATCTTCTCAAAGAAGAAGCCGTTCAAGTTGACATACCGACTCCACAGATGGCTCAAGTACCCCTACATCAAACACTCTTCGTCAAGCCGCACGTCACGCTCGACATGACAACCGGAACCCACTTCATGACAAGAGTTCACAAGAGCTATTTGAAGAGCAAGAAAGTCGACATCGCCAAAACCAAGCCACACTTGAGCAAGCACAAGAACGGCAACGACTACGCCAACTACAACAAGAGCGAGCGCGTCAACATCAAGAAGAACAAGATGCCGAAGCTCATCGTCAAGCACAACAACACCGTGAAGCTCAAGCTCTTGAGGGGCAACGAGCATTACATGATTCACATCGCAATGTGGCAGCTCGCACTCGACACACTCGTCAAGAAGAGGATTTCCTTCACGATGAGATGCAAGAGAGGCGCCACCAAGCAAGAATGCAAGAAGAAGTTCCCCCTCAAGCGCGACAAGAGCAACAACCTCAACAAGAACAACAAGCTCGGCAATTACACCATGACAATGGACATCTACTCCGACAAGAGCAACGTGAGATTTCCAATCGTCCCAATCAAGACCGCCCTCCCAATAGGCAAGAAAACAATGAAGAGCATCGCTATGGAAAGCTTAAGTTCACCATGCCAAAGTTTTCCGGAAGCATTGATCCCGAAGACAACCTCTCATGGGCATTGAAGGTTGACAAGATCTTTCGCCTTCACAACTTCGATGAAGAAAAGAAGATTGCAATGGCCTTCCTTGAGTTCCAAGACTATGTTCTCATTTGGAGGGAGCAAATAATAGAGAGACGAGAAGCAAAAGGCGAACCTCCTATCACCACTTGGGCTCAAATGAAGGAAGTCATGAGAGCACGCTTTGTGCCAACACAATACAACCGTGACTTGTTCAAGAAGCTACAACTCCTCAAGCAATGTACCAAGTCCGTTGAAGAGTAGTACAAGGATATGGAGATTGCCATGATAAGAGCCAACATCACGGAAGATGAAGAGCAAACAATGACGAGATTCTTGAATGGACTCGAATATCCTATCAAGAAGATTGCGGACTTTCAACCATACACCAATCTCCTCGAGCTAGTACACCAAGCAACTAAAGCGGAGTGACAAGTTCAAGAGGACTACAAGTACTCCAAGTTCAACTCCAAGAACTTCGGCTCCTACAATCAAGCTTCAACGACTTCGGCTACTCCTACCTCTACCAAGCCATCTACAAACTTCGGCAACAAGTCAAGCTAAAAGAATGCGACTACATCGAGTCGTCCACCTTCTATCAACAACTTCAAGCCAAGAGCTTCATCATCTACAACTCCAACGGAGGACAACTCCAAGACGAGTTCCATCAAATGCTTCAAGTGCCAAGGACGAGGCCACAAATCATTTGAGTGCAAGACCGTTCGCACCATGATCATCAATGATGACGGATCTTATGACTCAATGAGCGACGATGAGATGGAAGCCATTGAGCATGTAGCTATGCGTCGACAAGTGAATGAAGAAGAAGACAATCAAGTGTTTTGCGACAATGACTTAAGTCCCAATCTTGTTGTCTCCAAGGTCTTGACACTCCAACATCAACAAGATGACGACCAACGGTGTCATATCTTCCATACCAAGGCCGACATCAATGGACGCTCCGTCAAGGTCATCATCGATGGAGGAAGTTGTCACAACTTGGCAAGCGAAGAGCTAAGCGACAAGCTTCAATTGGCCAAGACAAAGCACCCTCATCCCTACAAGGTCCAATGGCTTAACGACGCCGGAATTCTTCGAGTCGAGCACACCGTTCAAGTCTCCTTCAAGATAGGCGCCTACGAGGACACACTTGAGTGTGATGTGATCCCCATATCCGCGTGCCACCTTATTCTTGGACGACCATGGCAATATGATCGTGGAGTCACACACAATGGACAGACCAATCACTATAGCTTCAAGATAAAGGGCAAGGAGTCGTGCTACGACCAATGTCTCCAAGTCAAGTAGCCACCGACAAACACTTACCTACCAACCATCGTGGATAGAATGGTGAGAGAGTGAGCCACCAAAAGGAGAGTGAGAGCCTCAAGCCAAATATGAGCGACTCCACGATGACCGACAAGAAGCAACTAGTGCTATTTGCCACCAAAAGTGAGATGAGAGAAGTGTGTGAGGACCCATCGAGTGTCTTTCACCTTGTGCTTTTATGCAAAGGGGAAGCCAAACCTACTAACACTTCACCACCTCCACCTTTAGTGTTGTCTCAATTGTTGTAGGAATTCACGGACGTCTTTCCCGATGAGCTACCTCCGGGTCTACCTCCACTTCGCGGAATCGAATACCGCATTGACCTCATACCCGGTGCACCACTTCCAAACAAGGCTCCTTACCGCATCAACCCCGAGGAAACCAAGGAGATACAAAGGCAAGTGCAACAACTCATCGACAAAGGTCATGTACGTGAAAGCTTAAGCCCTTGTGCCATTCCGGTTATTCTCGTGCCTAAGAAAGATGGAAGTTTTCACATGTGCTCCGATTGTCGCCCTATAAATGATATCACCATTAGATACCATTATCCTATCCCACGCTTAGACGACATGCTTGATGAATTATGTGGTGCCACCATCTTTTCGAAAATTGATCTTAAAAGTGGTTACTACCAAATTCGCATTCAAGAGGGTGATGAGTGGAAAACGGCTTTCAAAACCAAGTTTGGGTTATATGAGTGGCTTGTCAGGCATATGGGTTTATCGGAAGCACCCGGTTCATTTATGCGTCTTATGCATTCTGTTCTACGACCCTACATAGGCGTCTTTGTAGTGGTTTACTTTGATGACATCCTCATTTTTAGCAAGTCGCTTGAGGACCATGTGACACACATCCGTATGGTTTTACAAACCCTTCGGAAAGAGCGCTTATATGCTAACATGGAAAAATGCACTTTTGGCTTTGATAAGGTCGTCTTCCTAGAATTTGTCGTTTCTTAACAAGGTGTTCACGTTGATGAAACTAAAATTGAAGCAATTAAAACTTGGCCTCAACCAACGAATCTCATGCAAGTGCGTAGTTTCCTTGGTCTAGCTGGTTTCTACCGACATTTTGTGAAGGACTTTAGCACTATTTCTATGCCTCTACACGCCTTGAGCAAGAAGAATGCACCCTTCATTTGGGGTCCTTCACAAGACACCGCGTTCAATGAGCTAAAAAGCTTGCTTACATACGCACCACTTCTAGCCCTACCAAACTTTGATAAACCGTTTGAGATCCATTGTGACGCTAGTGGTACCGGCATAGGTGGCGTGCTCATGCAAGAAAAGCACCCAATTGCATATTTTAGCGAGAAGCTATCCGGAGCGCAACTTAACTACCCCATTTATGACAAAGAGCTTTATGCCTTGGTGAGAGTTTTACGTGTTTGGGAACATTATCTTAGACCTCATGAATTCATTCTTCATACGAACCATGAGACTCTCAAGTATCTCAAGGGTCAAACTAAGTTGAACAAGCGTCATGCTAAGTGGAGTGAGTTCATTGAGTCGTTTCCCTATGTCATTAAATACATCAAAGGCAAAGAGAATCTTGTGGCGGATGCGCTTTCACGCAAATGCATGCTTGTTACACAACTTGAGTTGAATGTTATTGGCTTTGAGCACATAAAAGATTTATATGAGCATGATCCTTTCTTTGCACATCCTTATGCTAAGTGCTTGACTCACACATCTTGGGAATGCTACTACATAAATGATGGATATCTTATGAGAGCTAACAAACTTTGCATTCCCGAGTCTTCGCTTCGTTTGCTCCTTTTGCAGGAATCTCATGGAGGAGGACTCATGGGAAACTTTGGACGCGACAAGACATTTGCTATGCTCTCAAAGAACTACTTTTGGCCCAAGATGCTCTGTGACGTCTCACGCCTCACCAACCGTTGTTCTACATGCCGCAAAGCTAAGTCAAAAGCTCAATCTCATGGTCTTTACATGCCACTTCCTATTCCATACCATCCATGGGAAGACATAAGCATGGACTTTGTACTTGGATTGCCTAGGACTCAAAATGGCAAAGATTCCGTGTTTGTTGTCGTGGATAGATTCTCTAAAATGGCTCATTTCATTCCTTGTCACAAGATCGACGATGCTTCATATGTCGCAAATCTCTTTTGTAGGGAGATCATTAGTCTACATCGAGTACCCAAGACGATCGTGTCGGACCAGGACGTCAAGTTCTTGAGCTACTTTTGGAAGACTCTATGCGCCAAACTCGGCAACAAGCTACTCTTCTCTTCGGCATATCATCCAAAAACCGACGGCCAAACGGAGGTGACGAACCGCACACTTTCGACGCTTCTTCGCGTGTTGATCAAGAAGAACATCAAGGAATGGGAGCAATGCTTGCCCATCGCCGAGTACGCCTACAACCGCGCAAGACATTCGACTACCGGCAAGTCCCCTTTCGAGGTCGTCTACGGCTTCAACCCGTTGTCCCCATTGGACATCCTACCTCTACCTCTACAAGAGCGCACGAACATGGACGCAAGTGCACGTGCGAGCTATCTCAAGAAGGTGCATGAAGATACAAGGGCAATGATCGAGCGACAGGTCCATCGTCTCACCACCAAGCTCAACGTCAACAAGGCACCAATGGTGTTCCAACCGGGAGATCTTGTTTGGCTTCATCTTTGCAAGGACCATTTCCCACATGAGCGCAAGTCCAAACTACTACCTCGCGCCGACGGACCCTTCAAGGTGCTAGCACGCTACAACAACAACGCCTACAAGATCGACATCCCACGAGACAAGTACAACGTGAGCAATGCCTTCAACGTCAAGGATCTATCCCCTTACCATGGTGATGAAGATTTTGATCTGAGGTCGGATCTTTCCCAAGGGAGGGGAGATGATGCGGAGCATCCCAAGGTCATCCCCATGGACCCTCCATCGCCTCACCAAGTGCCTCAAGGACCAATGACATGTGCTCGTGCTAGAGCTCTCGAGACCGAGGTGACATCTATCCTATTCCAACTTCCATATGAATCTTGCGAGACATGGCTACTACCTCAGACGGATGCGTTTTGTGTGCTCAAGTGTGAAGATGACACCATTGGAGAGGTATGTGAAGATGGACAAGTCCCTAAGATCACGGACGGAGTCTTGCATCGAGAAGGGCTGAAAGAGACTCTACAGGCTCCGGACGTCCGTCCCCTATCAGACGACCGGACACTCCCAGGCCCCGGACGTCCGACGTTCACCGGACGACCGGCGACTCCCAGATGACCGGACGACCGGAGGCTACCGGACATCCGTGCACCCTTCACAGAACCGAAATCGAGGAAAATACCGGAAATCCGGGAGTTACCGGACGTCCGGCCTTTCCTGAGTGACCGGATGTCCGGTAACCCTCGGACGTCCGACCCGACGGCGACACCCCGTGTTATATATACTCGTTGACTTCCATCCTTTAGAGGCAGCTTTTGGATAGCTCATCATAGACCTTAGTGGTTCCTCTCCTACGAGACCGCGGCCTCTTCGGAGAAGATCCACCTCGGATTCAAGACCTCCGTCGTGGAGAAGATCCCAAGGGATAATTCAAGACCTCCTCCGGGAGAAGACTATCTTTGTACCACCGTTGTTGACTATGGATAGTGTAACTTGATGTGTATCGTGGATCTCGCACCAGTGTGACCATATTTGTGTTGATTTGAGTGTTTCCCCTCGTGTATTCCTCTGTGTTTTCCTTGTGTTCTCCGTGTTCATCGTGGGATACCCTCATTTCGTGAAAGATCTGCCGATTAGGGTTCCACCCTACATCATATGGTGTGATCTATGACGTATCTTACCGATTTACCACTATTGTTTTGGGTTATGCATTAGAGACAACCGCATTCACGTTAAATAAGGGCACCATCTAAATCCGTTGAGACGACGCCTTATGAACTGTGGTTTGGCAAGAAACCAAAGTTGCTGTTTCTTAAAGTTTGGGGCAGCGATGCTTATGTGAAAAAGTTTCAACCTGATAAGCTCGAACCCAAATCGGAGAAATGTGTCTTCATAGGATACCCAAAGGAAACTATTGGGTACACCTTCTATCACAGATCCAAAGGCAAGATATTCATTGCTAAAAATGGATACTTTTTAGAGAAGGAGTTTCTCTCAAAAGAAGTGAGTGGGAGGAAAGTGGGACTTAATGAGGTAATTGTACCTTCTCCCGAATTGGAAAGTATTACATCACAGAAACTAGTTCGAGTGATTCCTACACCAATCAGTGAGGAAGCTAATGATGATGATCATGAAACTTCAGATCAAGTTACTACTAAACCTCGTAGGTCAACCAGAGTGTGTTCCTCACCAGAGTAGTATGGTAACCCTGTTCTGGAAGTCATGTTACTAGACCATGATGAACCTACAAACTATGAGGAAGCAATGATGAGCCCAGATTCTGCAAAATGGCTTGAGGCCATGAAATCTGAGATGGGATCCATGTATGAGAACAAAGTGTGGACTTCGATTGACTTGTCCGATGATCGGCAATCCATTGAAAATAAATGGATCTTCAAGAGGAAGACCGATGCCGACGGTAATGTTACTGTCTACAAAGCTCGACTTGTTGGGAAAGGTCTTCGACAAGTTCAAGGAGTTGACTACGATGAGACTTTCTCACCCGTAGCGATGCTTAAAGTCTGTCCAAATCATGTTAGGAATTGCCGCATTTTATGATTATGAAATCTGGCAAATGGATGTCAAAACTGCATTCCTAAATGGATACCTCAAAGAGGTGTTGTATATGATGAAACCAGAAGGTTTTTGTCGATCCTAAAGGTGCTAACAAAGTGTGCAAGCTCCAGCGATCCATCTATGGACTGGTGCAAGCATCTCAGAGTTGGAATATACGCTTTGATGAGGTGATCAAAGCATATGGTTTTATACAGACTTGCGGTGAAGCCTGTATTTACAAGAAAGTGAGTGGGAGCACTACAACCTTTCTGATAAGTATATATGAATGACCTATTGCCGATCAGAAATGATGTAGAATCTTCTGGAAATCATAAAGTAGTGTTTGAAAGGAATTTTTCAAAGAAAGACCTCGGTGAAGCTGCTTACATATTGGGGACCAAGATCTATAGAGATAGATTAAAACTCTTGATAAGTTTTTCAATGATTACATACCTTAATAAGATTTTGAAGAAGTTCAAAATGGATCAGTCAAAGGAGTTCTTGCCTGAGTTGTAAGGTATGAAAGTTGAGTAAATACTCAAAACCTGACCACGACAGAAGATAGAAAAAGAATGAAAGTCATTCCCTATGCCTCAGCCATAGGTTCTATAAAGTATGGCATGCTATGTACCAAACCTGTTGTGTACCTTGCCATGAGTTTGGCAAGGAGGTACAATAGTGATCCAGGAGTAGATCACTAGACATCGGTCAAAAATTATCCTTAGTTACTGGATGACTAAGGAAATGTTTCTCAATTATGGAAGTGATAAAGAGTTCGTCGTAAAGAGTTACGCCAATGCAAGCTTTACACTAATCCAGATGACTCTAAGTATCAATCTGGATGCGTATTGAAAGTGGGAGCAATAAGCTAGAGTAGCTCCATGCAGAGCATTGTAGACATAGAAATTTGCGAAATACATACGGATCTGAATGTAACAGACCCGCTGACTAAACTTCTCGCACGAAGCAAAACATGATCACACCTTAGTACTCTTTTGGGTGTTAATCACATAGGCGATGTGAACTAGAATGTTGACTCAAGTAAACCTTTTGGGTATTAGTCACATGGCGATGTGAACTATGGGTGTTATTCATATAACGATGTGAACTATTGGTATTAAATCACATGGCGATGTGAACTAGATTATTGACTCTAGTGCAAGTGGGAGACTGAAGGGAATATGCCCTAGAGGCAATAATAAAGTTTTTATTTATATTTCCTTATATCATGATAAACGTTTATTATTCATGCTAGAATTGTATTAACCAGAAACTTAGTACATGTGTGAATACATAGACAAAACAGAGTGTCCCTAGTATGCCTCTACTAGACTAGCTCATTTATCAAAGATGGTTATGTTTCCTAGCCATAGACATGAGTTGTCATTTGATCAATGGGATCACATCATTAGGAGAATGATGTGATGGACAAGACCCATCCGTTAGCTTAGCAACTTGATCATTTAGTTTTATTGCTATTGCTTTCTTCATAACTTATACATGTTCCTATGACTATGAGATTATGGAACTCCCGTATACCGGAGGAACACCTTGTGTCCTATCAAACGTCACAACGTAACTGGGTGATTATAAAGATGCTCTACAGGTGTCTCTGAAGGTGTTCGTGGTGTTGGCATATATAAAGAATAGGATTTGTCACTCCGAGTGTCGGAGAGGTATCTGTGGGCCCTCTCGGTAATACACATCATAATAAGCCTTGCAAGACAATGACTAATGAGTTAGTCACGAGATGATGTATTACGAAACGAGTAAAGAGACTTGCCGATAACGAGATTGAACTAGGTATTTAGATACCGACGATCAAATCTCAGGCAAGTAACATACCGATGACAAAGGGAACGACGTATGTTGTTATGCGGTTTGACCGATAAAGATCTTCGTAGAATATGTAGGAGCCAATATGAGCATCCAGGTTCCACTATTGGTTATTGTCTAGAGATGAGTCTCGTTCATGTCTACATAGTTCTCGAACCCGTAGGGTCCGCACGCTTAACGTTCGATGACGATCATTATTATGAGTTTATGAGTTTTGATGTATCGAAGGTAGTTCGGAGTCCCGGATGAGATCACGGACATGACGAGGAGTCTCGGAATGTCTGAGACATAAAGATTAATATATTGGACGACTATATTCGGACACCGGAAGTGTTCCGGGTGTTATCGTATAAATCCGGAGTGCCGGAGGGGGTTACCGAAACCCCCGAGGTAGTATGGGCCCTAGTGGGCCTTGTGGAAATAGAGAGACGCAGCCGATAGGGCTGGCCGCACCCTCCCCCTAAGAATCCTAGTTGGACTAGGAAAGGGGGGAGGCGCCCCTCTTCTTCCTTCTCCTCTCGTCCTTCCTTTCCTACTCCTAGTAGGAATAGGAAGGGGGATTCCTATTCCTACTAGGAGTAGGAATCCTACTCCTGGCGCGCCATACTTGGCCAGCCGCACCTCTCCCTTGCTCCTTTATATACGGGGGCAGGGGCACCCAAAGACACACAAGAAACATTGTTCTAGCCGTGTGCGGTGCCCCCCTCCATAGAAACACACCTTGGTCATACCGTTGTAGTGGTTAGTCGAAGCCCTGCGCCGGTAGCTTCATCATCTTCATCACCACGCCGTCGTGCTAACGAAACTCTCCCGTGAAGCTCAACTGGATCAAGAGCTCATGGGACGTCATCGAGCTGAACTTGTGCTGAACGTGGAGGTGTCGTACGTTCGGTGCTTGATCGGTTAGATCGCGAAGACGTTCGAATACATCAACCGCGTCACTATACGCTTCCGCTCTCCATCTAAGAGGGTATGTAGACACACTCTCCCCTCTCGTTGCTATGCATCTAGTAGATAGATCTTGCATGATCGCAGGATTTTTTTAAATACTACGTTCCCCAACAAGTCCCGCCTAACACCTTTGTGGAAAGGCTGTTCAAGCCATCTGTGGTATGGTAGGACGAGAGCAAAGACGCTAACACAGACCTGATCACACCCGGAGTAGCCGAGCATAATGCAGATATCACCGGGGATCCGGATCCGGAAATAACACCTTCAACTCAAGAGATCATGGCCGTAATCGCTCCTTGGACCGACCAATTCCTAGCCTACCTTAATAGGCAAGAGCTACCTGATGGTCAAAACGAGGCCCGTCGCATAGTTCGGCGTTCTAAAGCATACAAAGTTCATGAAGGTGAACTGTACTAGAAAAGCACTACTGGTGTTCTCCAAAGATGTATCTCTGAAGAGGAGGGACGACAACTTTTGGCAGAAATACATGCTAGTTTGGGCGGCCATCACACCGTGATACGTCCATTTTGCATCATGTTTTCTTGCTGTTATTTATGTTGTTATTATGCATAATAATGCTTTTTAGAGTAATTCTAATGCCTTTTCTCTCATAATTTGCAAGGAATGCATCAAGGGGGAGAATTCCGGCAGCTGGAAATCCGGACCTGAAAAAGCTACGTCAGGCCACCTATTCTACGCAACTCCAAACAAACTGAAACTCCACGGATATTTTTTATAAAATATAAAAAAATACTGGAGCTAATAACCACCAGAGGGGGCCCAGCACTTGGGCACAACCCACCTGGGCACGCCAGGCCCCCCAGGCGCCCCCTGGTGGGTTGTGCTCACCCAGTCCCATCTCCGGTGCCCATCTTCTGGTATATAAGCCCTTCTGGCCTATAAAAAAATAAGGACAAGACTTTTCAGGATGAAGCGCCGCCGTCTCGAGGCGGAACTTGGGCCGGAGCACTTTTGCCCTCCGGCGGAGCAATTTCGCCAGGGGAAGTTCCCTCCCGGAGGGGGAAATCATTGTCATCATCATCACCAACAACTCTCCCATCTTGGGGAGGCCTAGCTTCATCAACATCTTCAACATCACCATCTCATCTCAAACCCTAGTTCAGCTCTTGAGTTCAGTCTTGTTATAGGAACTATAGATTGGTGCTTGTGGGTGACTAGTAGTGTCGATTATATCTTGTAGTTGATTACTGTATGGTTTATTTGGTGGAAGATTATATGTTTAGATCCATTATACTATTTAATACCCCTCCGATCCTGAGCATGTTTATCACTTGTGAGTAGTTACCTTTGTTCTTGAGGTCACGGGAGAAATCATGTTGTAAGTAATCATGTGAATTTGATATGTGTTCGATATTTTGATAGTATGTATGTTGTGATTCCCTTAGTGGTGTCATGTGAACGTCGACTACATGACACTTCACCATATTTGGGACTAAGGGAATGCATTGTGGAGTAGTAATTAGATGGTGGGTTGCAAGAGTGACAGAAGCTTAAACCCTAGTTTATGCGCTATTCCGTAAGGGACCGATTGGGTCCAAAATTTAATGCTATGGTTAGAATTTATTCTTAATACTTTTCTCGTAGTTGCAGATGCTTGCGGGAGGGTTAATCATAAGTAGGAGGCTTGTTCAAGTAAGAACAGCACCTAAGCACCGATCCACCCACATATCAAATTATCAAAGTAGCGAACACGAATTGAACCAACATGATGAAAGTGACTAGATGAAATTCCCGTGTACCCTCAAGAACGCTTTGCTTATTATAAGAGACTGTTTTGGCATGTCCTTTGCCTCAAAAGGATTGGGCTACCTTGCTGCACTTTTGCTACTACTCTCGTTACTTGCGCATTACAGAATTATCTCGCTATCAAACTACTCTGCTAATTACAATTTCAGCACTTGCAGATACTACCTTCACTACAAACAAAAGACACATCCGTGACATTTTGGGCTGAACGAAACTTTTTTCTGTCATACTTATGACACTTCTATGACAATAATTGTGACAAAACATGGTATCATCATCGATGTGGTGGGGTCCTACTTCTATTTCAAAAAATCATGACAGAAAATTGGCTTTTTGTCCCGGGCGGGCCGGAGACGCAGCTGCATGACATTCTTTGGGCCGTCCAGGACGGAAAAAACTATGGTAGAAGCAAGGGCGAGGAAAATATCGGGGTGTTCCCGGTTACGGTGGGTGGTCAGGGCCGAGCGATGCGCGTTTCTCTCGTACGCGCACGTGCGTGGGTGCGAGGCGTTGGGCTCTAACTAAACCCGAGCGAGGCGTTGGGCTCTAACTGAATCCGAGCGATTTGTGGCACCCCGGCTCAGAGGAACCGAAACGCCCCGTATTCCAGCCCAAAGATCGAGGAGAAGTCTTCTGGAATCGGCACTGCTTAGCATAGAACAAACCAGCTTTCCATTACAACACGAATATGGATACAAGGTCTCCCATATTACAATGAATAACACTAACACGACGACATTACGCCAACCACAGTTTCTCTATGCAAGCAGCATAACAACTCGAGGTAGCGGAACCTCTATTGGCAGCGGAACAACGAACGGCGATGATGGACTACAATCCGCAGGGACTCTGGCTGGAACGTTTGTCCTAGCTCACGAACACCGGAACCACATCAAAACAAGCAAGCAATACAGGCATGACCTGCAAACTGGCATGACACACCAAGTCAGTACATTGAATGTACTTCCAAGCTCACAATAAACCAAAAGCATTCAAGACAAACAACAGCATGGCATTAGCAGGTTAATTCAAACATGAGCATGATACTAACAGAACAACATGGCATGCACAACTGAACATCATACAACTAGAACAAGCATAGCATGAACATACAAACATGATGATGCTACATGCAAGATGCTGATACTAACATGCACCAACTTACTCAGCTCGGGTTACCTCGTAACCATGATATGCACAAACTTACCAACACGGACATCACACGATCATCTCAGGATCAAATCAAGCTTGGTATAAACAATACCGTAGTAATCATTAAACGACCACAAGGAGCTTGATCTTTACCATTGATTCTCGCACAACATCACAAATATCCAACAACTCGGTATCCTCGATACCACGGGGATCATTCCGGGGATCACAACCATGACCAACACTTGGTCTCCAACGGTGATCTTTCCAGCGATCACCACCAACTAATCATCATCGAACCGGGGTTGTTATTAAGCACATTATTATTTTTATTACTGTTGACTCACGGTGGGACTGACACGAACTAGGCCCTTATCCGCGGGCACGACTATCGATAGATTTAGACACACACACACACACACACACACACTCTGTAGAGGTAGCACACTGTACCCACACCATAGAACCGATGGCCTCGCACTCCCATTCCGGTGGACCAACAACGTTCCGACAAAACCGTCCTACTGCCATGACACTCTCCCGGTCACTCCGACTCATTCCCCACTGGGCTAGTCCTGGGTGGCCCCGTGTCTACCAAAGACACAACGACCACGTCATGGCCAAAACATAAACGGTCCCAAACGGGGACCCAGATCCATAATAACAACAATGGGCACACAAGGTTATGTCCGCCTACCTGATCAGGGTAGCGCGCGCCCATAATCTTCCCTCGTTGGAGGCACCGGCGAGGGGCACGACAATAGACCCAGTTAGGGCCTTCCCAAAAAAGGCAAGTGTGGTTGCACTGGTCAGGTCGATTTGGTGGCACCATGACTCAGCCAACAGTTGTTCAAGTTCATTATTATCCTGTTAAACTTGAATGCAATAAGCTGAGTCATCATAAAATAACATGATGCAACTATAATGCATGAACATGATATCAACATAAGCATGGCGGTGCACATAATCATTGAGCATAACCACAATGAAATATTTAACCAAAGGACTATGGCATACTGACGAGCATGAATATCACAAGTATAACGCTACTCATGGCATACATGACTACTAGCATCATAAATAAATACCATGCAAGAACATGCTAGCATCAACAATATACACCATGCAAGAACATGGCAAGAACACTACCAAGTACACATGTAACTGACTAGTTGCAACGAAACATGCATATCATGCTACAACAAGCATGCATCAAGACTACTACTGGCATGTACTTCTACTACCAAGCATAACATGTTAACATGATAATAACAAGTAGTACCAGATAACAAGAATCATCAGATTGTAGCATCACAGTGAACAAGAAGCCACGAGAATAACCGAAACAACGACAGCAGTAGCAAACGAGCAGAAAGGTAACAAGCAAACTTTTATTAAATATTCAAGTGGAAACCATGGCTACTGCATGACTATCATGAAAGTGGTTATTGTGGCTTTCCTGGGGATGAAGAAGGCACCGGGAAGAAGTGCGGTGAAGCTATGAAAAGATTTACCGGAAACAGTTCTCTCCCGGAGGGGCTGTTTATGTGCAAGGGCAAAATGGTCATTTTCATAGTGTCAAACCATAGTAAGAATGAAACCAACAGAACGGGTTCGATGAAATGAAGACGCGGGCTTTGGAATCATCTCATTTGGAGTTGCGGTTAAAAAGATATGAAGGGTTGAAGTTCAGGGACTTTTCTGCAAAAATATCGTCACAAACAAGTCCCAGAGTGGATAAGGCAGAAGCGCAAAGTTAGAAATATGATTTCTGTTTAAGAAAATGCATTCTGGGCTGAAACAGAGAGGAAATACGCTTTCTGAGAAGAGGAAACGTATTTTGAGCTGAAACAGAACGAAACTATGCTTTCCAGCTGGGAAGACGTATTTCGAGGAATACGCCCCCACTTATCCAGCGTGGCAAGGTGGGGCCAGGCGGCTTAGAGACTTACAGGTGGGGTCCGCCATATCCATCTCTCTCTCCTGGCTCCTCCTTCCTCCTCCCGACGCGCGCTGAGGCAGAGGCGAGGCCGGCCGCCCCGACGATGATCGCCGGCGACTCCGGCCACCATAGGCGGCGCTCGACCTACCCACGTGCCCAGGGCGACGAGGCCGACCCGCTCCAGGAAATAACGGACCTGGAGGAGGGAGGGGTTGAGAGCAGCAAGCACTCCAGCGGAGGGGGCTTCGGGTGGGGATGGGACTCGAGGCCATAGCGGCTCCGGTGAAGGGAAAAGGGCATGGGGATGGTCGTCGGCGTGGTGGGGTTCTACTAGTGGTGGTAGAAGGAGGGGAGGAGCTCGGGGCTGCTCGGATTTGAGCAGAGCCCGACGGCGGCCATGGCGGCGATGGGCAGCGGGGAGAGGTCCTCCGGCTCGGCTGACTGATTGGGGAGGGAGCTGGGAGTGAGGGGAGGCCGATGGTGAGGAAAGGGGGGGGGGGCTCAGGTGGCCTTAAATAGCCGGGGCGAGGACATGTCACGCTGGCGTCGCCACGGACACGCGGCCGGTGCCGCGGACGCGTGTGCATGTGCATGGGCTCATCGGGAAGGCGACGGGGAGACGCAGGGACGAGCCCACGGGGCAGAGGCGGCCAACGGAGCACGTGGAGTATGACGATGATGACGACGACGAACAAAGCCAAATCACCACTGTGCTCTCGTGGGCGCGCGGCGGTTTGCATCGGTGAGGAAGCAAACAGAGGGGGAGAGGGGTCCAGGAGGACAGCGACGACGCGGGGAACATGAGGGACATGCCCTTATCGCTGAGGCGCTGAGCAGAGGAGGGGCCCGAGCAAGAAGCCGTCCAGCTCACGTCCATGGCATGCTAGAGAGCTGGTCACCGCGTGAGCTGGAGAGGAGAAGATGCCAAGGCTATAAAATGATGTCTAGTGGTAAGTTTAAACAAGGTAGATTCCTTCTGCGGTGGTAGCTCGATGAAAGGCTCTATGGTTAAACTATAAGTAAGCTCTGATTGTTACTGCATCTAACTGAACCATGATGCAGTGATCACCATAGGTGAGATTAGAGCCAACCAGAATGTCTAGGGAGTTTAGGTTAGGAAGGACTACTCTCTTGGTAAGTTTGAGGTGATTTGGACCAATATTTGTTGCTTCACAACTGCATAATTTGGTCCAGAAACAAGATGATGAAGTAGCACTCACTTTGAGTAACCAATAGAGCTGAAATTTGGCAAGGCTTGGTCATTAGGACATATAGAAATGCTGTAAAAATTACATGCCATTTAGACTTGCCAAAATGGTACTTCCTTCAAAAACATCTCCAATGACCAGAAACTTGCAAAAATTCTAGAGGAATGATGGCTTGATGAACCATGCCCAAAATGGGTGGAGGTGAGTTATATGGATAATAGAAGGCCTAGAAAAATTAGCAGCCATAATGGAGCAAGATAAAATATACTTGCTTCACAAACTGAAATTTTGGACAGAATCAAAGAATTGAAGATGAGCTCCCATGGTGTCATGACATGAGCTCTACTTTGGTGGAGAGCTATGATATGATGATATGAGGGATCATGCAAAATAGCAACTCATTTGGATATGTCTAGCTTGCACCTCCTTCACAAAACTTCTTTCTGGATAGAAACTTTGGAAAAATCATAATTAAATAATTACTAGGCAAATGAAGTTGCATTTTGGTATGTGGCAATGATATGGACAGGAAAAGGTGTCCAAGGAGTTTGAGGTCAATTGGCAAAAGGAAAATAGCACTTGGTTCACAATGTGCCATTTAGTGCAGAATAGGAAAAAGAATATTGGAGGATTAGTTTTTAACATGGCAATGAAAAGTTTTGCCATATTTGATGAAGATATGACCCAAAAAAATTATGAGAATTTATTTGGGAATTTTAGGAGTGATAGAAATATAGATTGCTTCCCAACCTAGGGTAGACAGGATTATTCCTTTAATAGAAAAATGAATATTCCCTAGAAAAAGAATATTGAGGTTGGTCCAATATGGAAATGGCAAGGTCTAGGGATAGATATGAGGATGACAAGCCACTCTGGAAAGAAAGAAGAGGTCATCTTCTTCAGTTTCCAAACCACATAGCCACGGAAAAAAAACTCAGGGAAAAATCTCAGAAAAACAAAAGAAAAAGAAAGGGCCAAAAATCAGGCTGTGACAACTCTTCCCCCCTTAAAGAAATTTCGTCCTCGAGATTTGGTTGCTCAGGGAATAAGTATAATATACTGACTTAAGGAAACTGTTTCCAACTCGGGTATACTTTTTCCTTTATTGATTCTTCCCATTAAATTTCATATGACTGTCTGTCTGGCTCGGGATGGTTTGTTTTACTGTACCCATATGTAGACAGATCTTACCTCACATGTTCAAGCTGATGCTGGCTCCAATTATTTTTATACTGGCTGACTCGGCTGAGTGTGATCGATTATTATGACTGAAATATATGTCCGTCTCACAAGTCCAAGAGTGATCTCCGATTGATGTGTCATCCAGCACCAGCAACCTTTCATGAAATTGTGAACACATTTTTCCTGGTGGACACCCAATCTTTTCTCCTTGAATTGGGTTTCTCCACCAAATGTGGGTCCTCTAGGTTTAAAATAGTGAGGTAGCTCATAACCGTTCACCTGACGTATTGTGACTTCTTGCAGGAGTTTCTGAATCATCTTAACTGGTTCCACTGTCTTGACTGTCAGATCTGTACCAATTATTTTACTGACTCTTGTCGTGGCCAACATAAAGGGATATGACCTTGTAGGATAATATTCACAGATTGGACCGACGGTGGAGGGCTTGGCCATATCTCTTAATTCTTCGCGTGACCATGAGTTCTGTCAGGGGAATTATTTTAACAGGCGTATCTTTATCCTTATCCCCTGGCAGGTAACATTTCTTCAATGACAGATTTATCGTCTTTCAAGTTTTAATCACCGGGAAATGATCAACTGAACCCTTGCAAGAAATTGGCAACTAAATCAGTAGCCACCAGAACGGTCTTTACAACTTAGATCTGGGACATTACTGAAATAACTCAACCACGGCTCAAGACGACTGAAAAGCAGCTCAGAGCATGAGACCGTGTTGATAAGAAGAAAGTGGCAACTCCCTAAGAGGGCCGAAAAGCGGCTCAAAGCATAGGGCCACTGGCACAAAAAGAAACTCAATAGTTGTACGAGACGGCCGAAAAGCAGCTCAGACTCGTGACAATTGTTGAATAGAGAGAAATAAAGTCGGCATCCACCTTGAATGGCCAAAAACAGCCCATAACACAAGCGTGGTGCTGTTACCGAAGAAAAGTAGACAAGGGCTCATCAGGATTACATTCCAGGTTCACTGGTACTTGTACAGAGCTCAATGTTGTCGTCAAACTTGATAGTCCTTTGTCACATTGAGGTATATATCTGGCTTCCTTCACATATATTTGAGAATCTAATTCCTGAGGTAGACTTGTTTTCTGACTGATTCTGGCTGCTGACCCACTGTTGCGTATCAGATTCTGAGGATGCACTGCCATATGCTGTCAATTCACAATTTAATATCTTGCACAAATGCCGAACTGAGGGAGATTGGATGGCTTATACTGGAAACCATCGAGAGCATCTTGATGAGGAAGACTACGTACCGTGCTTCAGAAGCTCCCCCCCCTTAAAGAATTGCTAGGGAAAACCTGGTACCTTATGCCGGAAGCTTTTGCGGTTCCTTACTGAAGAAGACAGAGTACCTGACACATGAAGTCATCCATATATTGTATTGAGGAAGATAGATTAATCTTGCCTTGAAAGCTTCTCGGGTATCTTGCGAGGGAAGATAGGGTTGCTTACACCAGAAGCTTCTGATTGTGATATGCGGATCGATTTCCACATATATAACCATCTTAATATTTTTGTTCTTGATTTCTTGTATGAAACGGGGTTTTGCAGGACTATCTTCCTTTCTGAGTACATGCCATATTTTTGCTTGCTTCCATGTACATCGGGTTCCAAAATTATCCTCAACGGAAAATTAAACTTGTATCTGAGCCATACCTTTGATAATATTCTGTAAACCTGGCACACAATTTAACTTCTTGTTGATTTGATCTTTTCTGCTATGAAGAGTGCACGCTGAGGGAGACTTGACACTCAGATCAGATTCCCCCAAATCTGAATGCAGTCGGCTGAGAATTCCATACTGTTGTGAGGAGTGCACGTTAATGCGAACTTTATCCAAGATTTCTTTTGTATTCAGACGAGCTATTTCCAATTTCACTGCAGTCTGCTGACAATTCCATTATGTTTAGTTGAGTTTCCAAATATATGGATTTCTTGCTAACTCTTCGGGTCCGATGTCGGCTGATGAGCAACTTTAATAGGGGAAAAATTATGCCACACCAAAGGCCCAAAGAAACAAAAGAAATGACTAAAATAAAAGCACACAAGCATACTACTAACATAATTAATCAAGCCATCATCACATATTACTGTTACTCACACCAAAATATGCATGCACACCTGAGCACACAAACCGCGCGGAAACTCCAGTATTACGGTCTATTATGCTGTGGCGGTGTGCATGAAATTATATCCCTGTGTGGAAGGAGTTGGCGTAACCGAAGCTAGACCGAGCACTGGCTGAACAGTGGCTGGATCTGGATGGATGCACAGGTGAGGACGGACTCGACGATCAAGTAGCGGGACACAATAGTCACGACCACATCATGATCAAGCGTACGGAAGGGATTCATACACGTCCATCGAATAGAATGACTAGGTAGGGTAGCAGTGGAAAAACAAGGCTAGCTGGCATTGCCCTTTTCTGACAACCAAGATCAGTAAGGGTTGCCAGAGGGACGAGATGAAAGACATGGTTTACAATATAAACAAGTCTATCACCGAAATGATATGGGTGGATGGCAGAAAGATATCGAAGCGATACCTGAGCATAACTCCTGCAAATGGTGTCTGGAACACTCGGTACCAGGGCATCACTCTGCTGGGACAGAGGTGACACCAAACACCGAAAAACAAGTATGCAAAGAGGGATGATGCAGGTAGTAGATTGAAACTTATACCACCTACACTCACAAGATAAACTGTTGACGACCAAATAATAATCTATATGCATGCTATGTGACAAACAAATGGAACAATCAAATGCAACAAACCAACCAAACTCTATACTACCGCATTCTAACGTTCGCGCGGTCTCGGGCGTCCTACAGCCAGCCTGCTCTGATACCAAGCATGTGGCACCCCGGCTCAGAGGAACCGGAACGCCCCGTATTCCAGCCCAGAGATCGAGGAGAAGTCTTCTAGTATACGACACTGCTTAGAATAGAACAAACCAGCTTTCTATTACAACACGAATATGGATACAAGGTCTCCGATATTACAATGAATAACACTGACACGGCGACATTACGCCAACCATAGTTGCTCTATGCAAGCAGCATAACAACTCGAGGCAGCAAAACCTCTACTGGCAGCGGAACAACGAACGGCGATGATGGACTCCAATCCGCAGGGACTATGGCTGGAACGTTTATACTAGCTCGCGAACACCGGAACCACATCAAAACAAGCAAGCAATCCAGGCACGATCTGCAAACTGGCATGACACGCCAGGTCAGCACATTGAATGTACTTGCAAGATCACAATAAACCAAAAGCATTCAAGACAAACAACAACATGACATTAGCAGGTTAATTCAAACATGAGCATGATACTAACAGAACAACATGGCGTGCACAACTGAACATGATACAACTAGAACAAGCATAGCATGAACATACGAACATGATGATGCTACATGCAACATGATGATACTAACATGCACCAACTTACTCAGCTCGGGTTACCTCGTAACCATCATATGCACAAACTTACCAACACGGACATCACATGATCATCTCAGGATCAAATCAAGCTTGGTATAAACAATACCGTAGTAATCATTAAATGACCACAAGGAGCTTGATCTTTACCATTGATTCTCGCACAACATCACAAATATCCAACAACTCGGTATCCTCGATACCACGGTGATCATTCCGGCGATCACAACCATGACCAACACTTGGTCTCCAACGGTGATCTTTCCGCCGATCACAACCAAGTTATCATCATCGAACCGAGGTTGTTATTAAGCACTTTTTTTATTACTGTTGACTCACGGTGTGACCGACATGAACTGGGCCCTTATCCGCGGGCACGGCTATCGATAGATTTAGACACACACACTCTGCAGAGGTAGCACACTGTACCCACACCACAGAACCCATGGCCTCGCACTCCCATTCAGGTGGACCAACGGCATTCCGACAAAACCGTCCTACTGCAATGACACTCTCCCGGCCACTCCAACTCATTCCCCACTGGGCTAGCCCTGGGTGGCCCCGTGTCTACCAAAGACACAACGACCACCGTCGTGGCCAACACATAAATGGTCCCAAACGGGGACCCAAATCCATAACAACAACAACGGGCACACAAGGTTATGTCCGCCTACCTAATCAGGGTAGAGCGCGCCCATAACCATCCATCGTTGGAGGCACTGGCGAGAGGCATGACAATAGACCCAGTTAGGGCCTTCCCATAAAAGGCAAGTGTGGCTGCACTTGTCAGCTCGATTTGGTGGCACCATGACTCAGCCAACAGTTGTTCAATTTCATTATTATCCGGTTAAACTTGAATGCAATAAGCCGAGTCACAATAAAATAACATGATGCAACTATAATGCATGAACATGATATCAACATAAGCATGGCAGTGCACATAATCATCGAGCATAACCACAATGAAATATTTAACCAAAGGAGTATGGCATACTGATGAGCATGAATATCACAAGTATAATGCTACTCGTGGCATACATGACTACTAGTAGCATCATAAATAAATACCATGCAAGAACATGCTAGCATCAACAATAAACACCATGCAAGAACATAGCAAGAACACTACCAAGTACACATGTAACTGACTAGTTGCAATGAAACATGCATATCATGGTACAACAAGCATGTATCAAGACTACTACTAGCATGTACTTCTACTACCAAGCATAACATGTGAACATGATAATAGCAAGTAGTACCAGATAAGAAGAAGCATCAGATCATAGCATGAAAGTGAACAAGAAACCACGAGAATAACCGAAACAACGACAGCAGTAGCAAACGAGCAGACAGGTAACAAGCAAACTTTTATTAAATATTCAAGTGGAAACCATGGCTACTGCATGATTATCATGCAAGTGGTTACTATGGCTTGCCTGGGGATGAAGAAGGCACCGGGAAGAAGTGCGGTGAAGCTACGAAAAGATTTGCCGGAAACAGTTCTCTCTCGGAGGGGCTGTTTACGTGCAAGGGCAAAATTGTCATTTTCATAGTGTCAAACCATAGTAAAAATGAAACCAACAGAACGGGTTCGATGAAACGAAGACGCGGGCTTTGGAATCACCTCATTTGGAGTTGTGGTTAAAAAGATATGAAGGGTTGAAGTTCAGTGACTTTTCTGCAAAAATATCATCACAAACAAGTCCCTGAGTGGATAAGGCTGCAGCGCAAAGTTAGAAATATGCTTTCTGTTTAAAAAATGCATCCTGGGCTGAAACAGAGAGCAAATATGCTTTCTGAGAAGAGGAAAGATATTTTGAGCTGAAACAGAACAAAACTACGATTTCCAGCTTGGAAGACGTATTCCAAAGAATACGCATCCACTTATCCAGCGTGGCAAGGCGGGGCCAGGCGGCTTAGAGACTTACATGTGGGGTCCGCCTTATCCATCTCTCTCCTCCTGGCTCCTCCTTCCTCCTCCCAACGCGCGCTGAGGCAGAGGCGAGGCCAGCCGCCCCGACGATGATCGCCGGCGACTCCGGCCACCGTAGGTGGTGCTCAACCAACCCACGTGCTTAGGGCGATGAGGCCGACCCGCTCCAGGAAAGAATGGACCTCAAGGAGGGCGGGGTTCAGAGCAGCAAGCACTCTGGAGGAGGGGGCTTCAGGTGGAGATGGAACTCGAGGACATAGCGGCTCCGGCGAAGGGAAAAGGGCATGGGGATGGTCGCCGGGGTGGTGGGGTTCTACTGGTGGTGGTAGAAGGAGGGGAGAAGCTCGGGGCTGCTTGGATTTGAGCAGAGCCCGACGGCGGCCATGGCGTCGATGGGCAGCGGGGAGTGGTCCTCCGGCTCGGCTGACTGATTGGGGAGGGAGCTGGGAGTGAGGGGAGGCAGATGGTGAGGAAAGGAGGGGCTCGGGTGGCCTTAAATAGCCGGGGCGAGGACGTGCTGCGCTGGTGTCGCCGCGAACGCGTGTGCACGTGCATGGGCTCGTCGGAAGGCGACGGGGAGACGCAGGGTGGAGCCCACGGGGCAGAGGCGGCCATCGGAGCATGGGGAGGATGACGACGGCGACGAACAGAGCCAAACCGCCACTGTGCTCTCGTGGGCGCGCGGCAGCTTGCATTGGTGAGGAAGCAAACGGAAGGGAGAGGGGTCCAGGAGGACGGCGACGACACGGGGAACACGAGGGACAGGCCCGTGCTCGCTGAGGCGCCGAGCAGAGGAGGGGCCCGAGCAAGAAGCCGTCCAGCTCGCGTCCATGGCATGCCTGAGAGCTGGTCACCGCGTGAGCTGGAGAGGATAAGATGCTTAGGCTGTAAAATGATGTCTAGTGGTAAGTTTAACCAAGGTAGATTCCTTCTGCGGTGGTAGCTCGGTGAAAGGCTCTATGGTTAAACTGTAAGTAAGCTCTGAATGTTACTGCATCTAACTTATCCATGATGTAGTGATCACCATAGGTGAGATTAGAGCCAACCAGAATGTCTAGGGAGTTTAGGTTAGGAAGGACTACTGTCTTGGTAAGTTTGAGTTGATTTGAACCAATATTTAATAGAGTTGCTTCACGACTGCATAATTTGGTCCAGAAACAAGATGATGAAGTAGCACCCACTTGGAGTAACCACTAGAGCTGAAATTTGGCAAGGCTTGGTCATTAGGACATATAGAGATGCTATAAAAATTACATGCCATTTGGACTTGCCAAAATGGTACTTCCTTCACAAACATCTCCAATCACCAGAAGCTTGCAAAAGTTCTAGAGGAATAATGGCTTGATGAACCATGCCGGAAATGTGTGGAGGTGAGTTATATGGATAATATAAGGCCTATAAAAATTGGCAGCCATAATGGAGCAAGATAAAATATACTTGCTTCACAAACTGAAATTTTGGACAGAATCAAAGAATTGAAGATGAGCTCCCATGGAGTCATGACATGAGCTCTAATTTGGTGGAGGGCTATGATATGATGATATGAGGGATCATTCAAAATGGAAACTCATTTGGATATGCCTAGCTTGCACCTCCTTCACAAAGCTTCTTTCTGGATAGAAACTTTGGAAAAATCATAATTAAATAGTTACTAGGCAAATGAGGTTGCATTTTGGCATATGGCAATAATATGGACAGGAAAAGTTGTCCAAGGAGTCTGAGGTCAATTGGGAAAGGAAAATAGCACTTGCTTCACAATGTGCCATTTAGGGCAAAATAGGAAAAGTAATATTGGAGGATTATTTTTGACCATGGCAATGAAAAGTTTTGCCATATTTGATGAAGAAATGACCCAAACAATTTATGATAATTTATTTGGGAATTTGAGGAGTGATAGAAATATAGGTTGCTTCACAACCTAGGGCAGACATGGTTATTCCTTTAATAGAAAAAGGAATATTCCCTAGAAAAAGAATATTGAGGTTGGTCCAAGATGAAAATGGTAAGGTCTAGGGATAGATATGAGGATGACACGCCACTCTAGAAAGAAAGAAGAGGTCATCTTCTTCAGTTTCCAGACCACATAGCCACGGAAAAAAGCTCACACAAAAATATCAGAAAAACAAAAGAAAACAAAAGGGCCAAAAATTAGGCTGTGACACGATTGCACTGGAGGCTACGCATTACTGAACCCGAGCGATCGATCGATGGCTGTTAACTGAACCCGATCGGGCGATTCCTTCGCTACTGCTGCTATCTGAAGTCGATCGATGCTGCCTCTGCAAGAACAGTGAGCGTTGTTGGGGGGTTGGATGAGCAGTTCCCTGTGGGGTGGCTGAACAGGACCCCGTGGTGTTGCCTCTGCATGAACAGGACCCCGTTCGATCGAGCCGGTTGGGGCTACATGAACAGGACCCCGTGGAGGGTTGCATGAACAGGACAACCCTGTGGAGGGCTGCATGAACAGTAGACGGTGGAGGGCTGGATGAACAGTAGCCGTGGAGGGGTGGTTGAACAGGAGCCCGTGGAGAGGGCTGGTTGAACAGTAGCCGATGGAGTAGCGCGCGGTGGAGGCTGAACAGTCGCAGGTGGAGGCTGGAGGAGGTCGACGGTGGATGAACAGTAGCCCGTGGAGGCTGGAGGGGGTCGAGGGTGGTGATGAACAGTATCCTGTGGAGTCCCGTTTTGTGGTACACCACACCCCTCCCGATGAACAGGACCCCCGTTTCCACCGTAGCGCTCCAACACAAGTTTGTTTCCTCCATTTTGCGGTACGCCACACCCCTCCCGATCAACAGGACCCCCGTTTCGACCATAGGAGGTCTGTTTCCTCCGTTTTGCGGTACGCCATACCCCTCCCGATGAACAGGATCCCGTTTCGATCGTGGTCGGTCGAACACAAGTCCGTTTCCTCCATTCTGCGATACACCAGGCCTCGTTTCCATCGGTTGTTCTGTCCAAGCCCTCCCGATGAACACGACGACGCATTCCGTTCCGACCCAGCCGGTTGGCTCCCCATGAACACGACGATGACACTGTTTCTCCGTTTCGACCCAGCCATGTACACGAGCCCTGGTCGTACGTACGCGCGAGTAGGCGCTCGAGACCCCGCCCGTATGTACATACATGGCCGTATTTACTTTCTTGCACCCTGGCCGCTATACATACGTGTACATGCTACATGCGCGCCTCTACTACGACACGTGCATGCCTCTACGTACGCTTCGACCAGTTGGGTCCCGACTGTCAGGCACTTCCTTGCGTGTGAAGATGTAGCTGGTGGGTCCCAGCAGTCAGGGGGGCGAACCGTTTTTTTGCCTGGACGCACTTCCTTGCGTGCGAAGATGTAGCTGGTGGGTCCCAGCAGTCAGGGTGAAATGTTTTTTTCATGAAATACGGTGGCCCGTCCGGTGGGTCCCTGATGTTAGGTGGAGGAATAATTATTTTGCGCATAATAAGGAGGCACTTCCTTGCTGCGGTCGTGGACCCAACTGTCAGCCTCTCCACGTACAGTCCACGTCTGATGCAAAGCTGTTCCTTGACCATGTTGACCACGCCGCACCGAGAGCACCAGGGCGGTGGACAACGGTGAGGCCTAGGAAGGGGACGACGCAGAGCCGGGGAAGATGCGGCAGTGGAAGCCCGCGTAGAGAGGAGTACGAGGGTTCACTGGTTCGCCTGCGATGTGAGGCTGCCGTCGCCGCAAAATAACAGGGGGTGTAGGTGAGTGGAGGGATGGCCTGGCCAGCAGTGGGATTAGTAGGGGGCAGTGAGGCCTCCGCGGCAGCACAGCCGCCCACGGGAGGCAGGAGCACGAGGCACGACCGGCACTAGTTTGCTAGATGGTTTGGGTGGCTGGAGCAAGAAGACCAGAGATTGAAGAAGCACTACGGCCGTTGGATGGACATCGTACAGTCACTGGAGCTAGAATCGTGCATATTGACTAAGTTGACAAAGCCCTCCGTCCCCGTCAACTTAGTAGGCCCACAAGTCAGCCTGCCACTATACTGGGTCCCAGCTAACAGGGGGAGTATTCATTTTTTTGTGCGTAATAAGGAGGCACTTCTTTGCGTGCGAAGATATAGTTGGTGGTCCCGAGCTGTCAGCGGGGGTAACATTTTTTTGCGAAATATAGAGGCCCTTTCGGTGGGTCTCGGATGTCAGGTGTAGGAATCATTATTTTGCGCCTAATAAGGAGGCATTTCCTTGCGTGAGGCCGTGGAGACAGTTGTCAGCCTCTCCACATACAGTCCACTTCAGATGAATGTCGGTCATTCACCATGTTGACCAGGCCGCGTCGAGAGCACCAGGGCGGTGGACGACAGCGAGTCCTAGGAAGGGAACAACACGGAGGCCGGGAAGACTCGGCAGTTGTTTCCCACGTGGAGGGGAGTACGACTGTACGAGGGTTTACTGGTTCGTCTGCTGTTGCCAGAGAATAACAGCAGGTGTGGGTGAGTAGAGGGATGGCTAGGCCAGGGATGGGAGTACGGTGGGGCGGTGAGGCTTGCGCGGCAGCACAGCCGGCCGTAGGGAGGAGAGAGCAGGCAGCCCCGCCGGCGCTTGTTTGAGCGGCTGGAGCAGGAAGAGCAGAGATTGAAGAAGCACGATGGCCGTTGGGTGGACATCCAACAGTCACTGCTTGTGCGTCAACCTTTTTTTTACGAAAGCCTCAAATCTGTGGAAAACATCATACAGCCCATCTACCATTATTAATAATAATTTATAGCCTATGTTCTAATTCTTAAGGTTTCTTTTGGATCCCATATTCTTTTTGTTAGCATTACAGCCCATATTGTGGCCACGGTTAAAAAATTATACGAAATTTTGCATATTTCGGTGCGGTCCGAACTGTTTTTAATCCCAAAACTTTGAGTCACATTCAAACTTATTTTAAAAATAAATGTATATCAATATAAATCCAACAAATTGTCCATGCATAAAAATCAATGCAATTTAAAATCTCGAAATGAAAAAAAGAAATTTGAAACTAATTGTCGGTTTGATGTGTTTTAAAAATGTACAACTCATTTCTCATTACTGATAGGCCATTTTCTCGGCCAGCTGAATGAAGCTCTCCTCGTCTTGAAAGGTTTGCAGCCCAATAGGCCTGACAAAGCAACTTACTTGGCAAATCACAAAAAAACTGGGCTATGGCCGTGGACCCAGCTATCAGCCTCTGCAAGTACAGTACTCTTCCGATGGAAGTCGGTCGTTGACCACATTAACCACGCCGCGCCGAGAGCACCAAGGCGGTGGACGACGGCGAGGCCTAGGAAGGGGACAACGCAAAGCCTGGGAAGACGCGGCAATGGATGCCCACGCGGAGAGGAGTACGAGGGTTCACTAGTTCGGCTGCGGTGTGAGGCTGCCGTCGCCGCAGAATAACAGGGGGTGTGGGTGAGTGGAGGGATGGCCTGGCCAGCGATGGGAGTAGTATGGGGGCGGTGAGGCCTCCGTGGCAGCACAGCCAGCCACAGGAGGCAGGAGCAGGCAGCACGACCGGCGCTGCTTTGGGCGGCTGGAGCAAGAAGACCAGAGGTTGAAGAAGCACTATGGCCGTTGGATGGACATCGTACGGTCACTGGAGCTAGAATCGTTCATATTGACTAACTTGACAAAGCCCTCTATCCCCGTCAACTTAGTAGGCCCATAAGTCAGCCACCCACTATGGTGGGTCCCAGCTAGCAGGGGGTATTCATTTTTTGTGCGTCATAAGGAGGCACTTCCTTGCGTGCGAAGATATAGCTCGCGGGTCCGACCTGTCAGGGGGGGCATTTTTTTCGCGAAATATAGAAGCCCTTCCCGTGGGTCCTAGCTGTCAGGTGGAGGAATCATTATTTTACGCATAATAAGGAGGCATTTCCTTGCATGCGGCCATGGACCTAGCTGTCAGCCTCTCCACGTACAGTCCACTTCTGATGGATGTCGTTCATTGACCACAATGACCAGACCGCGCCGAGAGCACCAGGGCGGTGGACGACAGCGAGGCCTAGGAAGGGAACGACACGGAGCCAGGGAAGACTCGGCAGTTGTTTCCCACGCGGAGGAGTACGAGGGTTTACTGGTTCGTCTGTCGTCCCAGGAGAAAACAACAGGTGTGGGTGAGTAGAGGGATGGCTAGGCTAGCGATGGGAGTACAGTGGGGCGGTGAGGCCTGCGCGGCAGCACAGCCGGCCGCGGGGAGGAGAGAGCAGGCAGTCCCGCCGGCGCTTGTTTGAGCGTCTGGAGCAGGAAGAGCAGAGATTGAAGAAGCACGACGGCCGTTGGATGGACATCCAACAGTCACTGCTTGTGCGTCAACCTTTTTCTTTAGGAAAGCCTCAAATCTATGGAAAACATCATACAGTGCCATTATTTCTAATAATTTACAGCCCATTTGCTAATTCTTAATGTTTTTTTGGAGCCCATATTCTTTTTGTTAGCATTACAGCCCATATTGTGGCCACGGTTAAAAAATTATACGAAATTTTGCATATTTCGGTGCGGTCCGAACTGTTTTTAATCCCAAAATTTCGAGTCACATTCAAACTGATTTTAAAAATAAATGCATATCAATATAAAATCCAACAAATTGTCCACGCATAAAAATTAATGCAATTTAAAATCTCGAAATGAGAAAAAGAAATTTGAAACTAATTGCCGGTTTGATGTGTTTTAAAAATGTACAGCCCATTTCTCATTACTGATAGGTCATTTTCTCGTCCAGCCGAATGAAGCTCTCCTCGTCTTTAAAGATTTGCAGCCAACTTGCTTGACAAAGCAACTTTCTTGGCAAATCACAGAAAAACTAGGCTAGCCATTTTTAGAAAGAAAAAAAAACTACTAGGCTGGTCTGTGGTAAGCATAAAAGAGAAGGCTGTCTAGACAGGCCAGAGTGCCCCGCACAGCCCAGTTGACACCCTGCTTCCGTCTCAAAAACAAATTAGATAAATGCCACTCCAATTTTGGCGATTCATAAAAATGCCACTGCAATTTCGAAACTTTGAAAAATGACACTACAATTTTTGCAAACTTTTGAAAACGCCACTGCAATTTGCAAACTTTGAAAAACGCCACTCCAGACTTCGAAAAATGCCACTGAAAATGGCATGAAATGGCATTTTACAAAGTTTGGAAATTGCAGTGGCAGTTCTCAGAAACACGAGATTTGGAGTGGCAGTTATCAAATTAACCCAAAAAAAATAACTGGGTGAGCTGCTGGGTCCCTGGTGTCAGCCGCTCGTTGTGCAATTCTCTCGTTTATTAACTACCTTGACAATGGCATCGGACCGAGATGTCAGAAATCCATTAGGAGGAGCCATTTTTTATTGGCTCGAAATAAGGAGGCACTTGCTTGCGTACTGCCATGACCTTGGCTGGTCCCTGCTGTCATCCTCTCCACGTACAATCATCTCCTGATTGTGTACACGTCAACTTGGTAGGCCCACAAGTCAGCCTCTAAACCCGTGGAAGACAAATACAACCCATTTAATAAAATAACAGCCCATTCCATACGTTGAAACGGAAAGTTCAACATTCAGAGCAAAGTAACAAGACTGATCCACATATAGAGTACTGAACTTCCATGTTGACAACCATCATAGCCAAGTTAACTATCTACTCCCACTAATACTCTAGTAACGTACAAGTATTAACTTACTCTTAGCTAACTTGACGATGCCGGCCGCCATCTGCGGTACACGCTAAACACCGGCACCGGCGTCCTCTGCCTCGCCTCGGACTTGCCAGAGGTGCGATAGGGCGCGTAGCTCGCATGCGTTGGCCCTTTCCATGCTGGCGTGGTCCACCGAAGCTTCGGCTTCTAAGCGGGAAACCCATTGAGGAGCTGGTAGTAAAAATCGACGTCGCGAACGCGTGCGTGCCCGACAGCCTCCATGGTTATTTGCCGGGCGCCGGCCTCCACGTAGTCGGCCCAGTTGCGGGCGCTCTGCTCGCGACTCGGAGCGTCGGTGCGCTGCTGCTCCATGTCCCGCTGGCGGCGCAAATCAGCGATACGCTGCTCCTCTGCCAAGCAATCGCGCTCCAAGCACTCCTGCTCCTCCGCCAGGCGGTCGCGCTCCAACAAGTCCTCGATCTCCGCATTTCCATCTAAAGGCCGATATAATGCCTTCTCCCTCCATCTGACTTCCGGTGAAAAACCGAACACTAGTTCCGGCGGTGACCGCCTCTGGCCTCGCCTATCGCGGACGGGTGGGGGCATCGCGGACGTGGCGAGAGCGAGGATAAGTGGCGAGCGACGTCGGGCCGGTGGGGGCTTATGAGGATAGGGCGAGTTGGGTCACGGTGCCACCATAGAAGGTCGGGAAACATTACTTATAGGCGGAAGGTAGCGCGACGGTCATCGGAATTCAATGCATAATTAAGCAGGCATGGCTTAGGCGCCAGCTTGCCGTGGAAAACTAGAGAAACTGAAATTTTGATTGTGCCATCCCATCCCATCCGTGCTGGGTCGCACGCCGGCATGACGGTCAAACGAGTGCACTCGAATCATCTCCCTCCTTGTCAATAATGATTCCACGGATTTAAAAGGCCCGCAACAATTAAAGCGCATCTCTTTTCGCATCAGTTAGCTGCCTTAATTACGGCCAGCTGCATGCAGGCACTCAAAATCGCTCGCAGCCAGTACGCGGAGCAGCATGCAACAAGTCGCAGCCGAGGGCATTAGTTGATGAACTTTAGCTGGGAAATAAGGCATTTAGCTGGGAGATAAGGCATTTGTGAACTCGAATCATCCAGATGAGGTACTCCCTCCTTGTCAAAAATCATTCCACCACTCATCATGTACCTTGGTTGGTGAGATTTTTGATTTAAGCCCTACAAACCAAAAAGGAGGTAGTACGTGCGTGATCCGCTATTTATTTGTGTAGGATCGAGTAGGTCGTTTTTTGAATTGAGCCCTGCAAACCGAAAAGGAGGTAGTACGTGCGTGATCTACTATTTATCCGTGTAGGATCAAGTAGGTCAGATGGTGTACGTGTAAGATCGCATTAACTGATGAACATTCACTGGGAGATAAGGCATTTGCGAACGTTTTTGCTGGCAGTTTCTTCAGATTCGCATGTCATTTTCTTCAGAGCAGCTTGTCAGTTTCTTTAGAGGTAGGCATTTTTATTCAAAAAACTACCACTTTGGATCTTGCGTCGCAACTAAAACTGCTAGGAGCGCATTAGTAGGCTAGCTAGTGATCGATCAGTAACTTGTAAACACTGAGCGAACAGATATAAGGAACCGTTAATGCATCTCAATGATTCACAGATCATATACAAATATGTAGCTCCAAAAGCAAAGATCATCCACAACTAAAACCAACTAGTATGATTCCCATACATAAGATCAACATGTTAATGCATCTCAATGATTCACAGATCATATACAAATATGTAGCTCCAAAAGCAAAGATCTAGAAAAAACATATGTTCTTCCTACTAACATGGATGCTTTTCTTGGCCAACATTCAGTACGGACTGAAAGACAAATTTGTTTGTGAAGTGCCCATTGTATAATCAGACCAAAGCAATGAAGCACCTAGTGTTGGCAAATAAATAGTACAATACTACTTTTCTGCAGTCCATGAAGTGACTATCCAATCTTTCTGTGTCTATTTTCAAATGGCACAGCATGCAGTGACTATACTATTCTCTTGTGCAGTTCAACCAAAATTGCGGTCACTTTGTGTGTTTGCCAAATAGCAATGGGCAGACATCTTTGTCTGCACAAATATCAAGCAGCTAGTAAACATATACCCCACCTTTTTCAGTTTAAACATGCCTCTTCCGCTTAGCATCTGTCATGTTTTGCACTGGACAATTTGATACAGTCATGTTTTGCCCTGGACAATTTCATACTGAATTGACTTGCTTGTTCAAAGCAGAAATATAGCACCTATTCTTCATCAGACCAAGGATATCCATGTTTGTAGTGATGGAAGAGGTGAAATCGATACAACCGAAATTGAGCATCCAATCATTGAATCCTGTCCTGCACCTCCAATGTAGGTCCACCCTGCCAATAAATTCACATGCAAACCACTAGTACTACTATCTAATGACAGTACAAAAAGAGTAGCAAGATAGTAGCAAACCATGTACCTTCTTAATGAACAGCTCATAGTGCCACCAATTGGATATAAAGGTTTGGAAGAAAGCATGCTCCTAATGTTGAACCAGTTGGATAGTTCACCTAAAATCGAGCATCCCTGTTTGCATAGATATTGAAAGTGTGATTACTATAAAAGTGGCACTAGTTGAAGCATAGACTCACAAATATAAGCATTCCAATTTCTTAATGGGAAAATGTTTCTATAAGCTCTAGCACTGGAAGATTTCGATAAGCTCTAGCACAGGAATATTTCTATAAGAATTAACAATACAAAATGTAAAGGTAACAAGTTTCAGCATTGGTATACTAGCTATGCAAGAGCATTAAACCAAATACAAAAGTCTGAAGGTAACTAGCATTATTAACTAATGTCAGTATTAAAAAATTGCAAACCATGTACCTTCAAGGTAAATATCATTTCGAACTCGGGTGAACATGAAAAATTGCTATCCCAATTTTAACAAAGGTGTGGCTAGCTTTACTAGCAGTATTTGAGTGAACTCTACACCCTCTGTACTAATGCTGAAACTTGTTGCACAGCTAGTATACCAATGCTAAAACTTGTTGATTTGGGAAGCTTGCCACACCTTATATATGTCGATACGCTAATGCAACACCATTCAAATAGTACAATATACACTAATCTACTGGCTAGTGGAATAGTGGAGTAATTTTTTTATTACGGGGTAGAGTATAATGGTTTTACTGAACTGATCTCCATAATCTAGCACTTGAAGATTTCTATAAGCATTAACAATACAAAATGTAAAGGGAACAAGTTTCAGCATTGGTATACTAGTTGGCAACAACATTAAACCAAATACAAAAGTCTGAAGGTAACTAGCATTATGAACTAATGATAGTATATATTTTTTGCAAACCATGTACCTTGAAGGTATATATCATTTCGAACTCCAGAGGACCTGAAAATTGCTATCCCAATCTTGATAGTCGATTAAACATAAAACTTGACCAACAGAATCAAATAGAACAGCCGGATAAGGAGGTGCCCACTCTTGACCTTTCCTCTTATTTTCATAATTTTTTGTGGAGTTTAACCAAAATAAAATGACATCAGCGCCTTGGAATTTTGGTGATACTGTACAAAAAAAGTTGACTTATCTCATGAAAGTGAGGTATGTGATCTATAAGCATTAACAGTGCAAAAATCTGAAGGTAGTAACAAGTTTCATCGTTGGTATACTGGCTGTGCAACAACATTAGAAATCCTTAGCTGAAAAATCTTCAGTACATCCACAATCAACAGCTAACCCCGAAATAATTCAGAGACATTATATGGCATTGCTTAAATTTATCGGTGGCATTAGACTGAGTGCATCATTAGTTAAATGTGGCATCACTTTAGCAGTAGCATTAGTTGACTTTATCGCTGGCGTTATACTAACAGCAAAAAAGTTGCAATAAGAGCATGGGAGACCCATTCGGACAGTGGGCGCACCAGTACGATGTACCTCCACGGACGCATATAGTGGTGAGGGAGGTATGGTTGCCCGGAGCAACAAATATCCAGGCAGCATATGTGGATTACGTCCCATTTTTGTTATGTTCAGCCACCTTTTTCCTATGTGAGGACAACAAACTGATCGACCTGGTCATTCTCTATTGCGTTGTCATGCCTTTCTACCCTTCTTCAACCAAGAGACACGAGACTCGTTCCTTAGCTACTGATTTTCCCCTTTTCAACCTAGATGCGGGTTCGATGCCTACTCTCTTGGACAATACAGTCTTCCTTCCTTTCCTTATTCAACCCAGACATGGATTAGTCTGCATGAAGTAAGGTTTCCTTTAATAGTGCAAATTAAGGTTTTCGTCTGCGTGACCAGCAGAGCAGAGGAGAGCAAATTGGGAAGATGGTGGAGTGGAAAAAGATCCACATGCAGCGACTTGGCAGATGGGGCAATAGAACAAGGGTATGGTTCAAAAAGAGGTAGCATACCTGAGGTCGGTTGGAAGTGGCTTCGCTCGTGGTCGTCGTCCTCCGCACACACTATGGCGGCGAGCTTGGGGATGGAGGCCATCTCGCGCGGGCGCTAGGTCTGAGAGGACGGCCTTGTCGTCAGTGCGTGATCTCGCTCGCCGACGACGAGTGCATCAACGCTGCACGTCCTTTTCTTCCCCGGCGGATCTGTGACCACCGATGAGGAGGGAGAGAGAGAGACCGTCTTTTTTAGATCTAGAGAGAGGGTGATAGTGTGAGAAGCAAGTGGGCAACACTTAGCAAGAAAGCTCTGAAGGTCCAGCCTATATATCTTTTTATACTGCTAGTACTAGAGATGGAGTAGTGGTAGAGTAGTTTGTATATTTTCTCTGCAAAAGTACCAGTTAGTCGTGCTTCAAAACTGAATGGCACGCCATTAAAAAAATAAAGGTCGATAACTAATGCGGAACCTAGGGCCAATGTGGCCAGATCGCATTTTGCACGAGAAATTACACACCATGTTTCGTTGACATGTGGTCCCGTGTACCAGATGAATGACTCCAAGTTCGACTACCGTGATGCTAGGTCGTTTGATTCATAGGATAGAATGCTATATTATTTTTTCCTATGTAATCATGTTTTAATTGGCAATCTAGCATCCACTCCAACTTTTGTTTCACTTCCTTTGATCCTACGAAGAGAGTACTTGCTCTAAATGATGTGCCGCTGCAAGAGCCGCCTATATTAATTAACCATGCTCTAAACAGGTGGACCAGCTTTGTCTATAGTAGTACTGTAGGTTTGTAGGTGACCTTGCGCTTGGCTCTTCTCCACTTCCGGAAGTCGAACAATAATGATGGTACTACTTTTGGCAATCTGACACCAAATGAACTGCTGCACGTCCACCGCTTGTAAGCAAAAGTTTCTCCTCGTGCTGCGAGCCACCGCGCACACGTTGGCGATGGAGAAGGCGTAGTGAGCAAGCTTCTCGTCGTTCTGCGAGTTGACGGGACACATCAAAGTTACGTATTTATTAGTACTCTCTTCAAAAAGGGCCGACCATGTCCATGGCTACCATCCCGTTCTCTGTCATTGAGTACATGCACTATTCACGTGCCATCGAGGAGAAAAAATATTGCGTAGTACTAGGTGCCATCGAAGTGCACGACTCACTTACGCACTGCATATCTCCATTTTCTTGCATGATACGCCACCTTGATGCTAGATGTCCCTCGTGCCATGGAGGCATATAGTTTGATTTTGTAAAATGGAGGCATATAGATGTCCTGCGTGCCGGCAATAGGATGAACAAAGCTCATGTCTTAAACGAAAGAGTGGAAGAATATAGATTCCTGACGACCGAGAAGGAGCTACAAACCTCGGGGTGGAGCATCTGCACTCATAATATTTTATATTATTCAGCGATAACTAATGCGGCACCTCGGGCCAACGCGGCCAGATTGCATTTTGCACGAGAAATTACACACCATGTTTCGTTGACATGTGGTCCCGTTCCAACATGTCAGTGAGACGACGACGAGTCCTTTTGTACAATTTCCGAAAGGGCGTGTAGGCCGGGGCGCCTCTTCGTGTACCGTGGCAAACTGGCAACTGTCCACCTACTCTTCGCCTTTCCCTCTCGATTTGGAACAGTTGTCCCACGCTCTTCCTCTCCATTTTCCTTCACCCTTCCTTCTGCCATTGTTCGATCGTCTTCTCCATGGAGGGAACAAGCCGGAAACGACCCCATTATTCTTGCCCCGATCTGAATGATGATGCGGTGGGGGAACTCATTGATCGGTGCGACGTCATCACCTCGGCTAGCATGGCAGGTTCGTTCAAGAACATTCTCGAATCAACTAATGACATCATTACAAGGAACCCAAGGGTCCAGGAGCGGTTTGATATCCCCTATCTTCTTTGATGTGACCATGTTGACCGGCGCAGGGACGAGGGAAGCCTCGCCTTGTGCAAGTTGATGCCGCTTGATGATGATATGTATGATGTTAAGATGCCATCGCTTGAGGGCAAGCATTGGGCAGGCGCAAATGGAGATTGGGTTGTTAATATTGGGTACAATTGCGAGTGGGAACTTGTGAATAGTACACTCGTCAGCGGATTCCACTTCCAAAAATCACCGAGTGCCCTGAGGTTGAGCACACAGATGACCGACGTACGTTCAAATATGATCATGGTGACTATCGTCTACAGAAGGTAGCAATTTCTCGAGTTCGTAGCCTCTCTTGGAATTACATATCAGGCCCAAGATGCGATTCTATCCCGATCACGTGACTCATACGTGATTGGGGCAAAACCGCATCTCAGGCGCTTAGCAAGATGGATATCATTACATCGTACCATTACATACATACATGGGGGATACAACAATACATACAAGTCACATGAATACAACAATATCAATACAAGGCATCCGACTACGGATGCAAACATGAAAAGCACAACGACATCCATATGCTATCCTAGGCTACCGACCAGGAACCTAACCCAAGACTGACGAAGAAGAAGAAGAAGAAAGAACACCCACAAAAGAACATCGCTCTCGCGTCAAGTCATCGGAAACCTGCACCTACAACTGTTGTTGTAGTATCTGTGAGCCACGAGGACTCAGCAATCCCATAACCATGGGTAACAAGACTAGCAAATTTTAATGGGAAAGGAGAGGTAAGGTGGTGAGGTTGCAGCAGCGGCTAAGCAAAAGTATGATGGCTAACTTACGAGTACAAGAATAAGATGAGCATCTACGCAAGCGGTCGCAAACTAGTAATGATCGCTAAAGATCTTGAGCTGCCTACGAGTCAAACATAACCCCACCATGTTATCTTCTCAACGTGAAAAGAGACACTCATGGTTACTCACACAGTTGTGTGTTTTAGTCGGATCCTCTGTCAAGTTTTCTACAACCGGACATTAACAAATTCCAATCTGCCACATAACCGCGGGCACGGCTTTCGAAAGATCAAACCCTATAGGGGTGTCCCAACTTAGCCCATCACAAGCTCTCACGATCAGCAGAGATAATAATAATATTAGCCCTTATCTTAGGGAAGGCCCGATCAGACTCGGAATTCCCGGTGCACAAGACATTTCGGCAATGGTAAAACAAGTCCAGCAAGACCTCCCGGCGTGCCGACACCCTGATAGTAGCCACGCGTATCTCATCTCAGGACACATCCAGATGGGTGATTTTACGGGAGCCAGATACCTCGAGTTTCCCCGTGGCGGCCCCGTCGAACCCCCGTTTGGGACCAACACCATCAGCACTGGCCCCCCTGCTATGTAGAAAAATCCTCGGGGATGCGACCCCCTATGCAATTTAATTAATTAATTAAGTTGTTATTATGAGGCAAATTAAAACCAATGTTGGGCCTTGCTGGAGGAGTTTTATTCAAAGACGAACTGTCAAGGGGTCCCCATATACCCAACCGTGTTAGGAACGCATAATCAAGGAACATAACGCCGGTTTATCGGCTCCTAAGGTGGCATGAGTGAAACAAAACACCGAGCAAAAGGCCAAGCCTTCTACCCATTGCCAAGTATATAGGTGTGTTAATAAATATATATATGCCCAAAACATCAAGTTCCAACAAGGAACAATCTTCATCTTCACCTGCAACTAACAACGCTATAAGAGAGGCTGAGCAAGCGGGTAACATAGCCAAACAACGGTTTGCTGGGAAGGTGTGAAAGGTTAAAGGTTTCATGGCAACAAGGAGAGGCTGACAAAAGATAGGTAGCATGACATATAACGATAGCATCAAGACAGCTAGCATGGCAATGATAGTAAATGTATCCAAGGTGATGGTCATCTTGCCTGAGATCCCGCAAGGAAGAAGAATGAATCCATGAAGAAGACGAAGACGAACCATGTGTAGTCGAACGAATCCTCACGATCGCAACGAAACAAGCACTAACGAGAAGAAGCAAACAACACGGTAAACACACCACACAAGAACATGACAAGATGTTCAACCAAGTATGATGCAAGACAAGTCTATATGATGCAAAACATGGCAAGGGATGAAGCACACAAGAACAACACAAACCAACAAGTTTAAATGAGGCCGGAATCAACATATAACAACTCCGGCAAGTCCTCATATGCACATTTCTAAATTGGTCCAGATCTTAACAAACATTAAGTTAAAGTTGTTAAACAGGAGGTTAACATGCACCATGATGATCTGCTCGAAATTCTAGTCAAGTTTCATATAAAGTTTGTTTAATTCGGAGCTACGACCTAGAAGATATGAGCAAAACAAGACAAGCAAGGCAATTATGCAAGATGCATCCAAACATCAAGCAAACACACTCCAAACATGAAAACAACATGATTTTAAGCTTCTACATTCAAAATCACACAAGTTTCATATAGGACACGCTCAAAACGGGGCAACGGTTCAACACATACACACGAAACAAGATATAACAACAAGCTGTCCAAAATCAGCAACATAGCAAGTTTGGAGCAAGGTATATATATGCTACATCACCCAAACATGATAACACGAGGCATGGATGTGAAATAGACATGATAGTTAACAAGCATGAACTTAGAGCACACCCAAAAACTTGCTGGAACACAATTAAACAAGCATGACAAGTTGCAATAATCTATCCAGACTTAGTCAAAATCTGGGAAGGCAAAAACATCATCACGATGCTGCCTTCGGAGGCAGAAAACAACAAGCATATCAACTCTACTAAGTATATAAAGATCATGGGCATGTAATAGACATAGCATACATCAAACAACTCCATTGGAACAACTCCATAGGAGGCATGGATCAATAACAACAAGCTTCACCAAATTGATCATGCTGATAAAAGTCTGACAGGTACATTTACAGCAACTTGAGAGCAAGAAATAAATAAGCTACAACAGGCCATATATGCAAACAAGGGCATGGATGGATAGAGCATAACATGGACAACAAGACATGATCATTAGACAACCCAAAACATGCATGGATTTGAGTGAGGCATCAAGCAAACATGGCATCAGGTTTAACAGTGACAGACTTAGCAGTATTTCACTAAGTCTCAGAAAATAACATCAGCGAGAAGGCTACTTTGCAAGCTTGTTGCAAACACCTGAAGGAATATCATGAAAAGTGGATTGCACCACAGCAAAGATGGCATGATTGTGCTTCTAAAACATATTGACATGTGGCATGAAAGACAAACGCATCAATAGCTATGAACAAGTGAAAGCAGCCTCTCATAACAAGTTTCAGCACTTAACAACCACATGCACTTTTGCAACAGAGATTAACATGGCAAGATGGCACCTAACATGAATGCTACAGAAACCAACTTGTAGAGCACTTCACAATGAACGTTTTGACATATCACACACTCCATTTGGACCAACATGCACAAAGTTATCACATCTCAAATATGCTAACAAAATTACAGTTAACAGCAGTTTTAAACTTATAGCACTCTTGCAACGATGATTAGGGCATCAAGATGAACTCAAACAAGCATGCCACAGTGGAACAATATGAAGAGCATATCACAACGAACATTTTGACATATCATATGTATCATTTGGACAAACACACAAAAAGATACAAGCTCCACAACATGCACGCATTTTTACAAAAACTAGGGACTTAGCAGTTTTTGACAGTGGGAAAAAAACACAACCGAGCGGCAAACACTATACAACGCACACGGGCACGGGATTGGCAGAGGCTCACCATGGGCCAAGGCCCAGATTGGTGAAGGGGTCGGGCCAGGCTAGCGCGCTCGGACGGCAGTGGCGGTCTTAAGCAGGCCGGCCCCGAGGCAAGCCCACGCGGCCCAGGCAGAGCGCGGCGGCCGGTCGGCATCGTCGTCGTCGTGCTCCCGATTCGATCGGGAGCGAGGCAGGCGGCGGCGGCGCTCCTCGCCAGCGGCGGGCTCCAAGGCGGCGGGCAGGAGGCGGTCCGGGGCGACCGACGGTGGCGCGGGGCGCGGCGGCCGGACGGCTCGGGGACGCGGCCTGCGGCGGCGGTGCAGAGCAACTCCGGCGGGGACAGCGCACGTTGGCGGCGGGGCGCGTGAGGCGTGGGAGCCGGGTGGCGGACGCCTGCGGATGCGCGGCGGCGGCGGCCGGGCCGGTCGGGCCAGCTTCGGGCACTGCGGGCCGCGGCGATGGGAGGCGCGGAGGAGGCGACGTGGCGGCAGGGGATTGGTTGCGGGCGGCGGCGGGCTGACGTGGCGCGTGCTGGTTGGCTCAGGTGATGTGGCCGGCGGACATGTCCGACGCGGAACGGACGTGTCCGGCTGCGCGAGGAGGAAGAAGGCCAGGGTTTACCCGTGATTTGAGGAGGGAGAGGCAAATATATAGGTAGAGGGAGCTAGGAGTGTCCAAATGAGGAGCGTTTTTCAGCCACGCGATCCTGATCGGACGACCGAGAGCATGGAGGAGGTTAGGATGGGCTAGCGGGTTGTTTTGAAGGGGTGCTGGGCCAAAAGAGAAAAGGCTTCCGGCGGTTTACACGGTTAACCGTTGGGCTATCAAACGAACTCCGAACGCGACGAAACTTGACAGGCGGCCTACCTATGCTATAATAAGACCACACGCCAAGTTTCATCCCATTCCGAGAACATTTTCCGGCCACTCATAAAATAAATAACCGGAGGTGCCATGGGCATGTGCAAGTGTGTCTGGGATCCGAATGGACAACGGAAAGGACGGGCGGACTCGGACGGATGCAAGTTTTGAAAACATGCTGAAGCAATGCACACGATGACATGGCAAAATGCAACACGCAAGCAGATGACATGGCAACGAAGATGAATAACTGGCTGGCACCTGGCGTATCGGTCTCGGGGTGTCACATTACAAGAGCTATAAAGTTGTTGCTATCTTTGACAAGTTTGTTGCTGTCCTTCGTGGTTCGACTGGATGGATATTGCTCAAATATCAGTTTCTATACACGGATGTGTACTGTGATGCAATTGAATACGAGAGGCTTGTGTTTGCTGCCACCACTCGTGGCACTGTTTTTGCATGGGATCCTTATTGTTTCGGTACGTTTGTCTTCCACCGTAATTATAATTGTTTCATCCACATGCATGCGAGTTAGCAAGTTTCCCTTCTCTACTAATTAACCTTCTTCTTGTGTTTCCAAGGTCCTGTGAACATTCCACCACCTATACTTGAAAAAATTTATAACAAAGGGGGAGATGACGATGGTGATAATCACGAGCATGAGGACGAGCAGGGCCCATATGCTCACTAGCGACTGGCAACTAATTCCAATGGATCACCACTTCTTGTCTATATACAGCCCACTGCTGATGTTACTACTGAGGGAGCAAGTGTTCTCTCCCCATGATCACACTCTCCGGACCTATTCCAACACCCGTTGCATGGTATTCGGGATGGATACTAGTGTGCTAGCGCCAAAACCTTCTCTCTGGTACAATATTGATAGTCTTGGAGCAAACTCACTATTCCTTGGACAAAACTATCCAATGATGGTGAAAGGCGATCCAACTGCTGTTGACACAATGTTACTACCATTTATGAGAAGCAACTGTATCTATACGTCGGACATTCATAGTCTTGGAGCAAACTCACTCTTCCTTGGACAAAACTATCTAATGATGGTGAAAGGCGATCCAACTGCTGTTGACACAACGTTGAGAAGCAACTGTATCTATACGTCAGACATTGCGGTGGCTCCCTACCCTGGTCGTGATATAGTAGGCCGCTTCAGCCTGGATGATCAGTCCTGCGTTGGTCTCGAGATTGACACTAGCTGGCCCTTCCCAGAGAATCACTTGTGGTTCAAAGCAAGCGTTTCCAACGCCGAGGATTGGTTGAGTTGAAGTTCATTTCATTGCTTGCTATTTGTTGTGTGATGAAAACTTTAGTATTTATAATGTATCCTCGTTGTCGTTGTGGGTTGATGACCTGTTGTAGGTAATAAAATGATATGCCTGTGATAAACTTACTAAATTAATGAATGGCTTTCGAGTCGCTTCTCTGAGTGGGTTCTGCGACGAGAAAAAAAAATATTTTCCGAATACATAATTGTACATGCATTGCAACAGGCTATCGGATGAGGCCAATCAACAATAGTACACTATTTGTACTAGCTTCACATGCTGCACTATCTATACGTCTACGTACGTAATACAACAAGTTTTAAACTTGAGACCAGCCACCCATCCTCACAAAGAACACTTTCTAGCCTAGCACAGACTCCAAGAAATTTGGCCACAATGTGACGTGGGCCATATGTTAATGTGTTCGCTGTACGTAACTAGCACCTCGAATCCTCGATACTACTACTATAAGTAGTAGGAGTAGTAGGGTGGCATGGGCCAGAACAAGCATTCACGTCCAGGAGTACGGCACACGCCACCAGCACGACTTCCATCTGACACCATATTTGTTGGAGTCCGTGCTACATCAATCTCTTCAACCTCGTTGTTTCTCTAACTCAGCCATCGCACGTCGGGCGAGGTGGGGGTTTGCCGATAGTCGGTTTCCCCAACTGCGGTCCCACTTGTAAGGCCAACTCCAACGCATGACCCCAAACGGACCTCCGTTTTGCCGTGCGCCGAACGCGCGGACGCATCCCGGCCGCGTACATTTTTCTTTGCAAACACATATCTTTTTCTCATCATTGATTTTTTGGTACATGGAAATACATCACCAAAATTTTGACCAAAAAAACAAGAACCACAAGAATACATTTTAGAAGATATCCAACTTCCATAACTGCTCATGTAAGTTGGATTAGTGCCTTCTTGATACATTCATTGTTGATCTGCGGAGGCTCGATCCTGCGTGCTTCTTTCTTCTTCGAGTGTAAAGAAGTAGATGTGTCTAGCCTCTATTCTATCAACAAGTGCACTAGTCTCATCTCTAGCCTCTATGCTAGCTAAAAGTGCTAGAACATCTACTAAATTACGCTCTATCAATATATTGTTGTACTCTTCTTCCCAATACCAAAACTTGCATCCATTCTACATAATAAAATTTTAAGTTAGCACAGCTAGTCTAATCCGAGAGCACAACCGATGATTTGGTCGAGTTCTTCCTCCTTTTTTCGACACGTGGAATATCCAACATCTAGGTCATGTCATGCAAGAAAATAGAGTGGTAGTTGAAGCCACGTGATGTGCATCTTGGGTTAAACTATAAATAGAATCTTACTACTCTTGAGTAACTCCAAAAGCGGCCACCGAAGATTCTTATTGGATTTGCTTTTCATCACCAGCACGTCGAGGTGAAAGATGTGCAGGTTCAGTGGGTCCTCTTGCGTTTTCACTGACACGTGAGACCGCATATGAGCAAGCAGATGATGGGCTCCGTGCTTCTGCTGGCTGGCTGAGAAGAAAGATAGAGGAGGGCTGAGCACGGACTCCAGGAAATTTGTTCTACGTAACCAGCACCTCGATATAGTGGGATGGCATGGGCCATAACTAGCATTCATGTCTAGCAGTACGGCACACGCCACCCACATGAGTCCCATTCGACACCAATTTTCTTGGAGTCCGTGCTACATCCATCTCTTCTCCCTCCTGTTTTCTCAACCATCGCGCGGTGGGCAGGGTGGGGGTTTCCCTATAGTCGGTTTGCTCAACTGCGGTCCCACTTGTAAGTGAAAATGCAACACAGCACGCATTCCCCCTTGAGTGGCGTGCCGGACCAACCGTGTGGGGGTGCGACGCGAACACGGCAGGCTTTTCCTTTTGAACTTGTAACTTGTAAAATTTGGTTCTGCTCCATGGCGCGACCGATAGATAGAAATAACGATTTTCCCTAGAGTAATGAGAAGTTTGGTTCTGGCGTGGTTCATGCATGGAGTACGTAGGAAAATTATGAAGTTGATGTGAAAGGTAAGATAATTACTAGTAGTACCATATACTACTACATGGATTTGATGGAAAGATAAAGATACATACGGATCCATCAACGACATCCTCATGCCCAAGTGCACCGGGTCACCAACCGACGTGTGAGGAGCAGCGGCGTTGGCGGCAAGCTCAACGTGCTTCTGAACAATGCCGTCCAAGGTTGCCCTGCGGTCCAAGAAGGCCAGCGTCCTATTGTCCTCCTCTTGCATGTAGTAGTCCTTGTGGACGATTTGCGCGTAGACGTGGGTGATTATGTCGATGGTGTCTTGCTGCGCTAGGCGCTGCGCATCGAGCGCGACCTCGAGCTCGAGGTGGACATTCTCCAGCGCGATGGCGGGCAGTCGCAGGGCCACTAGTGCATCAAAGAGGTTATCACCATAGAGGCTGTTGAGGGTGGCAGGCATCGCAGAGCCTGGGCGCGTGGGCTGGAGGCGTACGTCAAGGTTGTCCGTGAGCTTCTTTACGACGGTGAACTTGTCGAGGAAGCCGATGAGGACCTCGTCGAACAAGGAGACAAATTTGTCGTCCAAGCGGCCCCTCGCCCTTGCAGCCTCAAGCACTACCTGGAGACGTTGCTCGCTGCTGGGCCGCAGGTCGGCGTCGTGGACCATCTAGCACAGCCGGCTGATGCTCGCGCTCATCGCCTCCATGGGTCTAGCTTCTAGTCAACTGATCTTGCGATTGGAGTGATCACTCTTGCCCTTGGGTGCGTAGGTGCGTAGGATTTCGTAGATTGGACTCGCGGGAGCCTTTATATGAGAAGTGCAGACTGCGTTGAATTCACGTGCGTGTTGGCCATCTACTCCTCGCCCCTCTACTCTACCTGCCTTTGGCTGTATGACAGGTTGGCCAACCACCCGTTGGGCCCACGTGTCATACTCCCAAAGGCAGGTGCAGTAAGTCAATGAAGTTGCGTCCCCCTCCGTGCCCGTTCATGCTTTCAATGACTTGAGACTACCAAACATCACATGCAGTGGTTAGTTAATTGCATGTAATCCTATTAAGTAGCAAAAAGACATTAAGTTATATCGCCGATAGGAATAAAACAATACACCATGTATATATTTACAGAGGGAGTAGTACATTTTTTGTGACATGCATTACTAGATATTGCTAGTCAAATACTAAATCCAGATGGACGTGGTAGTACCACTAAATCCAGACGGTGGTGCTAGTACTAGTAGTAGTAGTACTACCAATGTAGTAACACTGTACTACTCGTTGGTGAAATTATTACGTGCTGCTCCTCACAATGAAGTGACAAGACCGTACGCCAGAGATGACATGTGAGAATAGGCGCCGTGTTCGGCATACCATAGTCTGCCTCACCGTCTGCAGTCACTATCATCATGGCTGTAGACCTAGCCTGCTTACAACTAGCCGTGTTCGATATAATTTCCCGTGCGTAGATGCCCGTGCATTGCACGGAACACCAAGATTGGGGGGTGGACGGCGCCGGCAGCGACCATCGAGCCAGATTTTTCCATGGCCTTCTAGATGTGGTGGGGAGGAGATAAGGCTGATTGTGAGAGACAAGGAGTTGTTTGTAAATAGCAAACAAGTGCGGGTATCTTTTTGCAAAAATGGAGAAGTTTGGGTTGTATGCATCAGATCTAGATCCGACGGCTATTGGTGAAAGATGGCAGGCACAACATCATCACCAACTCAGGACCTGTTTGATTCGCAGGATTTTGAAAACGCAGGAATAGGACACGGCAATATTACAAGTTTCAAACTAATAATACAAATGTTAGGAGTAATGCTACACCTACAAAGAGGGGATTACTAGGAAGTTTACGTAAGAACTTTCGTTACGTTAGGTGGATGCAGCATTATCGTACAAACTAAAATCCACTTCCCTGACAAGTCACTAATGGGCTAATAACTTTTTGAGTATCTCGCCACTTGATGTTTCAAAAACAAATTCAGCTTCTGTGGAGACTTTGTCATTTAGGCTTAGCCGCTTGCGGTGATCAGCACGCCATTCATTATTGTGCCAGAGAACACCAAACCTCGTTACCTTGAGCACACTTGCCTCCAGAACAAAGAACCTGGCCAATTTAATCTCTGATGTGCTACCTCGATACTCGATCAAATCAATTTATGTAAGATGGAGATCAAGGCATTCGATGAGATTGTTATAGTGCCGAACATTTTTCACTTTCGGGTCTTTTTTTATCCGCAAAAGAAGAGAACATATTAGAGCAGCTGGATGTATAAGATTGCCATTTCATCAAGAGTTACCAATATCATTCGCTCATATGATAGGGTTGGCTGGCTAGTGATATTTTTTCACTCTCTCTCTCTATCTCTCTCTCTCTTTCTCTTTCCTCTCATTTACATAGGAGTTCGTGAAGAGCTTGGGCATTTGTTGCCTTCCACTATGTGGCCGATGCCATATTTCGCAAAAGTATGCCACATAATACACATCGATGTCAAATCAAGAGATTTTGGCATCGCTCTCGCGATGTGAGAGAGTTGGCACCGCTGTGCACACAGACCCACATGTATAAACAAATCAATCAAACCAACTACACCAGCCTCTCACTCTCCCAAACAAGTGTTTTTTTATTGCCTCAGTCCTCAATGCGCCCTCAATTTACTAGCGTGCGGGATGCTACCCTGAGTGGTTTCAACTTTGCTTACTTCACCGCGTGCCAGATGGGCCTCTAGTTTACTTATTTTCACCCACTACCACATGGGCCAGCACACGAAGATGTAGAACACGAGCTGACAAGGCAGCATGTGGACTGGTTGACCGGTCAACTAAACAATATACAGAGCTATACGCTAACACAGTGAGCGTATAATCCGTCGGTATAGAGTGTTTGTGTGAGAGGGGAGGCCCGTGAGAGATAGCAGAGGAAGAGAGAAAGAGCTACTCCCTCCGTTCTATAATGTAGTTCCAACATTTTTTTAAAAGTCTAACTTTTGAAACTTTGACCAAGTTTATATAGAAATTACTTATATCTAGAATACCAAAGATAAATGATAGCACTGTTCAAGATATCTTCCGATATGCCGATAAATCGGCCGATTTATCGCTTACCATTGTCTAACCGATAAGATAAATCGGCTGATAAATCAATCGAGATGGCGATAAATCGGCCGATATGCCGATAAACTGGCCGATTTACCCCTTATCATGGGTCGACCGATAAGTTCCCGATAAGCGATATCCCCAACATTTAGTATGAAGTAAGTACATGTTGTGATGAATCTAATGATCTTTCCAGATGTAAATGTTTTTCTCCACATATACCTGGTCAAAATTTACTGAGGTTTGACTTTTCAAAACATCCATATGCTTATGGACGTGAGAGAGTCCCTAACTAGAGAGAAAGAGAGAGAAAGAAATAGAAAGAGTGAGTGAAAAAAGTGGGTGTGCGTGTGTGAAAGAGACATGGACAATACTCGATAAAAGTCGAGAAAAAACGTGTGTGTCTTATGCAAACATATCACACATGCATCTTCGACAACAGAAGCAAGGTGAGGAGATAGTGTGTGGTTGTTTGCAACCGAGAGAGCAAGACCCCTAGCACGTGGCCAAGAGGGGTCTGACAAACAAGGGAGAGAGGTCGAGAGAAACGTACGGAGAAAATGCAGACATGGGGAGGAGAGAGTGTATGTTTGTCATAGAGAGACCCCCTGGAGATCTTGATGGGACTACATGGGTCGGAGATCGAGTGACAAGGTGTGTGCGCGGTAGAAGATACCCCGAGAGATATCGAGATAGACGTATGGATGGAAGGAGACAATACGTGTATTCCTGATGGCTAGTGAGTGATAATCATACTTAGGGGGGGGTGCTTGCACTTATGATGGAGTGAGGGATTATGGTACTTATTAGGGGGGGTGTGTCACATAGAGAGAGAACAAGGGCGGAGAGTGTTGGATGGGTGATACGTCTCCAATGTATCTATAATTTTTTATTGTTCCATGCTATTATTTATGATGTTTTGGATGTTTAATGGGCTTAGTTATACACTTTTATATCATTTTCGGGACTAACCTATTAACCCAAAGGCCCAATCCAGATTGCTGTTTTTTTGCCTATTTCCAGGTTTTACAAAAAAGGAATATCAAACGGAGTCCAAACGGAATGAAACCTTTGGGAGAGATATTTTGGAGCGATATCTTCACGGGAGACTTGAGAACCATAGAATAGGGCACATGTGGCGTCCACGAGGGTGGGGGCGCGCTCCCCTGCCTCGTGGGCCCCACGCTAGTCCCCCGGTGCCCTCCTTCCTTCTATATATATCCATGTACCCCGAAAACATTAGAAGAGGAGAGAAAACCCTAATTCCACCACCGCAACCTTCTGTTCCCATGAGATCCCATCTTGGGGATTGTTCCGGAACCCCGCCGGAGGGGTATCTACCACGAAGTGCTTCTACATCAACACCATCGCCTCACCATGAGTTGTGAGTAGTTTACCACAGACCTTCGGGTCCATAGTTAGTACCTAGATGACTTCTTCTCTCTCTTTGGATCTCAATACCAAGTTCTCCTCGGTCTTCGAGGAGATCTATTCAATGTAATCTATTTTTGTTGTGTGTTTGTCGAGATCCGATGAATTGTGGGTTTATGATCAAGATTATCTATGTGAAATATTTGGTTCTTTTCTGAATTCTTTTATGTATGATTATAATATCCTTGCAAGTCTCTTCGAATTATTGGTTTGGTTTGGCCTACTAGATCTATAGTTCTTGCAATGGTTGAAGTGCTTGGCTTTGGGTTCAATCTTGCGGTGTCCTTTCCCAGTGATGGTAGGGGCAGCAAGGCACGTATTGTATTGCTGTCATCGAGGATAAAAAGATGGGGTTTATATCATATTGCTTGAGTTTATCCCTCTACATCATGTCATCTTGCTTAAGGCGTTACTCTGTTCTTATGAACTTAATACTCTAGATGCATGCTGGATAGCGGTCGATGTGTGGAGTAATAGTAGTAGATGCAGAATCGTTTCGGTCTACTTGTCACGGACGTGATGCCTATATATAATGATCATGCCTAGATATTCTCATAATTATTCGCTTTTCTATTATTTGCTCGACAGTAATTCGTTCACCCACCATAGAATTCTGCTATCGTGAGAGAAACCACTAGTGAAACCTATGGCCGCCGGGTCTATTCTCAACATATCAATCTATAATCTACTTTACTTTACCGTTTTTACTTTCTGTTCTTATATGCAAAAATACCAAAAATACCAAACTATCATATCTATCAGATCTCACTTTCGTAAGTGACCGTAAAGGGATTGACAACCCCTTATCGTGTTGGCTGCGAAGTTCTTATTTGTTTGTGCAGGTGCGAGGGACTCGCGCGTGGTCTCCTACTGGATTGATACCTTGGTTCTGAAAAACTAAGGGAAATACTTACGCTACTATGCTGCATCACCCTTTCCTCTTCGAGGGAATACAACGCAAGCTCGAGAAGTAGCAATGAGTCTATATGTATAGCGTGAGCGAGACATGTGTATGTGTGAACCAGGGAGATATAAAGTTTGAGAGAGATTGAGGAGCCCCGATAAGGCTGAGTGGTCCGTCAGATAGCTGAGAGGGGGGAAGAGATATTCCATCCGCTCGATAATGCAGTGCATGTAATTTTTTTAGAAGTCAAACTTTGGAAACTTTGACCAGGTTTACACAAATGTTATTTATATCTTCAATACCAAAGATACATCATACGAAACTACATCTCATGGTGAATCTAATCGTATATGTTTGCCGTTCCAGATGTAATTGTTTTTCTCCACGTACATGGTCAAACTTTGTGATGTTTGACTTTTCAATAAATCAATATGCTATGGACCGAGGAGAGTGCCTAAGTCGAGAGGGATCAAGTGCGTGTGAAGTAGAATGAGTAAGTGTGCAAGAAGAGTATGTGTGTGAAAGAGAAAGTGACAACAAATGATTAATTAGAGAGAGAGAGTGTGTGTTTTTTCGTTTCTTAGGCAAACATATCACGCATGCATCTCCGAGATAGAAAAGCGAGGCGAGGAGATACACGAGGATAGCTAGTGTGTGATTGTTTGCAAAGGAGAGAGACACCCCTATAGGACATGTCCAATAGAGGTCTGGCCAACAAGGTACAAAGGTCGAGAGGGACACATGGAGAACATGGACGCATGGGGAGGGCGAGATGGTGTGTTTATGATAGAGAGACCCCCTGGAGATCATGAGGGGGCTATATGAGTGGGAGATCGAGGGAGGTGCATGCGCGATAGAAAGATGCCCCGAGAGAAACGAGATAGACCATGCACATGTTTGTGATGGAGACTAAGATTAGCTAGTCATATACATATAGGGGGGACTGCGTGTGCCTACAATTGAGTGAGAGACCATCATATTTGGCTAGCTAGGCATGCGATTGTGTGTGTGCGTGTGAGATGGAGAGAGAACGAGGGAGAGAGATAAAGTTTTAGATGGGCCTATCGAGTGCGAGTGAGATATGCATGTGTATGTGTGACCCAGGTAGATGGAGAGTTTGAGAGAGGGGGGGAAGAGCTCCGAGACGACAAAGTGGTGCGTGAGAGAGTTACGGGCAATGAGCCAAGGAATTTGTGTGTGTACGATGAGCGCACCCAAGATATCTAGCTTGGACTAGAGAATCATACATAGTGTGCGAGAGAGACCTATAGACGGAGTATATATGCATGCAAACTAGAAAGACCCCCCCCCCCACACACACACACACAGAGATGGAGATAAAGAGAGATGACCAACAAGGTTTGTGTGTTGGATGCGTGCG
>LR738710.1:680205545-680280193 GCA_902687465.1 Secale cereale | reverse complement strand
GAGAGAGAGAGAGAGAGAGAGAGAGAGAGTGAGAGAGAGAGAGAGAGAGAGAGCAGGAGTCCGGGAGAGGGGGAGGTCGTGTTTTATGCATCAAAGACTGATATAAACCATGTTTCGATATAAATTTGCATTCAAATATTTAAATTGGAGAACATGTTGTCTGCAATCCACACATGAACGGATATATGCGTATATCAAACAAGTTCATTAATTTGACTTTCAACATGTTCATGGAGTACTGTAATACTGTACAACATGCTATTCGATTGAGGTGTTCAATTTTGGATTTAGTTCACTATTTCGACCTAGTGAATGAGCTATTTCACTGAATCGAGATATTTCCTTTTCGGTTTGATTACCGTTTTTGAGTGGGTCAACTATTTTTCATATAGTAAATCGCTAGCAACGAGCGTGTAAAAACACATTACTCCCGAGCATCATCTCTCCATCTAAAAAAGAAGTGGCAAGCTAATATATCTAAATTTGATTTGAATCGACATGGTAAGGTAGACGTGGATGCTTGTTCTACCAAATTTTGAACGAACCGTTAAACATCCTCTGCTCGGTGGAATTCGCCCGAGCAAATAAATGGGAGACGCGAAATTACCGTCCTATGTGGGAGATGCATTAATTGGCCTGTTGTGCATCAAGGGTAGGTTCGTAACTTCATCCAAGCGCGCCTTCTCCTTGGCCGAAATGACATGTGCCTAATAATTCATAAACCATGGTCGGCAAAACACGCTCTCCTCGCCCGAAATAGCTCGCGCCCACTATTTGAAAACACGCTCTCCTCGCCAAAATCGCTCGCGCCCACTATATTTCAAAACATGCCCTCCTCGCCCGAAATCGCTCTCGCCCACTATTTGGGGAGCAGCAAAGTTACTCTACTATCCCCGGCCCTCAGTACACAGACACAAGCCGAGAAGCCTAAAGGCAGGGGTAGAACTATAACTCCCCCTCACATTTCAGACAAATGCGTACATGGTTCCACTCCCCTCCCACCCCCCCCCACCCCCATTCATACCTCATGGGCGCCAAATCACCTTCTCCCTGGAAGCTCCCTTCTCCCGAGCCGCGAAACCTCAACCCCTCCTCCATGGCGCCCCCACCGCACCAATTTCACAGCCCCCTCCTCCCTAATGCCGGAGACGCTGTCCATTTGCCGTCGTCCACTGGGTCGTGTGCCTCTTACTCCGTGCTGCTGGAGCTGCCTCGACGACAGCTGCGTAAACCGTACCGGAGCTGACTCACCCCCGCCATTGTTCACGGCGCCGAAGCGGCTCCAACTTCGGATCCGTCCAGAGTCCCGGCACTGCTTCCCCGTAGCCGTCGACCATCGCAACATCGTTGTTTCCCTGCCGCCGGTGGCCACCGCAACCGCGCCGGCCTCGCCGACTCGGCAGCTGGACCTACCTACTTCACCATGCCGCCAGATAGGTCGCACCCTCATCTCAAATCACTTTATTTAGGCATCAGTTGTCTGAATTTTTATTCTGGGCCAATCGATTCCCAACGGGAAGCAGCACCCCTCGAGGCGGCGGAGCTCCTAGGCTGTCGGTTGGCTGGTGTCTAACGTAAGGGTGCGGGGCCGCAAGTTCGCCGCGGAAGCAGCGCTTAGATGGCTATCTTAGAGTTGCGTGGGTTCAAGGTACTGCCATCGCTGGATCTGGATGACGGGGAGTCTTTGTGGATTGTCCCGGGGGCGGCGCAACCACGACAGTGCGGTGGGGCGGGGAGCGGGGTTTTGGTCGGGGCCACGGACGGCGGAGGCAAGATGCTCTGCTGTTGGTCGCTGGCTCTTCGGGGAAGATTCCTAACAGTGTCAGCCGGGAGGCACAAGACGGCCATCAAGCCATCCGGCGTAGATCGGATAGTACCAAAATAAAATAAAATCGTGTGACCCCAATTTAGTCTCAGTCAATAGACGTGTGACCACTCTCGTACCTTGCTAGTGTATTTCTTCAGATCAAAGAGATGTGTCGTTCTTAACATTATGCGTTATCTGCATCCTCAGCCACACCGTCTTCTGACTCACCGCAGCTGCTCCAACAAGAGAAGCATACACCAGAAGGGAGCTATAGTCCCCACTCAACAGTTCCATGCATCGAATGCGTGTGCTCGACATGGACAGCCACAACAACTGCAGGGCCATCGACAAGTCAGCACATGATTCTCACTGCTATGGATGGCGGCCAGATAGGTTGTACCCTCATCTTACTTGCGTGCAACATTTATGGCTTTGTTATTCATCTAAGCATGGAAAATATATTATCACATTTCACTATATATTCATGCTGATCTCTTACGGGTCTTGTTCAAGAGTTAACGATGTTTCATAGTTCAACTGAGATACTTGTTCTTTAGGTAACGTTGTTCAATAGTTATCAACCATCAGCCAATGCTATCCCATAGTCTGGTGATTATAGTATTATACCACTTCTAGTATTACCTATGTTGTTCTTTAATACTTTTGTGTGCCATCTAGTTAATCTCCAGTACAAATGATACATATTCTGTAGCTTTCATCCGTGTTCTTCCTTTAGTTTTTGAGACATGTTGCTGCTAGTTAACCCCAGTCCTACTATTTATGTTGTCTCCTACATGCACTCATTACATAAATCTAACTACTAGTTGTCTTCCATGCATGTCAGATATAATTGCACACACTGATATATCCACAAGAACCTCACGGAGCAATGTAAAGGCCAATAAACTTGATGTCAATGATACCCAATATGATGGAACATGTAAAGGCAGTTCTTCAAAAGACTTGCAGAAAAATATTGAATCCTCTTCACCCCACAAGGTCCTTGCTCTAAATTGGCCCGTGATATGGGTACAACATGCATATAATGTCGTGGAATGTATCTACTCTGTTGCAATGCCATGTGCTTAGCATGCTGATCATGCATGTAAATATGTCATGCCTTCCTGTTTTTCAGTACCTATTCCATTCATGATAACATGTTTTCAAATTCAAGTACTGTCATTCTACTCTAGCGCAATGTCATCTGCTTAATTTGGACATTATGCTTCTGAATATCTTATGCATTGTTATTCATCAGTATGTACTTCATCTGTCTACCATACCATGTTTACTTACATTGAAGTGTTGTTCCAGTTCTCTGTTGCAATGCCATCTTAGTTTCCCAAAAATACACATGTATGTTGCCTTAGTTTTTTCTGTATGTATTCCGCTAGCATACAGTTTTACATTCAACTAGTATTTTTTTATTGTGCTGTCCTGTCGTATCCCTAGCTCTTACACCATACTCCCTCCGCCCGGATTACATGTTACCGAAATGGATAAAAAAGGATGTATCTAGAACTAAAATACGCCTAGACCCATCCATTTTTGTCCAGATGGAGGGAATACATGTCAATATGTCACACCTTTCTATTCTTCAGTACCTATTCCATCTCTCTGCTGTAGCATGCTTTATAATTCAAGCACCATTCTTCTATACAAGGCATGCAAGGGGAAGACGACTATGTTAGAATCTGAATGGTTGCAAACCAGGTCTTTGCAAAAGATCCAAACGCCAGGAGATAATAAACCAACTCCAGTTTTTATATATACTGCTCCAGCACAGAGAAACCCAACTCCTACTGATAATAAGCAGATTCCAGTGGCCAAAGAACTAGTCCGCTCCAGTCCAGCAAAAATATGTCAACTCCATTCTAAGAAGCGTGTGCGTATTCTTGCATCATGAAATTTTATAGCATGCTGATCATAATTTCTACATGTTTCTTACCCATCTCTCTTTTAGAAAATAAGCTTAACAGATAGAAGAATTTCTGCACCGGTATCGTCTGTGAGGAAAGATTCTTGCAGGAATTCTCTATACTCCAATGCAAATGTAAGTACCTGTTGTATATCACTATATTTTTACATCAAAATGTATTTTGTTAATCGGCGTGAATCCAACCTTTATCTGATCTAAATTTAGTTGTAGCAAAATGTATGATTAAAGGCCACAATGTTGATTTTTGTTAGGAAAACTGCCTGGTAGTTTTGCATCCTGAGCTGCATGAGTGTACAATCTCATATCAGTGGGTTTGATTACTTTGGTTCTGCAGTGGGTTTTTAGTGTTTTTTTACTGTGTTGTCCTGTCGTATCCCTAGCTCTTACATCATACTCCCTCCATCTGGATTACATGTCGCAGAAATGGATAAAACTGGATGTATCTAGAACTGAAATACGCCTAGAGCCATCCATTTATTTTCGGATGGAGGGAATACATGTCAATATGTCATGCCTTTCTACTCTTTAGTACCTATTCCATCTCTGCTATAGCATGTTTTATAATCGAAGCACCATTCTTCTATATAAGGCATGCAAGGGGAAGACGGTTATGTTAGAATCTGAAGGGTTACAAACCAGGTCTTCGCAAAAGATCCAAATGCCAGTAGATAATAAACCAACTCCATTTTTCAAATATACTGCTCCAGCATAGAGAAACCCAACTCCCAATGATAATAAGCAGATTCCAGTGGCCAAAGAACTAGTCCGCTCCAGTCCAGCAAAAGATTGTCAACTCCATTCTAAGAAGCGTGTGCGTATCCTCGCATCATGAAATTTTATAGCATCCTGATCATATTTTCTACATGTTTCTTACCCATCTCTCTTTTAGAAAATAAGGTTAAATGATAGAAGATTTCCTTCATTGGCATTGTATTCGAGGAAAATATCTTGCGGGAATTCTCTGTGCTACAATGCTGATGTAAGTACCTGTTGTATATCACTATATTTTTACATCAGCATGTATTTTTTTAATCGGCGTGAATCCAACCTTTGTCTGATCTAAAATTAGTTGTAGCAAAATGTTTGTGACGCCCCCGATTTGACCATACACTAATCATGCACGCAAATGTGTACGACCCAGATCAGGGACTCACTGGAAGATATCACAACACAACTCTAGACACAAATTAAAATAATACAAGCTTTATATTACAAGCCAAGGGCCTCGAGAGCTCGAATACACAAGAGTCAGCGGAAGCAATAATATCTGAGTACAGACATAAGTTAAACAAGTTTGCCTTAAGAAGGCTAGCACAAATGTAGCAACGATCGAAAAGGCAAGGCCTCCTGCCTGGGACCTCCTAACTACTCCTCGAAGCCGAACTCCATGTAGAAACATCATCGGGATCCTCTGGCTCCTGGACTCCAACGATCTGGTTGCATCAACCAGAAAGAAGAAGGAAGGGGAAAAAGGGGGAGCAAAGCAACCGTGAGTACTCATCCAAAGTACTCGCAAGAAAGGATCTACACTACATATGCAATGGTATCTGTGTAAAGGGGTAATATCCGTGGGTTAAACTGCAGAATGCCAGAATAAGAGGGGGCTAGCTAACCCAATCAAAGACTACGCTTCTGTCAGCCTCCATCTTGCAGCAGTAGAAGAGGGTAGCTGGAAGGTAACAAGTAACCTCACTTCTGGCAGCCTCCGTCTTGCAGCAGTAGAAGGGAGTAGATGGTAAGTTCACCAAGTAACATCGTATAGCATAAACCTACCCGGCGATCCTCCCGCACAACACCCTGTGAGAGAGCAACCACCGGGTTGTATCTGGCACTGGTAAAGGTGTGTTTTATTAAGTATCTGGTTCTAGTTGTCATGAGGTTGGAGTACAACTCCGGGTCGTCCTTTTACCGAGGGACACGACTATTCAAATAGATTAACTTCCCTGCAGGGGTGCACCACATAACCCAGCACGCTCGATCCCATTTGGCCGGACACACTTTCCAGGGTCATGCCCGGCCTCGGAAGATCAACACGTCGCAACCCTACCTAAGCACAACAGAGAGGTCAGCACGCCGGTCTAAGTCCTAGGCGCGCAGGGGTCCGGGCCCATCGCCCAACGCACACCTGCACGTTGCGTACGCGGCCGGTGAGCAGACCTAGCAACCTCCATTACTAAGGAAGTTGCGTTACGCGGTCCAACCCGGCGCGCGCCGCTCAGTCGCTGACGTCAAAAAGGCTTCGGCTGATACCACGACGTCGAGAGCCCATAACTATTCCCACGCAGCTGGTTAGTGCGTAAAGGCCAATGGCCAGACTCGGATCAAATATCCAAACTCGTTAAGCGTGTTATTATGAAAACCACCGCGGACAACGACCAGGGCCAGGCCACCTCTCGACTGGGTGTCTCAACCTGCCCCTGTCGCTCCGCCACAAAGATCCACTCGGGGGCCGTCGGGAACTCAGGCCCACCACTGCCTGGATGGAGTCACCTGTCCTTTCAGCCCCCACATCGGAATCACTTGCGGGTACTCAATGAGCCGACCCGACTTTAGTCACATCATGTATCATGTAAAGTATGTATATAGTATATACCCGTGATCACCACCCGAGGTGATCACGGCCCGATAGTATAGCATGGCAGACGGACAATGATGTGGGGCTACTGATGGAATACTAGCGTCCTATACTAAGCATTAGGATAGTAGGTAAGGTATCAACAGTGGTAGCAACAATGACAGGCTATGCAACAGAATTGGAGCTATCAAATCATCAACAGTAGCAAATCTAATGCAAGAATAAGAGAGAAGAAAATGGGCGATATCTGGTGATCAAGGGGGGGCTTGCCTGGTTGCTCTGGCAAGAAGGAGGGGTCGTCGTCGACGCAGTCGATCACAGTGGCACCGTCAGCAATCTCAGCCCCGGTGTCTATCGGAGAGAAGAGGGGGAGAAACAATAAATATAAAGCAAACAATTGTAACACAAAGCATAACATGGCAAAACGCGGTGCTACGTGTGACCTAATGCAGTGCTCAGTGATACAGGTCGAGATGAAAACATCCGGGAAAGTATTCCCGGTGTTAGGTATTTTCGGACATGTGAAACGGAGGGGGACGGTTGTAAGTTCGCTATGCTAGGGACGTGTGGTGGACGAACGGAGTGCGTATTCGGATTCGTCTCGTCGTTCTGAGTGATTTTCATATATAAAACTTTTTCATCCGAGTTACGGATTATTTTATATGATTTTCTAAAGTTTATAACATTTTCTAGAATTAATTATTTAATTAAATGTAACATTATCCAGAATAGTGTCTGCAAATGTCATCATGACATCAGCATGACGTCAGCGGTCAACGTGGGTTTGACTGGGTCAAACTGACGTGAGGGGCCTACTGTCATACACTAAGACTAATTAAACAGGTTAATTAGTCTAACAATACTTAGGTTAATCTAATTAAGATTAATTGAATTAATTAATGATTTAATTAACTAATTAATTAATATTTTATTTATTACTATTATTATTTAAATATATTTTTTATTCTTTTTTTTATAAAACCTTCTAGGGCCAGGCCCCACATGCCATTGGCCCATGGGGTGGGGCCCAACTGTCAAAGGCCCTATGGACTTAGCAGGCACGGGCAAGCGGGCGTTGGGCGCACCGGCGCTGGGCGTCGCCCGAGCGGACGCACGCCCAGGGGCGCGCGAGGCAGGGGACCCGGCAGGGCCGCGGGAGGCCGGGGACCGGCGGTGAGGGGCCCGGGGAGGCCGGCGGCACGTAGCAGCTGCGGCGGCGCGACCGGGGCATGCAACGGCGGCGACCGCGGGCGACAGAGCGCTCGGCGGCGCAAGCAGCAGCAGTGGGTGGGGCGACGCCGAGAGCGGAGGGAGTAGGCGCGAGGTGAGCGCGGCCACGGCACATGCGGCAGCCGGAAGGGATGCCGTAGAGCAGCGGCGGTGTACGTGCGCGCGAGATGGGGGGGCTCGACCTCACGCACGGGCAGGTGAGCAGCAAGCAGCTGCGGCTGCGGGCGGGCGTGGGACAAGGCACCGGGGCACGAGGCCAGGGCGCTCAAGGCATGAGCGGGGTGCGGTGAGCGCAGGCTCCAGCCATGGCGGCCGAAGCGCGAAACGTGGACAAACGGCGCAGATTCGAGGCAGGAAGAGGTCAAACAGGTGCGGCTCACCGAGAGGAAGACGATGGCGAACTCGAGGTGGCCGGCGCGGTGCCGGAGCAGCGGTTCGAGGCGGCGGCCGAAACATTGGGAAGAGCTCGATGGCGACGGTGTACTGCCAATCCCGTCCGATCCGTTGCAGTGGTCGATGTAGAAGGATGCAGCGCAGCTCCTGGACCTCCATGGGCGACGCGGGGTGGCTCCGAAGCACAGCATCAACGGTGGCGCGACGACGATGGTCTTAGGCGACAGCTATAGCGAGTGAAGCGGTGCGAGGGGGAAAGATTGGCGATGCTAGGGTTTGAGGGGGCGTGTGGACGGCCGTTTAGGTCGCCGGGGCGTCGCCCGATGGCCGGCACATGGCCATCGGTGCCATGGACGTGCCTCCTCTGTCCACGAGGTTACTGTGAACAGGAAGAAGGAGTTGGGGAGTTTGGCTGGGCCACGTGGCCACTTTAGGCCCAGCCGCAAAGTAGTTTTAGGTCCCTTTTTCCGTGATTTGCAATTAAATTTAATAGCAAATGTCTTTTATTAATTATGTGATCTGGCCCAAAATTACAATGCAAATTTAGACACTGACGTAAAATGGTTTGAGGGGCATTTGAAAAAGTTTGAATTTTACATAATTTGAAAGGCGTTCTAAATCATCGTTTGTCCCTGTTTTAATTAGGTTAAGGTATTTAAATACTTTACAGAATGTTGGCTTCACTATAACAATTTGTTAGGGAATTTTTGCAACCCAACAGACATTTTTGTTTTACCGTTTGAAGAAATAATAATTTGACTTTATTTTATATTGAATTTGAATTCGGTTCGGAATAAAGTGAAGTTTTAGGAAATTAATTGCGATGACATGGCACATTAGGGTCAGGTTAGTGTAGCTCAATTATCCGGGCGTCACAATTCTCCTCCACTACAAGAAATCTTGTCCCGAGATTTAAGCGATGGAGTAAGGGGGAAAAGTGCGGGTAGCGAAAACCTAACGAGTCTTATCGGTCTTGGCTGCCCTTTCGAAGGGGTCGGTCCCTTACGATGATGTCTTCATCCCTCTACTTCAAGTCATCGTGATCAAGTCGTCAACCTTTCTTCGGGATCTCCATCGTCCTACGAACGCGATAAGGGGGCAAAACTTTGGAAGAACGCGTCTCCACAAGGCTGGGCATCTGATGGTGAACTAATTGGGAAATACACCAAGTACCCTACGAGTAGTATTGTAGTGAACTCATTGAGAGCAATACGCGATGGTACAAAAGTTTCAGATGGGTAGGCATTCATTCGATGACTAGACGGAAACGAGAATCGGGGCTTGAACAATGGGAATAACATGGTGTTTGATTCCAGGATGAATAATGGTATAGAAATTAGCTCTTGAATCACATACGAAGCGAGGTGCAAAAGATACATTAGAATCCAGGTTGTAAAGAGTCAGGTTTCGATCCAGTGGACCTGTGGGTTATGGGCCCACCATGTGGGTTGAAAATAGGAAGGGTGGTGACATCTTGCACCCTCGCGACAGGGAGGCATGTGAGTGGGTAGCTTGTCAGCTATGTCAGCAACAATGTCGGTACCAAGGACGGGGAACAAAGAGACCCATTTTCCAGCCCGTTGAACGAGGCAGACCAATAGGCAAGGTTCTCATCCATCGGTGGTTCCCGGAATGTTATGAAAAATAGTAATAGGTTCTTACTGAGAGAGTTGTACACCAAGGTGTTTACATAAGCAGAAAAAAAAATGCTTAGATTATATATAGATCAAAGAAAGGTTAATCAAACAAATGGAAAGGAAAATTGTGATTACACACAATTATTAGGAGTATATCCTTCCCATGGACAAGAAGAACATGGCATACAGGGTAGGGGAGCAAGTGCCCAACCATTCAGATAAAGAGGCAAAGATTAATCAAGATGTTACCCATACAACGGTGTTTGGATAACTGACCAAGAAACATTTAGCATCACGCCTCCAATGTTCTTGTTGGTGAGCGGGGTATAATTGTCATGCTTCGAGGTAGCAATGGTATGGTGTTTCAATCAAGGGCCAAACTTTGGATACACAAATGATCCATCAGGAGCAACTTATAAGATAAGTCTTACGATTCCCTCCTGGAAGAATGGCTATCCTCGCAACAGAAATTATAATGATAGGTCCTCCAGCCAAGGGTACTAGGCATGACATCATATTACCGGGTCATCAAAGGACCAACATTATAACTCCTGGAAAGTTGTCCCAACCATCATATCTGACCAAGATTCAGATCCGATTGGTGTCATGATACCTCAAACTTGGGATGTTTGAGAAGAAAAGGTGCAACACAAATCGAGGAAATGGCATTGCAAGATTCTCGGGAAATGAACTATGGGAGCGGGTTCCCGAAACAATAGTTCATCATTAAACCAAGGAGAGGACGAGGAGGTGGCTGATGGGCTCAGTGACAATTCATTGAAAATTCCAAACGAATGGATTTCCACAATAATGTGAACAAGAGGATGATACTTATCAATTCAAATGATATAATGTTGTATGCTCGAGGAAAAACATACACCATTAATCATTAGATGAAAGGTGTGCCCGAATATGACCTTAGGCAGAAAGATCAATGTCAGAGTGACAATTCAATAACCAACAGTCTAAGAACGAACTGTCGATCGTTAACTTCAAAGCAATAGGGTTGCTAGAAGTACAGAACTCAAGCAGCATCGCTAGCATATTGGTATCCCGGTTAAAAAAACACGGGGACCAAGGAAGAATGGTGATGGTGAGAAGTATCATCATACCGAGAATTTCTAAGAGGTGGAGCAATCCTCACCACATTCTGGACACTGACAATAATACTTCAAGGCAGAACATAATACAAGCTGGATAGCAAGTTGCATCCATAACATGGACAAGCTCGCGATGAAAGGAAGTCAAGGGTGTTGTCGATGATAACAGAAATCATCGAGGGAAAGGAGGGTATTTCTCATCATGAACTCAGTTGACATCTCGGAAGAAGTCAAAGTGTTGAAGGTGATCACGACACATTTGTCGGGAGTTTTCAAGAAAATGCAATCAAATAGCGATGTCATCAAGCAGGGAATGACGACATGGAAGTCATAGGAACAACAGATAAGATGCAAGCTCGGAATCGAAGTTGCCTTTTAGAACAAGCAACAAGAGGTTGAAAGCTCGATGTAAGTCGTGGCCACATTCTGCAGAATTCGTGCATCAAAGAAGGACGATGTAGCACAGTCAAAGATAGCAAGACAAGGGATGTATCTAATAGTCTAGGAATAACCAGATTGAGTTTAAAAATTTCCCAGTAACATCTACTAGGGGTGTTGAATTTTTAGAGCGGATTTGATTTACTAAACGGTGTCCTCGGTTGATGGCAACCTAGAACCCGTAGAGTGATTACGACGAGGAAGTTATTACTTCAACAAAGTTAGTAAGATGAAGTGCAAAGGCATGATATCCTCAAGATACCGGAGGGTAAAACTCGAAGGCGGAACATGATAGTAGTAGAACTGAATCATTAACCTATGACAGTAGATACTTCAACCTTGCCAAAAATAGACGAGGCACTGGAATAAATTACCAACAGATATATTAGATCAGGACAACATGGTCAGAACCATAACTGTAAGGAATCAATTCAAGAATACCGAAGAAATTATACAGCTGGATAATCATTTTGCAAGAAGCTTCCGAGATGGTCTACATTATTCCCATGGGCATGAACACAAAGTTCAAGGTCGACTCCCACTTCTTTAATGCAAATCATTTCAATCACCTCTCGCTTTGATCAAACTGTAGTGTTGGAATTTCATTTGGTAGAACATCGTAAGAGTATGACTTGTGAAAACTTTTCTCACGGATTAGGGGAAGGCATAGGTTCAACCCATCGGACGTCTTAGTAACATTTACCACAAGTTTCGAAAGTAAATATTCAAGCTCGAAAGCAGAGCATGGTTGGCCAAGCAGAGGATACCATTTACCAAAGGCATTAGGTATCAGGGGAAGACTCACAAGGTGATTGAATATGAAGGACACTGTCGGATAACAATCCAACAATGGATCGGGCGAACCGCAAGGAATCAGACGTGAGTATCGATACTCAACCAGAAGAAGAAATAATTAAAGGAATCCAGATTATAGAAACAACTGACTAATTCAACCAAATGCAAAGGAGTTATGTTTCCCGAATCAAGAGGTCAGAAGCAATCGCTCTGATCAAGGATGGATAAGTTGAATATGCTTAGGGATACAATCGATGACAATTTGGTTGGTCGAGACCCAACAGGGTTTAAAATGATGTCTGCGTCGGAAGAATGAATTCTAGGATCTGATTGGGGATTGCGAGCATCCGCAACATTTTGAATCAACGGACTCGAAATGATAGTGACAAGGATGGCAATAAGATTGCCAGACTTATGGGATTAACCATCTGGCACACAAGCAAGAATTTCAAGATAAATATGTTGTTGAGGATTTTCTAAAGCTCGAATAGGATTTCGAAGACTTTAGTGAAACATATGAACAACTGGGGAGAAACATATCCTCGGTATGTGTGAGGATTAATTTGTAGGTGTATTCAGGCGACAAGGAACTGTAAGGCAGTAGGCACAAAGGATTATCGAAACAACGACGAGTATTTCGGGGTATCTTGTAATAACAAGACCAACTGGGGATGAATGTAAGAATGAGAACTGCATGTAGTTATCATAAGGGTTGATGGTGGAAGGGGAATTGCAAACGCGATGAACACAAGTTCTTGGGTTAACAGCGGAGAGCATCTTCAGGGTCTTCTGGTGCAGCAGACGATCATCGGTAATAAGGTGCTCTCCGTGTGAAAGTCATAACGAGATCCTAATGTTAGATTTTGCAAAATTCATATATCCAGAATAGAAGAGAGATCAGAGTCCCAGAGTATAGACGAGGAGTAAAAGATCATAATACCACCCATTGGTGTTGTGGGCCCGTAAGCCACACAACAAGTTAGTAAATTTGTTTTTCAAAGACTAGACTCAACTTCGGCCAAGGAGTTGGAAAGGGGGATTCCTACAGGCAGTCGGCTCTGATACCAACTTGTGACGCCCCCGATTTGACCATACACTAATCATGCACGCAAATGTGTACGACCCAGATCAGGGACTCACTGGAAGATATCACAACACAACTCTAGACACAAATTAAAATAATACAAGCTTTATATTACAAGCCAGGGGCCTCCAGGGCTCGAATGCATAAGCTTGAATACACAAGAGTCAGCGGAAGCAATAATATCTGAGTACAGACATAAGTTAAACAAGTTTGCCTTAAGAAGGCTAGCACAAATGTAGCAACGATCGGAAAAGGCAAGGCCTCCTGCCTGGGACCTCCTAACTACTCCTCGAAGCCGAACTCCATGTAGAAACATCATCGGGATCCTCAGGCTCCTGGACTCCACCGATCTGGTTGCATCAACCAGAAAGAAGAAAGAACGGGGAAAAGGGGGAGCAAAGCAACCGTGAGTACTCATCCAAAGTACTCGCAAGCAAGGATCTACACTACATATGCAATGGTATCTGTGTAAAGGGGTAATATCTGTGGGTTAAACTGCAGAATGCCAGAATAAGAGGGGGATAGCTAACCCAATCGAAGACTACGCTTCTGTCAGCCTCCATCTTGCAGCAGTAGAAGAGGGTAGCTGGAAGGTAACAAGTAACCTCACTTCTGGCAGCCTCCGTCTTGCAGCAGTAGAAGGGAGTAGATGGTAAGTTCACCAAGTAACATCGTATAGCATAAACCTACCCGGCGATCCTCCCGCACAACACCCTGTGAGAGAGCAACCACCGGGTTGTATCTGGCACTGGTAAAGGTGTGTTTTATTAAGTATCTGGTTCTAGTTGTCATGAGGTCGGAGTACAACTCCGGGTCGTCCTTTTACCGAGGGACACGACTATTCGAATAGATTAACTTCCCTGCAGGGGTGCACCACATAACCCAGCACGCTCGATCCCATTTGGCCGGACACACTTTCCAGGGTCATGCCCGGCCTCGGAAGATCAACACGTCGCAGCCCTACCTAAGCACAACAGAGAGGTTAGCACGCCGGTCTAAGTCCTAGGCGCGCAGGGGTCCGGGCCCATCGCCCAACGCACACCTGCACGTTGCGTACACGGCTGGTGAGCAGACCTAGCAGCCTCCATTACTAAGGAAGTTGCGTTACGCGGTCCAACCCGGCGTGCGCTGCTCAGTCGGTGACGTCAAAAAGGCTTCGACTGATACCACGACGTCGAGAGCCCATAACTATTCCCACACAGCTGGTTAGTGCGTAAAGGCCAATGGCCAGACTCGGATCAAATATCCAAACTCGTTAAGCGTGTTATTATGAAAACCGCCGTGGACAACGACCAGGGCCAGGCCACCTCTCGACTGGGTGTCTCAACCTGCCCCTGTCACTCCACCACAAAGATCCACTCGGGGGTCGTCGGGAACTCAGGCCCACCACTGCCTGGATGGAGCCACCTGTCCTTTCAGCCCCCACATCGGAATCACTTGTGGGTACTCAATGAGCCGACCCGACTTTAGTCACATCATGTATCATGTAAAGTATGTATATAGTATATACCCGGGATCACCACCCGAGGTGATCACGGCCCGATAGTATAGCATGGCAGACGGACAAGGATGTGGGGCTACTGATGGAATACTAGCGTCCTATACTAATCATTAGGATAGCAGGTAAGGTATCAACAATGGTAGCAACAATCACAGGCTATGCAACAGAATTGGAGCTATCGAATCATCAACAGTAGCAAATCTAATGCAAGAATAAGAGAGAAGAGAATGGGCGATATCTGGTGAACAAGGGGGGCTTGCCTGGTTGCTCTGGCAAGAAGGAGGGGTCGTCGTCGACGCAGTCGATCATAGTGGCACCGTCAGCAGTCTCAGCCCCGGTGTCTATCGGAGAGAAGAGGGGGGAGAAACAATAAATATAAAGCAAACAATTGTTACACAAAGCATAACATGGCAAAACGCGGTGCTACGTGTGACCTAACGCAGTGCTCAGTGATACAGGTCGAGATGAAAACATCCGGGAAAGTATTCCCGGTGTTAGGTATTTTCGGACATGTGAAACCGAGGGGGGCGGTTGTAGGTTCGCTATGCTAGGGACGTGCGGTGGACGAACGGAGTGCGTATTCGGATTCGTCTCGTCGTTCTGAGTGATTTTCATATATAAATTTTTTTCATCCGATTTACGGATTATTTTATATGATTTTCTAAAGTTTATAACATTTTCTAGAATTAATTATTTATTTAAATGTAACATTATCCAGAATAGTGTGTGCAAATGTCATCATGACATCAGCATGACGTCAGCGGTCAACGTGGGTTTGACTGGGTCAAACTGACGTGTGGGGCCTACTGTCATACACTAAGACTAATTAAACAGGTTAATTAGTCTAACAATACTTAGGTTAATCTAATTAAGATTAATTAAATTAATTAATGATTTAATTAACTAATTAATTAATATTTTAATTATTACTATTATTATTTAAATATATTTTTTATTCTTTTTTTTATAAAACCTTCGGGGGCCAGGCCCCACATGCCATTGGCCCATGGGGTGGGGCCCAACTGTCAAAGGCCCTGTGGCCTTAGCGGGCATGGGCAAGCGGGTGTTGGGCGCACCGGCGTTGGGCGCCGCCCGAGCGGACGCACGCCCAGGGGCGCGCGAGGCAGGGGACCCGGCAGGGCGCCGGGGCTGCGGGAGGGCGGGGGCCGGCGGTGAGGGGCCGAGGGAGGCCGGCGGCACGTAGCAGCTGCGGCGGCGCGACCGGGGCATGCAGCGGCGGTGACCGCGGGCGACAGAGCGCTCGGCGGCGCAAGCAGCTGCATTGGGTGGGGCGACGCCAAGAGCGGAGGGAGTAGGCGCGAGGTGAGCGCGGCCACGGCAGATGCGGCGGTCGGAAGGGATGCCGTAGAGCAGCGGCGGTGTACGTGCGCGCGAGATGGGGGGGCTCGACCTCCCGCACGGGCAGGTGAGCAGCAAGCAGCTGCGGCTGCGGGCGGGCGTGGGACAAGGCGCCGGGGCACGAGGCCAGGGCGCTCAAGGCACGAGCGGGGTGCGGTGAGCGCAGGCTCCAGCCATGGCAGCCGAAGCGCGAAACGTGGACAAACGGCGCAGATTCGAGGCGGGAAGAGGTCGAAAAGGTGCGGCTCACCGAGAGGAAGACGATGGCGAACTCGAGGTGGCCGGCGCGGTGCCGGAGTAGCGGTTCGAGGCGGCGGCCGAAACATTGGGAAGAGCTCGATGGCGACGGTGTACTGCCAATCCCGTCCGATCCGTTGCAGTGGTCGATGTAGAAGGATGCAGCGCAGCTCCTGGACCTCCATGGGCGACGCGGGGTGGCTCCGAAGCACGGCATCGACGGTGGCGCGACGACGATGGTCTCAGGCGACAGCTATAGCGAGTGAAGCGGCGCGAGGGGGAAAGATTGGCGATGCTAGGGTTTGAGGGGGCGTGTGGACGGCCGTTTAGGTCACCGGGGCGTCGCCCGATGGCCGGCACGTGGCCATCGGTGCCATGGATGTGCCTCCTCTGTCCACGAGGTTACTGTGAACATGAAGAAGGAGTTGGGGAGGTTGGCTGGGCCGCGTGGCCACTTTAGGCCATGCAAAGTAGTTTTAGGTCCCTTTTTCTGTGATTTGCAATTAAATTTAATAGCAAATGTCTTTTATTAATTATGTGATCTGGCCCAAAATTACAATGCAAATTTAGACACTGGTGTAAAATGGTTTGAGGGGCATTTGAAAAAGTTTGAATTTTACATAATTAGAAAGGCGTTCTAAATCACCATTTGTCCCTGTTTTAATTAGGTTAAGGTATTTAAATACTTTACAAAATGTTGGTTTTACTATAACAAATTGTTAGGGAATTTTTGCAACCCAACAGACATTTTTGTTTTTCCGTTTGAAGAAATAATAATTTGACTTTATTTTATATTGAATTTGAATTCGGTTCGGAATAAAGTGAAGTTTTAGGAAATTAATTGCAATGACATGGCACATTAGGGTCAGGTTACTGTATCTCGATTATTCGGGCGTCACAATGTTAAAGGCATCAATGTTGATTTTTGTAAAGAAAACTGCCTGGTAGTTTTGCATACTGAGCTGCATGTGTGTACTATCTCATATCATGCACATTACTGAATTGTAGTGCTGCTCTGTTTGCCCATTCATTCATTGTGTCAATGTTGCTTTCGTATTACCTTACCTGGCTTATGATAGTTGTGCCATACTGTGTTAATTTGGTGTTGCCTAGTTGTCCAAACGTTCGTTGTGCCAATGTTGCTTTCCTATTATCTGACTTGGCCAATGATAGCAATGCTAGTGTCTTAATTTGGTGTAGACTGCTGAAGATAAGAAGACAAACTCTGAAAACAGCAAGGCAACCCCATTGTTTCTTTCCAATAAATCTAGGCCAGGTAATATGCCAATAACTCATGATTAATCTGTTTGGTTCCCCTCCTAATTTATGTTATGATGCAATGGTCGAGACACTCTCCCCTATCAATAATACAAGCATGCCAAAATCTCCATTTGAATCTGTTCAGTATCCTCTGTCTCGAATGCAATGGAAAAAATGTATGTTTGTGAACCAATTAATGGCTGAAGGAATGATGGAAATGGTGGAGGAATCAGAGGTGCATAGTCGTGCGACACAACAACTGATCAATGTTTTCAGAGACAGTGTAGCAAAGCAGCAAGAACTTGCCCACATGATTATGGGCGTCATCTGTGACGAGGTTGCAGATTGTGACGTTGTAGATTGTTAGGTTATGTTCATTTATTTGCATTGGCATCAATCTTTGATTGCCCGGTGGATGTAATTTCCCGTAATATATGCTGGATGTGCAACGTTTTTCCCTGTATGTCGTACCTTTGCTTGATCGGTTTTAGTCCTGTGCATAATTGCTCATCGTAATGGGCTCAAATTGTCTAATTCGGCCTAAATACATGTACGAACTTTAGTGGGCCCATTAAGTTAATGGGCCGTTACCAGGCCGAAAGTTAATGGTCGGCCCTCTTAACTCCCGGGTCGTTAACAGGCTGACATCAAAGCGGGCAACAGGTGGGCCCAATTGATTTCACGGGTTGTTAACAGGCCGTTACTAAGTTCGGGCTACGTATGGCCCAAGTATACTGTGGGCCTTTAGCAGGCCGAAAGAGACAGCGGGCTTGTACTGGACCATGAAGAGCATGGGCCGCTAAGAGGCCAAAAATCACGTCGTATTGTAAAAGGCCCAACTGTGTTGTGGGCCTTTAGCAGGCCGAAAGAGAAACCGGACTGGTATTGGACCATGAAGGGCATGGGCCGTTAAAAGGCCAAAACTCAGGTCCGACTACAAATGGCCCAACTCATTTATGGTCCGTTAACAGGCTGAAAGGCACACAGGGCTGGGAATTGGCCCAACACTTAAATGGGTCGCTAAAGGCCAAAACTCCGGTCCGACTACAAATGGCCCAATAGATATATGGGCCATCACCACGCAGAAAGACACACCGGGCCGGAAATTGGCCCAACACTTAAATGGGTTGCTAAAAGGCCAAAACTCAGGTCCGACTACAAATGGCCCAACTGATTTATGGGCCGTCAACAGGCTGAAAGACACACCGGGGCGGAAATTAGCCCAATATTTAAATGTGTCGCTAAAAGGCCGAAAGATATACATCGTGAAAATTGGCCCATCCACTGAATGGGCCGTTAACACACCGAAATCTCATTGGGTCAATATTGAGCCCAAATATATAGCGGGCTGTTAACGTGCTCGAACTGAAGATGGACTGCAATGGTGTCAAATCTTTAACGGGTCGTTGACGGGCCGAATTGGCACATCTCGTATGGGCCGTGGGCTTAAATGGACCTGACACAAGTAGGCCTTATATGGGCCGGCCTGCTATTTTTTACTGGGCCGGCCTTTTTCACCGGAATGGGCCACTGTTGGGCTGTGCCACGTGTCGACCTATCATAGGCGCCTCTTGTCCAATGAGTGGATGACATTTGTCCCAATGGCGAGGCAACACGTGTTTCCTCCGGCCAATGATGATTTTACACGTGGAAAATCCCCATTGGTCGGGGCTGTTAACGGGTTATCGGATCCAAAACCGGACCCGATAGCTTAACAGCGTTCCGTTATGGTGGATGCCACGTGTCGGTCACCCTTGACAAAAGCACTTCTGTGACGCGCGATTTATCGTCATGGAAGTGGACACTTCCGTGATGATAATTTTGGTAATGTCATGGAACACTTCTACGACAGCACATGTATGACTATTTTCATTCTGTCATAAATTTGTCATGGATGTACTTGCATGCCAGAAAACGTGACCTACTGTGACAAACACGTATCATCACGGAAGCGTATTTTTTTTGTAGTGCTTACTGAAAAACACTTGTCATTTCCTTATGCTCCTCGTTGGGTTCGACACTCTTACTTATCAAAAAGAGCTACAATTGATCCCCTATACTTGTGGGTCATCAAGGCAATTTTCTGGCTCCGTTGCCGGGGAGTCAAGCGCTTCTAGTAAGTGGAAATTGGTAAGGAAACATTCATATAGTGTGCTTAAATTTATTGTCACTTGTTACTATGGAGAACAATCCATTGAAGGGTTTGTTCGGGGTATCTTCACCTCGAACGGAACCACAATTATTTACCCCTCAACCCGCTACATCTACTGAAAATATTGAATATGAAATCCCTTCGGATACGATAGAACAACTTCTAGCTAATCCTTATGCAGGAGATGGAACTGAACATCCTAATATGCACTTGATATATGTGGAACAAATTTGTAGATTGTTTTGAAGGAAATATGCCCTAGAGACAATAATAAAGTTGTTATTTATATTTCCTTATATATCATGATAATGTCTTTTATTCATGCTAGAATTGTATTAACCGAAAACTTGATACATGTGTGAATACATAGACAAAACATAGTGTCCCTAGTATGCCTCTACTAAACTAGCTCGTTAATCAAAGATGGTTATGTTTCCTAACCATAGACATGAGTTGTAATTTGATTAACGAGATCACATCATTAGGAGAATGATGTGATGGACAAGACCCATCCGTTAGCTTAGCACTATGATCATTTATTTTTACTGCTATTGCTTTCTTCATGACTTATACATGTTCCTATGACTATGAGATTATGCAACTCCTGAATACCGGAGGAACACCTTGTGTGCTATCAAATATCACAACGCAACTGGGTGATTATAAAGATGCTCTACGGGTGTCTCTAAAGGTGTTTGTTGTGTTGGCATAGATCGAGAATAGAATTTGTCACACCGAGTGTCGGAGAGGTATCTCTGGGCCCTCTCGGTAATACACATCGTAATAAGCCTTGCAAGCAAACAACTAATGAGTTGGTCACGAGATGATGTATTACGGAACGAGTAAAGAGACTTGCCAGTGACGAGTTTGAACTAGGTATGATGATACCGACGATCGAATCTCGGGCAAGTAACATAACGATGACAAAGGGAACAACGTATGTTGTCATGCGGTTTGACCGATAAAGATCTTTGTAGAATATGTAGGAACCAATATGATCATGTAGGTTCCGCTATTGGTTATTGACCGGAGCTGAGTCTCGGTCATGTCTACATAGTTCCCGAACCCGTAGGGTCCGCACGCTTAACGTTCGATGACGATTGGTATTATGACTTTATGTGTTTTGATGTACCGAAGGTTGTTCGGAGTCCCGAGTGAGATCACGGACATGGCGAGGAGTCTCGGAATAGTCAAGACATAAAGAATGATATATTGGATGATATTATTCAGACACCAGATGAGTTCCGGGATCACCGGATAATTATGGGAGTGCCGGAAGGGTTATCGGAACCACCGGAGAAGTAATGGGCCTTATTGGGCTTTAGGGGAGAGAGAGGAAGGCTGCCTAGGGCATGCCGCACGCCCCCCATGGCCAAGTCTGAATTGGACTAGGGGGAGGGGCAGTGCCCCCTCCTTCCTTCTCTTCTCTCCCTTCCTTCCTTCTTCTCCTAGTTGGACTAGGAAAGGGGGGTTCCTACTCCTAGTAGGAGTTGGATTGCCCCCCCTTTGGGTGCGCCCTATAGGGCCGGCCGGCCTTAGCTTGCTCCTTTATATACGGGGGCAGGGGGGGCAGCCATGAACACACAAGTTGATTTCTTAGCTGTGTGCGGTGCCCCCCTCCACTCTTACACACCTCGGGCATATTGTCGCGGTGCTTAGGCGAATCCCTGTGTCGGTAACTTCATCAACATCGTCACCACGCCGTCGTGCTGACAAAACACTCCCTCAGCCTCAACTAGATCAAGAGTTCGAGGGACGTCACCGAGCTGAACGTGTGCAGATCGCGGAGGTGCCGTGCGTTCGGTGCTTGATAGGTTGGACCGCGAAGACGTTCGACTACATCAACCGTGTTACTAAACGCTTGCACTTTCGGTCTACGAGGGTATGTGGACACACTCTCCTGCTCGTTACTATGCTTCTCCTAGATAGATCTTGCATGATCCTAGGAATTTTTTTTAGAAATACTACGTTCCCCAACAGTGGTATCATGAGCCAGGTCTATGCGTAGATGATATGCACGAGTAGAACACAATGAGTTGTGGGCGATAATAGACATACTGCTTACCAACATGTCATACTTTGATTCAGCTGTATTGAAAATACAGCAGCCCGGACCGACATTACGCGTACGCTTACGCGAGACTGGTTTCACCATTACGAGCATTCGTTGTTTAAAGGTGACCGACGGGTGTCTGTCTCTCTCACTTTAGTTGAATCGAGTGTGACTACGCCTGGTCCTTGTGAAGGTTAAAACACACTTGACGAAAAACCGTTGTGGTTTTGATGCATAGGTAAGAACGGTTCTTGCTAAGTTCGTAGTAGCCATGTAAAACTTGCAACAACAAAGTAGATGACGTCTAACTTGCTTTTGCAGGGCATGTTGTTATGTGATATGGTCAAGACGTGATGAGTTATACATTATTGTATGAGATGATCATGTTTTGTAAATTACCAGCAACCGGCAGGAGCCTTATGGTTGTCTCTTTATTGTATGAGTTGTGAAAGCCATGTAATTGCTTTACTTTATCACTATGAGTTAGCGATAGTAGTAGTAGCAATGGTTGGCGAGACGACCACGACACTACGATGAAGATCATGGTGTCAAGCCGGTGACGATGGAGATCATGATGATGCTTTGGAGATAGACAAAAGCACAAGATGATGATGGCCATATCATGTCACATATTTTGATTGCATGTGATGTTTATCTTATTATGCTTCTTATTTTGCTTAGTACGGCAGTAGCATTATAAGATGATCCCTTACAAAATTTCAAGGTACAAGTGTTCTCCCTGAGTATGCACCGTTGCGAAAGTTCATCGTGCCGAGACACCACGTGATGACCGGGTGTGATAAGCTCTACGTTCAAATACAACGTGTGTAAGACAGTTTTGCACATGCAGAATACTCGGGTAAAACTTGACGAGCCTAGCATGTACAGACATGGCCTCGGAGCACTGGAGACCGAAAGGTCGAGCGTGAATCATATAGTAGATATGATCAACATAAGACGTTCACCATTGAAAACTACTCCATCTCACGTGATGATCGGACATGGTTTAGTTGATTTGGATCACGTGATCATTTAGATGACTAGAGGGATGTCTATCTAAGTGGGAGTTCTTTAGTAATATGATTAATTGAACTTTAATTTATCATGAACTTAGTCCTGATAGTTTTTGCATATCTATATTGTTGTAGATCAATGGCCCGTGCTACCGTTCCCTTGAATTTTAATGCGTTCCTAGAGAAAGCTAAGTTGAAAGATGATGGTAGCAACTACACGGACTGGGTCCGTAACTTGAGGATTATCCTCATTGCTGCACAGAAGAATTATGTCCTTGAAGCACCGCTAGGTGACAGGCCAGCTGCAGGAACAACTCCGGACGTTATGAATGTCTGGGAATCTTGTTCTAATGACTACTCGAGAGTTCAGTGTGCCATGCTTTACGGCTTAGAATTGGGACTTCAACGACGTTTTGAACGTCATGGAGCATATGAGATGTTCCAAGAGTTGAAGTTAATATTTCAAGGAAATATCCGAATTGATAGATATGAAGTCTCCAGTAAGTTCTATAGCTGCAAGATGGAGGGGAACAGTTCTATCAGTGAACACTTACTCGGAATGTCTGGGTACTACAATCACATGACTCAACTTGGTTGCAAAGTTGATGAATATAGTGTTATAGATAGAGTTCTTCAATCACTGCCACCAAGCTATAAAGGCTTTGTGATGAACTATAATATGCAAGGGATGCAGAAGACTATTCCTGAGCTCTTCGCTATGCTCAAAGCTGCGGAGGTAGAAATCAAAAAGGAGCATTAAGTGTTGATGGTTAACAAGACCACTTGTTTCAAGAAAAAGGATAAGTGAAAGAAGGGGAACTTCAAGAAGAATAGCAAGCTAGTTGCTAATACTGCGAAGAAACCCAAGTCTGGAGCCAAGCCTGAAACTGAGTGCTTCTACTGCAAAGGGACTGGACACTGGAAACGGAACTGCCCCAAGTATTTGGCGGATAAGAAAGATGGCAAAGTGAACAAAGGTATATTTGATATACATGTTATTGATGTGTACCTTACTAATGCTCGTAGTAGCACCTAGGTATTTGATACTGGTTCGGTTGCTAATATTTGTAACTCGAAACAGGGGCTACGGATTAAACAAAGATTAGCTAAGGACGAGGTGACAATGCGCGTAGGAAATGGTTCCAAAGTCGACGTGATCGCCGTCGGCACGCTACCTCTACATCTACCTTCGGGATTAGTTTTAGACCTAAATAATTGTTATTTGGTGCCAGTGTTGAGCATGAACATTATATCTGGATCTTGTTTGTTGCGAGACAATTATTCATTTAAATCAAAGAATAATGGTTTTTCTATTTATATGATTAATATCTTTTATGGTCACGCACCCTTGAAGAATGGTCTATTTTTGTTGGATCTCGATCGTAGTGATACACATATTCATAATATTGAAGCCAAAAGATGCAAAGTTGATAATGATAGTGCAACTTATTTGTGGCACTGCCGTTTAGGTCATATTGGTGCAAAGTGCATGAAGAAACTACATGCTGATGGACTTTTGGAATTACTTGATTATGAATCACTTGGTGCTTGCGAACCATGCCTCATGGGCAAGATGACTAAAACTCCATTCTCCGGAACAATGGAGCGAGCAACTGGCTTATTGGAAATCATGCATACTGATGTATGCGGACCAATGAGTGTTGAGGCTCGCGGCGGGTATCGTTATTTTCTGACCTTCACTAATGATTTGAGCAGATATGGGTATATCTACTTGATGAAAGACAAGTCTGAAACATTTGAAAAGTTCAAAGAATTTCATAGTGAAGTAGAGAATCATCGTAACAAGAAAATAAAGTTTCTACGATCTGATCGCGGAGGCGATATTTGAGTTATGAGTTTGGTCTTCATTTGAAACAATGTGGAATATTTTCACAACTCACGCTACCGGGAACACCACAGCGTAATGGTGTGTCCGAACATCGTAACCGTACTGAAAGGATCGATATGGTTGACTAGAGGGGGGCGTGAATAGGCAACTAACAATTTTTAGCTTTTCTTAACCACTTTAAATTAAGCGACAAAATAAGTTGTCTAGATATTCTACTAGGATGACAACTAGAGTGAAGAAGGATAACAACTACACAAGCATGCTATAGGAGTTGAACAAGTAAAGCATGCGAAAGTAAAGGTAAGAAATAACCACAAGTGGAACCGGTGGAGACGAGGATGTGTTGCCGAAGTTCCTTCCCTTTGAGGAGAAGTACGTCTCTGTTGGAGCGGTGTGGAGGCACAATGCTCCCCAAGAAGCCACTAGGGCCACCGTATTCTCCTCACGCCCTCGCACGATGCAAGGTGCCGTGAATCCACTAGTGGTGCCCTTGAAGGCGGCAACCGAACCTTTACAAACAAGGTTGGGGCTATCTCCACAACTTGGAGGCTCCCAACAAACCACGAAGCTTCACCACAATGGAATATGGCTTCGAGGTGACCTCAACCGTCTAGGGTGCTCAAACACCCAAGAGTAACAAGATCCGCAAGGGATTAGTGGGGAGAATCAAATATCTCTTGGTGGAAGTGTAGATCGATGCCTCCTCAAGCAATCCCGAGCAAATCAACAAGTTTGATTGGCTAGGGAGAGAGATCGGGCGGAAATAGAGCTTTTGGAGCAACAATGGAGTAGTGGGGGAAGAGGTGAGTCTTCTTGGAGAAGAAGACCCCCTATATATAGTGCGGGGACAAATCCAACCGTTATTGGAGTTTTCAGCCCGCAGAGAGCGGTAGTACCGCGCATGAGTTGCGGTACTACCGCTGGCTGAGCGGTACTACCGCTTTGGGAGCGGTACTACCACTTAGGCAAAAGAATGCGACATGATTGACAACCATGGATGAAATAAATTACATCCGTGGCTACATCCGCAGGGAAGACGGTAGTAGCAAAATGCGACACGGTACTACCGCTTAAGTTAAGCGGTACTACCGCATTGGATGCAGAAGTAAAAAATTACTTCCGCATCCACTTCTATACTTAGAATCACCGCCTGGGCCAGATACACGGTACTACCGCTCTGGAGACGCGGTACTACCGTCAGAGCGGTACTACCGTGTCGGTAGGCGGTACTACCGTGTACCCGCGCAGTACTACCGCTTGGTTGAGAGGTACTACCGCTTGCCAGGCAGATGATCAGTTAAGAAGTCACAGTTTTGCAAATACGACAGATAACCGGTTGGACCTCCAGAGAAGCAAGGAAAGGAGGTGTGAGAGTAGGATATGTACGTGTTGATTCTACCCAAACCTTTCCGACGCGGACCCCCTCATAATAGTACGGCTTTCCTATTACTCAAAGCCACCGACAGGGAGCAAAAAGAAAACACCGTCTTCCATAGAATCCGAGGAGCAAACAATCATCTTGTGCCTAAGGGAGATATACCTATATGAGCTTAGAGCACACGATCAGTCCGCAAATGCATTGTCATCAATCACCAAAACTACTTAGGGAGAAATATGCCCTTACAATCTCCCCCTTTTTGGTGTATTGATGACAATACTTGATTTGCACAGGGAAGAAATAATAGAGTATGCAATCCAAGCCCTAGAGTATAGGTGAGCTCCCCCTGGATGTGTGCCTACACAAGATTGTGCTTTGGACTGCACGGCACACATACTCGGTAGCGCTCCCCTATAATCTACACACGAGATACTCTATATAAGAACTAACTGCTCTAGATAAATATTAAAGACATAACGATAAGTTCAACGATAACGGGGCATATGTCTTACACCATATGATAGTCTCACGCACATGACACAAACACGCAAATAAATCAGAGTTCAAAGAAACACAAGAGCACAACACAAACACGCAAATCACTCTCCCCCTTTGTCATCGAGACACCACAAAGGGGAAAGAGGACACTAAGACAGGTGGCAGCCCTGGAGAAGCTCAGTCGTCGTACTCATCATCAGACTCCGGCTGCTCCTCCTGATACTCCTCATCAGACTCTGACCACTTGTACCCCTGGCGGGCCATCCAAGTAGCCTCAGGGGTGATGTTATCCTCGGACCCATTGGAAACTTCCTCTCCATATAGTGCCAGAATCTTCTTGTCACGCTGGCGTGTCTTCTTGTCAGTCACATGAGCCCGGTATTGCCCCTTAGCCTGCATGCAGAAGAGGGCCTTCATCTTTTGCTTAAGCTTTTTAGCCCAAGAAGGCCTCTCCACAGCAGATGAAGAGGAAGGGGCAAATCTGCCAGAGCGCACATCAGCAGTCTCCTCCACAGGCTCCTCCTCAGTGCCCATCTGGGCAGCAGTAGCCTGAGCACGAGTGGTGGTGTTGGCCCATCGAGTCTTGACGCGAAGACGGATGGGATCATGACGGTAGCAGTCGGCCTCGAACTCCTCCTTTGGGTACAACTTCTCCCAAGTCTTGGAGATCAGCAGAAACAAGTATGGACCATAGATGGGTACCTTGCGAGAGTAGATGGCAAAACGGAGCTCATTCCACATGATGTGGGAAATGTCAAGCGGTGCAGTCTGGGATGAGCGAGCCTCTTGACACATCAGTAGCATGTCAACCAGGTAGGCATGGACCTTGTCCTTATCTCCAACACGAGGGAACAGAGTGTTGCTAAAGATCCGATACATGATGTCCAAGAAGGGGTTCAACACCCAAGTCTGTTTGCCACTAGCAAGAGTCTTTTCCTCATAAAATGGAAGCAGTTTGTCTTTGTTTGCTGATTCAGGATTGGCGTGAGGCCGAAAACCAATTGGGTTATGGAGACCCTCATCAGGAAGGTGAAGAAGATCCATGAACTCCTTCCAAGTAGAGGTCATCTTGTGACCATTGGTCATCCAAGTCATGGGGCGATCCTCCTTGGTTTGGAAATTTACAGAGGCATAGAACTGAGCAATAATCTCTGGATCAAAGTCATTCTGGAAGGTCATGATGTGCTCCAGGCCCAACTGTTCGATCAAATCAAGAGCCTCTGCAAAGTATGCCCGGTTCTTGTCCTTCCTCATGTGATCCACATCCACCCAGTGAGCATCCACATAAAGATTGGCCTTGGTCTTGAGCACCTCATGGTAGATGCGAAACTGCTGCTTGGTCCAGAAGATATCATCCCTAGGAAAGTGCTCACGGGGTTCTCCATATGGGTTGATCTTCCTTCGTGACATGAACTCAGCAGCAGGCATCTCCTCCATAGACATTGAGGATTCCTTACGCTTGTTGGCTGAAGTCTTGTACCTGCGCTGGGGATTGGAGCCCTCTGGCACATCACTTGGGGTACGCAGACGCTTGGATCCGGTGTCGCGAATAGGGTTGGTACGACGACCCTCAAAACCGGAGCCACCACCTAAAAACACAAACACAAGACCACGACAACACAAACACAAGAAAAATCAATGCCAAAGCCTCGATAAACACAAGAAACCAGGAGAAATAGGAAAGAGATCATGCTACGAAGAGACTATGATACAAGCGGTAGTACTGCTCACCCTATGCGGAAGTAAAAAATTAGTACCGCAAGGTAAGCGGTAGTACCGCATGACAGATGCGGTAGTACCGCATACGTTGCGGTAGCAATATTTTACTTCCGCAAGAAGAAGCGGAACTAAAAAATTAGTACCGCAATGTAAGCGGTAGTACCGCATACGGATGCGGTAGTACCGCATACATTGCGGTAGTAAGATTTTACTTCCGCAAGAGGAGCGGAAGTAAAAAAATAGTGCTGCATGCGGAGCGGTAGTATCGCATTGGGTCGCGGTAGTACCGCTCGGCAATCAGTACTGAATTTTTACTTCCACCCGAGCGGTAGTACCGCTGAGGACAGCGGTAGTACCGCTCAGGTCAGATCAGATCTGGATCAGATCGTGCGGTAGTACCGCGGTTCTCCAGCGGTAGTACCGCACGAAACAGATCTGAGAAGAGCAGATCTAGAAACGGCCAAAGAGATCGACTCACGGTACTACGGCTGATCATAGTAACTTCGTAGCAACAAATATAATCGTATTTCTAGTGCACAAACACTCTCCCACATCCTAAGCATCCATGGATAAGATCACGAAGAACACAAGAACCCTAAGCATCTCCCCTAACCCTAAAAACACAGGCAAGGCAATAAGAAAAGGGGAAAAGGGGAGAAACCTTCATCCATGGCAAGAGGACGTGGTGGGGATCGATCCCACCGGTCGGAATGCGAGGAGAGTGGCCGAGGGAGGAGATCCCGGGAGGTCCTCCGGCGGCGTTCTTGAGAGAGAGAGACAGGGACGACGTGGGGGTTAGGAGTGAATGGGTATGGGGGAGATGGAACTCCCCCTGCCTGCTTATAACCCCCACTCGTTCGAATATGTGCGGTAGTACCGCTCGCCAGGCGGTAGTACCGCCCTACCAGCGGCAGTAAAAAATTACTGCCGTGCTGGAGGTGCGGTAGTACCGTATGTCCTTCGCGGTAGTACCGTAACCGATCACGGTAGTACCGCTCCCCCAAGAAAATGCACGAAAAGACAAGAGGCTTTAAACACTAGAGAGAGTAAAAGAACCATGTGCACAAGCAAAACAAGTAACACAAATTCCTCATAAGAGGGCGGTGGCCGAGGCCACCTATGTTTGAGTTTTATAGATATGGCACCGCGAAGAATTATCCTTGGGCCCATGATCAAAACTCAACTTGAAGCATTTAAGCCAACTATGTATGGCAAATGATGAAGATTTGGTTAGTTTATGCATAATAGGGGGAGGAATAATTCATTGAGAGAACAATACTCCCCCTAAGTCCATGCCTACATCTAGACAAGATAGCTATGTCGAGTGGGAGGAGAGTGTGCACAGATTCAAACCACATTGCTCAAATCGATGATATTTAGCTCATGCCTTAACTCGCGAAATCTTGCTTCATCCAGAGGCTTCGTGAAGATATCTGCAAGGTTATCATGAGTGTTGACGTAGTGAAGCTCGATTTCTCCTTGCCTTATGTGATCCCGGATGAAGTGATACCGAATCTCAATATGCTTCGTCTTGAAGTGAAGCACCGGGTTGAGAGAAATCTTGATGGCACTTTCATTGTCACACCAAAGAGGCACTTTGTCACAAGTGACACCGTAATCCTTTAAAGTTTGCCTCATCCATAAGAGTTGAGCACAGCAACTGCCAGCGGCCACATATTCTGCTTCGGTGGACGAGAGAGATACACAACTTTGCTTTTTGGAAGACCAACTAACAAGAGAGCAACCAAGAAATTGGCACCCTCCTGAGGTGGACTTCCTATCCACTTTGTCTCCCGCCCAGTCAGAATCAGAGAAACCAACAAGGTTGAAATTTGCTCCTCTTGGGTATCATAAGCCAAAGTTTGGGGTATGAGCCAAATATCGAAAGATTCGCTTGACAGCCACAAAGTGACTTTCCTTAGGTGAGGCTTGATACCGTGCACAAGTTCCCACACTCAACATAATATCCGGTCTAGATGCACAAAGGTAAAGCAAGGATCCGATCATAGAGTGATATACCTTTTGATCCACCGCTTTACCATTGGGATCAATGTCAAGTTGGCATTTGGTTGGCATCGGAGTAGTAGCCGGCTTGACATCACTAAGATTGAACCTCTTGAGCATGTCGTGAGTATACTTGGATTGTTTGATGAAGATGCCTTCTCTTCATTGTTTGATCTCAAATCCAAGGAAGTACTTCAACTCTCCCATCATGGACATCTCAAAATGTTTGGTCATGAGTGCGGCGAACTCATCATTGAAAGCTTTGTTAGGAGAACCAAAGATAATATCATCAACATATAGTTGGCATACAAACAACTCCCCTTTGACCTTCTTAGTAAAAAGAGTGGGGTTGATTTTCCCAATTTCAAACCCACCATCTTGTAACAACTCGGTAAGGTGCTCATACCACGCACGTGGGGCTTGTTTAAGGCCATAGAGTGCCTTATCAAGTTGATACACATGATTGGGGAACTTAGGATCCTCGAACCCCGGGGGTTGTTTAACATACACCAACTCATTAATGGGACCATTAAGAAATGCACTTTTCACATCTATTTGTTGCAATTTAAAGTTATGATGGGAAGCATAGGCAAGCAACAAACGAATGGATTCAAGACGAGCAACGGGGGCAAAGGTTTCACCGTAGTCGATACCCTCGACTTGGGAGTAGCCTTGAGCCACCAGACGTGCCTTGTTGCGGACGACAATGCCATGGGCATCTTGCTTGTTCTTAAAGATCCATTTGGTTCCAATGACATTATGGTTCTCCTTTGGTCTTGGCACCAGACGCCACACTTTGTTACGCTCGAATTTATTGAGTTCTTCATGCATGGCATTGAGCCAGTCAGGGTCTTCGAGCGCCTCATAGACCTTCTTAGGTTCAACAAAGGAGACAAAAGCTTGATGAGCACAATAGTTTGCTAATTGTCTACGAGTGCTTACCCCCCTTTTATGATTCCTAAAATGTTCTCGATGTGATGCTCGTTGGAAGCAAGCCTGGAGGCAACTTTTGCAGCACGACGCTCTAATTGCTCTTCAAGTGATAACTGAGGAGCACTGAGTTGATCATCTTGAGCGTCGTCAGGAGCTAGATCTTGATCTTGAGCTTCCTCTTGACCTTGATCTTGCTCGGGGGACTGAACTTTGCCTTGTGCATCAATTGGTGGTTCTTCACCAACTTGAGATTGATCTTGCACTTGGCCTTGTTCAACAGGTTGAGGGCCTTCACTTTGTTCTTCGAAAGCGTGTGGGTCTTGGGTTGGTGATGGTTCCACTTGAGTGGAACATTGTCCTTCTCCTTCGGCCACAAGGGGTTCCTCAACGGGTAGGATATATCCAACACCCATTCTTCTTATGGCTTGAGGAGGAATTTCATCACCTGCATCACAAGTACCACTTTGCTCCACTTGGGAGCCATTATTTTCATCAAACTCTACGTTACTCGTCTCCTCTATGAGTCCAGTGGACTTGTTGAGGACACGGTAAGCATGAGAGTTTGTAGCATAACCAACAAATATGCTCTCATGAGCTCTAGATTCAAATTTAGACAAACGAACACCTTTCTTGAGAATGAAACACTTACACCCGAACACCCGGAAGTACTTGGGATTGGGCTTGTTACCGGTAAGAATCTCATACGGAGTTTTGTTCAAGCCTTTGCGGAGATAGAGACGATTTGAAGCATGGCAAGCGATGTTGATGGCTTCGACCCAAAAGTTGTATGGAGAGTTGAATTCAGCCATCATGGTTCTTGCAGCATCTATTAGAGTTCGGTTCTTTCTCTCCGCTACACCGTTTTGCTGAGGGGTATACGGGGCTGCATATTGATGTTTGATCCCCTCATCACCAAGAAACTCATCCAAGGTGTAGTTCTTGAACTCGGTGCCATTATCACTTCTGATCATCAAAATCTTTGCTTCATGTTGTCATTGAGCTTCATTTGCAAAGTTGATGACGGTTTGTTGGGTCTCACTCTTCTTCTTGAAGAAGTATACCCAGGTATATCTTGAGTAATCATCCACAATCACCAAGCAATACTTCCTCCCCCCAAGACTATCAAAAGTGGGAGGCCCAAAGAGATCCATGTGCAGGAGCTCTAGGGGTCTCTTTGAATAGATGATAGTCGTGGGAGGGTGAGCCTTCTCATGTAATTTTCCTTCAATGCACGCCCTGCAAGCACGATCTTTGGCAAAGCTAACATTTGTTAGTCCTCGGACATGGTCCCCCTTGAGAAGACTTTGCAAAGATCTCATATTGACGTGGGCCAACCGGCGATGCCAAAGCCATCCCACATCAACTTTAGCCATTAGGCATGTCGCGACCTTAGTGGGTTGCTTCGAGAAGTTAACCACATAAAGACCGTTCTCGACATGCCCAACATAGGCTACTTTAAGAGTCTTGCTCCACAAGAGGGCCACATAATCAATATCAAAGAATGTAGCAAAGCCCATGAGTGCAAGTTGGCGAACAGAAAGTAAATTGTATGCAAGGGACTCAACAAGCATGACTTTCTCGATCGTGAGATCATGAGAGACAACAACCTTGCCAAGTCCCAATACCTTAGAAGATGAAGCATCACCCCATTCGACATTGGTGGCCATAGATGAACCGAGATGCACGTCCACCACCAAGTCTTTGCTTCCGGTCATATGATTTGTGGCTCCGCTATCGAGCAACCATGATCCCCCACCGGAAGCAAACCCCTACAATAGATCAATGCTTGGATTTAGGTACCCATTTGGTAATGGGTCCTTTGAGGTTAGTGACAAGGGTCTTAGGAACCCAAATGGACCATTCAATGTACTCATAAGAAGAACCAACAAATTTAGCAAACACATGGCCATCACTGGCACGGCATAAAACATATGAAGGATTAAAATCGCCGGCCATGTTTGATGGTATGGTGGAGTTTTTCTTGACACCACCACTTTTCTTCTTGGTTGACGTGCCCTCTCCTTCTTTCACAAAGGATTGTCGGAGAGGGGGTGGTTGCTTTGTCTTGTCATTCTTCTTCTTCTTGGGCTTAGGAACAAACCCAATTCCTTCCTTTGCCACAACTTCCTTTTGATTGCTCAAAAGGGCGTTGAGGTTCTTCTCACCTTATATGCAAGTCACAAGGCCTTTCTCAAGTTGCTTCTTCAATTCAGAATTCTCTTCAACAAGAAGCACATGCTCGCAACATGGGTTAGTAGCATTTGCATTATCAATTAAAACCATGCGAGGAAAGATAGCCTTTTCCTTGGTTAGCGAAACTTGGAGTTGATCATGAGACTCCTTGAGAGTAGCATGCATTCCTTTCAAGGCCTTGTGAGCCTTGTCAAGTATGTCAAACTCCTCTTTGAGTTTAGCGTGGTCAACCTCAAGTTTCGCCTTCTCAGAGTTAAGGACACGAGAGACAACTAAAGCATGATCAAGATCTTTCTTTAATTTAGCATGATCATCGTTGTGTGACTCCTCAAGAGTCAAACGAAGACCACGCTCTTCCTCTAGGGCATTAGAGAGATCCGATATCTCATCGGCATAGTCTCGACTATGTCCTTCCATTTTGGTAATGGTTTCCTCGTGAGCCTCGATCATGTCATTGGCCTCACCGAGTTGTTCCAAGAGAGCAACAAAATGCTTCTTGGGTTTGCCCTTGAGATTCTTTATGAACAAATCAAATTCATTTTCTCCCTCCTTAATACCCTCACCCTCATCAATACAATTAGTCAATGAAGGATTAGAAGGGATATAAGTATTGATGTTTGGGGTTACCTTGTTGGTGGCCTTGGCCATGAGACACTTGGCGGTGATGTTCTCGTTTGGTGAGTCGAAGAGAGATGAGTGCAGAGTGGTAGCAATTGCAATTGTGGCCATAGTGGTCACCTCATCGTCTTCATCATTATCATCATCCTCCACATATTCTTCTTGAGACACCAACACTTTCGGAGGAGTCTTCTTGATGAAGTTGTTCTTGTTGGGATAGGACTTTGACTTGTCCTTCCGAATAAGCTTGCCTCCAAAGTCTTCTCTCTTCTCATATGGGCAATCCACCACGAAGTGACTTACATTTCCACAGTTGAAGCATGTCCTTACTCGTTGCTTCCCTTTGTTCCCACTAGAGTTGTTCCGGTTAAAGTTGGATCTTGTGTTCTTCTTGCCCCAGAATTGCCTTGAAGCAAGAGCCATGTGCTCATGATAGGCATATTTGGTGTCCTCGGGGCAACGCTCATCATCATCTTCCACTTCCTCCTCTTCCACACAAGCCTTGGCCTTCAGAGCAAGATTCGGCTTCTTGGATCGTTGAGCTCTTAAGACCGCATTGTCGGCGGTCACGTCCAGGATCCTCATGGCAACAAATTCATCCAACACTTCATTTGAGGATAAAGTGTGGAAGTCCGGTCTTTGACGAATGACAGAGGACATGGCCTTATGATAGGGCATCATGGCCTTGAGGAACTTGCGCTTGATCCAATTGTCATCCATATCCTTACTGCCATGATCTCGAAGAGACACTGCAAGAATAGTTAATCTTCGATAAAGTTCACGAGGATCTTCATCTTCGATCATAGCAAACTCATCAGCTTCATCTTGCACCACTTCATAGTTGGAGCGTTAAATACTGGTGCTTCCCTTGTACATCGTGCCGACATGCTCCCAAGCTTCCTTGGCAACAGTGAAGGGTCGAAGGTGTGCAATGTCTTCGGGAGGGATGGAATCTTGAAGAATGCAAAGAGCGGACTCGTTGAACTGATGATCTGCAGTCTCTCTTGGAGTCATGTTGTCGGAATCATACGGATAAAAACCTTGCTCAATGATTCTCCAAAGGTTAGTGGAACAATGATTGATATGACGTTTGAAACGAAAAACCCAAGTAGCAAAATCAGTATTTTTAACAAACTTGGGAGGGGGCCCAACCGAATTTAAATGCGGTGTGGGAACGGGTCCTCTATAGTGAGTAGGAGGAGCAGATTGGGCAAATTTCCCACTCCCATTCTTAGTGACCGGGGCTTGCTCACTACTAGCTTCTCCCTTCTCGGGATTAGCCTCCGACACGTTGGTAGCGGGACGACCCACTTCTAACGGTGAGGTGGATAATTTAAGCCCCTCAAGCATTTCTTTAAACATGCCTTTGACCTCGCTCGCTAGTGATTCTTTCAATGTGGTCAAGGCCACATTGAACTCCTCACGAGTGATCGAGGCTCCCCCATCTGACGTAGGCAAGGACGGATTTCCACCGGAATGGTCCTCCGTCTCGACTACGTTGTCAACCATACTCTTCGGACGGTAAAGTCCTTAAAAAGAGATGAGGCTCTGATACCAATTGAAAGGATCGATATGGTTGACTAGAGGGGGGGTGAATAGGCAACTAACAATTTTTAGCTTTTCTTAACCACTTTAAATTAAGCGACAAAATAAGTTGTCTAAATATTCTACTAGGATGACAACTAGAGTGAAGAAGGATAACAACTACACAAGCATGCTATAGGAGTTGAACAAGTAAAGCATGCGAAAGTAAAGGTAAGAAATAACCACAAGTGGAACCGATGGAGACGAGGATGTGTTGTCGAAGTTCCTTCCCTTTGAGGGGAAGTACGTCTCCGTTGGAGCGGTGTGGAGGCACAATGCTCCCCAAGAAGCCACTAGGGCCACCGTATTCTCCTCACGCCCTCGCACGATGCAAGGTGCCGTGAATCCACTAGTGGTGCCCTTGAAGGCGGCAACCGAACCTTTACAAACAAGGTTGGGGCTATCTCCACAACTTGGAGGCTCCCAACAAACCACGAAGCTTCACCACAATGGAATATGGCTTCGAGGTGACCTCAACCGTCTAGGGTGCTCAAACACCCAAGAGTAACAAGATCCGCAAGGGATTAGTGGGGAGAATCAAATATCTCTTGGTGGAAGTGTAGATCGATGCCTCCTCAAGCAATCCCGAGCAAATCAACAAGTTTGATTGGCTAGGGAGAGAGAGATCGGGCGGAAATGGAGCTTTTGGAGCAACAATGGAGTAGTGGGGGAAGAGGTGAGTCTTCTTGGAGAAGAAGACCCCCTATATATAGTGGGGGGACAAATCCAACCGTTATTGGAGTTTTCAGCCCGCAGAGAGCGGTAGTACCGCGCATGAGTTGTGGTACTACCGCTGGCTGAGCGGTACTACCGCTTTGGGAGCGGTACTACCGCTTAGGCAAAAGAGTGCGACATGATTGACAACCACGGATGAAATAAATTACATCCGTGGCTACATCCGCAGGGAAAACGGTAGTAGCAAAATGCGGCACGGTACTACCACTTAAGTTAAGCGGTACTACCGCATTGGATGCGGAAGTAAAAAAATTACCTCCGCATCCACTTCTATACTTAGAATCATCGCCTGGGCCAGATACACGGTACTACCGCTCTGGAGATGCGGTACTACCGTCAGAGCGGTACTACCGTGTCGGCAGGCGGTACTACCGTGTACCCGCGCGGTACTACCGCTTGGTTGAGCGGTACTACCGCTTGCCAGGCAGATGATCAGTTAAGAAGTCACAGTTTTGCAAATACGACAAATAACCGGTTGGACCTCCAGAGAAGCAAGGAAAGGAGGTGTGAGAGTAGGATGTGTACGTGTTGATTCTACCCAAACCTTTCCGACGCGGACCCCCTCTTAATAGTACGGCTTTCCTATTACTCAAAGCCACCGACAGGGAGCAAAAAGAAAACACCGTCTTCCATAGAATCTGAGGGGCAAACAATCGTCTTGTGCCTAAGGTAGATATACTTGTATGAGCTTAGAGCACACGATCAGTCCGCAAATGCATTGTCATCAATCACCAAAACTACTTAGAGAGAAATATGCCCTTACACGTACTTTATTAGATATGGTGCGATCTATGATGTCTCTTACCGATTTACTACTATTCTTTTGGGGTTATGCTTTAGAGACATCTGCATTCACGTTAAATAGGGCACCATCTAACTCCCTTGAGATGACACCTAATGAACTGTGGTTTAGCAAGAAACCCAAGTTGTTGTTTCTTAAAGTTTGGGGCTACGATGCTTACGTGAAAAAGCTTCAACCTGATAAGCTCGAACCCAAGTCGGAGAATGTGTCTTCATAGGATACCCAAAGGAAACTGTTGAGTACACCTTCTATCACTGATCCGAAGGCAAGATATTCGTTGCTAAAAATGGATCCTTTCTAGAGGAGTTTCTCTCGAAAGAAGTGAGTGGGAGGAAAGTGGAACTTGATGAGGTAAGTGTATCTTCTCCTGAATTGGAAAGTAGTACATCACAGAAATTGGTTCCAGTGATTCCTACACCAATTAGTTTGGAAGCTAATGATGATGATCATGAAACTTCAGATCAAATTTCTGCTGAACTTCGTAGATCAACCAGAGTACGTTCCGCGCCAGAGTGGTACGGCAACCCAGTTCTGGAAGTCATGTTACTAGACTATGATGAACCTACGAACTATGAGGAAGCGATGATGAGCCCAGATTCCGCAAAATGTCTTGAGGCCATGAAATCTGAGATGGGACCCATGTAGGAGAATAAAGTGTGGACTTTGGTTGACTTGCCCAATGATCGGCAAGCCATCAAAAATAAATGGATCTTCAAGAGGAAGACCGACACTGACGGTAATGTTACTGTTTACAAAGCTCGACTTGTTGTGAAAGGTTTTCGACAAGTTCAAGGAGTTTACTAGGATGAGACTTTCTCACCCGTAGCGATGCTTAAGTTTGTCCGAATCATGTTAGCAATTGCCGCATTTTATGATTATGAAATCTGGCAAATGGATGTCAAAACTGCATTCCCGAATGGATATCTCAAAGAGGAGTTGTATATGATGCAAACAGAAGGTTTTGTCAATCCTAAAGGTGCTAACAAAGTGTGCAAGCTCCAGCGAACCATCTATGGACTGGTGCAAGCATCTCGGAGTTGGAATATATGCTTTGATGAGGTGATCAAAGCATATGGTTTTATACAGACTTTTGGAGAAGCCTGTATTTACAAGAAAGTGAGTGGGAGCTCTATAGCATTTCTAATATTATATGTGGATGACATATTGTTTATTGGAAATGATATAGAATTTCTGGATGGCATAAAAGGATACTTGAATAAGAATTTTTCAATGAAAGACCTCGGTGAAGCTGCTTATATATTGTGCATCACGATCTATAGAGATAGACAAGCCGCTTAATTGGACTTTCACAAAGCACATACCTTGATAAAGTTTTGAAGAAGTTCAAAATGGATCAGTCAAAGAAAGGGTTCTTGCCTGTGTTACAAGGTGTGAAGTTGAGTAAGACTCAATGCCCGACCACTGCAGAAGATAGAGAGAAAACGAAAGTCATTCCCTATGCCTCAGCCATAGGATATATCACGTATGCAATGCTGTGTACCAGACCTGATGTGTGCCTTGCTATAAGTTTAGCAGGGAGGTACCAAAGTAATCCAGGAGTTGATCACTGGACAGGGGTCAAGAACATCCCGAGGTACCTGAAAAGGACAAATGATATGTTTCTCTTTTATGGAGGTGACAAAGAGCTCATAGTAAACGGTTACGTCGATTCAAACTTTGACACTGATCCAGATGACTCTTAAGTCACAAACCAGATATGTTTTTTTTGTTGAACAGTCGAGCTGTCAGTTGGTGCAGTTCCAAGCAAAGCGTCGTGGTGGGATCTACATGCGAAGCGGAGTACATAGCTTCTTCGGAACCGGCAAATGAAGGAGTCTGGATGATGGAGTTCATATCCGATCTAGGTGTAATACCTAGTGCATCGGGTCCAATGAAAATCTTTTGTGCCAACACTGGAGCAACAGCCTTGGCGAAGGAATCCAGGTTTCACAAGAGAACCAAGAACATCAAGAGATGCTTCAATTCCATCCGCGATCAAGTCAAGGAGGGAGACATAGAAATTTGCAAGATACGTACGAATCTGAATGTTGCAGACCCGTTGACTAAGCCTCTTCCACGAGCAAAACATGATCAGCACCAAGACTCCATGGGTGTTAGAATCATTACTATGTAATCTGGATTATTGAATCTAGTGCAAATGGGAGACTGAAGGAAATATGCCCTAGAGGCAATAATAAAGTTGTTATTTGTATTTCCTTATATATCATGATAAATGTCTTTTATTCATGCTAGAATTGTATTAACCGGAAACTTGATACATGTGTGAATACATAAACAAAACAGAGTATCCCTAGTATGCCTCTACTAGACTAGCTCGTTAATCAAAGATGGTTATGTTTCCTAACCATAGACATGAGTTGTCATTTGATCAACGGGGTCACATCATTAGAAGAACGATGTGATGGACAATACCCATCCGTTAGCTTAGCACTATGATCATTTAGTTTTATTGCTATTACTTTCTTCATGAATTATACATGTTCCTGTGACTATGAGATTATGCAACTCCCGAATACCGAAGGAACACCTTGTGTGCTATCAAACGTCACAACGTAACTGGGTGATTATAAAGATGCTCTACAGGTGGCTCCGAAGGTGTTTGTGGTGTTGGCATAGATCGAGAATAGGATTTGTCACTCCGAGTGTCGGAGAGGTATCTCTGGGCCCTCTCGGTAATACACATCGTAATAAGCCTTGCAAGCAAACGACTAATAAGTTAGTCACGATATGATGTATTACGGAACGAGTAAAGAGACTTGCCGGTGACGAGATTGAAATAGGTATGATGATACCGACGACCGAATCTCGGGCAAGTAACATACCGATGACAAAGGGAACAATGTATGTTGTTATGCGGTTTGACTGATAAAGATCTTTGTAGAATATGTAGGAACCAATATGAGCATCCAGGTTCCGCTATTGATTATTGACCGGAGATGAGTCTCGGTCATGTCTACATAATTCTTGAACCCGTAGGGTCCGCACGCTTAATGTTCGATGACTATTCATATTATCAGTTTATGTGTTTTGTTGTATTGAAGGTTGTTCGGAGTCCCAGATGAGATCACAGACGTGACGAGGAGTCTCGGAATAGTCAAGATATAAATAATGATATATTGGATGATATTATTCAGACACCGGATGAGTTCTGTGGGTCACCGGATAATTATCGGAGTGCCGGAAGGGTTATCGGAACCACCGGAGAAGTAATGGGCCTTATTGGGCTTTAGGGGAAAGAGAGGGAGGCTCCCTAGGGCAGGTCGCGCGCCCCCCATGGCCTAGTCGGAATTGTACTAGGGGGAGGGGCGGCGCCCCCTCCTTCCTTCTCTTCTCCCCTCCCTTCCTTCTTCTCCTAGTTGGACTAGGAAAGGGGGGTTCCTACTCCTAGTAGGAGTAGGATTGCTCCCCCCTTTTGGGCACGCCCTATAGGGCCGACCGACCTCCCCTCGCTCCTTTATATACAGGGGGAGAGGGCACCCTAGAACACACAAGTTGATTTCTTAGCCGTGTGCGGTGCCCCCTCCACTGTTACACACCTCGGCCATATTGTCGTGGTGCTTAGGCGAAGCCCTGCGTCGGTAACTTCATCAACACCGTCACCACACCGTCGTGCTGACGAAACTCTCCCTCAGCCTCAACTGGATCAAGAGTTCGAGGGACATCACCAAGCTGAACGTGTGCAGATCGTGGAGGTGCCGTGCATTCCGTGCTTGATCGGTTGGATTGCAAAGACGTTCGACTACATCAACCACGTTTCTAAACGCTTCCGCTTTCGGTCTACGAGGGTACGTGGACACACTCTCCCGCTCGTTGCTATGCTTCTCCTAGATAGATCTTGTGTGATCGTAGTATCTTTTTTTTGAAATACTACGTTACCCAACATGTTTAAGCTTGCAGGCTTATCCGGAGATCAAGTTATGAAGAAGGTTTTTCCTTTATCTTTGAAGGTAAAAGCATTAGCATGGTATAGGCTATGCGATGATATTGGATCTTGGAACTGGAACCGATTGAAAATGGAGTTTCACCAATTTTTTTATCCTATGCATCTAGTTCATCGTGATCGGAGTTACATATATAATTTTTGGCCTCGTGAAGGAGAAAGTATCGCTCAAGCTTGGGGGAGGCTTAAGTCAATGTTATACTCATGCCCCAATCATGAGCTCTCAAGAGCAATTATTATTCAGAATTTTTATGCTCGGCTTTCTCACAATGATTGATCCATGCTTGATACTTCTTGTGCTGGTTCTTTTATGAAGAAAACTATTGAATTCCGGTGGGATCTTTTGGAAAGAGTTAAATGCAATTCTGAAGATTGGGAACTCGATGAAGGTAAAGAGTCGGGTATTAAGCTCAAGTATGATTGTGTTAAATCTTTTATGAATACCGATGCTTTTTCAAAGTTTAGCACTAAATATGGACTTGACTCTGAGATAGTACCCTCCTTCTGTGAATATTTAGCTACTCATATTGATCTCCCTAAAGAGAAGTGGTTTAAATATCACCCACCTACTAAAGAAGAAATTAAAGAACCGGTACCAGTTAAAAAAGAAACTATACTTTATAATGTTGATCTAGTTGTTCCTACTGCTTATATTGAAAACCCCCCTTTTCCTGTTAGGATAAAGGAACATGCTAAAGTTTCAACTGTGGTTAACAAAAGTTATATCAGAACACCTAAGCCAAATGAACAAATTAAAGTAGAACCTAATATTGCTATGGTCAAAGATCTTTTGGAAGAAAATGTAGATGGGCATTTTATTTGCTTTAATGAAGAAGCTGCTAGAATTGCCAAGCCTGATATAAAAGATAAAAACACACATGTTGTTGGCATGCCCGTTGTCTCAGTCAAAATAGGAGATCACTGTTATCATGGTTTATGTGACATAGGTGCTAGTGTGAGTGCTATTCCCTACTCTTTATATTAAGAAATTATGAATGACATAGCACCCACAGAGATAGAAGACATTGATGTCACTATTAAACTTGCTAATAGAGATACTATATCACCAATTGGGATTGTTAGAGATGTTGAAATCTTGTGTGGGAAAATGAAATACCCTACTTATTTTCTTGTTCTTGGTTCCCCACAAAATGATTTATGTCCCATTGTCTTTGGTAGACCTTTCTTGAACACCATTAATGCTAAAATAGATTGTAAGAAACAAACTGTCGGTTTTAGTTTTGGTGATGAATCTCATTAATTAATTTTTTCCAAGTTTAATAGAAAGCTTGATGAAAAAGAATTACCTAGTAAAGATGAAACTATTGGTCTTGCTTCTATTGTTGTGCCGCCTACTGATCCTCTAGAACAATATTTGCTAGACCATGAAAATGATTTACATATGCATAAAAGAAATGAAATAGATGATATTTTCTTTGAGCAATGTCCTCTTCTTAAACACAATCTACCTATTGAAACTCTGGGAGGTCCTCCTCCACCCAAAGGTGATTCTGTGTTTGAATTAAAACAATTACCTGACACTTTGAAATATGCTTATCTTGATGAAAATAAGATATATCTTGTTATTATTAGTGCTAACCTTTCAGAACATGAAGAAGAAATATTATTGAAAGTTCTAAGGAAGCACCGAGCTGCTATAGGATATACTCTTGATGATTCAGAGGGCATCAGTCCCACTCTATTTCAGCATAAGATTAATATGGAACTCGTTGTCGATCATCAATGTCGGTTAAATCAAAAAATGAAAGAAGTGGTAAGAATGGAAATATTAAAACTTCTGGAAGCAGGTATAATCTATCCTATAGCTGATACTAGATGGGTAAGTCCCGTTCATTGTGTTCCTAAGAAAGAAGGTATTACTGTTGTTCCTAATGATAAGAATGAACTTATTCCACAAAGAATTGCTACATGCTATAGAATGGTAATTGGTTTTAGGAAATTAAATAAAGCAACTAGAAAAGATCATTACCCTCTACCTTTTATTGATCAAATGCTAGAAAGATTAACAAAGCACACACACACTTTTGCTTCTTGATGGATACTCTGGTTTTTCACAAATACCTATTTCTCAACCTGATCAAGAAAATACTACTTTTACTTGTCCCTTTGAAACTTATGCTTATAGACGTATGCCTTTTGGTTTATGCAATGCACCTGCTACCTTTCAAAGATGTATGACTGCAATATTCTCTGATTTGTGTGAAAAGATTGTGGTAGTTTTCATGGATGATTTCTCTGTTTATGGGAAGTCCTTTGATGATTGTTTAAGCAATCTTGATCGAATTTTGCAGAGATGTGAACAAACAAGTCTTGTCTTGAACTGGGAGAAATGGCACTTTATGGTTAATGAAAGTATTGTCTTGGGCCATAAGATTTCTGAATAAGGTATTGAAGTGGACAAAGCTAAGGTTGATGCAATTGATAAAATGCCATGTCCTAAGGATATCAAAGGTATTCATAGTTTCCTAGGTCATGTTGGTTTCTATAGGAGATTCATTAAAGATTTTTCTAAAATTTCTAGGCCTCTTACAAATCTTTTGCAAAAGGACATTCCTTTTGCTTTTGATGATGATTTCTTTGAAGCCTTTGAAACACTAAAGAAAGCCTTAATTTCTGCACCTATTGTTCAACCACCAGATTGGAACTTGCCTTTTGAAATTATGTGTGATGCTAGTGATTATGTTGTTGGTGCTGTTCTAGGACAAAGAGTTGATAAAAAACTAAATATTATTCATTATGCTAGTAAGACTCTAGACAGTGCTCAAAAGAATTTTGCTGCTACTTAAAAGGAATTCCTAGCAGTGGTGTTTGCTTGTGACAAATTTAGATCATACATTGTTGATTCAAAAGTAACTGTTCACACTGACCATGCTGCTATTAAATATCTTACGAAAAAGAAAGATGCTAAACCTAGACTTATTCGGTGGGTTCTCTTGTTACAAGAATTTGATTTGCATATCACTGATAGAAAAGGAGCTGAGAACCCCGTAGCTGATAACTTGTCTAGACTTGAAAATGTGCCTGATGACCCACAACCTATTGATGATAGTTTTCCTAATGAGAAATTAGATGCAATAAATATTACTAATAATACTCCTTGGTATGCTGATTATGCTAATTACATTGTTGCTAAATATTTACCACCTAGTTTTACTTACGAACAAAAGAAAAAGTTCTTTTATGATTTAAGACATTACTTTTGGGATGGCCCACATCTTTATAAAGGAGTAGATGGTATTATTAGACGTTGTGTACCTGAGCATGAACAGTGAAAAATCCTTCGGAAATGTCACTCCGAAGAGGACATCATGTTGGAGATAGAACTGCTCACAAGGTATTTCCGTCTAGATTTTATTGGCCTGCTCTTTTCAAAGATGCTCGTAAGTTCGTCTCCTCTTGTGATGAATATCAAAGGATAGGTAATATTGATAAGCGTCAAGAAATGCCTATGAATTATTCACTTTCTGTTGAACCATTTAATGTTTGGGGCTTTGATTACATGGGACCTTTCTCTTCCTCTAATGGGTATACACATATTTTGGTTGCTGTTGATTATGTTACTAAACGGGTAGAAGTTATTCAACCCAGTAGTGCTGATCACAACACCTCTATTAAAATGCTTAAGGAAGTTCTTTTCCCAAGGTTTGGAGTCCCCAGATATTTAATGACTGATGGTGGATCACACTTTATTCATGGCGCTTTCCGTACAATGCTTGTGAAATATGATGTTAACCATACAATTTCATCACCTTATCATCCTCAGTCTAGTGGTCAAGTTGAGCTTAGTAATAGAGAAATAAAATTAATTTTGCAAAAGACTGTCAATAGGTCCAGGAAGAATTGGTCTAAGAAATTAGATGATGCACTTTGGGCTTATAGAACAGCTTATAAAAATCCTATGGGTATGTCTCCTTATAAAATGGTTTATGGTAAAGCTTCTCATTTGCCTCTTGAGTTAGAACATAAAGCATTTTGGGCAATCAAGGAACTCAATTATGATTTAAACTTGCTGGTGAAAAGAGGTTATTTCATATTAGCTCTTTAGATGAATGGAGAACCCAAGCTTATGAAAATGCCAAGTTATTTTAAGAAAAATTTAAAAGATGGCATGATAAAAGAATCCAAAGGCATGAGTTCAAAGTTGGAGAATATGTTCTTTTGTACAACTCTCGTTTCAGGTTCTTTGTAGGCAAGGTCCTCTCTAAATGGGAAGGCCCCTATGTCATCGAAGAGGTTTATCGGTCTGGATCTATCAAAATAAATAATGCCGAAGGTACTAACCCAAAGGTTGTCAATGGGCAACGAATATAGCATTATATCTCAGGTATGCCCATTAATGTTGAAAGCAATATTATCCAAACTTTGAAACCAGAAGAACACATAAAAGAATCCTTCTGGAACACTCCAGAGTCGTGAAAATAAGGAGGAACGTGATACCGTAAGTAAATGGACTCCAAAAAATCCGCAATTTTTTATCAGTTTTGGAATATTTACAAAATTAGGAAAATAAGAAGCTACCGGGAAGCGTACCCAGGTGGGTTGTGCCCACCTGGGGTACCTTCCGGACTCCGTTTTTCTATAGTTTGCTTGTTTCCCAAGATAAAAATTCTTTATATACACCCCAAACCTATTGACCACCGTATCACGGAGAAAATCTTATGTTTTCTTTTCTTGTTGTTTTCTGGCATATCCCATCTACCATGACTAGCCCAAGCTCTTCCAAGCATAAGTTCTTCAAGAACGTCATCAACCCATATCTGCGGGAGGTGGTGCAGCACCCTCGGGTCATCCAGGTGCATGAGGCGTTGCTGCACATCCGTGATGAGCAAGGACCCATGGGGGCAGGAACTGTGGAAGCCAAGCTTGAGGCTATGGAGCAAGAAGTCTTCCGGTGCAAGAAGATGGTGGAGCATGACTCAACGCCAATCACCTCATGATCACTGACCTCTCCCGTGATCTCAAGGTGGATGGCAAGTCCATGAAGGATATCATCTTCACCCTCAACGAACAAATCCAATACCTTCAAAGCCAGATCTATGATCTTCATAACCAAGTCTTTGAATACGAGGCAAGGTTCAAAGGTATGAGTTTGGCTGCCAGTTGCATGACCCTTGAGACTCATTCTTCCTCTTTCGATGGTGGACCTCTGTCATGGAAACCCGATGACAAGATCGCGACTTCATCATCACCACCACCATCTTCTTCACCACCAAAATAAAATTGAGTATCGGGTATGGGCACTCCCCTTGGCTTACGCCAAGCTTGGGGGAGGTGCCCCGGTATCGTATCATCCCTACTATCCCTTTGGATTTACTTATTTTAGTTTAATCTTTTGCTTTAGAATAAATGAAAGTTTAGTTCGATCCCTTCTTTTCATGAGTTTGCTTAGTGATCTATCTTTGTAATCATGTGCGAGATATATAATAAAGTTTAGTTTTGAGTTTTTACTTTCTTTACCTTCCTGTTGCAATAAAAATAAAAGTTATAATTGAATGCATAAAAGAAAGGAAATAAATTAAGAAGATCATATGCTAATCTTATGGTAGGTGATAGCACCACGTAAGGAAAAGTATAAGTAGAAAAATTTATTAGAGGTTGACGAACATATCATTGGTCAATGATGCAACTCGTGAAAGAATTAATAAGGGAAGAGAAGATTCACATATAAATATACTATCCTAAAATTTTTTGTGATTGTGAGCCCCCATCAAAATATTATATGCCAAAATTGTCGACGTTGGACAAGGAAGACAACTTAATAATTTATGTTTGTTCATATTCACATAGAAGTCATATTGTCATAGATCCTTTAACATGTGGTGCTTTCCCAATATCTTTTCTAGCCAAAAATTCTGCACTAAGTAGAGATACTACTTGTGCATCCAAAAACCCTTAAACAACCTTTTTCGAGAGTCCACCATACCTACCTATGGATTGAGTAAGATCCTTCAAGTAAGTTGTCATCGGTGCATTAAGGCAATAAAATTGCTTCTAAAAGTGTGAGATCATTTAGTGTAAGAGAAAATTGAGCGTTGCACGAACTTGTGATGGTGAAGAATAAAAGTGACAGACTGCATAATAAAGGTTGCTATCACAAGGAGCAATGCAACATGATGTTCTTTTGCACTAAGGGATTGAGCATACAAACAAATAAGCGCATGGCAACCTTTGCTTCCCTCTGCGAAGGGCCTATCTTTTACTTTTATGCAAAGAGTCAAAGTTTTCTCTCTATTCCTTTTTATTTTATCCTTTGGCAAGCATCATGTGGTGAGGAAAGATCTAGGCACATATGTCCAGTTGAATATGGGTGACATGAGTTATTATTGTTGACATCACCCTTGAGGTGAGTACGTTGGGAGGCAAAACTATAAGCCCCTATCTTTCTATGTGTCCGATTGAAACGTTTTGCTCATGTGTATGCAGTGAGTGTTAGCAATCATAGAAGACTATATGATGGTTGAGTATGTGGACTTGCCTAAAGGCTCCGATATGTGACCCTTCCTGAAAAGATGATGAATTGTAGCTACAAAGTTGACTGAGAACATAGTTTGTTGGTTTCTAATAGAGTTTATGCTTTATACTTCAACTATTTGATGAACTGTTACTTGTTCATGGGAAGACTATGATACAAGTCTTTTGATAAAAGTTTTATGTTTAAATTTGTTGCTATTATAATAATCAACATGATGCTTCTATGTCAGTATTTTGTTTTTGTCGACACCCCTCTCTCAAAGCATGTGGACATGTTTTTCGTTTTCGGTTTTCACTTGAGGACACGCGAGATCTAAGCTTGGGGGAGTTGGTACGTCCATTTTGCATCATGTTTTCTTGCTGTTATTTATGTTGTTATTATGCATAATAATGATTTTTGGAGTAATTCAAATGCCTTTTCTCTCATAATTTGCAAGGAATGCATCAAGGGGGACAATTCCGGCAGCTGGAAATCTGGACCTGAAAAAGCTACGTCAGGCCACCTATTCTACGCAACTCCAAACAAGCTGAAACTCCACGGAGATTTTTTATAGAATATATGAAAAATACTGGAGCTAATAACCACTAGAGGGGGCCCACTGATGACCCACAAGTATAGGGGATATATCGTAGTCCTTTCGATAAGTAAGAGTGTCGAACCCAACGAGGAGCAGAAGGAAATGATAGGCAGTTTTTAGTAAGGTATTTTCTGCAAGCAATGAAATTATCGGTAACAAATAGTTTTGTGATAAGATAATTGGTAGCAAGTGACAAAAGGTAAAAGTAAATATGGTGCAGCAAGATGACCCAATCCTTTTTGTAGCAAAGGACAAGCCTGGACAAACTCTTATATGGAGGAAAGCGCTCCCGAGGACACATGGGACTTATCGTCAAGCTAGTTTTCATCAGATCATCTGATTCGCGTTCGGTACTTTGATAATTTGGTATGTGGGTGGACCGGTGCTTGGGTGCTGCCCTTACTTGGACAAGCTTCCCACTTATGATTAACCTCTAATGCAAGCATCCGCAACTACAAAATAAGTATTAAGGTAAACCTAACCATAGCATGAAACATATGGATCCAAATCATCCCCTAACGAAGCAACGCATAAACTAGGGTTTAAGCTTATGTCACTCTAGCAACCCATCATCTACTTATTACTTTCTAATGCCTTCCTTTAGGCCCAAACAATGGTGAAGTGTCATGTAGTCGACATTCACACGACACCACTAGAGGAGAGACAACATACATCTCATCAAAATATCGAATGAATACCAAATTCACATGACTACTTATAGCAAGACTTCTCCCATGTCCTCAGGAACAAAAGTAACTACTCACAAGACATACTATTGTTCATGATCAGAGGGGTACTAATATGCATAATGGATCTGAACATATGATCTTCCACCAAGTAAACCAACTAGCATCAACTACATGGAGTAATCAACACTACTAGCAACCCATAGGTACCAATCTGAGGTTTGGGTACAAAGATTGGATACAAGAGATGAACTAGGGTTTGAGAGGAGACGGTGCTGGTGAAGATGCTGGATCTGAACATATGATCTTCCACCAAGATGGGAGAGTTGTTGGTGATGACATCGGTGACGATTTCCCCCTCCCGGAGGGAAGTATCCCCGGCAGAACAGCTCTGCCGGAGCCCTAGATTGGTTTCCGCCAAGGTTCCGCCTCGAGACAGCGGCGTCTGGTCCCGAAAGCCTCCCTCTGATTTTTTTCCAGGTCAAAACACCTCATATAGGAGAAGATGGGCATCGGGGGGCCATCTAGTAGCCCACGAGACAGGTGGCGCGCCCAGAGAGGGGGGGGCACCCTCGTGGACACGTAGTGGCCCCCCGGTGATTCTCTTTCGCCAGATATTTTTTATATTTTTTGAAACGGTGTCCCATGGATTTTCAGAGCTTTTTTAGTTGTGAAGAATAGGTTTCTAGTGTTTGCTCCTTTTCCAGCCCAGAATTGCAGCTGTCGGCATTCTCCCTCTTCATGTAAACCTTGTAAAATAAGAGAGAAAAGGCATAAGTATTGTGACATAATGTGTAATAATAGCCCATGGTGCAATAAATATCATCATAAAAGCATGATGCAAAATGGACATATCAACTCCCCCAAGCTTAGACCTCGCTTGTCCTCAAGCGAAAGCCGATATCGAAAAATATATCCACATGTTTAGAGATAGAGGTGTCGATAAAAATAAAATACGGACATGAGGGCATCATGATCATTCTTATAACAGCAACACGTATATATTGTCATATGATTCTTATGCTAAAGTAACAATTCATTCACAATGTTAAGTATGAATCAGAAACTACATTGAAAACCAACAAACTATGATCTCGGTCATTGAAGCAATTGCAATTTATCGTAACATCGGAAAGAGTCAATATAAGAGCTCTTCAGCAAGCCTACATACTCAACTATCATATAGTCTTTCACAATTGCTCACACTCACGCAATACTTATGGTTATGGAGTTTTAGTCGGACAAAGAGAAAGATAGGGGCTTATGGTGTTGCCTCCCAACCTCTTACCTCAAGGGTAATGTCAACAGTAATAGACCATGATAACTTACATCCAATTGGGTATATATGTCAGGATCTTTCCAACACAGTGTGCTTTCCAAAGGATAAAATGTAAAAAGGAAAGGTGATTATCACCTCGAGTCTTATAAGGCGGAGATAAAATATAGGCCCTTCACAGAGGGAAGCAGAGGTTGTCATGTGCTTTTATGGTTGGATGCACAAAGTCTTAGCGCAAAAGAACATCACTTTATATTTCCACTTGTGATAGGGACGTTTATTATACTGTTTGTCGCTTTTATTACTTCCATATCACAAGATCGTATAAAGCTTATTTCCTCCACACTAATAAATCATACATATTTTACCGAGTTTGCAACATGACAACTTACTTGAAGGATCTTACTCAATCCATAGGTAGGTATGGTGGACTCTCATGGCAAAACTGGGTTTAAGGATGTGTGGAAGCACAAGTAGTATCTCTACTTGGTGCGAGGAGTTTTGGCTAGCATGAGGGGGAAAGGCAAGCTCAACATGTTGGATGATCCATGACAATATACTTTATTTTAGATATAAGAAAACATAACCCATTATTGTCTTCCTTGTCCAACATCAGCTCTGTAGCATGTCATATTTTAATGAGTGCTCACAATCATAAAAGATGTCCAAGATAGTATATTTGTATGTGAAACCTCTCTTTCTTTATTACTTCCTATTAATTGCAACGATGACCAAAAATATGTTTGTCAACTCTCAACAACTTTTATTCATCATACTATTTATATGTGAAGTCATTACTTCCCATAAGATCAATATGATCTCTTTGATACTTTTTATATTTTCTTTTATTCTATCATGACCAAAGTGAGGAAATCAAGCCATTGACTCAACACTAATCTTTATTATATAGCTCACGGGCTTGATTACAAAGGTAAAGATCATAAAGCAAAAGCTCACACTAGATCATGCTAACTTTATTCTACTAGATCAAGATACTACCAAAAGGATCGAACTAAGAAAAACGGTAAAGATAGGAGTGTGACGGTGATACGATACCGGCGCACCTCCCCCAAGCTTGGCAGTTGCCAAGGGGAGTGCCCATACCCATATGATTATGCCTCCTTCTTCGGAAGCGGTGATGTGATATTCTTGGCAATGATACCCCTCAGGATACGATGTTCCTCCTCAAGCTTGTTAACTTGCTGCTTAAGGTCCATAATTTCCTTGCGGAGCTTGGCCGTGATGGCTAAAGCTCCTTTCACCCAAGGATGATGCATAGCTGCGGGAGAACAAGTAACGCTCTTTTTCATATTTTCATAAGAAAGAAACCTGACATTGGTAGGGATGGCTGAGTTTGGAATAGCAGAGCTCTGTAGTTCCCCCATCGTGAATCCAGCTTGAAACCGAGAAGTAACTTCTTGATCTTCCTCCATGGCATCTATCCTCTTCAAGTCAGCCTCCATCTCTTCCTCCGTTGATGGACCAAAGTGGTCAACATCACTGTTTGCTCCTGAGACAGGTGTCGGATGAGACACCCAACTATCTCCAACTGACTCCTGAGAAGACATCTTGCTCTTATCTGCGACAGAAACAGCTTGAAACAAAACAGAGGATTTTTGCGTGATACCGTGGTCAAAACCTTTGGGAGAATATATAATGAATTTTTACCGACCAAAACGAGTAACAAACAAGAAATCGGAGTCCGGGAGGCACACAAGGTGCCCACGAGGCAGGGGGCGCTCCCAAGGGAAGGGGGGCGCCCTCCACCCTCGTGGACGGCTCGTGTCTCTTACAGACTGCCTCTTATTTTTCTATTTTGCTAAATATTCCAAAACGGTGAAAAATTGCCTATATAACTATTTTGGAGTCGGTTTACTTACCGTACCACCTAGCTCTTCCTTTTCGGGGTCTGAATCGTTCTAGAAAGTGTCCCTTATGTATTCCTCCAGGGTTACGGTTTCAATAACATTTGTTTCAACATTTATATGATTACCTAAGATATAATGTTTGATTCTTTGACCGTTCACCACCTTCGGATTTGTGCCTTCGAAGTTGTTGATTTTTATGGCACCGGAACGATAGACCTCCTCGATAACGTAAGGACCTTCCCATTTAGAGAGAAGTTTTCCTGCAAAAAATCTTAAACAAGAGTTGTATAGCAAGACATAATCACCTACGTTAAACTCATGCTTTTGTATCCTTTTGTCATGCCATCTTTTAACTTTTTCTTTAAATAGCTTGGCATTCTCATAGGCCTGGGTTCTCCATTCATCAAGAGAGCTAATGTCCAATAACCTCTTCTCACCGGCAAGTTTGAAATCATAATTGAGCTGTTTAATAGCCCAATATGCCTTATGTTCTAGCTCAAGAGGTAAGTGACATGCTTTTCCATAAACCATCTTATATGGAGACATACCCATAGGATTTTTGTATGCAATTCTATAGGCCCATAATGCATCATCTAGTTTCTTGGACCCATTCTTTCTAGACCTATTAACTGTCTTTTGCAAAATTAGTTTCAGCTCTTTATTACTTAATTCTACTTGACCACTAGTCTGTGGTTGATAAGGGGAGGCAATCCTATGGTTAACATCATACTTAGCAAGAAATTTTACGGAAAGCACCATGAATAAAGTGTGAACCACTATCAATCATTAAGTATCTAGGGACTCCAAACCTCGGGAAAATAACTTCTTTAAGCATCTTAATAGAGGTGTTGTGATCAGCACTACTAGTTGGAATAGCTTCTACCCACTTAGTAACATAATCAACATCAACTAAAATGTGTGTGTACCCATTAGAGGAAGGAAACGGTCCCATATAATCAAAGCCCCACACATCAAATGGTTCAATAACAAGTGAATAATTCATAGGCATTTCTTGACGTCTACTGATATTACTAATTCTTTGACATTCATCACAAGATAAGACAAACTTACGGGCATCCTTGAAGAGAGTAGGCCAATAAAAACCATATTGCAATACCTTATGTGCTGTTCTATCTCCAGCATGGTGTCCTCCATAAGCTTCGGAGTGGCACTTGCATAGGATCTGTTCCTGTTCATGCTCAGGTACACAACATCTAATAATACCATCTACTCCTTCTTTATAAAGATGTGGGTCATCCCAAAAGTAATGTCTCAAATCATAGAAGAACTTTTTCTTTTGCTGGTATGTGAAGCTAGGAGGAATTAACTTGGCAACAATGTTATTAGCATAATCAGCATACCATGGAGCAGTACGAGAAGTATTTATGATAGCTAATTGTTCATCAGGAAAGCTATCATCAATAGGTTGTAGGTCATCAAGAATATTCTCTAGCCTAGACAAGTTGTCTGCAACGGGGTTCTCAGCTCCCTTTCTATCAATAATATGCAAATCAAACTCTTGTAGCAAGAGAACCCATCTAATCAGTCTAGGTTTAGCATCTTTCTTTTCCATAAGGTATTTGATAGCATCATGATCAGTGTGAATAGTTACTTTAGAATCAATAATATAAGGTCTAAACTTATCACAAGCAAATACAACTGCTAAAAATTCCTTCTCAGTAGTAGCATAATTTCTCTGGGCACTGTCTAGGGTTTTACTAGCATATTGGATAACATTCAATTTCTTATCAACTCTTTGCCCTAGAACAGCACCTACAGCATAATGACTAGCATCGCACATAATCTCAAAGGGTAAATTCCAGTTAGGAAGCTGGACTATAGGTGCAGAGATCAATGCTTTCTTAAATATTTCAAATGCTTCTAGACAATCATCATCAAAGACAAAAGGAATATCTTTTTGTAAGAGATTAGTCAGAGGCCAGGAGATTTTGGAGAAGTCCTTAATGAAGCTCCTATAAAACCCGACATGACAAGGAAACTTCGTATACCTTTAATGTCCTTGGGACACGGCATCTTTTCAATAGCATCAACTTTAGCTTTGTCAACTTCAATACCTCTTTCAGAAATTTTATGTCCTAAGACAATGCCTTCATTAACCATAAAGTGGCACTTCTCCCAATTCAAGACAAGATTAGTGTCTTCACATCTCTATAAAACTCGATCAAGGTTGCTCAAGCAATCATCAAAAGAAGTTCCGTAAACAGAGAAATCATCCATGAAAACCTCAACAATCTTTTCACAAATATCAGAGAATATAGCCATCATGCATCTTTGAAAGGTAGCAGGTGCATTATATAAACCAAAAGGCATACGTCTATAAGAAAAGGTACCGAAAGGACTAGAAAAAGTGGTCTTTTCTTGATCCCCTTTTGACACAGGTATTTGAGAGAAACCAGAATAACCGTCTAGAAAGCAAAAATGAGTATGTTTGGATAACCTTTCTAGCATTTGATCAATAAAAGGCAAAGGGTAATGATCTTTCTTAGTAGCTTTATTTAATTTGTGGAAATCAATTACCATCCTATACCCTGTAACAATTCTTTGTGGGATCAATTCATCTTTATCATTAGGAACAACAGTCATACCTCCCTTCTTAGGGACACAATGGACAGGACTTACCCACTAGCTATCAGCAACTGGATAGATAATACCTACCACTAGAAGCTTTAGTATTTCCTTCCTTACCACTTCTTTCATCTTAGGATTTAACCGTCGTTGATGATCAATAACCGGTTTAGCGTCTTCTTCCAATTTTATCTTGTGTTGGCATAAAGTGGGACTAACGCCCTTAAGATCATCCAGAGTATATCCAATAGCAGCTCGGTGCTTCTTTAGAGTTTTCAATAATTTCTCTTCTTCCTACTCTGAAAGGTTAGCACTAATAATAACAGGATATATCTTCTTTTCATCAAGATAAACATACTTAAGATTACCAGGTAACGGTTTAAGTTCAAACACGGGATCACCCTTGGGTGGAGGAGGACCCCCAAGGATTTCAACAGGCAAGTTGTTTTTCAAGACGGTTCCCTACTTAAAGAATATTTCATCTATTTCCCTTTTCTCATTCATATACATATCATTTTCATGGTCTAGCAGATATTGTTCTAAGGGATCATTAGGAGGCACAACAATAGAAACAAGACCAATAATTTCATCCTTACTAGGTAATTCTTTATCATGGGGTTGTCTACGAAATTTAGCAAAGTTAAAATCATGAGACATATCCCCTAAACCAACGGTAACAATATCTTTCACGCAGTCTATCTTAACATTAACAGTATTCAAGAAGGGTCAACCAAATATAATGGGACAAAAGTCATCTTGTGGGGAGCTAAGAATAAGAAAATCAGCAGGGTATTTAACCTTCCCACCCAAGACTTCAACATCTCTAACAATCCCAACGGGTGAAATAGTATCTCTGTTAGCAAGCTTAATAGTAACATCAATCCCTTCTAACTCAACAGGTGCAATATCATGCATAATTTCTTTATACAGGGAATGAGGGATTATACTTGCACTAGAACCTACGTCACATAAACCATGATAGCAATGATCTCCTATTTTAAAAGAGATAACAGGCAAGCCTACAACAGGTCTATGTTTATTCCTAGCATTGGGTTTGGCTATTCTAGCAGCTTCCTCTTGGAGGTAAATAACCTGTCCATCTAAATTTTCTACCAAGAGATCTTTAACCATAGAAACACTAGGTTCAACTTTAATTTGCCCAGGGGTGTAGGTGTTCTAGTACTACTCTTACGAACCACATTTGAAGCTTTAGCATGATCCTTTATTCTAACAGGGAAAGGTGGTTTCTCAATATAAGCAGTAGGAACAATAGGATCAACATTATAAGTGATAGTCTTTTCTTCAACTTTAACAGGTTCAACTACTTTTACTTCAATGGGAGGATGGTATTTAAACCACGTCTCCTTGGTAAGATCAACATGAGTAGCAAATGATTCACAGAAAGAAGTACTATCTCAGAGTCAAGTCCATATTTAGTGCTAAACTCACGGGAAACATCGGTATCCATAAAAGCTTTAACACAATCAAACTTAGGGGTCATACCTGACTCCTTACCTTCGTCGAGATCCCAATCTTCAGAGTTGCGTTTAATTCTTTCCAATAAATCCCATTTGAATTCAACAGTCTTCATCATAAAAGAGCCACAACAAGAATTATCGAGCATGGTGCGATTATTGAGAGAAAGCCGAGCATAAAAATTTTGAATGATCATTTTTCTTGAGAGCTCATGATTGGGGCATGAATATAACATTGACTTAAGCCTCCCCCAAGCTTGAGCGATGCTTTCTCCTTCGCGAGGCCAAAAATTATAAATATAATTACGATCATGATGAACCTGATGCATAGGGTAGAACTTCTGATGAAATTCCAACTTCAGACAATTATAGTTCCATGATCCAATATCATCACATAGCCTAAACCATGTCAATGCATATCCCTTCAAAGATAAAGGGAAGACCTTCTTCTTGATAACATCCTCGGGCATACCTGCAAGCTTAAATAATCCACAAACTTCATCCACATAGATTAGGTGTAAGTTGGGATGCAGTGTTCCGTCTCCTGTGAACGGATTATCTAGCAGTTTCTCTATCATACCCGAAGGAATTTCAAAGCAAACATTTTCAGTAGGTGCACTAGGTTGAGGAGCAACTCTTTCCTCTTCTAGTCGGTGTGAACATACCCCAAACAAGCCCCTCAAAGGATGATGAGCCATAGTAACAAGTGACAGTAAATTTCAGCACACTATATAAAATTTTCCTTACCAAATTCCACTTACCAAAGGCGCTTCACTCCCCGGCAATGGCGCCAGAAAAGATTCTGAATGACCCACAAGTATAGGGGATCTATTGTAGTCCTTTTGATAAGTAAGAGTGTCGAACCCGACGAGGAGCAGAAGGAAATGATAGGCAGTTTTCAGTAAGGTATTTTCTGCAAGCACTGAAATTATCGGTAACAGATAGTTTTGTGATAAGGTAATTGGTAGCAAGTGACAAAAGGTAAAAGTAAATATGGTGTAGTAAGATGGCCCAATCCTTTTTGTAGCAAAGTACAAGCCTGGACAAACTCTTATATGGAGGAAAGCGCTCCCGAGGACACATGGGAATTATCGTCAAGCTAGTTTTCATCACGATCATCTGATTCGCGTTCGGTACTTTGATAATTTGGTATGTGGGTGGACCGGTGCTTGGGTGTTGTCCTTACTTGGACAAGCCTCCCACTTATTATTAATCTCTAATGCAAGCATCCGCAACTACAAAAGAAGTATTAAGGTAAACCTAACCATAGCATGAAACATATGGATCCAAATCAGCTGCTTACGAAGCAACGCATAGACTAGGGTTTAAGCTTCTGTCACTCTAGCAACCCATCATCTACTTATTAATTCCCAATGCCTTCCTCTAGGCCCAAACAATGGTGAAGTGCCTTGTAGTCGAAGTTCACATGACACCACTAGAGGAGAGACAACATACATCTCATCAAAATATCGAACGAATACCAAATTGACATGACTACTTATAGCAAGACTTCTGCCATGTCCTCAGGAACAAAAGTAACTACTCACAAGACATAATATTGTTCATGATCAGAGGGGTATTAATATGCATAATGGATCTGAACATATGAACTTCCACCAAGTAAACCAACTAGCATCAACTACAAGGAGTAATCAACACTACTAGCAACCCACAGGTACCAATCTGAGGTTTGGGTACAAAGATTGGATACAAGAGATGAACTAGGGTTTGAGAGGAGATGGTGCTGGTGAAGATGTTGATGAAGATAACCATCCCCAAGATGGGAGAGTTGTTGGTGATGACGGCGGTGACGATTTCCCCCTCCCGGAGGGAAGTATCCCCGATAGAACAGCTCTGCCGGAGCCCTAGATTGGTTTCCGCCAAGGTTCCGCCTCGAGACGGCGGCGTCTGGTCCCGAAAGCCTCCCTCTGATTTTTTTTCCAGGTCAAAACACCTCATATAGGAGAAGATGGGCATCGGGGGGCCATTTGGTGGCCCACGAGACAGGGGGCGCGCCCAGAGAGGGGGGCGCACCCCCCACCCTCGTGGACAGGTGGTGGCCCCCCTGGTGATTCTCTTTCGCTAGATATTTTTTATATTTTTTGAAACGGTGTCCCATGGAGTTTCAGAGCTTTTTGAGTTGTGCAGAATAGGTTTCCAGTGTTTGCTCCTTTTCCAGCCTAGAATTCCAGCTGCCGGCATTCTCCCTCTTCATGTAAACCTTTTAAAATAAGAGAGAAAAGGCATAAGTATTGTGACATAATGTGTAATAACAGCCCATAGTGCAACAAATATCAACATAAAAGCATGATGCAAAATGGACGTATCACCCACCAGGTGGGCACAACCCACCTGGGCGCGCTAGGCCCCCCAGGCGCGCCCTGGTGGGTTGTGCGTACCCAGGCCCATCTCCGGTGCCCATCTTCTGGTATATAAGCCCTTCTGACCTAGAAAAAATAAGGAGAAGACTTCCCGGGATGAAGCGCCGCCGTCTCAAGGCGGAACTTGGGCAGGAGCACTCTTGCCCTCCGGCGAAGCGATTCCGCCGGGGGAACTTCCCTCCTGGAGGGGGAAATCATCGTCATCATCATCATCAACAACTCTCCCATCTTGGGGAGGACTATCTTCATCAACATCTTCAACAACACCATCTCATTGCAAACCCTAGTTCATCTCTTGAGTTCCATCTTGTTACCGAAACTATAGATTGGTGCTTGTGGGTGACTAGTAGTGTTGATTACATCTTGTAGTTGATTACCATATGGTTTATTTGGTGGAAGATTATATGTTCAGATCCATTGTGTTATTTAATACCCCTTTGATCTTGAGCATATTTATCACTTGTGAGTAGTTACCTTTGTTCTTGAGGTCACGGGAGAAATCATGTTGCAAGTAATCATGTGAATTTGATATGTGTTTGTTATTTTGATAGTTTGTATGTTGTAATTCCCTTAGTGGTGTAGTAAGGGAATGCATTGTGGAGTAGTAATTATATGGTGGGTTGCGAGAGTGACAGAAGCTTAAACCCCAGTTTATGCGCTATTCCGTAAGGGACCGATTGGATCCAAAAGTTTAATGCTATGGTTAGAATTTATTCTTAATACTTTTCTCGTAGTTGCGGATGCTTGCGAGAGGGTTAATCATAAGTAGGAGGTTTGTTCAAGTAAGAACAACACCTAAGCACCAATCCACACACATATCAAATTATCAAAGTAGCGAACATGAATTGAACCAACATGATGAAAGTGACTAGATGAAATTCCCGCGTACCCTCAAGATGGCATGTCCTTTACCTCAAAAGGATTGGGCTACCTTGCTGCACTTTTGCTACTATAATCATTACTTGCTCGTTACAGAATTATCTTGCTATCAAACTACTCTGCTAATTATAATTTCAGCACTTGCAGATACTACCTTACTGAAAAACACTTGTCATTTCCTTCTGCTCCTTGTTGGGTTCGACACTCCTACTTATCAAAAATATCTACAATTGATCCCCTATACTTGTGGGTCATCACGCCGCAGCTTGGGATCTCGTAAGCAAGGTTTTCCGAACAGGCTTTTTCATGGCCAACGGCCCGAGCAGATGCACATGCCCTCGTCCAATGTTGTGTCGGATGTCAGCTTTTCACCAATCAAAGTCATATGCCTCCCACTGCCTTGAGAACAATCCCCATTAGTTGGCCTTTCACGGTCTGGGGGCTAGATATGGTAGGATTCCTTAAAGGGGGAAGCCATAAAAAGAAATATTTACTGGTTATGGTGGACAAGTTCACTAAATGGATAGAAGCCAAACCAGTAAGAACGGCTGAAGCGGGGCCAGTGATTGATTTTATATCAAGTGTGGTACACCGTTATGGTGTCTCACACAGCATTATCACAGATAATGGCTCCAACTTTACAGCTGATGAGGTGAAAAACTGGTGTGCCAAGTTAGGCATTAAACTTGATTATGCCTCCGTGTACCACCCTCAAACAAACAGTCAGGTAGAACGGGCCAATGGCCTAATAATGAGCGGCATTAAACCCCGACTGGTGCGCTCTCTACGGGAGTCAGATAAACACTGGGTGGAGGAGCTTGACTCTGTACTCTGGGGGTTGCGGACCACACCTAACCGTACAACCGGATACACACATTTCTTCATGGTGTACGGTTTAGAGGTTGTTCTGCCCTGCGACTTTATTCACGACTCACCTGGATTGCGTATGTACGAAGAGCGAGAGGCCGAGCATGATCGGCAGGATGACCTAGACGCCCTCGAAGAGGAGCGCGATATCGCGCAAGCTCGCGCAAGCTCGTTTTGCATTCTATCAATAACAAGCCAGGCGATACCAGAGCAGAGAAGTGCAGGCCAAAACATACAACGTCGGCGAACTCATTTTGTGCCTCCCAGAGAAGAAAAAGGATAAGCTCAAATCAAAATGGGAGGGCCCCTTCATCGTCAACGAAGTTCTCAATGGAGGAGCCTATCGCCTTCGAAATGCATCAGACAATCGCCTTGAGCCAAATCCATGGAACGCTGCTCGGCTCCGACGATTCTACGGATAGTGCGGAAGCACCTCTTATTTCTATTTTTTACTAGGTTTCGTTTTTTCTTTCCTCTCCCTTTTTTGTTTTTCCTTTTAAAATCCCAGCATGTGTTCGGCTATACCGAACTGTTAGGGGTACACATCTTTAAATGTATATACCTCAATATGATTGGGGGCTTCTCTAACAAAGCCTACTATTAAAGTTTGCCGCTTACATGACCTATGTCGTCTGTTTTACACACTCTTTTCACCATTATATACACCTCTATGACTTAAGTTTTTGCCAAGCTGGGTTGCCTTGCTCCTGTGCTTATACCCTACGTTCCCGATTGTTCGGCTAGGATGCAAAGGGAGCACCTCTGCGATTGTTACAACCGGGTAATTCAGACCTGTACCTCAGATTGGTGAAGCCGAAAGCTAGCGTTCTTAACTTAATCACTGGTCGGCGAACAACGAATTGCTTATGTGTACATATTTTTTTCTAAAAATCAAGGGACATGCTTCCTGTAATTCTATTATTCGGATCAAAGCCTAGGCATGCACAATTAAGCATGCGGACCCAGGGAAAGGAACCCTTAATGGAACTATTCTCCCTGGAAGATGTTTCTTACTTTAAATACTAATATAACATAACTCCTTGAACAAATTTTGTATGTTCAAGCAAAATGACCGGATTGCCTGGTTTCTGAACATACTGAGTGTTTCTTACATTCAAGTATAGTATCCGAAAACACTCCAAACTTTGGGTTTAGGAGGCTGAAGCCGAAGGCCTGTCATGACAATTTTTTTACAAGTTTGGTCGGAGATAAGTTTGATGATAAAGTAAATTGATACATAGAATCAAATACATATTCTTTATCTATGCCGTCTATGAGACTGTCTAAACCACGGTCTTCTTGCGAATACTTCGCGGCTATCATTACTTGGTCATAAACCAAGCTAACAGGAATCTCTTTCCCGTCTGGCCCCGAGGTCCAACTCAGGCCATATGATTTGGCTCAAGCCTGATGTAGTGTGTTTTCACCATGGCCCATGCCTCTCGAGCGCCTTCTCGGCATGCTGATGCCTTCCATAGCTCAAAGCGGTGCCGAGCTCCTTTGAAAAAGTTTGCCAGGTCCTCCATAATTTGTGGAGGAGAATCGGATGGCCATAAGGCTTTAGCCATGCTTTTCATGGCTTTCCAGGCCCGCTCATGCACTTTGAAGAGCTCTTTTAGCGCGTCGCCTTGGAATCCGGATACTTCTTCTTCAACACGTCCGGTTAACAAACCTGCAACAACGACATTATAACACTTGGAATTACCGGATAATATGAATACTGGAGCAAGTTCAAAGGTCATACTGAATATGCCGCCTTTCAATTTTTTATTCTCTTTCAATGCATCCGATAACTGGGTCCTTAGGTCCTTTATCTCTTCGAATTGCTTAATCTTTTCATCCGGCAGCTTGTTCTTTTGCTCAATGGTCCGTGTTAATACACGCTGACCGGCTGCATCTTGCCCCTCAGCATATTTTTGTCCTCATGGGCAGTCCTTAACTTCTCTTCCAGTTGATCAGACGATTCCGCCGCTGAAATACAACAATGTATGCTTAAACATCATTGAAGGCGAAGTCTTACTTTTTGGACACCATTCGTCCTTACCATGAGATCCCCTCGTGGATTTCTTCAATTCTTCTAGCTCGGTGGTGACTGCATTCAGCTTGGCGCGGTTCGCTTCAAGCTCTTGGGATAGCGCGTCATTATTTTTCTTGAGAACCTATGGTCATAACGATCCTTAAATCAGTTAGACCAACTGCTTCAAGTCTCGGGGGCTACTGGCATATACTCATTAAATTTACACAAATTCTTACCCGCATATCCTTTGAAAACAGGTGAGTGGCTCCAGCGAGACCGCCCCGAGCAGCTCGGATATATGCATCCACGGAGCAGAGGGCATTGAACTCTTCCTCAGTAAAGGCTGGAGCACGCATGGCCTCTTTTTGCCGCCGATGATTCATCGCGCTCTCCACTTTGGAATTTGTGACTGATACGTCATCCGAATCTTCCTGCAATGGAAAATCCGGCATCGCATCCGTATCGATTCTTGTCCTTGTTGATAAGCCTGGGGCCGGATTGGATGGTGATCGGCCAACTGGGTCCTCGGACACAGCTCAGCATGCGCTCCTTCAGGAATAAGATAGAAATGGAAATGTAACGACCCGGTCTCGAACCAGCGCACATACTGAAAATTATACCTCTTCGATAAAGGAGGGGGCTCGACGGTGCTCTCCGCTTATTTTTGCTTCAAAGGCTCGCCCTGTGTAGGCGATGTCCCCCTGCAAGATGCCCTCGATGCAATGTGGCGTGCCGAGCGCCGACCCTTTTGAGAACGAGTTAGTGCAATGGGTGAGGCGCGAAGGGAAGGCTCTCTTTGATAGGATGTCTCCTGGATACTTACATTGGAGGAAGGAAGAAGACCGAGATAATCGGCTATAATTGCCACTTCTGTACCATCATGGCATGCCTGATAGAAAACTCTGTCAATGAGCTCTATAAATATATTCGGATCCTCTTTGAATCCTGGATCTTTACCGCGGGCACGGTCCTCTGGTTGTGGAGCAGGGCAATGAACCCCCTCGATCACTTTCCTCCATGTCTGGTTTAAAAAGACATCCGAATATAGTTTGGTCAGCACATCTCAGTGAAGGGGTTGGATGATGCTAGCAATCGAAAAACTTAGCCGGTCAATGGGGTTATACATGGAAACCCCTTCCGAACATTGTAAACGGACAAAGTCTTCTTTCTCCCCCTGGTAAAGATCTGGTAAAATGGTGGCCAAGGCGGTCAGGGTATGCGGACCCTCACGCGTGTAGTGAGACGCGTCGTCCTTCCCGTTGTAATGCCACATGGGAAACCCCCTGGATTGAAGTGGCTGAACACATCGCTTTAGCGCAATAGCCATAACTTCAATTATCGAGAGCTTGGAGTGGGCAAGTACCCTGATCTTGCTGACTAGCCTCTTAACTTTCTCGCTATCCCCTTGCTTGGGGCTCCGGGGACGACAGTTGAAGCGTTTCTTCAAAGGAGCGCTGGAAAATTCGGGAAGACCGCGCCGGACTTGGTCTGGAAGGGCAACGTCTTCGATATAAAACCACTTTGAGGGCCACTCCGAGGGTCCCTTTTTGTGAGTGCCGGACAGGTAACCTGTTCCTGCGATGCGCCATACTTCGGCGCCGCCCACCTCGAATATGGATCCCTTTTGGGAGCAAGGGATGAGGCAAAAGAACTTTCTCCATAGTTTGAAATGAGGTTGAGAGCCTAGAAATAGCTCGCAAAGAGCAACAAAACCCGCGATGTGCAGGATAGAGCCTGGCGTAAGGTTGTGCAGTTGGAGCCCATAAAACTCCAAAAAGCCTCTGAGGAAGGGATGGATTGGAAAGCCTACACCTCTCAGAAGGAACGAAACAAAGCACACCTGCTCCTCCTTACTGGGGTTGGGGAAATTTTCTGCCAGTGCCTCGCTGTCAATTGAAGCTAAACAAGCCCGAACGGAGACTAGATCCGCGGGAGGGAGATATCCCTCCGTCTAGAGCCTATTCAGATGGGAGTGGGATACCGAGCAGCTTCCCCAATCGCCTGCTTGAGGGCCATGGGGCGCGAGGAAGGGCCAGGAGCGCTTGCCATGTTTGGAGGACTTTTCGTGGTTTTGCTCTAATGATCTGTACGCAGTGTGGAAGGGCATCTGAGATCCAGTCTCTTTAAATAGACGCCATCCCCGCGTGGCCAGGGGTTTATTTGTTAAAGGTACGTGGATTGTTCACATTCGCCTAACGTGGAAGTCAAGGTGATAACAGGAAGGAATCGTCAAAGCGGGGATAAAGGTCAGAACCGAACTATCATCGTTTCGGAGTATAACAAAGAACCTGCCTTGCAAGGCCGAAGACACCAAGCCGGATACTACATCATCATTGAAGGCAAGTTCGGGGGCTACTGAGGGAGTCCTGGATTTGGGGGTCCTCGGGTGTCCGGGCTACTGGTGGTGGGCCGGACTTATGGGCCGTGGAGATAAAGCAGAAGACCATCCACCGTGTCCGGGTAGGACTCCTATGTATGTAGAAAAGGCAGATTTTCATGTCCGGATGTAATGATTCCTTCCTCCTCAAGTCAACTTTGTGCAACCCTAGGCCTCCTCCGGTGTGTATATAAACTGGAGGGTTTAGTCCGTAGAGGACAACAGAACAATCATAGGCTAGACATCTAGGGTTTAGCCATTACGATCTCGAGATAGATCAATTCTTGTAATCCCCATATCCATCAAGATCAATCAAGCAGGAAGTAGGGTATTACCTCCATCGAGAGGGCCTGAACCTGGGTAAACATCGTATCCTTGTCTCCCCTTGCTACCACCGATCCTCAAACACGCAGCTTGGGCCCCTCCCACCCGAGATCTGTCGGTTTTGACACTGACAGGTGGCTGGCTCGCATCAACATGAACCTTAAAGCAGCCCAGAACCTGGCTCGCTACAAACCTCAAATCGATAGTTTTCCAACAAGCAAAGCTGAGTGCAGTGCAAAAGGGATGCAACTTGCACGCAAGGGAGCAAGGCGAAGTCGAGTGGAGATGGCGGGAGATGGAAATCGGGCGAGGCGGGATGATACCAAATCTAGCCTCACCATCCCATTTACTCGGTCACCTCTAGCTCAAGGACAAGCACTTCCTCTGTTCTTAGCATCGGCGGCGATTCAGATCTTCGCAAGTGACATGGCGGACACGACATCATCACTCTCCGGTAGCTGGAGCTGCTTCTCACCTTCCTCTTGGCCACCGTCTGGTCGTCCTCGACACAGCCATGCCCCCTTTGTCGTTGTCGTCACCGAAGCCGGTAAACAACATGGACCCCCTCCCTCCTATCTTAGGTCAGTTCTTAGGCTGTTAGGCAAGGTGTAGGATTGAATTCCCCACTGCTCAACGCACCCTCGATGTCGACTAGGTTATGGACGCACAGATGAACCTGGTAGTTCAGGATGCAGTACTGATAGCTGTCATTCAGGCATGCTTCATGTTGATCCACAAGAGAGTTGTTCGTCGTTGTGATAATCCTGTCATACGTTATGGTCCAATGTTGATCCAGGATCAGGAGAGGATGGCGAATCTGAACTACATCTACAACTGCAATGACACAGAGGCTCTGTAGATGCCTTGAATGAAAATAGCACCGTTCGCCAGGCTTGTGCGGACCTTCTGGAACAGGGGGCTGCTACAAGATATCATCCACACCAGTGTAGAAGAGCAAGTAGCCATGCTCGTCCATGCTGTTGGTCATAACCAAAATGTTAGGGGTTATGCACAACATGTTCCGGAGAACAATGGGGACCATTTCCAAGTACTCCAAGCAAGTTTTGTACGTTGTTGGGAAACTTGGAGGAGAGATGATCAGGTCACCGTTCGGCCGGACTCCTAGCAAGATTCACACTAACCCAAGATGGTATCCATACTTCAAGGTGAGCACTCACAATATGTAGTTCATGCCTTGATATCCTTGTATTGCTCTGCTATGGCCATAACACCATCTTGTAATGCCATTTCAGGATTGCATTAGCGCAATAGATGGTACTCATGTCACTGTCAGAGTGCCGAGCTCACAGTCTGCAGCATACAAGGGTAGACAACACTACACAAGCCAGAATGTGCTTGCTGGTATTGACTTCGATATGAAATTCACATATTGATGGCTGGCTGGGAAGGATCAACACATAATGCTAACATGCCCCGATGAGTCGTCTTGATGACATCAACATCCACGGGGGCAAATTCTACCTAGGAGATGTTGGCTATGCATGTCGGCCAGGTGCTCTTTCGCCCTTCAAGAAAATTAGTTACCATGTGAACAAGTTCGCTGGTAGGAACTATCTTAGGACTCTACATGAACTGTTTAATCTCAGACACTCCAGCCTTAGAGGTACTGTTAAGAGAGCATTTGAAACTCTGAAGAGCAGGTTTAAGATCCTGGATCAGAAGCCGTTCCGCACTTTCTCCACCCAGGTTAAGCTTGTTCTTACTTGTTGCATTCTGCATAACTGGATCCTGCAATTGGGTTGTGATGAACTAGTGCCAGAGGAGGAAGATGTAACACATGACGATGTTGTCAGCTCTAGCCATGGTGTGAAGGCATTTGATAACGAAGCCTGGAAGAACAAAAAAATGTAGTGCGCATAGGAAATGGGATAACAGAAGTGAGACAAGGATCTGAAAAGGAAGAAAAGGAAGAGCAGCAACATAAGAGAAGAAGTGGCAGAAGAGAAGAAGAAGAGGCTCATGAGGAAAAGAAAAAGAAGCCGGAGAATATGAAACAACATCAGCAGAAGAAGAAGAGGAAGAGGATGGACTTCCACCTAGTAGTATCGATAATTTTTTTCCTCTATTTAGCCATACGGCTCTTAATAATTTTTAATTTGTACTGCTATTTGTTAGTAGTTATATAATCAATTACGATTCATTTTCTAGCTAAGACTTAAACTATGTTCAGATGGTGTGTGGTAAGATCATCACTAGTGAGAAGTAGTGACAGCACCTTATGCATTTTGTAACCAAATAGTGCGTGATTTGTGCGCCTGCTGTAACGTGGTCAACCAAACGGCGTGTTACTATTAATTCCCTCCTGCAATCAGCGTAGATTATGAGCAACTAAACTATCTATGTGCACATACTGATTTTTAGACAGCCAGACTCACACAAAAAAAACACACATACGACGCGTTTGGTTCAGCTCCAGTAACGTATTGATATTATCGTATCGGGAAGCTCCGTTTCCGATTAGTTTTATGGAAAGCACGCTTCGTTTGGTTGATACAGATGCGTTTCGTTTTCCCAATCAGCTCCGATATGGGTGTTTTCAGTTTCGTGAAGCCCTGTATCGGAAACCACGGCTACGAAAGACAGCGCCCGCGTACCAAACACGATGGTATGGTTTCAGGAAGCATTGAAATCGGAAACCGCTTGCTGTGGAGTCGAAGCTGCGGCGGCGGAGCCCTGTGGTATACGATGACTGGCTGCAAGTAGCCGTTCGGCGATCTTCCGTGGCGCCAGCTTTTGCCTGGTTTTGTTCTTCTGAGCTCTCCGTCAGAGTCGGGGTTGCGTTGTCTGGCCGCAGGTCGACTTGTTGTCGATTAGGGTGGGCTTTGCCCTGTGTGTGTCGGGAGTGGGCTCGGCCCTTGTTGTTTCGGTTTTGGCCCGGTTTTCCGTAATTAACTGGGCAATTCTCTTCTGCTTATTTAATAGATGAGGCAATCTTTGCCTCCGTTTCGAAAAAAAAAAAAATCGGAAACCGCTGTTTTTATGTGAACCAAACGCGTCGATAATGCAAGGCGAAATCACTGCATACAACCAAACACGCATTCGAAGTTTTGAACTTGGGAGCCGTTCTATCGCCAGCTGATCCCTCCCGCCCGTGACGCCGTCCGTGTCGCGTTGTCTGCAAATGCCGAGCCCCGTGACGGTGAGCGCACCGGAGCGCGCAACTTGCCACCGACAGGGCAGCCAGCGGCCGGCGGCAACGCATGCATGCACCCGGTCATCGGTGTGTGTGCACCACTGGATGGACGTGCCACACGCCCACGTGACGTGCACGAGTAAACTGCGGCTGCAAATCCTGCTCGTGCGGTAGTATAATAAAAAATTGTAAAATGTAAAGAAGTACAAACAACTTAAAAATGGTTTCCAGAGCCTCAAGTGTTACTCAATTTTTGCTCCGCACGGGTAATGGAGGTACCAGTAGTTGAATGCGCTCATTATATTGTCCATCACTTCTTTGTACGTTTTTGTTAATTTTTGATGAATCACGGCCACCTAAAAGTTGAGAGTACCATGCCTAAAATTGCACTATTTAAAGTCTTAACTTCGGTGAAAGTTAAACACAATTAGTTTGTTTGTACTACTATGTAGAGAGTGGTTCCACCCGCAAAAATAAAAAATGTAGAGAGTGGTTCGAAGAAAATGCTTACTGGATCGATACATAATTCCTTGAGTTTGAGCGCCCATCCATTGCGTATGCAGCTGGATTTTCCATTTATGTTTGGTTCAATCAACATCACTATTTATTAGTTTCTCACATGATGGCCCTTCGCTATCTCTATCAAATAATACTAGTACAAATTTACAGCTCGGCAATCATCTATCTTTCCCTCTCGCTAGGGCTCATCTCCTCGCACCACCGTAGTCGGCGTCGAGAGCAACCTGCCCCCACCTGATCTTTCCTAAGAGCATCTCCAACAACCGCGCTATACTAGCGCCGCGCCGCAAAAAACGTCATTTTAGCGCGCGCGCAACGCTCGGACAGCTCCAGCGGGAGCGCAAAAAACGCGCGCGCGCTAAAACGAGTTGGGCGCGCTGGTGAAAGCCCCATCCCGCGCTGTTGATTTGGGGCGTCCACTTCCGCGCGCGGCAGACTCGAGCGCGCGCGCAAACTCTCCTTTCTTCCTTCTTCCCACCCGCGCGCGCCGGCTCTCCCGCGCTCGTTCCTCTCTCCCGCGCTCGCTCGCTCCCTCCTCTCTCTCTCTCGCGACCGTGCTGCTGCCCCCATCCGGCCGCGCCGCCGCCGCCGCTCGCGCCCCCGGCGACCTCAGCGCTTCCCCGGCCTATCCCGGCGCCACCCTTCACTGCCCGCGCCCGCCGGCGACTCGCGCTTCCCGATCTGCCTCCGCTGCCGGCCGCCGCCCGCGCCCGCCGGCGACTGTTCAGGCGCTTCGCCGGCCTCCCCGCGCAGCTGCGCTTCCGCCCCATCCCCTCCTAGTCCGACCGGACCTCGCGCGCCTCCGACGTCCGAGGAACAGCGCCCGACGGCTCGCTGCCGCGCCGCGCCCGCAAGGTGTTCGACAAAACACCTACAAGGTATGTATTGCTCCAAACTGAATTTGGTGCATATTTTGAATTGTAGTTTTGATAGTATAGTATTGAACATTGTAGATGAGTTCGTCGCATGATTCTTCCGAAGATGAATTTGATATGGAAGAGGAGGAGGATCTTGCAATGATCATAGCTATGCATATCAATAAAAAACCGAAGCACGGTGGTTCGGTTATGGGTCGGGAATTTTTTTGGAGAAATAGGATTGATGCCCATAACAGATTGATGAAGAACTATTTCGTGGAGAATCCCACATACCCGGAGTCATATTTTCGTCGCCGGTTTAGGATGAGCACAGACTTGTTCAAGCGCATTGCAGAGAAACTAGCGATTCACGACCGGTTTCTCCAGCAAAGGAGGAATGCTGCTGGAGAGCTCGGGCATAGCACCTTTCTGAAGGTGACAGCCGCTTTGCGTATGTTGGCATACGGTATCCCGGCCGATCTAGTTGATGATCACTTGGCTATGGGTGAGAGCCAAGCCATCATGTGTGTCAAGCGCTTTGCAGTGGGAATTGTGCAAGTGTTTGGCGAGGAGTATTTGAGATCTCCCACTGCTGAAGACGCCGCAAGGCTATTGGCGATGAACAAATCTCGCGGCTTTCCTGGCATGCTTGGCTCAATAGATTGCATGCATTGGAGTTGGAAGAATTGTCTAAAGGCATGGCATGGGCAATTCCACGGCCAAAAAAAGGGTTCCACTATAATCCTTGAAGCGGTGGCCGATCAGGAGACTTGGATTTGGCATGCATTCTTTGGAATGCCTGAATCTTTGAATGACATCAATGTTGTCAACCGGTCACCACTGATGAATAAGATTGCGAATGGTGAGTTGCCACCAGTGCAGTTTGTAGCAAATGGCCATACGTACAACTATGGCTATTATCTAGCGGATGGCATCTATCCAAAGTGGCAGACCTTCGTGAAGCCGTTGAAAAAGCCAGAAGGTAAAAAAAATCTTGATTTCCACAATGCTCAGGCGGCTGCTAGAAAAGATGTGAAGAGAGCATTTGGGATTTTGCAAGCCCAATTTGCTATTGTGAGAGGACCGGCTAGATTTTGGGATCAAAAAATGCTTTGGTACATCATGCACGCTTGTGTGATCATGCACAACATGATCATCGAGAATGAGCGTGGCCAAGATTTAGACTACTCACAGTATGAGCTCTTGGGACATCCCGTGCGAGTGCGACGGAGGGCTGAAAGGGTAGCCCGTTTTGTTGCCTCCTATCATGCCATTCGGCGTCCTGCAACGCACAATGATCTTCAGAAGGATCTGATTGAAGAGTGGTGGGCATGGCATGGACGACAAAGAGCATGATTTCATTGCATTATGTATTGTATTGTTCATGAACTATTGGTTGTGTTTATTGCATTATTTGTTGTACTGAACGATAAACTATTTGTTTGAGTTGTAATAACTATTTATTGTTGATTTATTTTGTTTGTTTGATCGTTTTTCTTCTATTTGTTGAATTGTATATGTGGTTTGTGCTTGCTGCGCGCGCTGCATTTTTGGGCATCGCTGGAGCGGCGCGCGCGCGCTGCATTATAGCGCTGCTGCTGGAGCTAGCGCTGCGCGGCGCGGCAAACCAGCCGAAACGCGCGCGGCAAATGCGTTTTTTGGACGCGGCCGTTGAAGATGCTCTAATGGTAGGTCTTGCTCAAGGCCGATCAAGGGGCGTCTTAGGCGATGCTACCCAGCCTTGGCGATTTGTGGTGGGGTCTCTCGGAGGGACGAGACTTGCCTGCTCCTCTCACGTGTGCCCATTCGTGCTCCCGCATACGTGGCTTGATTTGATTGGAGCAAAATAAGTCCTGGCCCCACCCCTTAAAATCAGGGGGGAGATGGTTAGATTAGAAAGGAAAAAGGAAGAAGGACAGCCGTAGGATGAAGTGGGAGTACGAATGAGAGCATTAGGAGGGAGCAGGCAAGTTTTATCCCTCTCGGAGGCTCGGGTCGGGCACTAGCAAAAGTGGAAGAGAGAGTTGCTAGTTCTGCCACCGTCTACGCTGGGAAGTTTGGTTCAAAAGTATGATGAATTGACGGCATGAACCATTCCACCAAAGAGGGATCCAAACGGATCTAAGAATAATGATCAAATGCTTCTGATGTGAACAGTAAAAAAATCTGAATTTTTTTGTGTCATACTTTCACAAATGTCTGTTGTGCATGCAAAATTTCATCGCAAAATCGGATTGATAGAAGGCATGGTAAAAAAATCGATTCTATGAAAATGTTACTTACAAAAGCATTTTGGAGCTCTGATTTTATTTTATTTGTTGGCACGACTTTCACCAATGTGATTTCGTGATGAAATTTTGTATGCATAGCAAACATTTGAGAAAGTATGTCCCAATTTTTTTTGGATTTTTTATTTTACTGTTCACACTAGGAGCATTTGCTCTCAATATAGAAAAGTACTTCCGCTTTGAAAAAGTCAATTGAAAAATCTTTGAAAAAGTCACCGCATTCCCCTTCCCCCTTGTTGCATTGACGTAACCAGTAGCGTAGCTACGATATTGACACGCCCGGCCAGCTTCGAAACACTTTGGCTACAGTGTGCTACAATACATAACTGTAGCAATAAACAAAGCCTAGGTTCTACCCTCACGCCCAGGGCCAAGGCCAGGATGGCCTGGGGCCTGTCTACACTTAACTATCTTCTTTGTTAACCTCAAATGGGTGAAATGGAAGGTAGGTAGGTTATTGAATTCATTAGAGTGAAATTTGCTCACTCGGTTAGAAAACTTATCAGCGTCAACGCCAAGATTTCGTTGTCATGCATCATCATTTTGTTAGAAGTCTAAGCTAATTTTACATTTCATTTGTTTGGTGGCTATGTTATCGCTAAACACGTGAACATGAAATGTAATGCTTTTATGAGATGAATGTGGACCCGTTGGTACTCCGACGGTGATTAACTGAAGGGAGATAAGTCAGATAAGTCAGTAGTAACAATACACTCACTCACCGCCATTTGGTACTCTTTCCACTATTCATGTAATCCTTTTGTAGTACTGTGCGATGCGAGTAACACAGTAGTAGATCTCTTGATACTGATATGACACAGTTGGAGTACACAGTGCAATCACGTGCATGCATGGGCGCCATATTTTCCTTGACAACATTAAATCGGCACCGAATATAGACAGCTCAAACCAACACGCCGCTACTTAATCCAGAGTATACGTACTCCCATTCTCAATTTCTCATCATCTTTTCTGCGAGTTTTGTTTCTTTTGCATTTGCACATTAATTGCTGCATGTTCTTGCCACTAGAAATCAAACACGTTGTTAACAACTACTCATCCGTCGATCCAATGATGAATATACAGTGGAGAAATCATGCCAATTTTGATTATCGGAAAACCCATGCCAATTTACAGTAATTTGAATGCGATCGTTCGTATGATTTATAGGAATGACCTGTCGATCAGTTCGTGTTGAACGCCGAGCACACGTCTCTGATCTCCCCGGCGTCGCCGGTGATGGCGCCGATGGTACCCATCTTGATCATGGCGCCGACAAAGTCCTGCGCGAAGCTGGAGGACGCCGCGCCGAGGTAGGCGCCGACGAGCGTGCCGGTGGCGTTGCTGGCCTCGAGCGCCGCGTCGGAGGCGATGGGGACAAGGCCCGCGCGGATGTTGCGGAGGATGGAGTCGTCGAACGTGCCCTGGCTGCCCCGGTCCAGCGGCACGCGCGTGTTGAAGTCGCCGGGCGCGCACCGGGCCTTGAGCTCCGACAGGAACGCCGCCGGGATCGACGGGTCCGACCCCGTGCGGCCGCCCGGCAGTGGGAAGCTGTACAGCCGATCCTTGACGAAGAAGCACGCCGTCGTGCCGATCGTGTGCGCCGCTGCATATGCATGTCGCGGCGGAGGACGCCGTCGCGTGTCAGCGTGTGACGTGCATGCGCGCGCGTACCTACCATGTGACCGATGTACGTACCTGTGAGGAGAACGAGGTCGCGGTCGTTGAGGCCGCTGGCGGCGAACTTGGAGCGGAGCACCTGGATGGAGTCACTCACGTCCGGCAGCACGTCGGCGTCGCGTACGTTCGACGACAGCCCGTCGCGCCGCCCCGTCGGCACTTCGAACGACGGCCCGTTGGTCTGCCATGGCGCGCGTCAGGTCAGACAAGCAGCATCTCGATCGTCAGCGGCAGTCACCGCGCGTCACGAGTTCCGGACAAGACTACAGACAAACACAGCGTGCATGCGGCACGAGTCGAACACCCCGTGTTATCATGACGTACGTACCATGGCTATGGCGTCGCGTGCGGCGAGAGCGATGATGTCGGCGCAGGAGACGACCCCGGGGCACTGCTCCTCGAGCTCCTCCTTGGCGCGGTCGACCACGTCCTGGCCGCGGAGGCCCTGGTGCTTGTTGTTGTTCACCTCCGCGGCGCTGCCAACGCTCGTGATCAGCACCGACGCGTCGCATCCCTGCAGCAGCAGCAGCCACGCACTTGAATCACTCACTGCAGCTGCTACGCTGACATCGACACGGCTCATTGCATCGGCCGTTCAGCCTAGCTATCTGCGCTCTCGTTTCAAAAAAAAAAAAGCTATCTGCGCTCACTCTGACGAAGCAGTCGTGGAACTGGAGGCGGACGAGGGCGGGGAGGATGGTGGCGTCCGAGGCGGCGGCTTCCTGGACGGCGTTGGTGACGATGTCCTCGGCGTCGGGGCAGGAGTCGGAGTAGAACCCCATCTGGAGCTGACCGTGCGCGGCGCCGATTGTTCCAAGGAGCAGCAGGAACGCCACTGTCAGCGCTGCCGGAAGGACGCCGTCGGCCATTCCTGGCAGACACGGCAGCTAGCACAACACTGCACAGGGAAATATTCTTGTGTCGCTAACTTGAGATAGAGCAAGTGATGGGCAGTTGCATAAATGAGGGCTAATTTCATTTATAGAGCTTAATCTGTGCACTGCTGGCTGTCAGTATGGGGAGCTTGTCTTCAGCGCTGTGTGAGTGTGATGGTCTACCACGAATGCGTTTAAGTTGGAATGAAGACAAGATTAAGGGCGTGTCGGATTGGAGACGTCTCAGCCCGAACCAGAATGAAGCCAAGGTTCCCGTGAGGAGGCCGTGTTTGTAGAAAATTAAATCTCTACTCGTAATGTTTCAGTTGGTAAAATGGGTTCAATGATTTTTTTCATCCAATCACTTTCGTCGGATTTTTTCGAACGGTTATTTTTCGTCCCTCCTCTCACCATCTCTCCCATGTTAATTTTTTATTCGTCGCAATTAAACAGAATCTCATCCGATCATCTTCCCATTTATTCGTGTTTCCTTTGGCAGGTGTCGATTGAATTCAATCACGTAAATATTTGGTAACTAAGAATTCAGATATAATATCATATACAAGAGACATGGAGCAATGAGCAGCATAATCCCACTATGAGCAAACTGGATAGGTTTTTT
>LR738710.1:680126117-680205477 GCA_902687465.1 Secale cereale | reverse complement strand
TTTTTTTTGCAACGAAGATTGGGACAACCATTTTGGCTCCCACATTCTGCACGCACTGTCATCCTCGCTCTCCGACCATTGCCCCCTTCTCCTTGCTAGCGATGAGGGACCCTCGAGACCAAAATCCTTTAGGTTCGAGAATTTCTAGACAAAGATGCCAAACTTCAAGAAAGTTGTTGCGGATGCATGGAATGAAAGGGTGAGCCACCATGACCCATGTCAAATTATTTTCCACAAGCTGAAGACTGCTAGTCAGAGACTGGGGTGCTGGAGCAGGAAGCTCTTCTCTCACCATAAAGTCCAACTCCACATGGCCCTCGAGGTCATCCTGCGCTTGGACATGGCACAAGAAATTCGGGCCTTGAGCAACGAAGAGCAAGATCTAAGGAAACAGCTCAAGCGGAAGGTAGTTGCTCTGGCTGTCCTAGAGCGAGCTAGAAAAAAGCAGTCCTCAAGGATAACCTTGCTTAAAGAGGGGGATGCCAATACGTGTTTTTTCCATCTTCGAATCAATCAGCGGAGACGGAAAAACTTTATCCATCGTCTCCGGCACAACCAAGGATGGGTTACTAATCATGACGACAAGAAAGCCATTGTCCATGAGCACTTCTCTGCAGTCATCCGTAAGGAGCCAACACGGTCAAAAGATTTCAACTGGAAGGCCATTCCAACCCAGCCATGTGATCTCGCGGAGCTGGACCTACCTTTCACTAAAGAGGAAACTAAAGCGGCTATTTTCTCCCTACCAAGTGACAAGGCACCAGGACCGGATGGCTTCACCGGTATTTTTTTCAAGGAGTGTTGGGACACCATCAAGCAGGACCCGATGGCTGTTGTCAATGGCTTCTCCAACCTGCGCGCCTCCAGCTTCACATGGCTCTACTCAGCGAACATCGCCCTTATCCCGAAAAGAGACGGCGCCGAGGACATTTCAGATTTCAGACCAATTAGTCTCATCCACGCGGTCGCCAAAATAATCGCTAAAATGATGGCCTCTCGCTTAGCTCCCCATATGCCCAGCCTAGTCTCCAATGCACAAAGTGCTTTCATAAAAAAGAGAAGCATCCACGATAACTTTATGTATGTCAGAAACTTGGCAAGACGCTTCCACCGCACGAAATCCCCTACCCTCCTTTTCAAGCTCGATATCAAAAAGGCCTTCGATTCGGCCAGATGGGATTATTTGATGGATTTGCTTCGACACCTAGGCTTCCCAAGCCGCTTCCGTGATTGGGTTTCGACGCTCCTCACCACAGCGTCCTCCCGTGTGCTACTTAACGGCATTCCTGGCGACCCGATCAGACATGGATAAGGCCTTCGACAAGGGGACCCGCTCTCGCCACTCCTCTTTGTCCTTGCTATTGACCCCCTACACCACATCCTTGCCAAAGCCACGGCCCAAGGGAGCTTGCATCCGCTCAGAGGTAGTCCGATCCGTGCGTCCTTGTACACCGATGATGCTGCCATCTTCGTTGCACCCATTAAAAGTGATATTCAATTCTTGGCGTCGACTTTGGCCTCTTTTGGGGAGGTCACTGGCTTGGTCACCAATTGCGCCAAGAGTCTCGTTGCGCCTATACGTTGCGAGGGCATCGATCTTCATGATGTTTTGCGTGACTTTCCAGCAGTTCGCTCCGGCTTCCCAATGCGATATTTGGGGCTGCCCCTCTCAGTAAGAAGGCTCAAAAGGATACATTTCCAATATTTAGAGGACAAGGTCGCCGACAAGCTCCCTCCATGGGCGGCCAAGCACGTGGCCACCCCTGGTCGTATTGTCCTCGTCAAGGCAGTGCTCACGGCCATTGCAATTTACCATCTCACACCCCTTGATTTGCCGATAGCGGTCAGGAAGAAGATTGATAGTTTGAGACGCGCATATCTGTGGGCAGGTTGCGACAAGGTCACAGGAGGAAAATGCAAAGTCAACTGGGAACTTGTGTGCAAGCCAAAGATTTATGGTGGGCTAGGAGTGCTCAACCTCAAGAAATTTGCCACCGCCTTGCGTCTTCGTTGGCTTTGGTATGAATGGGCAGACCCCCCCAAGCTTTGGCTAGGCTCTGGAACACAATGTACTGACAAGGATAAAGACATCTTCGCGGCTGCCACCATGGTTCACATCGGGGACGGTTGTAGCGCGAGCTTCTGGAACTTCTCTTGGCTGGATGGGATTAGGCCGAAAGACATTGCACCCGCTATCTACGACATCTCTAAGAAAAAGACGTGCACGGTCCAAAAGGCACTCCTTAACAATTTTTGGGTCAGCCAAATTAACACCCAACACGGCCTATCCTTGGGGCACATCCAGGAGTTCGCCCACCTTTGGGAAAGGGTGTCTGGGATCAGCCTTGTTGCCGGTGTCTGTGACACTATCCTATGGAAGCTCACTACAAATGGCGAATATTCCGCTTCTTCGGCCTACATGGCGCTGTTCGAGGGTCATCTCAGGAGTAACATGGACATGTCCGTCTGGAAAGCTTGGGCTCCTCCCAAGTGCAAATTTTTTGCTTGGCTCGTCATCCAGGATCGTGTTTGGACAGCAGATAGGCTGCAGCGTCGTGGCTGGCCGAATTGTGGGCTTTGCCCTTTATGCAAGCAAGTTACTGAATCTGCCCCACATCTCCTATTCCAATGCAGATTTTTCCAACGCGTTGGGGCTGATGTGGCTTCATGGATCGGCATAAACAATACCATCACTGCGGATTGGCGACATGAGATCTCTGTAAAGGAATGGTGGTTCAAGACTATCCTAGATAGGGGGGCACCGAGGAAGGCTCTGGCCACCATGCTCATGCTTGTTTCCTGGGAACTTTGGAATGAGCGCAATGCTAGAGTTTTTAGGAATGTCGCTACCACGGCGACCATGTTCACTGCTAGGATAAAGGAGGAGGCTCGTATTTGGGCGCTCGCAGGAGCTAGACACCTATGTAATGTAATGCCGCGAGAGTAGACCTCTTTCCCCCGTCTTGCGGGTACCTATTAAAACTTCTCTCTTAATCAATGAAAATGGCAAATCTTTTGCCTTGTTTCAAAAAAAAATCACCTTCCAAACAGATTACCTCTTTCTCCGATTTATTTTTTCCACCGATCCCCTTCCATACTTTTCTTATTCGATCCCGCACTAGGCGCGCTTATTTGACGTTTCCTTTTCCCTAACCCGACGAACGCTACACACCCCTCCATCACCTCCCCCCTTACAAACCCTAGCCGTCGCACCAATGCCACCCCGCGGTCGGCCGTCGCGTCGCTTCCCTCTGCTGCGCTGGTCCTCCGTCGCCGCCAAATTGGGGATCGGCCTTCGGCTAGTTTGGCGGTATGGACGGTCTAGCTTTTCTACTCCCTTGCAATCGCGTGCGCAACCCGGAGTTGTAGTCATGCTCTTCCCAAAGGGCGTCCAGCGGGTGCGCGGTGCCGTGCAACACTACGGTTGGGGAAGCCGTCGGGACCCCTACCTTGTCGCGCACCTTGCCGGATAGACAGAGAGGGGAGGTCGCCCCTGCGTCGAGCTCTAGAAGGCACCCAAGTAACTGCCCCATCGTCGCTGGCATCTGATGACGTCGGAAGTGTCACCCAGGAAGTGGCTAGCGCCCAACCTGGCCGCTCACGTCCGCCTCGTCGACCACTAGCCGACGCCTCGTGCCCGCTGCTTGATCTTGGGCAACTGTCGACTTAGTTGCCGATCACACGGGCGCCACCGCTCCGCCCTGTGTTGGTATGTATCTCTTCCCCTCTCCGCCAAATCTTACATCTGTGTTTGTGTTTGTGTTGTGTGTTTGTTTGCTCTGTGTGAGTATTGTGATGGGCGTGCTTGATACGTCTCCAACGTATCTATAATTTTTTATTGTTCCATGATATCGTATTATCTATTTTGTAAGTTTTATATGCATTAATATGCTATTTATACTATTTTTGGGACTAACCTATTAACCTAGAGCCCAGTGCCAGGTTTCGTTTTTTTCTTGTTTTTGAGTTTCACAGAAAAGGAATACCAAACGGAACGAAACTTTACGAGAATTTTTCTTGGACTGGAAGACATCTAGAGGACTTGGAGTGCACGCCAGGGGAGCCACGAGGCGGCCACAAGGACGGAGGGCGCCCCCCCCCCCTTGTGGGCCCCCTATTGCTCCACTGACCTATTTCTTCCGTCTATATATTCACATATATTCCAAAAATCCTATAGGAGGCATCGAAACCATCTGGAGGCCTTTTCCGGTACTCTGTCGGAGGGGGAATCGACCACGGAGTGCATGTACATCAACACGATTGCCCTTCCGATGAAGTGTGAGTACTTTACCACAGACCTATGGGTCCATAGCTAGTAGCTACATGGCTTCTTCTCTCTCTTTGATGCTCAATACCATGTTCTCCTCGATGTTCTTGGAGATCTATGCGATGTAATCTTCTTTTGCGGTGTGTTTGCCAAGATCCGATGAATTATGAATTTCTGATCAGATTATCTATTAATATTATTTGAGTCTTCTCTGAATTCTTATATGCATGATTTGATATCTTAGTAATTCTCTTCGAACTATCGGTTTGGATTGGCCAACTAGATTGGTTTTTCTTGCAATGGGAGAAGTGCTTTGCTTTGGGTTCAATCTTGCGGTGCTCAATCCCAATGACAGAAAGGGACATGACACGTATTGTATTGTTGCCATCGAGGATAGATGGAGTTTTGATCATATTGCTCGAGTTAATTTCGCTACATCATGTCATCTTACTTTATGCGTTACTCTATTCTTTATGAACTTAATACTCTAGATGCAGAATCATTTCGGTCGATGTGTGGAGTAATAGTAGTAGATGCAGGCAGGAGTCGGTCTACTTGACACGGCGTGATGCCTATATTCATGATCATTGCCTTAGATATCTTCATAATTATGCGCTCTTCTATCAATTGCTTGGCAGTAATTTTTTTGCCCACCGTAATATTCGCTATCTTGAGAGAAGCCTCTAGTGAAACCTATGCCCCCCGGGTCTATTTTCCATCTTATAAGTTCTTGATCTACTATTTTGCAATCTTTTACTTTCCAATTTATAAACCAAAAATACCAAAAATATTTACTTTACAGTTTATCCATCTCAATCAGATCTCACTTTTGCAAATAACCGTGAAGGGATTGACAACCCCTTTATAGCATTGGGTGCAAGTTGTTTGATTGTTTGTTCATGTATTTGGTGGTTTGTTCGTTGTCTCCTACTGGATTGATACCTTAGTTCTCAAACTGAGGGAAATACTTACTCTCCTTTGCTGCATTACCCTTTCCTCTTCAAGGGAAAAACCAACGCAAGCACAAGAGGTAGCAGGAAGAATTTCTGACGCCGTTGTCGAGGAGATCTACGCTAAGTCAAGACATACCAAGTACCCTTTATAAAACTCTCATCTCTTGCATTTACATTACTTGTCATTCACCTTTCGTTTTCCTCTCCCCCACTTCTAAAACGATTTTCGAAAAGATTTGCCTTTTCTTCGACTTCTTTTCGTTCGTCTTCTTCACTTGTTCGTTTGCTAGTTTTGTTTGTTGTCACCATGTCTGAAATTGGGGAGACTATCATTGAAAATCTTGAAGAAAAACTTGGGAACGCATAGAGACTCCTCCTAATTACAAAAAAATGTTTTCGTGTGGGGGATGGTAATATTATTGAAAAGAGTATCATCCAAGAATTCTTTGATTGTACAGGACCCATGCCTATTAATAAAAGATCTATTCTTCTTGAGACAAATTGTTATGCAGATGCTATTGTTATGCTCGTCGAGAAACTAGAAAGGAAATTTGTGCATCTTCACCCTGCTTTGCAAACAATATTTTATGAACTTCTGAATATTAATGATCCAATAGCTAATAAGATTTCCACTATTATCCTTATGCGTGAATTTGATTTTATAATACATGAAGCTAGGGATATCTTTGCTTTCTATAAAAAGGATGTCGAACACCCTCCAATTATACATATCCTTCATGATAAAGAAACTATGCGTAGTTTAGAATCTAGGGAATGTCAATCTTATAGTGAAAATCTTAGGAGAAGAGTGCCCCATTCAGAAATATCCTAATCCTTGTATCTTGAAGCCTTTGAGGAATTTGATTGGATAACTATGGGAATTTATGTAGGATTTGATAGGAATTGGTTGAATAAAATGATGAAGGAACCCGTTAGAAATGAGTTACGTATTTTATATGATGATATACACGGTGATGATCCCGACTTTGGGTTTATGAATGTTAAAATTACGAATCAAAGCCCTTTTCATGATCTAAGTTCATCTACTAGGAGGAAAATAAAGGAAAGGATAGGATTGTTAAGACGCGTTTTAGAGGATTTGATGAGAAAATAATTGCATACCGAAGATGACAATACCTATATCTATTCGTGTTTTATGCCTAGCTAAGGGCGTTAAAAAATAGCGCTTGTTGGGAGGCAACCCAATTTTATTTTTGCTTTTTGCTTTTGGTTCTGTTTTTCAATTTTCATAGATTATTACTTCTATAGTAATTGTGTTTTGGTGTTTTAATTAGTGTTTGAGTCAAGTAAGACCTTTGGGATGGCTTACGATGATCGTTGATTTGATTTTGCTGAAAAACAGAAACTTTTGCGCCCAGTGCAGAAAATTCAATAATTCGCTGGATCGTGAAAACCTTCTAAAAATTTTACACAATTTTTTTTACAAATTCGCCATGTCGTTCTAATTTTTCAAAAAAAAAAATAGAGTTACAGAAGTATGCGAAATTTTCAGGTTGCTACAGACTGTTCTGTTTTTGACAGATTCTGTTTTCTATGTGTTATTTGCTTATTTTGATGAATCTATGGCTAGTATCGTGGGGTATGAACCATGAAAAAGTTGAAATACAGTGGATATTACACCAATATAAAATAATAATAAGATTACAACAGTACTTTGAGTGGTTATTTGCTTTGTTTTACTAACGGAGCTCACGAGATTTCTGTTGAGTTTTGTGTTGTATTAGTTTTCAAGTTTTGAGTAAGGATTTGATGGACTATGGAATAAGGAGTGGCAAGAGCCTAAGCTTGGGGATGCCCAAGTGTAAGGTCATGTCCCTTACTATGTGGTTTTGGTGATTGATGACAATGCGTTTGCGGGCTAATCGTGTGTGCTAAGTATTTCAGGGATTGATCCTTTGGCACGAGATGATTATTTCCCCTCGAAGCTTTAAGCAGAAGACGTGTTGTCTCCCTCGGTTTTTGTTTGGTGGACTTGAGTCATAGGAGACACCATACTATCAAGAGGGGTCCGCATAGGAAAGGCTAGGGTGGAATCATCACATACACTTCTTTTCGGCACCCTCAGCTCCTTTCCTTGTCTTGGAGCTTTCGGCTTCTTCCGGAGTGGAGGTCAGTTGATGGGAGCGGTAGTACCACCGCTGGCACGGTAGTACCACTTATGGCCACCAAGCGGTAGTACCACCGCGCAGTGCGGTACTACCGCCTGGGGGCATATGCGGCAGTACCGCTCCGGTGTGGCTCAGCTATGTTTCGATTCGAGAGGGCATTTTATCGTGTCGGACTTTATGGTAATAGTAGCGGTAGTAGCAGCAGTAGTACCGCTACCACCACCGCGGCTACTACCGCTCCCCTCTCCCGAGCCTCGACGTTTCTACAGCGTGATAGTACCGCTGGGGGTCGCGGTAGTACCACTGCTATCTGCGGTAGTACGACTCCACCCAGCGATAGTACCGCTCTGTGCGGGCAGAAAGAAGTGTTGCCCCGAAGACACCAAATATGCCTACCATGAGCACATGGCTCTTGATTCACGGCAATTTTGGGGCAATAAGAAGAACTCAAGACCCAACTTCAACAGGAACAATTCAAGTGGTTTCAAAGGCAAGCAACGAGTGAGAACGTGCTACAATTGTGGCAATGTGAGTCACTTTGTTGTGGATTTCCCGTATGAGAAAAGGGAAGACAATGGAGGCAAGATTATCTGAAAAGACAAGGCCAAGTCTTTTCCCAACAAGAACAACTTCACAAAGAAGACTCCTCCGAAAGGATTGGTGGCACAAGAATAGTATGATGAGGATGAGGATGATGATAACGAGATGGTTACCACGGCCACCATTGCCATTGCAACAACTCCACGGTCATCCCTCTTCGATTCACCCAATGATAACATCACCGCCAAGTGCCTCATGGAAAAAGCCACCAATAAGGTAACCCCCAACGTCAAATCTACCATCACTACTAATCCTTCATTGACGGATTGCATTGATGAACGTGAGGGGCGGAGTAGGATGAAAATGAATTTGAGTCTTTTATGAGTAAACTCAAAGGTAAATCCAAGAAGCATTTCATTGCTCTCTTGGAACAACTTGGTGAAGCCAATGACATGATCGAGGCTAACGAAGAGACCATCTCTAAGATGGAAGGACATAATCGTGACTATGCCGATGAGATATCGGATCTCTCTAATGCTCTTGAGGAAGAGCGTGGTCATCGTTTGGCTCTTGAGGAGTCATACAACGATGATCATGCTAAATTAAAGAAAGAACTAGATCATGCTCTTGTCGTTTCTCGTGTGCTCAATTTTGAGAAGGCCAAACTTGGGGTTGACCATGCTAGACTCAAAGAGGAGTTTGACACACTTGACAAGGCTCACAAGGTCTTGAAGAGTGTTCATGCTAGTCTCAAGGAGTCTCATGATCAACTCCAAGTATCGCTAACCAAGGAGAAAGCCACTTTTCCTCATATGGTTCTAATTGATAATGCAAATGCTTCTAACCCTTGTTGTAAGCATGTGCATCTTGTGGAAGAGAATGCCAAGTTGAAGAAGCAACTTGAGAAAGGTCTTGTGTCTTGCATACAAGGTGAAAAGAACCTCAACGACATTTTTAGCAATCAAAATGAAGTTGTTGCCAAGGAAGGGATTGGGTTTGCACCCAAACCCAAGAAGAAGAAGAATGACAAGACCAAGCAACCTCTTCCTCTCAAGCAAACTTTTGTGAAAGAGGGAGAGGGTACTCCTAAGGAGAAGAAGAACAATGTGAAGGGTAGTGAAGTCAAGAAGGGCATCACCACTCCTCCCAACAAAGCCGGCGACTTTAACCCGTCTTATGTGCTATGTCGTGCTAGTGATGGACATGTTTATGCTAAATTTGTTGGTTCTTCTTATGAGTACATTGAATGGTATATTTGGATTCCCAAGACCCTTGTTTCTAACATCAAAGGACCCATTGCAAAATGGGTACCTACAACCAAGCATTGATTTCTTGTAGGAGTTTGCTTTCGGTGGGGGATCATGGTTGCTCGATAGTGGAGCCACAAATCATATGACCGGAAGCAGAGACTTGGTGGTGGACGTGCACAAAGGCTCTTTCATGCCCACCAATGTCGAATGGGGTGATGCTTCATCTTCTAAGGCATTGGGTCTTGGCAAGGTAGTCATTTCTCATGATCTCACGATCGAGAAAGTCATGCTTGTTGAGTCCCTTGCATACAATTTACTTTTCGTTCGTCAACTTGCACTCATGGGTTTTGCTACTTTCTTTGATATTGATTTTGTGGCCCTCTTGTGGAGCAAGAATCTTAAAGTAGCCTTTGTTGGGCATGTCGAGAACCGTCTCTATGTGGTCAACTTCTCGGAGCGACCCACTAAGACCGTGACGTGCCTAATGGCTAAAGTTGATGTGGGATGGCTTTGGCATCGCCGTTTAGCCCACGTCAATATGAGATCTTTGCAAAGTCTTCTCAAGGGGGACCATGTCCGTGGAGTAAAAATGTTAGTTTTGCCAAAGTTCGTTCTTGCAGTGCTTGTATCGAAGGAAAGCTACATGAGAAGGCTCACCCTCCCACGACTATCATCAACTCGACGAGGCCTTTAGAGCTCCTTCACATGGATCTGTTTGGGCCTCCATCCTTTGATAGTCTTGGGGGTAGAAAGTATTGCTTGGTGATTGTGGATGATTATTCAAGATACACTTGGGTATATTTCTTGAAGAGGAAGAGTGAGACCCAACAAACCATCATCAACTTTGCAAATGAAGCTCAACGTCAACATGATGCAAATATCTTGATGATTCGAAGCGACAACAGCACCGAGTTCAAGAACTACACCTTGGATGAGTTCCTTAGTGATGAGGGGATCAAGCATCAATATGCTGCACCTTATACCCCTCAACAAAATGGTGTGGCGGAGAGGAAGAACCGGACATTGATGGACGGGTCAAGGACCATGATGGTGGAGTTCAAGTCTTCGCACAACTTTTGGGCCGAAGGCATCAACACTGCTTGATTTGCATCCAATCGGCTCTATCTCCGCAAAGTCTTGAACAAGACTCCATATGAGATACTTATAGGTAATAAGCACAATCTATAGTACTTCCGGGTGTTCGGGTGTAAGTGTTTCATACTCAAGAAAGGTGTTCGTTTGTCTAAATTTGAGGCTAGAGCTCATGAGGTCATATTTGTTGGTTATGCTACAAACTCTCATGCTTACCGTGTCCTCAACAAGTCCACCGGACTCATTGAGGAGACGTGTAACGTGGAGTTTGATGAGAATAATGGCTCCCAAGTGGAGCAAAGTGGTACTTGTGATGTAGGTGATGAAATTCCTTCCCAAGCCATAAGAAGAATGGGTATTGGTCATATCCTACCCGTTGAGGAACCCCTTGTGGCTGAAGGAGAAGGACAATGTTCCACTCAAGTGGAACCATCACCAACCCAAGACCCACATGCTTCCGAAGAACAAAGTGAAGGCCCTCAACCCGATGAACAAGGCCAAGTGCAAGATCAACTGCAAGATGGTGTTGACCCACCAAGTGATGCACAAGGCCAAGTTCTCTCTCCCGAGAAAGTTCAAGATCAAGAACAAGCTCATGACGATGCTCATGATGATCAAGTTATCGCTCCTCAACTCTCCCTTGAGGAGAAATTGGAACGTCGTGCTGCCAAAGTTTCTTCCAGGCTCGCTTCTAGAGAGCATCACATGGAGAATATCCTTGGAATCATTACAAAGGGGGTAAGCACTCGTAGATAATTAGCAAACTATTGTTCTCATCATGCGTTTGTCTCTTGTGTTGAACCCCAAAGGGTCTATGATGAGGCGCTCGAAGATCCGGATTGGCTCAATGCCATGCATGAAGAACTCCATAACTTTGAACGTAACAAAGTGTGGCAATTGGTGCCAAGGCCAGAGGAGAACCATAATGTCATTGGAACCAAATGGGTCTTTAAGAACAAGCAAAATGCTCACGGGATTGTCATTCGCAACAAGGCTCGTTTGGTGGCACAAGGCTAATCCCAAGTCGAGGGTATCGACTATGGTGAAACCTTTGCCCCCGTTGCTCGCCTTGAATCCATTCGTTTGTTGCTTGCTTATGCCTCTCATCATAACTTTAAATTGCAATAAATGGATGTAAAGAGTGCTTTTCTTAATGGTCCTCTTAATGAGTTGGTGTATGTCAAACAACCCCCGGGGTTTGAGGATCCTAAGTTCCCCAATCATGTGTATCAACTCGGTAAGGCGCTCTATGGCCTTAAACAAGCCCCACGTGCGTGGTATGAGCATCTTACCGAGTTGTTGCAAGTTTGCGGGTTTGCGGGTTTGAAATTTGGAAAATCGACCCCACTCTTTTTTACTAAGAATGTCAAAGGGGAGTTGTTTCTATGCCAACTATATGTTGATGATATTATCTTTGGTTCTCCTAACAAAGCTTTCAATGATGAGTTTGCCGCACTCATGACCGCAGAGTTTGAGATGTCCATGATGGGAGAGTTGAAGTTCTTTCTCGGCTTCGAAGTCAAACAAAGACGAGAAGGAACCTTCATCAACCAAGCCAAATATACTCAACACATGCTCAAGAGATTCAACCTAAGTGATGTCAAGCCGGCTACTACTCCAATGCCTACCAAATGCCAACTTGTCATTGATCCCAATGGTAAAGCGGTGGATCAAAAGGTATATTGTTCTATGATCGTTCCTTGCTTTACCTTTGTGCATCTAGACCGGATATCATGTTAAGTGTGGGAATTTGTGCACGGTTTCAAGCATCACCTAAGGAAAGTCACATTGTGGCGGTCAAGCGAATCTTTCGATATTTGACTCATACCCCAAACTTTGACTTATGGTACCCAAGAGGAGCAAACTTCAATATTGTAGGTTTCTCGGATTTGGATTGGGCGAGAGACAAAGTGGATAGGAAGTCAACTTTTGGAGGGTGCCAATTTCTTGGTTGCTCTTTGGTGAGTTGGTCTTCCAAGAAGCAAAGTTGTGTATCTCTCTCTTCCACCAATGCCGAGTACGTGGCCGCTGGTAGTTGTTGTGCTCAACTTCTTTGGATGAGGCAAACTTTAAAGGATTACGGTATCATTTCTGACAAAGTGCCTCTTTGGTGTGATAATGAAAGTGCCATTAAGATTTCTCTTAACCCGTTGCAACACTTCAAGACGAAGCATATTGTGATTCGGTATCACTTCATCCGGGATCATATCAGACAAGGCGAGATTGATCTCCACTATGTCAACACTCATGATAAACTTGTAGATATTTTCACGAAGTCCTTGGATGAAGCAAGATTTCGTGAGTTAAGGCATGAGCTAAATATCATTGATTTGAGAAATGTGGCTTGAAATTGTGCACACCTCTTCACACTCATCATGCTATCTTGTTTAGGTGTAGGCATGGACATAGGGGGAGTGTTGTTCTCTCAATGAACTTTCCCTCCCCCCATTATGCATAAATCGACCAACTCTGTCACAATCACCATTGTTGATGGTATATATGTGCTTCAAAGATGAGTAGTGGTCATGGGCCCAAGGTTAAAATCTTCGCGGTGCCATACCATTTCACTCAAACATAGGTGGCCTCGGCCAACGCCCTCTCCTTCGAGAGGTGTGTGTTTGTTGTCTCGTGTTCTCTCTTTATTTGTGATTGTGGTTGTGTTGTGTTCTCTGTTCTCTTGTGTTCGTCTTTGTCTGAGCTAAGTCATTTTCTTTCTAAAAGAAATATAGAGAAAAGGAAAGTTTAGAGATCGAATTCCTGGTAGGGCGGTACTACCACTGGGTACGCGCGGTACTACCACTTACTAACTTAAGAGGTACTACCGCCGCGGAGTGGGACTACGGGGTTAAGTGGGGCTCGGGGAGTTTTCTCTCCCCATACCCATTCGCCCCCATCTCCTCTTCGCTCTCCAACGACAAACTCGCCGCGAGGGGACGCCGGTGGGCTGCCTCCTCCGGGCCATTCTTCACCTTTTCCTTCGGTGGGATCGATCCCCACCCCTTCCTCAAGCCATGGATGCTAGTATTGCCCCCCCGTGTCTTTCTCGTTGCTTCTATTTTTCAGATCTAGGATTTAGGGGCAATAGGTTTGCATTCCTTGATTTTTTTTCAAATCGAGGCTTGAGTAGGATGGTGAAGACCTCTAAACTGCTAGGATTGATGTTTGGTAGGACTATTTTTTATTTTGGCCTCCCGGTAGTACCGGGGTTGGGCTTGGCAGCCAGGGAACTGCCGTTCCCCGCCTGGAGTGGTACTACCGCCCCTATGGAGTGGTACTACCACTTGAAGTGGTACTGCCGCCTATCCAGTGCGGTACTACCACTGGATGCCAACATCCATAACATTCCTACCAAATGTTGATCTATGTTTCTTTTTCTCTTGACTGATGCTTGTTCTTTCGTGTTGTTCTTCGTGTTTGTGTGTTTGGCTTCAGGTGATGGCCCTTCAGAACATCCTGCCCATCGTATCAATCCCAGGCGCAGTGGGTCAAAGTGATATCGCACCTTTGAGGCAGCAGGTGGTTCTGCAAGTGGCTCTGCTAGCATTCCTTCCTCAAGTGTTCCGCCAACTCAGTCTCCGCAACTGTCCAAGAATACTGCAAATAAGCCCAAGGCGAAGGCCAAGACCATCGCAGAGATGACTAATAAGGAGTTCTGGGAGAGGCATAAGCGCAATCCCTATGAGCATGAGCAAGAGCCCACCCTTGTCAACCGTCCTTTCTGGATTCGCTTTCAGTATGCAACCTACTTTGATGTGATCAAGGCCAAGAGGAATCTCTTTGTTGATGTCCGCTCCATCGACATTGCTCATTTGGAAAAGGATCTTGCTTATTTTAGTGAAGCTCTGGAGATGTGTTCTCAGTTGAATATTCTCGGCATCATGTCATTCAACAAGGACTTTGATGCAGATTTGGTGGCTCAGTTTTATGCCACAGTCCATCTTGGCACCGATGCAGAAAGAACTTTGATATGGATGACCAATGGTAGACGTCTTGCGGTCAAATGGAAAGCATTCATGGAGCTTCTTGGTGTTGAAGATCAAGGGCTTGAGAATCCGGTTGGTTTTCGACCTCATCATAATGCCACCTCCACTCACAAGCAATCCCTCTGGACTTATTGTACCGTGAAGGTGAACCCCGAGACGCAGAAGGAGACGTATGAGCTGCCTGTTTTTCTGGACATCCTTTATCGCATCTTCAGGGAGACTCTCTTTCCTCGCATAGGGAACCTGGATATGGTTCACTCATACCTTGTCGACATGCTACTTTTCTACCAACGCCAGAAGGAAACAAATACTGGAGAAACCCTGGATATCTCTCATGTCATGTGGTCCGAGCTGTTGTCTACCATCTTTGAGCGCAAGTGTCCTATCTATGCTCCTTTTATCATGCTGCTGATTGAGAAGGCTTGGGAGCACACCTATACTGGGTACCCGCTGGAGACTAGTGAGTTGGTCTCTCACGAGGTCAAGAGGCTTAGGAGGAAGGATCTCTGGAACACCCCGGTCTCTCGGTCTGGTATTCCGTCTGGTGCTGATGATGCTGAGGCAGAGGCTGATGATGATGAGGAGGAGGACTATATGCCCTTTGGAGCATAGCCCTCTTGGGCAAAGAAGCTCAAGCGTAATATGAAGAAGCATTTATGCATGAAGTCTCATGGTCAGTACTTGGCCCATGTGTCTGAGAAGAAGGCCAGGAGCCGTCATAAGGAGCTCATGCGTCGGGTTGGTGCAACGGTTGTCAAGGGCTCTGAAGGCCGGATCACTGATGAGGAGGAATGGGTTTAGCAGCACTTCCATTGGACTGATTCTAACCCCGAGCAGCCCCCAGCTGATGACGGAGGTGTGGATGATCACACTACTAGGAAAAGCTTATACACAACATCTTAGCAGTAGCGCTGGACAAAATCATGCGCTGCAGCTATTATCAGCAGCGTGTTTCTACAAAGCACGCTACTGCTACACATGTATATCAGTAGCGTGGGATGAGCCGCTCTACTGATACAGGTTAGCTGTAGCACCGTATCAGTAGCGTGGTTGCTCGCGCTACTGATACAGCTAAAATCCGCGCTACTGCTAGGCTTTTCCCTAGTAGTGTCACGCGGAGATGTGATGATGGAGTGCGTTAGTTCTGCTATCAACTGTGCCTGTAGCTACTCTCTGTTCCCTTTTCGGTGTCTCGATGCCAAAGGGGGAGGGAGTTTAGGGATTTGTCGAGTTGCGAGTGTGTGTTTGTTGCGTGCCTTGTGCCTTGTCTTTCTTTCTCGCAAATTCTCTTCTGGTTGTTTGTTTGGTTTGGTTTGTGCTCGTGAAACATGGTTACCTTTATTGTGTGTGAGACCTATGCTACCTTATGTATGTCAAGTACTTTAGTAGTTTGTGAGCTTATTTCATGTTCTATCTTTACTCACTTACTACTTTCCCCGCTTATATGTCTTCTCACTGTCAGATGATTATTGGACTATAAAAAATAGGGGGAGTGTTGATCCTAGTGTGTGTGCTTTGCATTCCAAAGGCAACTTGTTTAAATACACACACCTAGGGGGATCCCGTCTATTTTTTGTAGTCTTTGGGGTTTGCTTACTCTTTTGTTAAATATTCTGTGCAAATCCTGTGTTGTCATCAATCCACAAAAAAGGTGGAGATTGTAAGGGCATGTCCCTTCCTATGTGGTTTTGGTGATTGATGACAATGCGTTTGCGGATTAATCGTGTGTGCTAAGTATTTCAGAGATTGATCCTTTAGCATGAGACGATTATTTCCCCTCGAAGCTTTAAGCAGAAGACATGTCATCTCCCTCGGTTTTGTTTGGTGGACTTGAGTCGTAGGAGACACCGTACTATCAAGATGGGGTCCGCATTGGAAAGTCTAGGGTGGAATCATCACGTACACTTCTTTTCGGCACCCTCAGCTCCTTTCCTTGTCTTGGAGCTTATCGTTTCTTCCAGAGTGGAGGTTAGTTGATGGGTGCGGTAGTACCGCTTATGGCCACCAAGCGATAGTACCATTGCGCAGCGCGGTAGTACTGCCTGGGGGCATATGCGCTAGTACCGCTCAGGTCTGTCTCAGCTACCGTTTTGATTCGAGAGGGCATTTTCTCATGTCGGACTTTACGGTAGTACTAGCGGTAGTACCGCTTATAAGTGGTAGTACCGCTGCCACCACCGCGGCTACTACTGCTCCCCTCTCCCAAGCCTCGACGTTTCTACAACACGGTAGTACCACTGGGGTCGCAGTAGTACCGCTGCAATCTGCGGTAGTACCACTCCACCCAGCGGTAGTACCGCTCTGTGCAGGGGATAACGGTTCTCTTATCCCCCCCACTATATAAAGAGGTCTTCTTCCTCGAGAAGACCTACCTCTTCTCCCCCAAGCTCCATTGTTGCTCCAAAAGCTCATTTTCGCTTGATCTCTCTCCCTAGCCAATCAAACTTGTTGATTTTCTAGGGATTGGTTGAGAAGGCCCAGATCTACACTTCCACCAAGAGAAAATTTATCCCCCCCCCCCACTAATCCCTTTCGGATCTTGTTACTCTTAGGTGTTTGAGCACCCTAGATGGTTGAGGTCACCTCAAAGCCATATTCCATTATGGTGAAGTTTCGTGGTTTCGTTGGGAGCCTCCAATTAAGTTGTGGAGATAGCCCCAACCTTGTTTGTAAAGGTTTGGTTGCCGCCTTCAAGGGCACCAATGGTGGAATCACGACATCTCGCATTGTGTGAGGGCGTGAGGAGAATACGGTGGCCCTAGTGGCTTCTTAGGGAGCATTGTGCCTCCACACCGCTCCAACGGAGACGTACTTCCTCTCAAAGGGAAGGAACTTCGGTAACACATCCTCGTCTCCACCGGTTCCACTCTTGGTTATCTCTTACCTTTACTTGTGCAAGCTTTATTGTGTTAGTTCCTTGTGCTTTCTTGTGTGCTTGTAATTTTTGCATCATATAGGTTGCCAACGTAGTTGCACATCTAGACAACCTATTTTGTTGCTAAGTTTAATATGGTCAAGAAAAGTTAAAAATTGTTAGTTGCCTATTCACCCCCCTCTAGTCAACCATATCGATCATTTCACCAAGGCACCCCAAGGTAAAATTCAAGGACAACCAAAAGCCTAAGCTTGGGGATGCCCCGGGAAGGCATCCCCTCTTTCATCTCCGTCTATCGGTAGATATGGGTTTTGCTTGGAGCATCTTGTATGATATGAGCCTTTTCTTTTTAGTTTGCCACAATCATCCTTGCTGTACATACCTTTTGAGAGGGACACGCTTCATCACGATTTATTAGAATACTCTGTGTGCTTCACTTATATCTTTTGAGTTAGGTGATTTTGCTCTAGTGCTTCACTTATATTTTTAGAGCACGGCGGTGGTTTCATTTTATAGAAATTGTTGAACTCTCTTGCTTCACTTATATTATTTTGAGAGTATCTAAATAGCATGGTAATTTTCTTGGGTTGTGAATTTAGTTCTCATATGATAGGCATCCAAAGGAGATATAATAAAAACTTTCATATATAGAGCATTGAATACTATGAAAAGTTTGACTCCTTATAATTGTTTGAGATGTCGAGATGGTAATATTAGAGTCATGCTAGTGGTAGTTTGTGAGGTTAAATAAATAATTGTGTTAAGGTTTGTGATTCCCGTAGCATGCACCTGTGGCCTATGTAACCAAATTGGCGCGCATTGTATCTTGATTGTTTTATCTTTGCGTGAAGGTCGGGGGCGCGCGATGATTAACTCCTACCAACCTCCCCTCTAGGGGCATGCGTCGTAGTATTTTGCTTTGTGGGCTAAGTAGATTTTTCGCAATAAGTATGTGAATTCTTTATGGATAATGTTGAGTACATGGATTATACGTACTCTCACCCTTCCACCTTGCTAGCCACTCTAGTACCGCGCAGTTCCCGCCGGTGCATCAAACCACCTTACACCCTTCCTCAAAATAGCCACCATACCTACCTATTATGGCATTTCCATAGCCATTCCGAGATATATTGCCATGTAACTCCACCGCCCCGTTTATGATGACACGCATCATCGTTGTCATGTTGCTTTACATGATCATGTAGTTGACATAGTATTTGTGGCAAAGCCACCGTTTATATTTTCTATACATGTCACTCTAGATCATTGAACATCCCGGTACACCGTCAGAGGCATTCATATAGAGTCATACTATGTTCTAGTATCGAGTTGTAAGTAAATAAAAGTGTGATGATCATCATTATTAGAATATTGTCCCATGTAAGATTATAAATAAAAGAGGACAATGAAGCCCAAATAAATAAAAGAGGCTAAAGAAGCCCACCAAAAAAAGTGGCCAAAGATCGCAAAATAAAAAAATGAGAGCAAAAGAGAGAAGGTACAATGTTACTATCTTTTTCAACACTTGTGCTTCGGAATAGCACCATGTTCTTCATGATAGAGAGTCTCCTATGTTATCACTTTCATATACTAGTGGGAATTTTTCATTATAGAACTTGGCTTGTATATTCCAATGATGGGCTTCCTCAAATGCCCTAGGTCTTCATGAGCAAGCAAGTTGATGCACACCCACTAGTTTTGTTTTGAGGTTTCATACACTTATAGCTCTAGTGCATCCGTTACATGGAAATCCCTACTCACTTACATTGATATCGATTGATGGACATCTCCATAGTCCATTGATTTGCCTAGTTGTTGTGATACTTTCTCCCACCTTTTGCCTATCACCACCTTCTATTCCACCCATAGTGCTATGTCCATGGCTCGCGCTCATATATTGCGTGAGGAGTTGAAAGAAGGCTTGAAAAAGTAGAGTATGAAAGCAATTGCTTGGTTGACATCGGGATGGGCATGAGGGGTATCTTGTGTTAAGAAAAGGGAGCATAAGGACTACATGATTTGTAGGGATAACGTTCTTTAGCCATGTTATTTTTTAAGCTTCGTAGATTACTTTTGGTATGCTCAAAGTATTACTGTTTTGATATTGATGACCTTTTATTTTGAGTCTTATGGATCTGAACATACATGCTACAATAAAGAAGAATTACCTTGATAAAATATGTTAGGTAGCATTCCACATCAAAAATTCTATTTTTATCATTCACCTACTCGAGGACGAGTAGGAATTAAGCTTGGGGATGCTTGATACGTCTCCAATGTATCTATAATTTTTTATTGTTCCATGCTATCATATTATCTGTTTTGGATGTTTTATATGCATTAATATGCTATTTTATATTATTTTGGGACTAACCTATTAACCTAGAGCCCAATTCTAGGTTCTGTTTTTTCCTTGTTTCTGAGTTTCCCAGAAAAGGAATATCAAACGGAGTCCAAACGGAACGAAACTTTACGAGGATTTTTCTTGGACCGGAAGACATCCAGAAGACTTGGAGTGCACGTCAGGGGAGCCACGAGGCGGCCACAAGATCGAAGGGTGCGCGCAGGGGGGTAGGGCGCGCCCCCACCCTTGTGCCCCCTGTTCCCCCAACGACCTATTTCTTCCGCTTATGTGAATGTATATAACCAAGTAAGCTGAAGAGACAAGAATACATATTAGTATGCAATAGTTAACTTCTGATCTTGTACTGATTACACACAATTTCAATCCATTGCTTGGTCATGTGCTTTTTTTCCTTGGTTGATTATGGACTACATCATTAACTTCTAAATTACAAACTGGATACCATCTTCAACATAAGATCACGTGTTCAAATTTATAAGTTGTTCATTTTTTTTGTTCAATCCTCCCATCAATAACTAGCATTTATTGAAGGAATATTTTATGATCTCCATTCCTTTTGCTCACAGGCTTGGTTCCATGCCACTTTATTTCTTATAAGCTACGGTCTTGATAATAAGGCGTACTCCTTTTGTTAATTAGCAGCATAATTTTTTGTCCATCATGTTGTGCGATAAATTAGCAAGCAAATTGATGGTGGGTTTCTCGGCTATGCCGGCAGTGCCTCCAATGTGGTGGCGGTCATGGCGGATGCCACCATGTGAGCTTCAGCTTATTGGTGTTGTAGCGTGGAGTGGTTTCCTTAGCAGTTTAGATCTGAGCAGTTGATGCACTATAGTCATATGCATCTCTTCTGTCTTTTTAGATACATCATTCATATAGGAGCAAACTGGAATTGTTACATTGAATATTAGCATGCATATTTAATAGGCCATGAGGATTAGAACTAATAGTGAGCCTTCAAGATTTAAAAGGTAACTAAAATTAATATGTTGACAAAGAGCCACCATGCTATGATATTTAACAATAATATGTTGATTAAATATGCCATACTCATTAGTAAAAGCATTGAGCAAAGCAGTCCTATTATAAACTATTTGGAATTGCAATTCATATGTTGCCCTTTTTATATGGTTTTCCGGTCCAGATTACATGTGCAGGTGTAGTTGAGTAATTTTGAGTCTAACAAACCTGGTCCAGCAACCGAAATTTCTGCAAATCAAAAGGAAGACCTAGAGAAAACACAACCAAAAAATCAGTTTATGTAACAATTTATTTAGCTCCTTCGACAATGAAGACGAGTCCGTGTGTGATCACGGTGTCATTCAAACATTACCAAAGAGTGCCAGGTATCCCTGTATAGAGTAGATGGACATCTACTTTCGCTTGTTTGTTGATTCCTTGATTCTGCTACATGTGGTTCTTGATGCTCTGCTGCTGGTGGATTTTGAATAGTAAGATCTCTAGTTTATGTCTAATATTTTTTATGACTGAATTATGTCGATTATTTCTTGTAGACAACAATTGTTAGTACTACTTGTTATATACATGCAAATAGATGAAGCCGGAGGTTCTTTTTCTCAATGATTATAAATCTGAGAGAATGACGTATTAGGTTGTGCAAGTTTCCTTCTGATTTGTGTCCTTGAGGAAGTCGTTTTTTGCTCTCTTTTTTACAATAACGAAATACACATTTCTTGCTTATGAACACCTGATTGCATCTCTGCTTATTACATGAACAATATATGTACTGGTAAAGCGACATCTCAACCACGAATGCTAACACCATCATTCGTGCACCCATGAGCCTCTTACCATCATGCCGCTTGGATCGGGGAGCATATGGGGCGACACATGCATGTGATGACAAGGGATGTTTCCTCTCCTATCGGCTGCCTCTGATTGTGGCACATGGTACTGAAATCAACACCAATCACCTCACCATGCCCCTTCCCCGGTAAATACCCAAGATCCTCCCTGCTCCACTCCATTGGATGTACATTCATGGCTTAGGCTTCCATGTTTTTCAAGGCTGCACTTTTTCCATAGTGGAGCAAGCACTAGCATGATGGAAGATGACATATTCGATGAAATGTAGTGCATGTACTATGTTCTTGTGTGTTTTGGTTCTCCATACTGTAGTCTGTTTATACGAGCGCATTTGTAATGCTGCTCACTAACCTATATTGGAGTCGTCATATTTATTTTATTTGTATGCTACCGGCAGTGAAGTAAGGTCCCGCTACATCATCAAACGGTTTTAGTGCTAGGGTGTGAAATTGGACCCAATAGTGACTACAACAATTTCTTCTCCAAAATAATTATCTAGATCACCCTTCAACAACTCCAATCAACACCACCACATTCTGCATATGCATTCCAGTTGAGGCCTCATTGAAAGTCTAAAAGTTGTCTCTTGTATTTAGTTGGGCTTCCCTTTCATGTACCTTATAAGGTAGGTTTTTGTGTCATGGAAGTGTATTATATAGGATGAGAAAATCTAGACTGTGGTTTTCATATGGAGCCAGTACTCTAGCTATTTTTTAGGTAAATTGATTGCTTACTCTGCCTTGTAAAACTGACAATAGCTTCTTGTTGTAATATGTCGATTGTACCATTATAGCTTCAGTAGTTGTCATCCCAAATAAAAAACATGATCATTATACACACGTCATTAGCTTTCTATTATAGCAAAATTTTGAATGGTGCCGTTTATTTTTAGATGTCATAGTTTTCAGAGAATGAGCATATTAGCACTGAAACATATTCTTCTACTCTGAAAACTATGACAATTCTCAAATTTCTGTTCATCTTCATGTACTCAAGTCATTGCCCTGCTTCAGAGATGGTATTTCAAGCAATCGAAATATGGATTTTTGGTGAGCAGCACATGCTCTTGTTGAATTGGTTCTTTGGCAGGTATGTCACTTTTTATGGTTTTTGTCATGTTTTGTTATGATCGCCATTTAGAGGTGTATGGTTCATATCGGCTAGCTAGCAAAGCAATTGATTTGTTATTTTCTTGTGATTTGTGGGTGACTCTTATGACTCCAGTACAAGGGTAATCCTACATATGTGTCTTTAGTCTTTATGTTCCATGTATGCAACTATGGTGGTCTGTATCTTCTATTGTCACGGGAAAAATAAATAAAAGGGTGGCTCCATTGTTGCTTTTGGTGTAAGTTACCCTCTGCATTTGAAAGTGCCTTCAAGATGGTGTTGGCTGCTAGGAAGGTCCTATATATGGAGAGTGTTTATCCAAGATAAGAGGACATGGTTTTTGTGAGGTTTAACTCAGCCCAAAATACAGTTCTGGTTTGGTCTAGTGTCCTTTCCTGTAAGGAGCATTTGCATGTGCACATTTTGGTGATTCATTTTCCTTAATTGTTCTCCTTTGCTTATAATCCAGATATCTCCGTGTTATGCTAGGGGCAGTAGTATTGAAGGACTTTGTATTTTCACTATCTCCCTTTTACCAGCAAGACTTTGATGAATTGACGCAGCTGTCTGATACTTTGGGATCACTACTACAGGAGGAAACATTAGCCAGAAGGACCGATTGTTGTTCTCACAACGACGGGTCGTTATTCTTCAGCATCATATTACAAGTTCATGTTTGAAGGTTTAGCTACCTCGCCCCTTTTCAATAGAATCTGTTTTAGTAGGGTTATGGTTTAAGCGAATTGGATTGTTTTTATTTGTTCGAGGGACCTTCCAAATGTGTATATGGATTATGAGCATGAAAATATAGAATCAAATATTTTTAAAGTCAATAGTGAAATTATTTTGGAGTTGGAAAGTCAGATTTTTCTCTTTTTATTTGGTATAATTTATGTGTCTACTTGTCATTCGATGGAATTGCATAATTGACATGCAGAAGCTATCATTTCAAACTTAAGAAACACCAAAAATGAAGTGTTGCCTAGCTTCATGCACATGGAAAGTCAGTGGCAGCAAAGTCGAGGTGGTGATCAAGTTGTTTGATAGCATCATTGATCATTGGTGCTTGGCCTACTGTTGGAAATCAACTTCTGAATTTTACCGCCTTCGATTTTCATTAGGGATAACAAAGACTGTTGTCAAGCTTTATCTTTGTCGCGGTTGTAGCAACCCGATCCCAATGGATCGAAGTCTTTGTGCTTAAGTGTCATCCCTGGATCAGTATGCTGACACACATAGTACTCAAGGAATTATAACAAAGTTTCAATCACACACTTATTATGTCGAGGTCCTTATAAAGAGTATTTATTACAAAAATATGGCTGAAGGCCAACTAAATAAGATATTGCAGAAGCTTCGTGAAGGAAATATGACCTAGAGGCAATAATAAAGTTGTTATTTATATTTCCTTATATATCATGATAAATGTCTTTTATTCATGCTAGAATTGTATTAACCGGAAACTTGATACATGTGTGAATACATAGACAAAACAGAGTGTCCCTAGTATGCCTCTACTAGACTAGCTCGTTAATTAAAGATGGTTGAGTTTCCTAACCATAGACAAGTGTTGTCATTTGATGAACGCGGTCACATCATTAGGAGAATGATGTGATGGACAAGACTCATCCATTAGCTTAGAATAATGAGCGTTTAGTTTTATTGCTATTGCTTTCTTCATGACTTATACATGTTCCTCTGACTATGAGATTATGCAACTCCCGAATACCGGAGGAACACCTTGTGTGCTATCAAACGTCACAACATAACTGGGTGATTATAAAGATGCTCTACAGGTGTCTCTGAAGGTGTTTGTGGTGTTGGCATAGATTGAGGATAGGATTTGTCACTCCGAGTGTCGGAGACGTATCTATGGGCTCTCTCGGTAATACACATCATAATAAGCCTTGCAAAAAAATGACTAATCAGTTAGTCACAAGATGATGTATTACAGAATGAGTAAAGAGACTTGCCGGTAACGAGATTGAACTAGGTATGATGATACCGACAATCGAATCTCGGGCAAGCAACATACCGATGACAAAGGAAACAACGTATGTTGTTATGCAGTTTGACCGATAAAGATCTTCGTAGAATATGTGGGAGCCAATATGAGCATCCAATTTCCGCTATTGGCTATTGGCCTGAGATGTGTCTCAGTCATGTCTACATAGTTATCGAACCCATAGGGTCCGCACGCTTAACGTTCGATGACGATTTGTATTATGAGTTATGTGTTTTTGATTACCGAAGTTTGTTCGGAGTCCCGGATGTGATCATGGACATGACGAGGAGTCTCGAAATGGTCAAGAGGTAAAGATCGATATATTGGAAGGCTATATTCGGACATCAAAATGCTTCCCAGTGATTCGGGTATTTTTCGGAGTAGAGTTATGGAAATTCATTGGGGGAAGTTAATGTGCCTTATTGGACTTTAGTGGAGAGAAGGAAGAAGGTCCATGAGGTGGCGCGCGCCTCCCCCCTGCCCAAACCGAATTGGACAAGGGGTGGGGGCTCCCCCCCTTTCCTTCTTTCCTACTCCCAAAAGGAAAGGGAATCCTACTAGGAATTGGGAGTCCTAGTAGGACTCCCTATACTTGGCGTGCCCCTAGGAGGGCCGGCCTCTCTCCCTCTCTCCTTTATATACGTGGGCAGGGGGCACCCCAAAGACACTCAAGTTGATCTTTTAGCCGTGTGCGGTGCCCCCCCCACCAGATTTACACACCTCGGTCATATTGTCGCAGTGCTTAGGCGAAGCCCTGCGTGGATCACATCATCAACACCGTCAACACGCCGTCATGCTGGAGGAACTCTCCCTCGTGCCTCCGCTGGATCAAGAGCTCGTGGGACGTCAATGTGTTGAACGTGTGCTGAACACGGAGGTGCCGTACGTTCGCTACTTGGATCGGTTGGATCATGAAGACGTTCGACTACATCAACCGTGGTACTAAACGCTTCCGCTGTTGGTCTACGAGGGTACGTGGACACACTCTCCCCGCTTGTTGCTATGATTCTCCTAGATAGATCTTGCATGATCGTAGGAATTTTTTTGAAATACTATGTTCCCCATCAGTGGCATCATGAGCCAGGTCTATGCGTAGATGACATGCACAAGTAGAACACAAAGAGTTGTGGGCGATAATAGTCATACTGTGTCACGCCCAAGATGCGATTCTATCGCGATCATGTGATACACTCGTGATTGGGGCACACCCACATTTCGGGCGCTTAGCAAGATGGATATCATTACATCATACCATACATAAATACATGGGGATACATAGAAATCATACAACTCACATGAATACAACAACATCACATACAAGACATCCGGCTACAGACGCAAACATGAAAAGCGCAACAACATCCATCCTGCTATCCCAGGTTGTCGACCAGTAACCTATCCCAAGACTGAAGAAGAAGAAGAAAGAACTCCAACACAAGTAAGCATCGCTCTCACGTCAAGTCATCAGACCTGCACCTGGAACTGTTGTTGTAGTATCTATGAGCCACGAGGACTCAGCAATCCCATAACCATGGGTATCAAGATTAGCAAAGCTTAAAGGGTATGGAGAGGTTAAGTGGTGAGGTTGTAGCAACGGCTAAGCATATGTATGGTGGCTAACTTACGAGTACAAAAGATGAGCATCTATGCAAACGGTCGCAAACTAGTAATGATCGCTAAGTGATCCTGAACTACCTACGAGTCAAACATAACCCCACCGTGTTCTCTTCTCAAAGTGAAAAGAGATTGTCATGGTTACTCACGCGGTTCGTGTATTTTATTTCGGATCCTTTGTCAAGTTTTCTACAACCGGACATTAACAAATTCCAATCTGCCACATAACAGTGGGCACGGCTTTTGAAAGATCATATCCCTGCAGGGGTGTCCCAACTTAGCCCATCACAAGCTCTCATGATCAGCAGAGGTAAAAATACCCCTTATCTTAGGGACAACCCGATCAGACTCGGAATCCCGGTGCACAAGACATTTCGACAATGGTAAAACAAGTCCAGCAAGACCTCCCGGCATGCCGAAACCTTGATAGTAGCCGCGTGTATCTCGTCCCAGGCCATGTCCGGATGAGCGACGCGTAGGGGAGTCAGATACCACAAGTTGCCAAGGGGCGGCCCCGCAAAGTGCTCTATTTGGGACCAACACCATCGGCACTGGCCCCTCCCTGTATGTAGAATTAAGAACCCGGGGACGTGACCCCCTATGCAATTTAATTAATTAATTAAGTTTTTATTACGAGGCAAATTAAAACCAATGTTGGGCCTTGCTGGAGGAGTTTTATTCAAAGCGAACTGTCAAGGGGTCCCCATATACCCAACTGCGTTAGGAACGCAAAATCAGGGAACATAACACCGGTTTATCAGTTCTTAAGGCGGCATGAGTGGAACAAAACACCGAGCAAAAGGCCAAACCTTCCACCTATTGCCAAGTATATAGGTGTGTTAATTATAGTAATAGATATTTTGATATTCCCGAAGTATCCAAGTTCCGACATGGAGCAATCCTCATCTTCACCTGCAACTAACAACGCTATAAGAGGGGCTAAGCAAGCGGTAACATAGCCAAACAACGGTTTTCTAGGATGGTGTCAAAGGTTAGAGGGTGTTTCATGGCAACAATGAGAGACGGACAACAAATAGATAGGTAGCGCGACATATAGCGATAGCATCGAGACAACTAGCATAGCAATGATAGTAATGAGATCCAAGGTGATGGTCATCTTGCCAGAGATCCCGCAAGGAATAAGAACGATTCCATGAAGAAGACGAAGAAGAAGCCACGAAGGCGAACCAAGCGTAGCCGAATGAATCCTCACGATCGCAACGAAACAGGAACTAACGAGAAGAAGCAGACAACATGGTAAACACACAACACATAACAAGACATGATGCTCAAGCAAGTATGATGGATGACAAGGCTACATGATGCAAATCATGGCAAGAGATGAAGCACACAAGATCAACGCACAAGGCAAGTTTAAATGAGGCCGGAAACAACATATAATAATTCCGGTAAGTCCTCATATGCAAATTTCCAAATTGGTCCAGATCTGAACTAACCTTAAGTTAAATTTGTTACATAGCAACCTAACATGCACCATGATGATCTACTCTAAATTCTAGTCAAGTTACATATAAAGTTCATTTAATTTGGAGCTATGGCCTAGAAGATATGAGAAAGACAAGTCAATCATGGCAAAGATGCAAGATGCATTTAAACATCAAGCAAACACACTCCAAACATGTATACAACATGATATTATGCATCTACATGCAAAAACACGCAAGTTTCATATAGAGCACACTCAAAACGGAGCAATGGTTCATCACATACACATCGAACTAGTTTGAAACACAAACTGTCCAAAACAGCAAATATGCATATAGTTGACATCAAAACAACATGCTACAGGAACATTTCATGGCATCAAAGGGCATGGCAAGCATGTACATGTCAAGCACTACAAGCATGATCACTGAGCTACTGCCAAACGCCACTAGAACATGCTCAAAGCATCATGGCAAGATCGTAAATGATAACAGTTTCACAGACTTAGTGAAATAAACTAAACATGGCAGCAACAACAACAAGTAGGCATGTTTGCAAGCTTGTGCAACTCATATCAAAGCATATCATGGCATGTGAATACAACCAACATCAAGAAGACATGTTTGTGAAGCTACTCATGGCAAGAACATGGTCATAGGATGCATAGAACACTAGCTATTCACATGACAAAACTGAACTTACTGATAATAGGCTCACAGAAACATTTTTAAGCAACTTGAGAGCATAAAACAACAAGCTATGGCAGGCCATATTTGCAAACAAGGGCATGGATGGATAGAGCATAACATGGTCATCAATACATGATCATTGGACATACTAAAATATGCATCGATATGACTGGGGCATCAAGCAAACATGGCATCACAATATAACAGTTTCAGACTTGGCAGTTTTTAACAAGTCTCGGGAAACAACAAACAAGGAGTAGGTCACTTTACAAGCTTGTTCCACTCACCACAAGGCATATCATGAAAAATTAATTGCACCACAGCAAATATGACATGATTGTGCTCCTAACATATATTGACATGTTGCTCAAACAAAAATCACACATAAAGATATGAAAAAGACAAATCAGCATCTTATAAAAGTTTTCAGCACTTAATAGCATCATACACTTTTGCAACAGAGATAATCATGGCATAATGCACTCCAACATGTATGCAAATGCAGCCATCATGTAGAGCATCACTATATGAACATTTTGACATATCATACACTCCATTTGGACCAACATGCACAAAGATACAACCTCACAAACATGCTAACATATTGTTGACAGTAAACAAGGACTTGATAATAACATCACATAGAAGTTTTGCAACGAAGATTAAGACATCAAGATGAACAATAACATGCATTGAAACTACACCATCCTGTAGAGCATCAAGAGACGAACATTTTGGTATATCATATGTTTCCATAGGATAAACGGGCACAAACTTAAGATCACTCAAACATGGCACCAAAATGTTGCAAAACAGGGACTTAGCAGTTTTTACTAGACCAGATAAAACAGTGGGCGCAAGATAACTATCCAACGCTCAGGCGTCAGATAGGCATGGATGGGGCTGGTTCACCTAGCGGACCGAAGCGGATAGGCTGGGGCAGACGTGGAGCTGGGCCGAGGAGGTGGACCGGACCGGTGGGTTGTGCCTAGGGCGCCACGCGGCCCACGAGGCGAGCTGGCAGCGCTGGTCGTCCCCCTGTGCTCGAACGAACGAGGGCAGGGGACACAGGGTGGCAGCGGCACTTGTTGCCGGCGCATAGGGTGAAGACGGGGCTTGGGGCGAGGCGAAGGAGACGGATCCGGTAGGGGGCCCCGGATCCAGCGCCGAAGGAAGCCGGATCGCGGTCGGCGGCGAGCTCCGGGTAGTGGAGACAGGGCACCGATGGCGGGAATGGGACGAGGGCGGCGGAGCCTCCGGATCTAGGCGGATCCCGCCGGTTGGCGGCGAGTGCTGGGTCCGGCGGCTGAGCTCACTGGCCGACGGTCGAGGGGACGACACAGCATGGCGGTGGCGATCGATCCCGTCCAAGAGATCGAGCGGGACACACCACAGGGGCGAGCGCTCGGGGAGGCTCGGGCCTCCCGGGTGAGTGAATACCCACAAGTGTAGGGGATCTATCATAGTCCTTTCGATAAGTAAGAGTGTCAAACCCAACGAGGAGCAGAAGGAAATAATAGGCACTTTTCAGTAAGGTATTATCTGCAATCACTGAAATTATCGATAACAGATAGTTTTGTGATAAGTTAATTGGTAGCAAGTGACAAATAGTAAAAGTAGATAAGGTGCAGCAAGATGGCCCAATCCTTTTTGTAGCAAAGTACAAGCCTGGACCAACTCTTATATGAAGGAAAATGCTCCCAAGGACACATGGGAATTATCGTCAAGCTAGTTTTCATCACGTTCATATGATTCGCGTTCGGTACTTTGATAATTTGGTATGTGGGTGGACCGGTGCTTGGGTGATGTCCTTACTTGGACAAGCCTTCCAATTATGATTAACCTCTAATGCAAGTATCCACAACTACAAAAGAAGTATTAAGGTAAACCTTACCATAGCATGAAACAAGTGGATCCAAATCAGCCCCTTACGAAGCAACGCATAAACTAGGGTTTAAGCTTCTGTCGCTCTAGCAACCCATCATCTACTTATTACTTCCCAATGCCTTCCTCTAGGCCCAAACAATGGTGAAGTGTCATGTAGTTGACGTTCACATGACACCACTAGAGGAGAGACAACATAAATCTCATCAAAATATCGAACGAACACCAAATTCACATGACTACTTATAGCAAGACTTCTCCCATGTCCTCAGGAACAAAAGTAACTACTCACAAGACATAATATTGTTCATGATCAGAGGGGTATTAATATGCATAATAGATCTGAACATATGATCTTCCACCAAGTAAACCAACTAGCATCAACTTCAAGGAGTAATCAACACTACTAGCAACCCACAGGTACCAATCTGAGGTTTGGGTACAAAGATTGGATACAAGAGATGGACTAGGGTTTGAGAGGAGATGGTGCTGGTGAAGATGTTGATGAAGATAACCCTCCCCAAGATGGGAGAGTTGTTGGTGATGATGGCGGTGACGATTTCCCCCTCCCGGAGGGAAGTATCCCCGGCAGAACATCTGTGCCGGAGCCCTAGATTGGTTTTCGCCAAGGTTCCGCCTCGAGACGGCGGCGTCTGGTCCCGAAAGCCTCCTTATGATTTTTTTCCAGACCAAAACACCTCATATAGGAGAAGATGGGCATCAGGGGGTCACCGAGTGGCCCACAAGGCAGGGGGGCGCGCCCAGAGGGGGGGCACGCCCCCACCCTCGTGGACAGGTGGTGGCCCCCCTGGTGAATCTCTTTCACCAGATATTTTTTATATTTTCTGAAACGTTGTCCCGTGGAGTTTCGGAGCTTTTTGAGTTGTGAAGCATAGGTTTCCAATGTTTTCTCCTTTTCCAGCCCAGAATTCCAGCTGCTGGCATTCTCCCTCTTCATGTAAACCTTGTAAAATAAGAGAGAAAAGGCTTAAGTATTGTGATATAACGTGTAATAACAGCCCATGGTGCAATAAATATCAACATAAAAGCATGATGCAAAATGGACGTATCAGTGAGCGGCAGCGGCGACCGGGCTTCGCGGGCCACGCCCGGGCCTGGGCGGGCCGCGGTGCGGTGGGAGGCTAAGGAGACCAGGTGGCGGCGTGCCACTGGCTCCGGGAGGCGGGGCTGGCGACGTGTCGATGGCTGGTTGGCCGCGGTGACGTGGCTGGTGGCTTCAGGTGGTGGCGGTGGTGGTTCTAGCGGCGACAAGTGGCCGTGGCGGGGTGGCTGGGCACTGAATCTGAGGAAGAGAGAGGTTAGGGGTCGGTTTTAGGCTATTTTTGGACATGGGGGTGTCCATATATAGCAGTTTTGGCTAGGGTTTGATCTAGGGGGTTTTCTGGACCGTACGATCGCGATCGTGCGGATCTGAGCGGAAGGGGAGTTTAGGTCGGCTAGAAGAGGCATCGGGATGTGGGGAGAGAAGAGAGAGAGGCCCAGCGGCAGTTTCGAAGACCAAAACGTCCGACGTTTATCTGGCCATACTGTCGCTATAGGTTTAATGGTTGGGCTATCAAACGAGCTCAGAATGCGACGAAAATTAACAGGCGGTCTACCTACACTATAATAAGACCACACGTCAAGTTTCATCCCATTCCGAGAACATTTTCCGGCCACTTATAAAATAAATATTCGGAGGTCCCGCAGGCGCGTGCGGGTGTGTCTGGGCTCAGAACGGACAACGGAGAGGACGACGGGGCTCGGCTGGATGCAAGTTTTGAAAACAAGCTGATGCAATGCACATGATGACATGGCAAAATGCGACACGCAAGAAAATGACATGGAAACGGCAGTGAATAACTGGAAGACACCTGGCGCATTGGTCTCGGGGCATTACATACTTCTTACCACCAACGTCATACTTTGATTCAGCGGTATTGTTGGATGAAGCAGCCCGGACCGCCATTACATGACCGCGTTCATGAGACTGGTTCTACCGACATGCCTTGCACTCAGGTGGCTGGTGGGTGTCTGTTTCTCCAACTTTAGTTGAATTGAGTGTGACTATGGCCGGTCCTTGTTGAAGTTTAAAACATCACACTTGACGAAAACTCGTTGTGGTTTTGATGCATAGGTAAGAACGGTTCTTACTAGAAGCCCGTAGCAACCACGTAAAACTTGTAACAACAAAGTAGAGGACGTCTAACTTGTTTTTGCAGGGCATGTTGTGATGTGATATGGTCAAGACGTGATGAGTTATATGTTATTGTATGAGATGATCATGTTTTGTAAATTATCGGCAACCGACGAGAGCCTTATGGTTGTCTCTTTATTGCATGAATTGTGATCGCTATGTAATTGTTTTACTTTATCACTATGAGTTAGCAATAGTAGTAGAAGCAATAGTTGGCGAGACGACCACAACGTACGATGAAGATCATGGTGTCAAGCCGGTGACGATGGAGATCATGATGATGCTTTTGATATGGAGATCAAAAGCACAAGATGATGATGGCCATATCATGTCACATATTTTTATTTCATGTGATGTTTATCTTATTATGCATCTTATTTTGCTCAGTGTGGCAGTTGCATTAACAGCAACACATATATATTTATTGTCATATGATTCTTATGCTAAAGTAACAATTCATTCACAATGTCAAGTATTAATCAGAAACTTCATTGAAAACCAACAAACTATAATCTTAGTCAATGAAGCAATTTCAATTTATCATAACATCGGAAAGAGTCAACATAAGAGCTTTTCAGCAAGCTCACATACTCAACTATCATATAGTCTTTCACAATTGCTCACACTCACACAATACTTATGGGTATGGAGTTTTAATTGGACACACAGAAAGATAGGGGCTTATGTATTGCCTCCCAACCTTTTACCTCAAGGGTAATGTCAATAATAATAGACCATGATAACTTACATCCAAGTGGGTATATATGTCAGGACCTTTCCAACACAGTGTGCTTGCCAAAGGATAAAATGTAAAAAGGAAAGGTGATTTTCACCTTGACTCTTATAAGGCAAGAATAATAGATAGGCCCTTCGTAGAGGGAAGCAGAGGTTGTCATGTGCTTTTATGGTTGGATGCACAAAGTCTTAGCGCAAAAGAATGTCACTTTATATTGCCACTTGTGATAAGGACCTTTATTATGCAGTCCGTCGCTTTTATTACTTCCATATCACAAGATCGTATAAAGCTTATTTCCTCCACAATAATAAATCATACATATTTTAGGGAGTTTGCAAACATGACAACTTACTTGAAGGATCTTACTCAATCCATAGGTAGGTATGGTGGACTCTCATGGCAAAACTGGGTTTAAGGATGTATGGAAGTACAAGTAGTATCTCTACTTAGTTCAAGGAGTTTTGGCTAGCATGAGGGGGAAAGGCAAGCTCAACATGTTGGATGATCCATGACAATATACTTTATCTCGAATATAAGAAAACATAACCCATTATGTTGTCTTCCTTGTCCAACATTAACTCTTTAGCATGTCATATTTTAATGAGTGCTCACAATCATAAAAGATGTCCAAGATAGTATACTTGTATGTGAAACCTCTGTTTCTTTATTACTTCCTATTAATTGCAACGATGACCAAAACTATGTTTGTCAACTCTCAACAACTTTTATTCATCATACTCTTTATATGTGAAGTCATTACTTCCCATAAGATCCATATGATCTCTTTGATACTTTTTATATTTTCTTTTATTCTATCATGATCAAAGTGAGGAAATCAAGCCCTTGACTCAACACTAATCTTTATTATATAGCTCACGGACTCGATTACAAAGGTAAAGATCATAAAGCAAAATCTCACAACTAGATTATGCTAACTTTATTTTACTAGATCAAGATACTACCAAAGGATCGAACTAAGAAAAACGGTAAAGATATGAGTGTGATGGTGATACGATACCGGGGCACCTCCCCCAAGCTTGGCAGTTGCCAAGGGGAGTGCCCATACCCATGTGATTATGTCCCCTTCTTCGGAGGTGGGGATGATGGAGTTGTTGATGACGTAGGCTTGTCGTCCATCTTCCAAGGCATGGGCTCACCATCGTAGAAGGATGAACGAGTCTCCGAAATGCTCAGATCTGTAGCCAAACTCATCTTCTCGAATCTATATTCATACTCATAGTTTTGGTTTTGCAGGTCATATATCTGGGCTTGGAGGTGTTCGATTTTTTCTTGGAGATTAGAGATGGCTTCCCCGAAGATCCTTGCGTCCAGCTTGTAGTTGTTGGCGAGCTACGTGATCATCATGTGGTTGGTGTTGAGTCCTCGTTCCACCATACCTTGGCACTTGAAAACTTGTTGATCCGTTGCTTCGAGTCTCGTCTCCATGCTTCCGGTCCTCCTTGGTCCCTCAACATCGCGGATGTGCAACACCCCTTCATGCAACTCCATGGTTTGAGGGTGATGCACCACCTCCGCGAGGTAGGGGTTGATGACCTTCTCGAAGAAATTGTCCTTGGGGCTGTTGGAAGACGCCATAGTGATCTAGATCTGTCAGAAACAACAGCTCGAAACAAAAACAGAGGATTTTTGCGTGATACGGTGGTCAAAACCATCGGGAGAATATATAATGAATTTTTACCGACCAAAAGGAGTAACTGTAGGATCGAAAGTATGTCTAGAGGGGGGGTGATTAGACTACTTGTAAATATAAAAATTCTGCCTTTTGACAAAGAACAGTTTTTGGTAGATTCACAATTATGATCAAGTCAAGCATCACCCTACACATGCAATTCTAGAGTATAGGCAGCGGAAAGTAAATTGCACATGTAGTAAAGAGAGGTGGAGAAGAGCAAACGCAATTTTGGAGACGCGGTGATTTTTCCCGTGGTTCCGATAGGTGGTGCTATCGTACATCCACGTTGATGGAGACTTCAACCCACGGAGGGTAACGGCTGCGCGAGTCCACGGAGGGCTCCACCCACGAAGGGTCCACGAAGAAGCAACCTTGTCTATTCCATCATGGCCTACGCCCACGGAGGGCTAGCCTTACTCGGGGTAGATCTTCACGAAGTAGGCGATCTCCTTGCCCTTACAAACTTCTTGGTTCAACTCCACATCTCGATGACGGAGGCTCCCAAGCGACACCTAACCAATCTAGGAGGCACCACCCTCCAAAAGGTAATAGATGTAGTAGATGATGATGAACTCCTTGCTCTTGTGCTTCAAATGATAATCTCCCCAACACTCAACTCTCCTCACTGATTTGGCTGTGGTGGAAGAAAGGATTGAGTGGAAAGCAACTTGGGAAGGTTAGAGATCAAGTTTCATATGGTGGGAGTGGAGCAACTTGATCTCAACACAAGGGTAGGTAGTTCTCTTCTCAGAAATGTAAGGTAGGAGTGGTAGTTCTTTCTGATGGCTCTCTCCACGAATGAAGAGGGGGTGGAGGGGTATATATAGCCTCCACACAAAATCCAACCGTTACACACATATTTGAGCAATCTCGGTGGGACCGAAGTGGACAACTCGGTGAGACCGAAAGTTCAAATAATGTGAACGTTGGGGTTTTCGGTGGGACCGAAAATACCATCTCGGTTAGTCCGATTTGAGCAAAGACAAGAGCATGCCAGTTTCGGTGGGACCGACTTCATCATCTCGGTGACACCGATTTGATGACAGAAGGTTACAGAAGCTTGGCAGCCCATGTTTCGGTGAAACCGATATCAAAATCGGAATATCCGATTTGCTAGGGTTTGGCCTATGGCTGAGGTGGTTCATCTCGGTGTGACTGAGTTTGGAATATCGGTGGGACCGAGATTACTTATGAGTGTATTTGGCAGTGAGAGTTGCTGATAGTTTAGGAGATGTATCACTAAGCACTTGAGCAACCAGATCATCAACATAACCTCATCCCCTTTTAATAGTATTGGCTTTTCCTATGGACTCAATGTGATCTTGGATCACTAAACCAAAAATGGAGTCTTGAGCTTTTGCCAATGCTTGCCTTAGCATTTTGAGGGGTCCACTTCTTCAGTCATTGCCATACCCATATCACTGAACTTCTCTGAAATGATTCTCAAGTAACTATTAGTTCAATGATATATATGTTGTTATTAATTGCCAAAACCACCCGGGGATTAGTTGCACTTTCAATCTCCCCCTTTTTTGGTAATTGATGACAACATATAGATCAAAGCTTCGACAAAGGATATAATCAATGAATAATATCGTCGCTTTGAGAAGTATGTGATAAGCAAGAGCTCCCCCTAAATTTGTGCATTATTTAAGATTTGCGTTTGAATGCAAATGCACAATCGATTAGGATCATGGGTCACTCTTCCATGTCACATACATCTTGGTGGAGCGCACAAAATGATAAGAATGAATGGCATGCACCCTATCACCAAGACATGAGTAAATAGTCATACAAGATAGGAAAGACATATGATAAGCATTAAGCACACATTAAAGCATAGTACAACTAAGCACTCATTAAGGTAGCATCAAACGGAGTATCAAGCACACTAAATGTCTCGAAAAACCAAAAGTATCTCAAAGAAACCGCAAAAGAACGAAAGAGCAAAAGCGCAAAGACAACAGCACTCTCTCTCTCGAAGCCCTATGATCTATACAATTTCTCCCCCTTTGGCAACAAGTTACCAAAAAGTTTGAAAAAGCATAGAGCTAAACGTCACTGTGGGCTCTGCTGGCGGCTCCCGTCTGGGTTGATGTCGGAGTAGATATGACGGCATCGGCGAAGACTTCAGCTGATGTCTGTGCTGGAGGAGTGGACACTGGAGCTGTAGCTGGAGTAACTGCTGGAACTGTAGGAGGTGCTGAAGTTGTAGTCCTGGTGTCAGTCACTGGAATAGCAGCTGATCGGGATCCTCTGGGAACCGGAGCAGTCTGTCGATGAGAATCCTGGACTAAGTCATCCTGCAACTCTGCCTTGTCCTGCTTTGCTTCCTCAATGTCTGCCTCAAGCTTGTTGACGGTCACTTGAATTTCAGTCAGCTTCACGTCCAGAGCGTGGATCTTCTCGTCAACAATCCTCTCTAAGCTCTCCTGAGACTGTTCAATGCTGGTCAGGCGTTGTTCAATCCTTTGGGTAGCTTCAAGAATTTGCTCTCCGAAACTCTTTGGTTTAGTTGCTGCTGCTGCTGCTTCTTTGTCAGCTTTGGCTTTCTTAGCAGCTTCGATCTTGGCTTTACCTTCAACAGATGTTGGATCCTCCTCATCCATCACAACAACATTGTCTTCATGCTCTGGCTGCAGGGGTAAGTGTTTTCTATCCAACAAGAATTTGCCCGTGCCAAACTTGGCATTGATAAGCATCTGAATCTGTGGGGCAAATCCACATGACCTTTTCTGGTCAGCTGCAGTCCTCTTAATGGTCTCTACCATTAAGTCCATCACCTTGAAAGGTGCTTTCTCATCAAGTATATGCAGCATGTTGATAGAATATCCTCTGATCATGTGATGATCTCCAGACTTGGGCATCAAGGTATGCCTCAAAATAGTATTAGTGGTAGGTAAACCTGCCTGGAGATGGTAGACTGAGCCGAGCTTCCATACTTCCAAATCTGCTGCGGGGATCTCCTTGTACATGTTCTTCATGGAATCATGATTCTTCTTTGGAATCCCATAGACATCAATATCATCTTCTCGTTGCACTGGAGCATTCAGAATTTCTGCCCATTCTTCAACAGAAGAAGAAAATCTTTGACCTTCAGTCATCCATGTGATCTTTCCATCAGGATAGAAGTGAGTTGTGGCATAGAATTGCATAATCATCTCATCGTTCCAACTGGTCAATTTCTGACCCACAAACTCTGCAACTCCACATGCAGTGAAACTTTCATGCACATGTGGAAAGAAATCTCTGTGCTCTTCGCTGTCAATGTATTCCCAGTCAACGTATCTGGTGTCTGCGACTATGGGATTCTTGTCCATCAGCACGGTCTCATAGAAGTCCTGCTGCTCTCTGGTGTGAAATCTGGGATCTACAGCAGTTCTTCTCCTCACAGCATATGGGTCAGCTTGTCTCCATAGCCTGAGACCTCTATCTTTCCTTGCCTTCATATCCTCGGCTTGAGGATGAGCATCATTGTGAAGTGGCAGTTTTGGACGGAGTTTCAGCAACACTTGTCCTTCCTCATCAGACTCAGCTGGTGGCACATCATCCTTGTTCTTCTCAGATGCTGGAATATTTTTGGTAGTCCTCTTGGGCTTGGCAGCAGGCTTTGCTGGAGCTACCTTAGCTTGAGTAGATTTCTTGGGCTTTGATGTGGCTCCAGCCCTAATGGCATCACCCATGAGCTTCTGCTTCTGAGGAGCAGGCTGGGGTGCTTCTTCTTCTTCATCCTCGACTGCTGCATCTGCATGAGAATCACTATATACTACCCTCTTTCTCTTGGAGGTTTTCTTCACTTTGCTTGGAGCTGCCTCTCCCAAATTCAGCTTCTTAGCAACAGTTGACTGCTTGACTTTGCTGGTGCCCTTCTTAGACTGCTGACCTTGTTGCTCTTTGGCAACAACCTTCCTCTTAGGCTTTGAGGTCACCTCTTCCTCAACAACGAAATCAGAATCCTCATCATCGAAATTCTTCTCCTTTCTAGCTCTGGTGGCTGCAGGAGGCATGCCACTTGGTGTACTCCTCTCACCATCATCAAATGGGCTACTAGTCTCAGGACTAGTGTCTGCCTCAGGAATGTCTGCAATAGGTGACTCTGACCTGTTCTGACTGTCACTGGCATCTGACATGGCTGACAACCTGTGAATAGATAAGGTATAGGCAGAGAAGAAGAGTTATCACAAACTGCAGAAGTTTTCAAAAAAATGAGTTCAAATTTTAGTTTTAAGTTTTCACAGAAGACATTTCGGTCAGACCGAGTTTCAGTTTCGGTGAATCCTAAGTGTTAAACAGGGCTTGGCACACCACTTTCGGTTTGACCGAAGTGGGTTTCGGTCCTGCCGAAAACACTAGGGTTTCACAGAAATTACATTTCGGTCACACCGATTTGCACAGCTCGGTTGGACCGAAGGGTGCAGTGCAATGGCCAGAGGCCAAATCGGTCACACCGAAATTCTAAAATCGGTTTTACCGAGATGTGTTCTGTGGAAACCTAACCCTAAAAATTTTACTTGAATCTAGTTCAAACGAACCAATCTGGTGTAAAGGAAGATTTCAATCGTGGCAAGATATTGGGCAAACCAAACGTGCATTGAATCAGAGATGGGAGCACGAATGGGATCAAGACTCACCCTAACTTGGTGGAGTCTCTCTACGGCGGCAACGGCGCGGGGGAGATGTCCGTTGACGGGGATGGAGACCTGCGGCGAGGGCGCACAGGCGACGACGGCGACGATCCGGAGATCAAGGCGACGGCAGCAGGGGATGTGGGAGCGAAAACGTTTGAAGGAGTAATCAACGCACGCTGCCCTTGGTATATATATCCCTTTGCTGTCGGTGGGACCGAGTTGTAAAACTCGGTGGCACCGAGATGGATAACTGCTAGGCAGTTATGCACTTCGGTCACGCCGAAAATCACAACTCGGTTTCACCGAGATGAAACCTAGATCAGTCTAAATGCTTTCGGTTTGACCGAGTTTGAGTGAGTTGGTCTGACCGAAATCAATTAGAAGGTTTTGGAGGTTAGCCCTTGACGGATCGGTGGCTCCGAGTGCTCCTCACCCGGAGGGTCCGAAAATGACTTGTTCAAAGTTTGTGATTTAAGCATGAATAGAATTTGAGACAAGAAAGCATAGATAGCTAGGGGAGGTACTTAGGCATTCTTGTCCATCCATTTGGTCAGAAAAATCAAAACAACCAAAACAACAAATGGATGTCCTCGAATGGATAAAATCATGCATTCAACATGCTCACACAATAAGATAGCAAATGAAATATATGTCAGACATGCACAACCAAAACTCTAGCAACTAGCACACAATTTGTCGATGACTAGGTCATCTTTATATGAGTATTTTGACTTAGGAGCCAAATGAGAGCATTTGATCATAGGTCATACTCATCGTTTAAGCACAAGTGGGGTTACCACTTTTACATAAAGCATTGATGTGTTCACATCATTTGAAGATGCTTTAGCTCAATTTTTAGAGCAAAGCTCCCCCTAGATGTGAGAACCCCTTTTAAAGGGTCAAACTAACCTTGGGTTGTCGTAGAAGACTTCATGTAGATGTTGAAGATGTGGATGCTCACTGTTGATGGAGATCATCAGGAGTTGGGAGCTATCCTTTGGATTCGGGCACTTTCAATACCTACATGGGTTAGTCCCACAAGGAACAAACAAGGATATCCATGGAATAGATTGAAGTTCACAATAGATGATGTCCATGAAGGCAATGATTACCTTGTCCCTTGACTTACCAACAAGAGGGTTTGTGACTCCATGAACTAGTGCACGATATGGAAGTTGATTGCACAAGTTGCCAAAATGAATGTGAGTGAAGTATGTTGGCGGAGTCACCCTCAAGAACTTTCTAGTTCTTCTTCTTCGGGATCCACATCATCTTGATGGGAATCCTTGGGGTTGTAGTTGAGCTTGACGAAGTAGAACTTGACGTTTCCTTGGGAACCCACTTGACCATGGCTTGAGGTGCTTCAATGAATGCATCAATCTCCTCTTGAAGCTTGTCCTTGGCTTTTAGCTTGTGGTCTTGTGGTGGAAGGTCATCTTGAGCTTGTTCCACATTGGAAGAAGTAGGGTCATACTTCTCCTTTTGAGAAACAAACTGTGGAGTAGGATATTGACCTTCTTCCCACTCAACACCTTCAGCGTTGAACTTTCGCTCAAAACCAATTCCTTGATTCTTCCGGTGCCTTGCTTGCTTGCGAACAATTTCCTCAAAGTTCTTGCTTCCGGCAAGGCTCTTGTAGACACCTTTCTCTATGATCCCTTTCAATAAACTATTCTCTTGCTCAAGTGTAACTTGGCTTGAAACATTGTTAGTGGAATCAAGAGAACTACTAGAAGCAACAATATTAGATTTAACATGGTTATTGTTACTGCTAGAGGAAGAATTTTTCTTATGCTTGTCATGCTTAGTCTTAATGGGTGGCAAGAAATTAGACAAGAGAAGTCGTTTGGCAAGATATAAAGAACTCTTCTTTCGAAGATCGTCATTGATCGCTTTTAGAAACTCATGTTCTTGCTCTAGAGTGAGCTTCTCGAAGCGTAGCTTCTCATGAGATCTTAAGAGCTCTCTATGATCTTCTTGAGTTGTTTCATGAGCTAACTTAAGAGTGTTTAGTTCTTTAGTTAGACGCTCAATCTCCTTCATAGCATTGTCATTCGACTCTTCTCGACTATAAAGACTACTAGCATTTTCATCGTTACTAGGCTCACTAGATTTATCATGCAAGAGCTCATCTTCACCAAGCAAGTCATCCTCGTCACTATTGAAGTCAATGAATTCAGGGTGTGATACCTTGGGGCCTTTAGCCATGAAGCATCTTCCAATTCCCTCATTTGGTGAATCAAATAAGTCGTAGGAGTTGGAGTTGGAGGATACGAGAGCAAGACCGGCAACACCTTCATCTTGACTGTAGTCGGAGTCGGAGTGATAGCTTCCATCGGATTGATTGTCGGAGTCGGAGCCGGAGCCGGAGACCCATTCACCTACATGAGCTTGATGTCTTCTTCTTGTGTAGCTCCTTGATGACTTGTCTTTCCTCTCCGAATCCTTGCTTCTCCGAGAGGGTCTTCGTTCATAACGATCATCTCTACTCCTTCTCTCTCTCCGAGGTGACTCATCTCTTGAGCTTCTTCTTCTTGGAGATTCTTCTCTTCTCTTGTGGGGAGCCGTACACTCATTTGAGTAGTGTCCGGGTCTTCCACAATTGTAGCAGTTTCGATCACGACTAGAAGATCTCTTTTCATCATATGATCTAGACTTTGAGCTTCTCTCTTTGCCTCTATACTTGTAGAATTTGTTGAAGTTCTTAACCATTAGGCTTATCTCTTCATTGGAAACTAACTTGTCACTTGAGGTTGTGGGAGCATCACTTGTAGCTTTGTAAGCACCACTTGACTTGTTGTGAAGCTCTTCCTTATCCTTAAGTGTCATCTCATGAGCAACAATTCTTCCAATGACTTCAGTTGGCTTGAGAGTCTTGTAGTTTGGCATCATTTGGATCAAAGTGCACACGGTGTCATACTTTCCATCCAAAGCTCTGAGAATCTTCTTGATGATGAATCGGTCGGTCATTTTTTCGCTTCCTAAGCCGGCAATCTCATTTGTGATGAGAGCAAGCCTAGAGTACATTTCAGCGACTCCTTCACCATCCTTCATCTTGAACTTGTCAAGTTGACCTTGAAGAATATCTAGCTTTGATTCCTTCACAGACTCGGTACCTTCGTGCATTTCAACCAAAGTATCCCAAATCTCTTTTGCATTTTCAAGACGACTGATTTTGCTGAACTCCTCGGGACACAAGGCATTGAAGAGAATGTCACAAGCTTAAGCATTGTTTTTCAACATCCGCAATTCTTCAGGTGTAGCTTAGCGATCCGGAACTTTTCCTTCCTCGAAGAATTCACCTTGCATACCAACACAAATAATGCCCCATGCGGCTGGGTTATGACCAAGAATATGCATTTTCATTTTATGCTTCCAACTAGCAAAATTTGTACCATCAAAGTAAGGACCTCTACGAAAATTACCCTCACTAGACGCCATACTCTCCTAGGTTGTGAAACCAAGCTTATGGAGTCCAATGCAATGGAAACCAATACAATGGAGACCACAGCTCTGATACCACTTGTAGGATCGAAAGTATGTCTAGAGGGGGGGTGATTAGACTACTTGTAAATATAAAAATTCTGCCTTTTGACAAAGAACAGTTTTTGGTAGATTCACAATTATGATCAAGTCAAGCATCACCCTACACATGCAATTCTAGAGTATAGGCAGCGGAAAGTAAATTGCACATGTAGTAAAGAGAGGTGGAGAAGAGCAAACGCAATTTTGGAGACGCGGTGATTTTTCCCATGGTTCCGATAGGTGGTGCTATCGTACATCCACGTTGATGGAGACTTCAACCCACGGAGGGTAACGGCTGCGCGAGTCCACGGAGGGCTCCACCCACGAAGGGTCCACGAAGAAGCAACCTTGTCTATTCCATCATGGCCTACGCCCACGGAGGGCTAGCCTTACTCGGGGTAGATCTTCACGAAGTAGGCGATCTCCTTGCCCTTACAAACTTCTTGGTTCAACTCCACATCTCGATGACGGAGGCTCCCAAGCGACACCTAACCAATCTAGGAGGCACCACCCTCCAAAAGGTAATAGATGTAGTAGATGATGATGAACTCCTTGCTCTTGTGCTTCAAATGATAATCTCCCCAACACTCAACTCTCCTCACTGATTTGGCTGTGGTGGAAGAAAGGATTGAGTGGAAAGCAACTTGGGAAGGTTAGAGATCAAGTTTCATATGGTGGGAGTGGAGCAACTTGATCTCAACACAAGGGTAGGTAGTTCTCTTCTCAGAAATGTAAGGTAGGAGTGGTAGTTCTTTCTGATGGCTCTCTCCACGAATGAAGAGGGGGTGGAGGGGTATATATAGCCTCCACACAAAATCCAACCGTTACACACATATTTGAGCAATCTCGGTGGGACCGAAGTGGACAACTCGGTGAGACCGAAAGTTCAAATAATGTGAACGTTGGGGTTTTCGGTGGGACCGAAAATACCATCTCGGTTAGTCCGATTTGAGCAAAGACAAGAGCATGCCAGTTTCGGTGGGACCGACTTCATCATCTCGGTGACACCGATTTGATGAAAGAAGGTTACAGAAGCTTGGCAGCCCATGTTTCGGTGAAACCGATATCAAAATCGGAATATCCGATTTGCTAGGGTTTGGCTTATGGCTGAGGTGGTTCATCTCGGTGTGACTGAGTTTGGAATATCGGTGGGACCGAGATTACTTATGAGTGTATTTGGCAGTGAGAGTTGCCGATAGTTTAGGAGATGTATCACTAAGCACTTGAGCAACCAGATCATCAACATAACCTCATCCCCTTTTAATAGTATTGGCTTTTCCTATGGACTCAATGTGATCTTGGATCACTAAACCAAAAATGGAGTCTTGAGCTTTTGTCAATGCTTGCCTTAGCATTTTGAGGGGTCCACTTCTTCAGTCATTGCCATACCCATATCACTGAACTTCTCTGAAATGATTCTCAAGTAACTATTAGTTCAATGATATATATGTTGTTATTAATTGCCAAAACCACCCGGGGATTAGTTGCACTTTCAGTAACATACAAGAAATCGGAGTCTGGGAGGCACACGAGGTGCCCACGAGGCAGGGGGCATGCCCTCCACCCTCGTGGATGCCTCGTGTCTCTTCCGGACTGCCTTCTATTTTACAAAACGGTGAAAATTGCCATTAGAACTGTTTTGGAGTCGGTTTACTTACCGTACCACATACCTCTTCATTTTTGGGGTCTAAATCGTTCTGGAAAGTGTACCTTATGTATTCCTCCGGGGTTACGGTTTCAACAACATTGGTTTCAACATTTATAGGATTACCTGAGATATAATGTTTGATTCTTTGACCGTTCACCACCTTCGGATTTGTGCCTTCGAAGTTATTTATTTTTATGGCACCGGAACGATAGAACTCCTCGATAACGTAAGGACCTTCCCATTTAGAGAGAAGTTTTCCTGCAAAAAATCTTAAACGAGAGTTGTATAGCAAGACATAATCACCTACGTTAAACTCACACTTTTGTATCCTTTTGTCATGCCATCTTTTAAATTGTTCTTTAAACAGCTTGGCATTCTCATAGGCCTGGGTTCTCCATTCATCAAGAGAGCTAATGTCAAATAACCTCTTCTCACTGGCAAGTTTGAAATCATAATTGAGCTCTTTAATAGCCCAATATGCCCTATGTTCTAGCTCAAGAGGTAAGTGACAAGCTTTTCCATAAACCATCTTATATGGAGACATACCCATAGGATTTTTGTATGCAGTTCTATAGGCCCATAATGCATCCTCAAGTTTCTTGGACCAATTCTTTCTAGACCTATTAACTATCTTTTGCAAAATTAATTTCATCTCTCTATTACTTAGTTCTACTTGACCACTAGTCTGTGGGTGATAAGGGGATGCAATTCTATGATTAACATCACACTTAGCAAGCATTTTACGGAAAGCACCATGAATAAAGTGTGAACCACCATCAGTCATTAAGTATCTAGGGACTCCAAACCTTGGGAATCTAACTTCTTTAAGCATCTTAATAGAGGTGTTGTGATCAGCACTACTAGTTGGAATAGCTTCTACCCACTTAGTAACGTAATCAACAGCAACTAAAATATGTGTATACCCATTAGAGGAAGGAAAGGGTCCCATATAATCAAAGCCCCAAACATCAAATGGTTCAATAACAAGTGAATAATTCATATGTATTTCTTGACGTCTACTGATATTACCAATTCTTTGACATTCATCACAAGATAAGACAAACTTACGAGCATCCTTGAAGAGAGTAGGCCAATAAAAACCGGATTGCAATACCTTATGTTCGGTTCTATCTCCAGCATGGTGTCCTCCATAAGCTTCGGAGAGGCACTTGCGTAGGATATGTTCCTGTTCATGCTCAGGTACACAACGTCTAATAATTCCATCTACTCCTTCTTTATAAAGATGTGGGTCATCCCAGAAGTAATGTCTCAAATCATAGAAGAACTTTTTCTTTTGCTGGTATGTGAAGCTAGGAGCTATAAACTTAGCAAAAATGTAATTAGCATAATTAGCATACCATGGAGCAGTACGAGAAGTATTTATGAGAGCTAATTGTTCATGAGGAAAGCTATCATCAATAGGTTGTGGGTCATCAAGTATATTCTCTAGCCTAGACAAGTTATCTGCAATGGGGTTCTCAGCTCCCTTTCTATCAATAATATGCAAATCAAATTCTTGCAGCAAGAAAACCAATCTAATAAGTCTAGGTTTAGCATCTTTATTTTCCATAAGATATTTGATAGCAGCATGATCAGTGTGAATAGTTACTTTAGAATCAACAATATAAGGTCTAAACTTATCACAAGCAAATACAACTGCTAAAATTATTTCTCAGTAGTAGCATAATTTCTCTGGGCACTGTCTAGAGTTTTACTAGCATATTGGATAAAATTCAATTTCTTATCAACCCTTTGTCCTAGAATAGCACCTACAACATAATCACTAGCATTGCACATAATCTCAAAGGGTAAATTCCAGTCAGGAGGTTGGACAATAGGTGCAGAGATCAATGCTTTCTTAAGTATTTCAAATGCTTCTAGACAATCATCATCAAAAACAAAAGGCACATCTTTTTGTAAAAGATTAGTCAGAGGCGAGGAGATTTTGGAGAAGTCCTTAATGAACCTCCTATAAAACCTGACATGACCAAGGAAACTTCGTATACCTTTGATGTCCTTGAGACACGGCATCTTTTCAATAGCATCAACTTTAGCTTTGTCAACTTCAATACCTCTTTCAGAAATTTTATGTCCCAAGACAATGCCTTCATTAACCATAAAGTGGCACTTCTCCCAATTCAAGACAAGATTAGTGTCTTCACATCTCTGCAAAACTCGATCAAGGTTGCTCAAGCAATCATCAAAAGAAGTTCCGTAAATGGAAAAGTCATCCATGAAAACCTCAACAATCTTTTCACAAAAATCAGAGAATATAGCCATCATACATCTTTGAAAGGTAGCAGGTGCATTACATAAACCAAAAGGCATACGTCTATAAGTAAAGGTACCGAAAGGACAAGTAAAAGTGGTCTTTTCTTGATCCCCTTTGGACACAGGTATTTGAGAGAACCCAGAATAGCCATCTGGAAAGCAAAAATGAGTATGTTTGGATAACCTTTCTAGCATTTGATCAATAAAAGGCAAAGGGTAACAATCTTTCTTAGTAGCTTTATTTAATTTGCGGAAATCAATTACCATCCTATAACCTGTAACAATTCTTTGCAGGGTCAATTCATCTTTATCATTAGGAACAACAATGATACCTCCCTTCTTTGGGACACAATGGACTGGACTTACCCACTGGTGATACGTCCAAAATGCATCACTATTTTGTATCATAATTTATCCTTATTCATTGATATATTTCACGTTACAGTGATGTTCTTATGTTGTTTTGGTCTATTTTACACAGTTTGCAAACTCCCCGATGCCGGAATAGCAGACGCAGGATTCAACAGTAAAAAGTGGACGCTGAGTTGCTGAAGAAGAATACCTCCAAATTACCTGAAAATTGACGGGAGGTATTTTTCAGATGAATCACGAAGACACGCAAAAGGGGAGCCAGAGGGGGCCCACAGGGTGCCCAGGCGGCCTGGGGGCGCCCCCCTGGCCGCGCCGAGGGGGCGCCTGGAGCCCCTGGCCTACCTCCGGATGCCCCCTTTTGCCTATATACTCTCTGTTCTCCGAAAACCCTAAAAAGAAGACTTTTTACGGAGTTCCGCCGCCGCTCTGAGGCGGAAACCTACAGAGAAGAAAAGGGCATCTCCGGCGGGCAGATTCCGCCGGGGAGATCACCTCCCGGAAGGGGAGATCGTCGCCATCGTCATCACCATCATCACGAGCATCATCGAGATCATCATCAACATCATCCCCAACACCAGCACCATATCCATCTTCATCCAAATCTCATCTTTACAATCGCAACTCGTGTTGTAACTCGTACTACCTATCCTCTCTACTCCATCGGTGTTGATTACTACTTTGTGGTGAATGCTATTGAGTTTTGTTGGAGAAATATTATTATGTCCAGATTGTTTATCACATATTTATCCCCACTGATCATGATCTCTTTTATGTCTCGTGAGTAGTTACCTTAGTTCTTGAGGACATGGGGAAAGTCTTGATGTTAGTAGTCATATGATGTTGAAGTAATATGTGTTGTTTGATACTTAAGTTGCGTTGTCATTCTACTAGTGGTGTTGTGTGAGTCGAACACCCAACACTTCGCCTTATTAAGGACCTAGGAGAATAAATTGTGTATAAAGAATGCTTATGGTGGGTTGCCGGAGTGACAGAAACCTGAACCCCAATTCGCACGCTTTTGCATAAGGGAATAATGGATCCTCGATCGTATTGCTATGGTTAGGCTTTTGCCTTAAATTCTATCTTGTATTTGCGGATGCTTGCAAGGTGTTTAATCATAAGAGTGCATTCATTTTAGTCTAGAGAGTGCACTAGCATAGATCCACCCACTCAACACTTATCAACACATAACATAGTATCGATACGGAATATGGTGAAAGCACATGACTACCTCTCCCGTGTGTCCTCAGGAACGCTTTAGTCTTTATAAGTTCAGTTGCTAGGCCTCTCCTTTGCTAAGAAAGGATTGGGCCACTTGTTACTCTCAGTACCTTTTACATTACTTGCTTTTACTTTCCTGTTGCTTATACCGAGAAAACCCCTAAAAGTTATCTTTCAGTGCTTGCAGTAATTTCTTGCTCAGAATCGCTTATCAATACCTTCTGCTCCTCGTTGGGTTCGACACTCTTACTTATCGAAAACGCTGCAATAGATCCCTTACGGTTGTGGGTCATCAAGTACCGTTTTCTGGCGCCGTTGCCGGGGAGCGTAGCGCTATTGGTAAGTGAAACTGGTAAGAAAATTTTATAATTCTGTTTTTATTTTTGCTATTTGCTGCTCCTTGTCCTTATGGACAACCCTATTATTGGATCGTTGCTTGCGGGAAGACGCCCCACACCTGTGGTGGTTGATCCTCCCCCTACTGAAATTGTGCCTTATAAAATACCAGCTGGTATTATTGATTATGTTTTGGCTAATCGTTACGCAGGAGACAGACATCCCGGTGAACACTTGCTATATCTGTCACAATTATGTTCATTATTTAAGCTTGCAGGTGTATCCAGGGAGTTTGTCATGAGGAAATTGTTTGTTGTATCACTTATAGATAAAGCTTCAGATTGGTATGGGCTTCTCGACAACTCACACTTGCTGGACTGGCAGGAGCTTATGTCTCTCTTTTATACTAAGTTTTATCCTCTTCATGAAATTCATCGAGACAGGAATTATATCTATAACTTTAGGTCTCGTGACGGAGAAAGCATTGCTCAAGCTTGGGGGAGATTGAAGTCCCTAATGCTCAAATGCCCTATTCATAAGCTTCCCAAGGAAATTATACTTGCAAATTTTTACGCCAGGCTTTCTCGTCAGGATAAGGAGATGCTGGATGCCTCCTCTAGTGGGGTGTTTCAAAAGAAGAGTGTTGAAGAAAGGTGGGATCTCCTTGAAAGAATCCAGAGGAATACCGAAGATTGGGAAATTGATAAAGGTATTGAACCCGCTATAAATTATGAACATGATTATATTGAGAGCTATGTGGAAACTGATTACTTCAATACTTTTTGCTCTAAGATTGGTCTTGATTCCCATCTAGTGATTGATTTGTGTAAGAATTTTGCCTCTCACGTTGATTCTTTTAAAAAGAAGAGAGACCAGCACCATGAACCTTTTAAAGAACCACCTATTGATATTTATGTTGCTGACCCTATTTTGCCTGCAGTTATATTTGAAAAGCCTCCTTTTCCTACGAGGATAAGGGAGCACTCTCTTGTGACAGGCATAATAAATAAAAGTGAGAGAAGAGTTGATGAGCCTGAGGACCAGATCAGAGTCGATCCTCATGTTGCATTGATTAAAGACCTTGCTACTAATGATGTTTTGGATTCCAATATAACTTTTTGTGCTGTTTCCACTAACCTTGTCACAGCCAAGAATAAAGGCCCAATTTCAGGTACTCCAGTGGTATCTGTTAAAATAGGAGATCACAATTATTATGGGCTATGCGATTTGGGATTGAGTGCAAGCGCTATCCCCTATTCACTTTATGAAGAAATCATCGGTGAGATTTCCCCTTGTGAACTCGAAGAAGTTGATGTTACTATTCATCTTGCAAATAGAACAACTATCTCTCCTATCGGAATTGTGAGGGACGTTGAAGTCCTATGTGGAAAGGTAAAATACCCTACCGACTTTCTAGTACTTGGTTCAGAGAGGGACAATTTTTGTCCAATTATTTTTGGTAGACCTTTTCTTAGAACTTGTGGAGCTATAATAGATTGCAAGAAAGGTAAAGTTTCTGTTGAATTCGATGGTGAGCCATATGAATTTAATTTTTCTAAGTTCTCTAAGCAGCCTCGTGGTACTGATTTACCTAGTGATGATAAGATTATTGAAAGTATTGCCTCTATTGCTATTCCCCCTAATGATCCTTTGTAGCAATACATGGAGGACCACGAGAATGATTTGCATATGCAGGAAAGAAATGAACTAGATGAAATATTCTTGAGGCAGCCTGCTATCCTGAAGCACAACCTTCCGGTTGAACCTTTGGGAATTTTATCAAAACCGAAAGAAGACCCGGTGTTCGATCTTAAACCTCTTCCCGATACGCTCAAGTATGCTTATTTAGATGAAAAGAAAGTATATCCTGTTATTATCAATTCTAAACTTTCAGATATGAAGAGGAGCGATTATTGGGAGTACTTCGTAAACACCGAGGCGCAATTGGCTATACCCTTGATGACCTTAAGGGGATTAGTCCATCTATCTGCCAACATACTATCAACCTTGAGCCTGATGCTAAACCAGTTGTTGATCATCAACGACGGTTGAACCCGAAGATGATGGATGTTGTGAGAACTGAAATTCTCAAGCTTCTAGCCGCAGGTATTATCTACCCTATAGCTGATAGTAAGTGGGTAAGTCCGGTACATTGTGTTCCTAAGAAAGGAGGTACAACTGTGGTTCCTAATGATAAAAATAAATTAATACCTCAGAGAATTATTATTGGATATAGAATGTGTATTGATTACAGGAAGTTGAACAAGGCAACCAGGAAGGATCACTATCCGTTGCCGTTCATCGACCAAATGCTTGAAAGGTTATCCAAAAATACCCACTTTTGTTATCTCGATGGTTATTCTGGCTTCTCTCAAATTCATGTTAACACTGTCGATCAAGAGAAGACCACTTTTACTTGTCCCTTTGGTACTTATGCTTACAGACGTATGCCTTTTGGTTTATGTAATGCCCCTGCTAATTTTCAAAGGTGTATGTCTGCTATCTTTCATGGTTTCTGCGGGGATATTATGGAAGTCTTCATGGACGATTTCTCCGTCTATGGAACTTCTTTTGACCATTGTCTTCACAACCTTAATAAAGTTTTGCAGAGATGCGAGGAGACAAATTTGGTACTCAACTGGGAAAAGTGCCACTTTATGGTTAATGAAGGAATTGTTCTTGGTCACAAGGTTTCCGAAAGGGGAATTGAAGTGGACAAGGCCAAGATCTAAGCTATTGAAAGGATGCCCTATCCAAGGGACATCAAAGGTATTCGCAGTTTTCTCGGTCATGCAGGTTTTTATAGAAGATTTATTAAAGACTTTTCTAAAACCTCGAGACCCCTCACTAATCTTCTCCAGAAGGATGTTCCTTTTGTATTAGATGAAAATTGTAAGGAAGCTTTTGAAGTCCTTAAGAAAGCTTTAATAACTGCTCCTATAGTACAACCACCTGACTGGAATTTACCTTTTGAGATTATGTGTGATGCAAGTGATTTTGCTGTTGGAGCTGTTTTAGGACAAAGAGTTGATAAGAAATAGAATGTTATACATTATGCTAGTAAAACCCTTGATAGTGCTCAAAGAAACTATGCTACTACTGAGAAGGAATTCTTAGCTGTAGTTTTTGCTTGTGATAAGTTTAGGCAGTATATTTTTGATTCCAAAGTTATTATTCATATTGATCATGCTGCCATTAAGTATCTTATGACAAAGAAGGATGCCAAGCCAAGGCTTATCAGATGGGTACTCCTTCTTCAAGAATTTAATTTGCAGATTGTTGATAGGAAAGGGGAAGACAATCCGGTGGCGGACAATCTTTCAAGGATGGAAGATATACCGCACGACCCCATCCCAGTTAACGATAGTTTTCCAGACGAGCAACTTGCCGTTGTAAAAGTACAATCTCTTTCCGATCCTTGGTATGCAGATTATGCTAATTTTATTGTTGCAAAGTATTTGCCTCCAGGTCTAACATTTCAGCAAAGGAAGAAGTTTTCATGATTTGAGGCACTACTTTTGGGATGACCCACATCTTTTCAAAGAAGGTGCCGACGGGATCGTGAGAAGATGCATTCCGGAACATGAGCAGAAGGACATTCTCAGACGGTGTCATGATAGTCCCTATGGAGGACATCACGCCGGTGAGAGGACTGCACATAAGGTTCTTCAATCAGGTTTTTATTGGCCTACTCTCTTTAAAGATGCTAGAAATTATGTTTTAGCCTGTGATAAATGTCAGAGAGTTGGTAACATTAGTAGAAGGAATGAGATGCCTATGAATTACTCACCAGTGATTGAACCTTTCGATTGTTGGGGTTTTGATTTTATGGGTCCTTTTCCTTCTTCGCACAAGTACACTCACATTTTAGTAGCTGTTGATTATGTGACCAAGTGGGTTGAAGCAATCCCCACTGAAAGTGCTGATCACAAGACATCTTTGAAAATGCTTAAAGATGTAATATTTCCCAGGTTTGGTGTACCAAGGTATCTCATGACTGATGGGGGGGTCACACTTCACGCACGGAGCTTTTAGAAAAGCTTTGGCCAAATACGATGTTAATCATAGAATTGCTTCACCATATCATCCTCAAACTAGTGGGCAAGTTGAGCTCACCAATAGAGAGATTAAGTTGATCTTGCAGAAAACAGTAAACAGAAATAGGAAGGATTGGTCAAACAAGTTAGGAGATGCTTTGTGGGCATATAGAACTGCTTACAAAAACCCCATGGGCATGTCTCCCTATAAGATGGTGTATGGCAAGGCTTGCCATTTGCCATTAGAGTTAGAGCACAAAGCTTTCTAGGCTGTTAGAGAGCTTAACGCTGACCCAAAACTAGCTGGTGAGAAGCGTCTCATGAACTTGACTTCTCTAGATGAATGGAGAAGTGAAGCTTACGAGAGCGCTAAAATGTTCAAGGAAAAGGTAAAAAAGTGGCATGATAGTAAGATTCTGAAACGTGAATTTAATGTTGGCGATAAAGTTTTGTTGTTTAGATCCCGTTTCAGGTTTTCTCCAGGTAAACTACTTTCCAGGTGGGAAGGACCATTTCATATTGAAGAATTTTATCGGTCTGGTGCAATTAAGATTAACAATTTTGAAGGCACCAAACCTCAAGTTGTGAATGGGCAAAGACTTAAACATTACATAGCAGGAGACCCTGTCAATGTTGATGTGAATATAATATACACAACAACTCACGAAGAACATGTTGCAGCCCTGTTTCGGACACCAGCAGAAGCAGAATAAAGAAAAGGTATGTAGTACGGTAAGAAAACACCGCAAACCATTATAAAAGTTCTGTATTACGATTTTTTGCAAAATTAGTAAAATTCCGAGTCTAAGTGGAGCCGGAGACGACCTCCAGGGAGTCCAGGCGCCCCCCTGGCGCCCCCCCCCCCTGGGCCGCGCCGGCAGGCCGCCTGGACACCTGGGAGCCCGTCTCCGACCCCGCTTTGGTCCGTTACCTTCCTTTCTGTGCATAAATTTTTCCTATAAATTTGCCCGGATTGTTCCGGCAACGTATCTTGCGATTTCGCGTGTTTTCTCTTCGATCTGTTTCTGCCAGGGAATCTTTCAGCTGAATTTAGGTGCCATGGCTTCTCCAAGCTCCCCCAAGGACAAGTTCGTCGTCAACGTCATCAACCCTTACCTCGCTGAGGTGAAGAAGCACCCCCAGGTTGTTCGGATGGAGGACGGCGTCCTTCATCAAGAAGATCTGAAGGGACCTATCAAGGAGGGGAGCATCCACGCCAGGCTGGAAGAAGTGGAGCAAGAAGTCTTCGAGTACAAGAAGATGATCGAGCGTGGTGTCGAAGATAACTTTGACATCACCAATGAGCTGAAGAACTACTTCCTGAAAGAGATGAAGGAGATGTGGGAAAGAATCGCCGCGTCTGAAGACAGAATTATAGAGCTCCAAGGGCAAATTAATGATCTACATAACCAGAACTATAAGTATGAACTAAGGTTTCTGCGCATGGGTTTGGGTGCTGAATGCAGGATTCAGGAGACGAGCTTCTCATATGAGACTAGAGAACCCCTTCCATGGAAGCGTTTCGCCAAGGACTACTTGATCAACGCCAACAAGGATGATGAGTGAAATCTCCTGGGGTAATGGCATTCCCTTGGCTTGTTCCAAGCTTGGGGGAGTGCCCGGTATCTTTATCTTTACCTTTTGTCTTTTAGAGTCAAGTAGAGTCGTATCATGTCTAGGGAGGTTGTTATATGAGATAGGTGTGTGCATTGAGGTCTATCGCTCCTTCGGTGAGGAATTGTATCCGTGAGTGTGGAGTTGTCTATGATGGAATATTAATGAGAAGTTTATCGGTTCCTTTTGCTGCACTCGGTATTCTCTTCACGCAATCGACCTTATATGATGATTCTTATGGGGAGTATTGACTTTATGTCAGGTATGGCTATGAAACTTTTTTTAATCTTGGCAAATATAGCTTTGGTCATAACAACAAGCATGATTTTCTTAAATTATCAACATAGCCAAAACTTTATGTTATTATGCTTGAAGTGTTATGCTGACAAGGAAGACAACTTGATGTGTTATGCTTATTTCAATGTTCATGCTTTATATTGCTTTGCAACTTAGTCATCATCAATTGTCTGTTCTCTCAAAACCTTTGCTAGCCTAACTCTATACTAAGCGGAATTCTGCTTGTGCATCCATACCCTTAAGCCAATACCTTCAATATGAGTCCACCATACCTACCTACTTGTGGTATTCCGCTGCCACCTCCTAAAAGTATATAATTTATGTGTTATCCTCAAATGTTCAAAATCTTTTATTTTGTGCCTCTGTTCTAGCTCATGAGGAAGTAATAGCTAATTCATAGTCTTTTTGAGTTGGACAAGCTTCACCCCGGGATTGCATGTATAATGTGCAAACCCATAATACGAGAAGGAGCTGGCATAGAGTGCGCCCGCCTTAAAAATAATATAACAAACAAACCCTCCTTCATGCTTTGTTCATGAGAAATCAGAAAACTTTGGCAGTGATAAACAAAGGAGAATAAGAGGATGTTATCGTCCTCGTGCGGGAGCCGTTCCTCGAAACTTGTCCAGCTCAAAAAGCAATTGAGTTATCTATTAGCATTCGTTGACAAATCATGCACCCCTAGAAACTTGTTTTCATTCTGTTTGATTTGAGGATAGCACATGAGTTTTCCCTACTACCCTAGAGCAGGGCCTATCTTTTAATTTTAAGTTGAGTCAGTTACTTCTACTTCCTTCTATTTCTCAAAGAGAGCAGACGTTTGATGTTGATAAGGATTCATTCATATAAAGCTGCATTAATATTTGTCATATCATATCCTTGTTGACATTATCATTCGATAAGTAAGTTGTTTGTCATGCCCAGCTAAGGCAAACATCTTCCTTTGTGTTAACACTTTCACTTCTTGCCTATTAACATGTTATTTTCAAAAATCTTGAATTGATCTCATCAAATATAAGAGCAAAAGTTAAATCTATTGTTGTTCTTTGACCAAAGGACATGTTTGCCATGATATAATGAGTTTCCTTAGCCCTACTTTCGAATAAAAGTGTTATCACTCTTTCATAAGGGCCTTATGAGTTGAAGATTGCTGTTGAGGATATTTGAGTTGGTAAAGAAACTATGATGCTTCTTGTTCGTATTCTATTTATCGACACTTCACTCTCTAAACTTGTGGACAGGTTTACCGACTTCATATTCGCTTGGGGACAAGCGAGGTCTAAGCTTGGGGGTGTTGATACGTCCAAAATGCATCACTATTTTGTATCATAATTTATCCTTATTCATTGATATATTTCACGTTACAGTGATGTTCTCATGTTGTTTTGGTCTATTTTACACAGTTTGCAAACTCCCCGATGCCGGAACAGCAGACGTAGGATTCAGCAGTAAAAAGTGGACGCTGAGTTGCTGAAGAAGAATACCTCCAAATTACCTGAAAATTGACGGGAGGTATTTTTCAGATGAATCACGAAGACACGCAAAAGGGGAGCCAGAGGGGGGCCACATGGTGCCCAGGCGGCCTGGGGGCGCCCCCCCCCCCCCCTGGCCGCGCCGGGGGGGCGCCTGGAGCCCCTGGCCCACCTCCGGATGCCCCCTTTTGCCTATATACTCTCCGTTCTCCGAAAACCCTAAAAAGAAGACTTTTTACGGAGTTCCGCCGCCGCTCCGAGGCGGAAACCTACAGAGAAGAAAAGGGCATCTCCGGCGGGCAGATTCCGCCGGGGAGATCACCTCCCGGAAGGGGAGACCGTCGCCATCGTCATCACCATCGTCACGGGCATCATCGAGATCATCATCAACATCATCCCCAACACCAGCACCATATCCATCTTCATCCAAATCTCATCTTACAATCGCAACTCGTGTTGTAACTCATACTACCTATCCTCTCTACTCCATCGGTGTTGATTACTACTTTGTGGTGAATGCTATTGAGTTTTGTTGGAGAAATATTATTATGTCCAGATTGTTTATCACATATTTATCCCCACTGATCATGATCTCTTTTATGTCTCGTGAGTAGTTACCTTAGTTCTTGAGGACATGGGGAAAGTCTTGTTGTTAGTAGTCATATGTTGTTGAAGTAATATGTGTTGTTTGATACTTAAGTTGCGTTGTCATTCTAGTAGTGGTGTTGTGTGAGTCGAACACCCAACACTTCGCCTTATTAAGGACCTAGGAGAATACATTGTGTATAAAGAATGCTTATGGTGGGTTGCCGGAGTGACAGAAACCTGAACCCCAGTTCGCACGCTTTTGCATAAGGGAATAATGGATCCTTGATCGTATTGCTATGGTTAGGCTTTTGCCTTAAATTCTATCTTGTATTTGCGGATGCTTGCAAGGTGTTTAATCATAAGAGTGCATTCATCTTAGTCTAGAGAGTGCACTTGCATAGATCCACCCACTCAACACTTATCAACACATAACATAGTATCGATACGGAATATGGTGAAAGCACATGACTACCTCTCCCATGTGTCCTCAGGAACGCTTTAGTCCTTATAAGTTCAGTTGCTAGGCCTCTCCTTTGCTAAGAAAGGATTGGGCCACTTGTTACTCTCAGTACCTTTTACATTACTTGCTTTTACTTTCCTGTTGCTTATACCGAGAAAACCCCTAAAAGTTATCTTTCAGTGCTTGCAGTAATTTCTTGCTCAGAATCGCTTATCAATACCTTCTGCTCCTCGTTGGGTTCGACACTCTTACTTATCGAAAACGCTGCAATAGATCCCTTACGGTTGTGGGTCATCAAGTACCGTTTTCTGGCGCCGTTGCCGGGGAGCGTAGCGCTATTGGTAAGTGAAACTGGTAAGAAAGTTTTTTATAATTCTGTTTTTATTTTTGCTATTTGGTGCTCCTTGTCCTTATGGACAACCCTATTATTGGATCGTTGCTTGCGGGAAGACGCCCCACACCTGTGGTTGTTGATCCTCCCCCTACTGAAATTGTGCCTTATAAAATACCAGCTGGTATTATTGATTATGTTTTGGCTAATCGTTACGCAGGAGACAGACATCCCGGTGAACACTTGCTATATCTGTCACAATTATGTTCATTATTTAAGCTTGCAGGTGTATCGAGGGAGTTTGTCATGAGGAAATTGTTTGTCGTATCACTTATAGATAAAGCTTCAGATTGGTATGGGCTTCTCGATAACTCACACTTGCTGGACTGGCAGGAGCTTATGTCTCTCTTTTATACTAAGTTTTATCCTCTTCATGAAATTCATCGAGACAGGAATTATATCTATAACTTTAGGTCTCGTGACGGAGGAAGCATTGCTCAAGCTTGGGGGAGATTGAAGTCCCTAATGCTCAAATGCCCTATTCATAAGCTCCCCAAGGAAATTATACTTACAAATTTTTACGCCAGGCTTTCTCGTCAGGATAAGGAGATGCTGGATGCCTCCTCTAGTGGGGTGTTTCAGGAGAAGAGTGTTGAAGAAAGGTGGGATCTCCTTGAAAGAATCCAGAGGAATACCGAAGATTGGGAAATTGATAAAGGTATTGAACCCGCTATAAATTATGAACATGATTATATTGAGAGCTATGTGGAAACTGATTACTTCAATACTTTTGCTCTAAGATTGGTCTTGATTCCCATCTAGTGATTGATTTGTGTAAGAATTTTGCCTCTCACGTTGATTCTTTTAAAAAGAAGAGAGACCAGCACCATGAACCTTTTAAAGAACCACCTATTGATATTTATGTTGCTGACCCTATTTTGCCTGCAGTTATATATGAAAAGCCTCTTAGTATTCAAGAAGGGTCTATCAAATATGATGGGACAAAAATCATCTTGTGGGGAACTAAGAATAAGAAAATCAGCAGGGTATTTAACCTTCCCACACAAAACTTCAACATCTCTGACAATCCCAACTGGTGAAATAGTGTCTCTATTAGCAAGCTCAATAGTAACATCAATCCCTTCTAACTCAACAGGTGCAATATCATGCATAATTTCTTTATATAAGGAGTGAGGGGTTATACTTGCACTAGCGCCTACATCACATAAACCATGATAGCAATGATCTCCTATTTTAACATAAATAACAGGCAAGCCTACAACAGGTATATGTTTATTCCTAGTATTGTGTTTCGCTATTCTAGCAGGTTCCTCTTGGAGGTAAATAACATGTCCATCTAAATTTTCAACCAAGAGATATTTAACCATAGCAACACTAGGTTCAACTTTAATTTGCTCAGAGGGTGTAGGTGTTCTAGTACTACTCTTACGAACCACAGTTGAAGCTTTAGCATGATCCTTTATTCTAACAAGGAAAGGTGGTTTCTCAATATAAGCAGTAGGAACAATAGGATCAACATTATAGGTGATAGTATTTGCTTCAACTTTAACGGGTTCAACTACTTTTACTTCAATGGGAGGATGGTATTTAAACCACTTCTCCTTGGGAAGATCAACATGAGTAGCAAATGATTCACAGAAAGAAGCTACTATCTCAGAGTCAAGTCCATATTTAGTGCTAAATTCACGGAAAACATTTGTATCCATAAAAGCTTTAACACAATCAAACTTAGGGGTCATACCTGACTCCTTACCTTCGTCGAGATCCCAATCTTCAGAGTTTTGTTTAATTATTTCCAATAAATCCCATTTGAATTCAATAGTCTTCATCATAAAAGAACCAGAACAAGAAATATCGATCATGGTGCGATTATTGAGAGAAAGCCGAGCATAAAAATTTTGAATGATCATTTTTCTTGAGAGCTCATGATTGGGGCATGAATATAGCATTGACTTAAGCCTCCCCCAAGCTTGAGTGATGCTTTCTCCTTCGCGAGGCCAAAATTATATATATAATTACGATCACGATGAACCTGATGCATAGGGTAGAACATCTGATGAAATTCCAACTTTAGCCGATTATAGTTCCATGATCCAATATCATCGCATAGCCTAAACCATGTCAATGCGTCTCTCTTCAAAGATAAAGGCAAGACCTTCTTCTTGATAACATCCTTGGGCATACCTGCAAGCTTAAATAATCCACAAACTTCATGTACATAGATTAGGTGTAAATAGGGATGTAGTGTTTCGTCTCCTTTAAAGGGATTATCTTGAAGTTTCTCTATCATACCCGAAGGAATTTCAAAGCAAAAAATTTCAGTAGGTGCAGTAGGTTGAGGAGCAACTCTTTTCTCTTCTGGTCGGGGTGAAGATACCCCGAAAAATCCCCTCAAAGGATGATGAGCCATAGTAACAAGTAACAGTAAATTTCAGCACACTATATAAATTTTTCCTTACCAAAGGCGCTTCACTCCCCGACAATGGCGCCAAAAAAGAATCTTGATGACCCACAAGTGTAGGGTATATATCGTAGTCCTTTGGATAAGTAAGAGTGTCGAACCCAACGAGGAGCAGAAGGAAATGATAGGCAGTTTTCAGTAAGGTATTTTCTGCAAGCACTGAAATTATCGGTAATAGATAGTATTGTGATAAGGTAATTGGTAGCAAGTCACTAATAGTAAAAGTAAATAAGGTGCAGCAAGATGGCACAATCCTTTTCGTAGCAAAGGACAAGCCTGGACAAACTCTTATATGAAGGAAAATGCTCCCGAGGACACATGGGAATTATCGTCAAGCTAGTTTTCATCACGTTCATATGATTCACGTTCGGTACTTTGATAATTTGGTATGTGGGTGGACCGGTGCTTGGGTGCTTTCCTTACTTGGACAAGCCTTCCACTTATGATTAACCTCTAATGCAAGCATCCGCAACTACAAAAGAAGTATTAAGGTAAACCTAACCATAGCATGAAACAAGTGGATCCAAATCAGCCCCTTACGAAGCAACGCATAAACTAGGGGTTTAAGCTTCTGTCACTCTAGCGGCCCATCATCTACTTATTACCTCCCAATGCATTCCTCTAGGCCTAAAAAATGGTGACGTGTCATGTAGTCAACGTTCACATGACACCACTAGAGGAGAGACAACATACATCTCATCAAAATATCGAACGAATACAAAATTCACATGACTACTTATAGCAAGACTTCTCCCATGTCCTCAGGAACAAAAGTAACTACTCACAAGACATAATATTGTTCATGATCAGAGGGGTATTAATATGCATAATAGATCTGAACATATGATCTTCCACCAAGTAAACCAACTAGCATCAACTTCAAGGAGTAATCAACACTACTAGCAACCCATAGGTACCAATCTGAGGTTTGGGTACAAAGATTGGATACAAGAGATGAACTAGGGTTTGAGAGGAGATGGTGCTCGTGAAGATGTTGATGAAGATAACCCTCCCCAAGATGGGAGAGTTTTTGGTGATGACGGCGGTGAAGATTTTTTCCAGGTCAAAACACCTCATATAGGATAAGATGGCCATCGAGGGGTCACCGAGTGGCCCACGAGGCAGGGGGCGTGCCCCCACCCTCGTGGAAAGGTGGTGGCCCCCTGGTGAATCTCTTTCGCCAGATATTTTTTATATTTTTTGAAACGGTGTCCCGTGGAGTTTTGGAGCTTTTGGAGTTGTGCAGGATAGGTTTCCAATGTTTGCTCCTTTTCCAGCCCAGAATTCTAGCTGCCGGCATTCTCCCTCTTCATGTAAACCTTGTAAAATAAGAGAGAAAAGGCATAAGTATTGTGATATAACGTGTAATAACAGCCCATAGTGTAATAAATATCAACATAAAAGCATGATGCAAAATGGACGTATCAGTGAGCGGCGGCGGCGGCCGGGCTGCGCGGGCCGTGCCCGGGCCTGGGCGGGCCGCGCCGCGGTGGGATGCTGAGGAGGCCAGGTGGCGGCGTGCCACTAGCTGCGGGAGGCGGGGCTGGCGACGTGTCGATGGCTGGTTTGCCGCGGCGACGTGGCTGGTGGCTTCAAGTGGCGGCGGTGGTGGTTCTGGCAGCGGCAACTGGCGGCGGCGGGGTGGCTGGGCACTGAATCTGAGGGAGAGAGAGGTTAGGGGTGGGTTTTAGGCCATTTTTGGACGTGGGGGTGTCCATATATAGCAGTTTTGGCTAGGGTTTGATCTAGGGGGGTTTTCTGGACCGTACGATCGCGATCGTGCGGCTCCGAGTGGAGGGGGAGTTTAGGTGGGCTAGAAGAGGCATTGGGCTGTGGGGAGAGAAGAGAGAGAGAGGCCCGGCGGCAGTTTCGAAGACTGAAACATCCGACGTTTATCTCGCCATACTGCCGCTATAGGTTTAACGGTTGGGCTATCAAACGAGCTGTGAATGCGATGAAAATTGACAGGCGGTCTACCTACACTATAATAAGACCACACATCATGTTTCATCCCATTCCGAGAACATTTTCCGGCCACTTATAAAATAAATATTCGGAGGTGCCACGGGCGCTTGCGAGTGTGTTTGGGCTCAGAACGAACAACAGAGAGGACGAGGGGGCTCGGCTGGATGCAAGTTTTGAAAACATGCTGATGCAATGCACATGATGACATGGCAAAATGTGACACGCCAGAAAATGACATGGCAACGGCAGCGAATAACTGGAAGACACCTGGCGCATCGGTCTCGGGCGTTACATACTGCTTACCACCAACGTCATACTTTGATTCAGCGGTATTGTTGGATGAAGCAGCCCGGGCCGCCATTACATGACCGTGTTCATGAGACTGATTTGACCGACATGCCTTGCACTCAGGTGGCTAGTGGGTGTCTGTTTCTCCAACTTTAGTTGAATTGAGTGTGACGTCCTTGTTGAAGGTTAAAACAACACACTTGACAAAAACTCATTGTGGTTTTGATGCGTAGGTAAGCAAGGTTCTTACTAGAAGCCCGTAGCAACCACGTACAACTTGCAACAACAAAGTAGAGGATGCCTAACTTGTTTTTGCAGGGCATGTTGTGATGTGATATGGTCAAGACGTGATGAGTAATATGTTATTGTATGAGATGATCATGTTTTGTAAATTATCGGCAACCGGCAGGAGCCTTATGGTTGTCTCTTTGTTGTATGAATTGCAATAGCTATGTACTTGTTTTACTTTATCACTATGAGTTAGCAATAGTAGTAGAAGCAATATCTGGCGGGACGACCACGACGCTACGATGAAGATCATGGTGTCAAGCTGGTGACGATGGACATCATGACAATGCTTTGGAGATGGAGATCAAAAGCATAAGATGATGATGGCCATATTATGTCACATATTTTGATTGCATGTGATCTTTATCTTATTATGCATCTTATTTTCTTAGTACGGCAGTAGCATTATATTACGATCCATTTCAAAATTTCAAGGTACAAGTGTTCTCCCTGAGTATGCACCGTTGCGACAATTTGTCGTGCCGAGACACCGCATGATGATCGGGTGTGATAAGCTCTACGTTCACATACAACGGGTGTAAGACAGTTTTGCACATGCAAAATACTCAGGTTAAACTTGACAAGCCTAGCATGTACAGACATGGCCTCGGAACACTAGAGACCGAAAGGTCGAGCGTGAATCATATAGTAGATATGATCAATATAAGATGTTCACCATTGAAAACTACTCCATCTCACGTGATGATCGGACATGGCTTAGTTGATTTGAATCACGTGATCATTTTGATGACTTGAGGGATGTCTATCTAAGTAGGAGTTCAATATGATTAAATGAACTTTAATTTATCATGAACTTAGTCCTGATAGTTTTTTTGCATATCTATGTTGTTGTAGATCAATGGCCCGTGCTACCATTCCCTTGAATTTCAATGCATTCCTAGAGAAAGCTAAGTTGAAAGAAGATGGTAGCAACTACACGGACTGGGTCCGTAACTTGACGATTATCCTCATTGCTGCACAGAAGAATTATGTCCTTGAAGCACAGCTAGGTGACAGGCCTACTGCAGGAGCAACTCCTCACGTTATGAACGTCTGGCAAGCTTGATCTGATGACTACTCGATAGTTTAGTGTGCCATGCTTTACGGCTTAGAATCAGGACTTCAAAGACGTTTTGAATGTCATGGAGGATATGAGATGTTCCAAGAGTTGAAGTTAATATTTCAAGCAAATGCCCGAGTTGAGAGATATGAAGTATCCAACAAGTTCTGTAGCTGCAAGATGGAGGAGAACAGTTCTGTCAGTGAACACATACTCAGAATGTTTGGGTACCACAACCACATGACTCAACTTGGAGTCAAAGTTGATGATGATAGTGTTATTGACAGAGTTCTTTAATCACAGCCACCAAGCTATAAAGGCTTCGTGATGAACTATAATATGCAAGGGATGCAAAAGACAATTCCCGAGCTCTTCGCTATGCTCAAAGTTGCGGAGGTAGAAGTCAAGAAGGAACATCAAGTGTTGATGGTGAACAAGACCACTAGTTTCAATAAAAAGGGCAAGGAAAAGAAGTGGAACTTCAAGAAGAATAGCAAGCCAGTTGCTACTCCCGGGAAGAAACCCAAGTCTGGAGCCAAGCCTGAAACTGAGTGCTTCTACTGCAAAGGGACTCGTCACTACAAGCGGAACTGCCCCAAATATTTGGCGGATAAGAAGGATGGCAAAGTGAACGAAGGTATATTTGATATACTCCCTCTGTTTCTTTTTACTCTACATATAAGATTTGGTCAAAGTCAAACTTTGTAAAGTTTGACCAACTTTGTAGGAAAGAACATCAACATTTACAATACTAAAGTTGTATAGTGTGAAAAATAATTTCATGATGCATCTAACAATATTGATTTCATATTGTGAATTTTGACATTTTTCTCTATTAACTTAGTCAAAGTTAATGAAGTTTGACTTTGACCAAATCTTATATGCAGACTATAGAGAAATGGATGGAGTACATGTTATTGATGTGTACCTTACTAATGCTCGTAGTAGCGCCTGGGTATTTGATACTAGTTCGGTTGCTCATATTTGTAACTCGAAACAGGGGCTAAGGATTAAACGAAGATTGGTTAAGGACGAGGTGACGATGCGCGTGGGAAATAGTTCCAAAGTCGATGTGATCACCGTCGGCACGCTACCTCTACATCTACCTTTAGGATTAGTTTTAAATCTAATAATTGTTATTTGGTGCCAGTGTTAAGCATGAACATTATATCTGGATCTTGTTTGTTGCGAGACGGTTATTCATTTAAATCGGAGAATAATTGTTGTTCTATTTATATGATTAATATCTTTTATGGTCATGCACCCTTGTTGAGTGGTCTATTTTTGTTGAATCTCGATCGTATTGATACACATATTCATAATATTGAAGCCAAAAGATGCAAAGTTGATAATGATAGTGCAACATATTTGTGGCACTACCGTTTAGGTCATATTGGTGTAAAGCACATGAAGAAACTCCATGCTGATGGGCTTTTGGAATCACTTGATTATGAATCACTTGGTGCTTGCGAACCATGCCTCATGGGAAAGATGACTAAGACTCGTTCTCCGGAATAATGGAGCGAGCAACTGACGTATTAGAAATCATACATACTGATGTATGCGGTCCAATGAGTGCTGAGGCTCGCGGCGGGTATCGTTATTTTCTGACCTTCACAGATGATTTGAGCAGATATGGGTATATCTACTTGATGAAACACAAGTCTGGAACATTTGAAAAGTTCAAAGAATTTCATAGTGAAGTAGAGAATCATCGTAACAAGAAAATAATGTTTCTACGATCTCATCGCGGAGACAAATATTTGAGTTACGAGTTTGGTCTTCATATGAAACAATGTGGAATAGTTTCACAACTCACGCCACCTGGAACACCATAGTGTAATGGTGTGTCCGAACGTAGTAACCGTACTTTATTAGATATGGTGCGATCTATGATGTCTCTTATCGATTTACCACTATGTTTTTGGGGTTATGCTTTAGAGACATCTGCATTCACATTAAATAGGGCGCCATCATTATCCGTTGAGACGGCAACTTACGAACTATGGTTTAGCAAGAAACCCAAGTTGTCGTTTCTTAAAGTTTGGGGCTGCGATGCTTATGTGAAAAAGCTTCAACCTGATAAGCTCGAACCCAAGTCGGAGAAATGTGTCTTCATAGGATACCCAAAATAAACTGTTGGGTACACCTTCTATCATAGATCCGAAGGCAAGATATTCGTTGATAAGAATGGATCCTTTCTAGAGAATGAGTTTCTCTCGAAAGAAGTGAGTGGGAGGAAAGTAGAACTTGATGAGGTAATTGTACCTTCTCCCGAATTGGAAAGTACTTCATCACATAAATCAGTTCCAGTGATTCCTACACCAATTAGGGAGGAAGCTAATGATAATGATCATGAAACTTCAGATCAAGTTGCTACTGAATCTCGTAGGTCAACGAGAGTACGTTCCGCACCAGAGTGGTACGATAACCCTGTTCTGGAAGTCATGTTACTAGACCATGACAAACCTACGAACTATGAGGAAACGATGATGAGCCCAGATTCCGCAAAATGGCTTGAGGCCATGAAATCTGAGATGGGATCCATGTATGAGAACAATGTGTGGACTTTGGTTAACTTCCCCGATGACCGGCAAGCCATTGAAAATAAATGGATTTTTAAGAGGAAGACTAACGCCGATGGTAATGTTACTGTCTACAAAGCTCAACTTGTTGCGGAAGGTTTTTGACAAGTTCAAGGAGTTGACTATGATGAGACCTTCTCACCCGTAGCGATGCTTAAGTCTGTCTGAATCATGTTAGCAATTGCCGCATTTTATAATTATGAAATCCGGCAAATGGATGTCAAAACTGCGTTCCTTAATGGTAATCTCAAAGAAGAGTTGTATATGATGCAACCAGAAGGTTTTGTCGATCCTAAAGTTGCTAACAAAGTGTGCAAGCTCCAGCGATCCATCTATGGACTGGTGCAAGCATCTCGGAGTTGGAATATAAGCTTTGATGAGGTGATCAAAGCATATGGTTTTATACAGACTTTTGGAGAAGCATGTATTTACAAGAAAGTGAGTGGGAGCTCTGTAGCATTTCTGACATTATATGTGGATGACATATTGTTGATTGGAAATGATGTAGAATTTCTGTATAGCATAAAAGGATACTTGAATAAGAATTTTCAATGAAAGACCTCGGTGAAGTTGCTTATATATTGGGCATCAAGATCTATAGAGATAGATCAAGACGTTTAATTAGACTTTCACAAAGCACATACCTTGATAAAGTTTTGAAGAAGTTCAAAATGGATCAGTCAAAGAAAGGGTTCGTAAATGTGTTACAAGGTGTGAAGTTGAGTCAGACTCAACGCACGACCACTGCAGAAGATAGAGAGAAAATGAAAGTCATTCCCTATGCTTCAGCCATAGGTTCAATCATGTATGCAATGTTGTGTACCTGACCTGATATGTGCCTTGCTATAAGTCTAGCAGGGAGGTACCAAAGTAATCCACGAGTGGATCACTGGACAGCGGTCAAGCATATCGTAAAATACCTGAAAAGGACGAAGGATATGTTTCTCGTTTATGGAGGTGACAAAGCGCTTGTCGTAAACAGTTACGTCGATGCAAGCTTTGACACTGATCCGGATGACTCGAAGACACAAACCGGATACGTTTTCTCCGGTGGCCATCTTCATCATCCCGGCGCTCTCCATGACGAGGCGGGAGTAGTTCACCCTCGGGGCTGAGGGTATGTATCAGTAGCTATGTGTTTGATCTCTCTCTCTCTCTCTCTCTCTCTCTCTCTCTCTCTCTCTCTCTCTCTCTCTCTCTCTCTCTCTCGTGTTCTTGAGATGGCACGATCTTAATGTTTTGCGAGCTTTGCTATTATAGTTTGATCTTATGATGTTTCTCCCCCTCTACTCTCTTGTGATGAATTGAGTTTTCCCTTTGAAGTTATCTTATCGGATTGAGTCTTTAAGGATTTGAGAACACTTGATGTATGTCTTGCATGTGCTTATCTGTGGTGACAATGGGATATCACGTGATCCAGTTGATGTATGTTTTGGTGATCAACTTGCGGGTTCCGTGACCTTGGGAATCTATGCATAGGGGTTGGCACACGTTTTCGTCTTGACTCTCCAGTGGAAACTTTGGGGCACTCTTTGAAGTTCTTTGTGTTGGTTGAATAGATGAATCTGAGATTATGTGATGCATATCATATAATCATGCCCACGGATACTTGAGGTGACAATAGAGTATCTAGGTGACATTAGGGTTTTGGTTGATTTGTACCTTAAGGTGTTATTCTAGTATGAACTCTAGGATAGATTGAACAGAAAGAATAGCCTCGTGTTATTTTACTACAGACTCTTGAATAGATCAATCAGAAAGAATAACTTTGAGGTAGTTTCGTACCGTACAATAATCTCTTCGTTTGTTCTCTGCTATTAGTGACTTTGGAGTGACTCTTTGTTGCATGTTGAAGGATAGTTATATGATCTAGTTATTTTATTATTGTTGAGAGAACCTGCACTAGTGAAAGTATGAACCCTAGGCCTTGTTTCAAAGCATTGCAATACCGTTTACGCTCACACTAGTTACCTTGCTGTTTTTATATTTTATTATTACAAAAACCTATATCTACCATCCATGTTGCACTTGTATCACCATCTCTTCGCCGAACTAGTGCACCTATACAATTTACCATTGTATTGGGTGTGTTGGGGACACAAGAGACTCTTTGTTATTTGGTTGCAGGGTTGTTTGAGAGAGACCATCTTCGTCCTACGCCTCCCACGGATTGATAAACCTTAGGTCATCCACTTGAGGGAAATTTGCTACCGTCCTACGAACCTCTGCACTTGGAGGCCCAACAACATCTACAAGAAGAAGGTTGTGTAGTAGACATCAATCATCACCAAGACTCCATGGGTGTTTGAATCATTACTATGTAATCTAGATTATTGACTCTAGTGCACGTGGGAGACTTAAGGAAATATGCCCTAGAGGCAATAATAAAGTTGTTATTTATATTTCCTTATATATCATGATAAATGCCTTTTATTCATGCTAGAATTGTATTAACCGGAAACTTGATACATGTGTGAATGCATAGACAAAACAGAGTGTCCCTGGTATGCCTCTACTAGACTAGCTCGTTAATCAAATATGGTTGAGTTTCCTAACCATAGACATGTGTTGTCATTTGATGAACGGGATCACATCATTAGGTGAATGATGTGATGGACAAGACCCATCCGTTAGCTTAGCATAATGATCGTTTAGTTTTATTGCTATTGCTTTCTTCATGACTTATACATGTTATTATGACTATGAGATTATGCAACTCCTGAATACCGGAGGAAACCTTGTGTGCTATCAAACGTCACAACGTAACTGGGTGATTATAAATATGCTCTACAGGTGTCCCCGAAGGTGTTTGTGGTGTTGGCTTAGATCAAGAATCGGATTTGTCACTCCGAGTGTCGGAGAGGTATCTTTGGGCCCTCTCTGTAATACACATCATAATAAGCCTTGCAAGCAATTACTAATGAGTTAGTCACAAGATGATGTATTACGGAATGAGTAAAGAGACTTGTCGGTAACGAGATTGAACTAGGTATGATGATACCGACGATCAAATCTCGGGCAAGTAACATACCGATGACAAAGGGAACAACGTATGTTGTTATGCGGTTTCACTGTTAAAGATCTTCATAGAATATGTGGGAGCCAATATGAGCATCTAGGTTCCGCTATTGGTTATTGACCTGAGATGTGTCTCGGTCATGTCTACATAGTTCTCGAACCCGTAGGGTCCGCACGCTTAACGTTCAATGACGATTTGTATTATGAGTTATGTGTTTTTGATGACTAAAGTTTGTTAGGAGTCCCGAGTGAGATCACGGACATGACGAGGAGTATCGAAATGGTTGAGAGGTAAAGATCGATATATTGGAAGGCTATATTCGGACATCAGAATGGTTCCGAGTGATTCGGGTATTTTTCGGAGTACATGAGAGTTACGGGAATGCGTCGGGGGAAGTTAATGGGCATTATTGGGCTTTAGTAGAGAGAGGGAAGAAGGGCTACGAGGTGGCACACGCCTGCCCCTGCCCAAACCGAATTGGACAAGGGGTGGGGCGCCCCCTCTTTCCTTCTCCCTCTCCCTCCTTTCCTTCTTTCCTACTCCGAAAAGGAAAGGGATCCTACTAGGACTTGGGAGTCCTACTAGGACTCCCTACACTTGGCGCACCCCTAGGAGGGCCGGCCTCTCTCCCTCTCTCCTTTATATACGTGGGCACGGGGCACCCCAAAGACACACAAGTTGATCTTTTAGCCATGTGCGGTGCCCCCCTCCATAGTTACACACATCGGTCATATTGTCGCAGTGCTTAGGCGAAGCCCTACGCGGATCACATCATCAACATCGTCAACACGCCGTCGTGCTACCGGAACTGTCCCTCGTGCCTCTGCTGGATCTAGAGCTCATGGGACGTCATCGTGCTAAACGTGTGCTGAACACGGCAGTGCCGTACGTTCGGTACTTGGATCGGTTGGATCGTGAAGACGTTTGACTACATCAACCGTGTTACTAAACGCTTCCGCTTTTGGTCTACGAGGGTACGTGGACACACTCTCCCCGCTCGTTGCTACGCTTCTCCTAGATAGATCTTGCGTGATCGTCGGCATTTTTCTGAAATACTACGTTCCCCATCACTTCGAAGATAAATGAGTCCATCCAACTCCACGGCAAAACTGAGTGCATGACAATGACCTATCACACCTTAATCCTCGTTTGAAAACTTTGCAACATGAGACGTTGTAGTCGTGTAGGTCAGCACATGGAATATGCTGGCAAAGTCACACTATAGCAATAATGATGAGAAAATATCTACCACTACATGCATATTTGGCTGGTGGAGGCTCTAAGTTTAATTTTGCATAAAGCTAATTTTCCCTACAACAAAGGATTTTTTATTATTGTTTACTACAAGATTAAAATACCAATATTGAGAAGGTTCCTCCAACTCAATCCCAAAATCACCAAGTCATTAGTAACCCAACAATTTAATTAAATAGAGTGATGAGATCAACCAATAATTCAAATACCAGGATACTCAAGATGTCCATAACCGGGGACACGTCTAATCATGATTAGTTTGTACTCTCTACAGAGGTTTGCGCACTTTTCCCGACAAGACTCGACCGCATCCATGATTGGAAGATTGAGACATAGACTTTCAGAAGCATTAGCTCTTTACTCTGGGTAGACGGGTACACCTACTTTCCCCTACATCTGCTAGTCCACCAATGAAAGAGGTCACACAACTTACTCAACTATGCCAGAGCCTACAATGGCTTGTGGCTGCACACGGAAGTTTCTAGGCATGAATAATTATATGATCCCTTTGAGCCTAGGTGGCATTCATTAGGATGATCACACGGGTCCTCCGGGATCTCCTAGTACAACACTGGATTCTCCAGGTGCCCGCAACCAATCCACCCAATTGTGTATTAATGTTGCAACCTTAAACTTTCCCTTAGTTGTTATTACTCTCGTGATGTCGCTTAAAGCTACGTCGGTTTTTTCCCCAAAGAGGAAGGGATGATGCAACACAGTGGCGATAGTAATTTCCCTCAGATGTGAAACCAAGGTTATCGAACCAGTAGGAGAACCAAGCAACACAATGTAAACAGCACCTGCACACAAATAACAAAACCTTGCAACCCGACATGTTAAAGGGGTTGTCAATCCCTTTCGGGTAACGAACGTGGGAGAGATATAAATATTGGTAGATTGGTTGATAAATAAGATAAATTACGGCAAGGTATTTTTGGGTTTTTGGTTTAGTATATCTAAAAATAAAAGCAAAGGCAAATAGATCGCAAAGGCGAGTATATGAGAAAGAAGACCCGGGGGGCGTAGGTTTCACTAGTGGCTTCTCTCGAGAAAAATAGCAAACGGTGGGTAAACATATTACTGTTGGGCAATAGATAGAACTTCAAATAATCATGATGGTATCCAGGCAATGATCATTACATAGGCATCACGTCCAAGATTAATAGACCGACTCTTGCCTGCATCTACTACTATTACTCCACACATCGACCGCTATCCAGCATGCATCTAGTGTATTAAGTTTATGGAAAAACAGAGTAATACACTAAGAATGATGACATGATGTAGACAAGATCCGTTTATCTATGGTGTTAGATATGGATCTCGTCATTTTATCCTTAGTGGCAACGATACATACGTGTCGGTTACCCTTCTGTCACTGGGATCAAGCACCGTAAGATCGAACCCACTACCGGGCACCTCTTCCCACTGCAAGATAAAAAGATCAAGTTGGCCAAACAAAACCCAATACCGGAGAAGAAATACGAGGCTATAAGAGATCATGCATATAAGAGATCAAAGAACTCAAATAACTTTCATGGGTATAAAAAGATAGATCTAATCATAAACTCAATGTTCATCAGATCCCAACAAACACACCGCAAAAAGAGTTACATCATACGGATATCCAAGAGACCACTTTATTGAGAATCAAGAACGAGAGAGAAATCCATCTAGCTACTAACTACGGACCCGAAGGTCTACAAGGAACTACTCACGCATCATCGGAGAGGCACCAATGGAAGTGGTGAACCCCTCCATGATGGTGCCTAGATTGGATCTTGTGTTTCTGGACTCTGCAGCGGCTGGATGAATATTTCGTCGATGCCTTTAGGGTTTCTGGAATATTGGGGTATTTATAGAGTAAAGAGGCGGTCCGAGGGGCACCCGAGGTGGGCACAACCCACTAGGGCGCGCCTGGGCCTCCTAGCGCCCCCTGGTGGGTTGTCCCCTCCTCGGGACTCCCCCAGGTGCCACCAGGGCCCATAGTGTTCCTTCTGGCCCAAAAAATCTCCAAAAAGTTTCGCGGTGTTTGGGCTCCGTTTGATATTGATTTCCTGCGATGTAAAAAACATGCAGAAAATAGCACTGGCACTTGGCACTATGCCAATAGGTTAGTACCAAAAAATGATATAAAATGACTATAAAATGATTATAAAACATCCAAGATTGATAAAAAAACAGCACGGAACAATCAAAAATTATAGATACGTTGGAGACGTATCAGCATCCCCAAGCTTAACTCCTGCTCGTCCTCGAGTAGGTAAGTGATAAAAACAGAACTTTTGATGTGGAATGCTACCTATCATGTCATATCATATTCTTTTCTTTATAGCATGGACATTTGGACTTTTATATGGTTCAAAGCAATAGTCTAGTTTTGACATAATAATTGATACTCAAGCATATCAACAAGCAACCATGTCTTTCAAAATATCAATGCTAAAATAAGTTATCCCTAGCCCATTATGCTCAACCATTGATCCATTCATGAAACACACTCGCATATTAGTTACACCTAATGCTCAAGTACGATCATAGTGTTTCCTAGTTGGTGCTTTATAAGAGAGGGTGGAGACTCAAATTCAAAATAAAAATTGCATAAGTAAAAGAAAGGCCCTTCGCAGAGGGAAGTAGGGATTTGTAGAGGGTCTAGAGCTCAAAGCAAAAATTGAGAGATAATTTTTTTTGGGAGGTATACTTTTACCACCAACGAGAATGACTTGAGGTTCCCAACACTTTCCATGCTAGATATACCATAGGCGGTTCCCAAACAGAAAATAAAGTTTATTCATTTTCCACCAAACTTTCACAAGCCATGGCTAGACGAATCCACGGTTTCCTTCCATACAAACACTTTCCAGGGAATTTATTATTTGACAACATAGAGTAAATTTGTTTTTCATTTCGGGACTGGGCATCCCTATTACCTTTTCCGTTCTCTCGTGCAATGACAAGTGAATAAATACTTATCGTGACAATAACACATCCAACATGGAAAATATTGGCCACCCCTCACCGCCTCGCGAGCACTACAGGCACAGAAAAGGGAAATTTATTTTGAAAATTAGAGATGGCACATACGAATTTGCTTAGAATGGCAAGGAAATATCACATATAGGTAGGTATGGTGGACTCATATGGCAAAACCGGGATAAAGGATTTTGGATGCACAAGTAGAGATCATACTTAGTGCAAAATGAAGGCTAGCAAAAGACTGGGAAGCGACCAACCATGAAACAAATAATCTCGTAAGCGAACATTGAGCATAAATAACACTGAATAATTCACCACAAGTAGGATATAATTTCATTGCATGATTACTGACTTTTGTTCTTGCATAGGGAATCACAAACTTTAACACTAGTATTCTTACTGAAGCACAATTACTCATCAACGTGACTCACATATCATATCATCATGTCTCAAAACTATTACTAAAAATCAAGTTTATTTTATCCAATGATCTTCATGACATTTTTTACTTTATCCTTCTTGGACATCTATCACTTTGGGACTGATTTTCATGTGTTGCTTTTCATAAGCTCAAACAAATATAAGTGAAGATCATGAGCATAACAATTTTATTTCTTCTCTCTAAATAATATAAGTGAAGCAAGAGAGAATTTGTTTAAAATTTACTAACTCTCAAATAAATCTAAGTGAAGCAAGAGAGTATTTCTTCAAAAATACTAAGCACACCGTGCTCAAAAAGATATAAGTGAAGCATAGAGCAAGTCCTAGCTCATAAAGAATTTAAGTGAAGCATAGAGAGCTATTCTAGCAAGTCGTGGCATAATTTTGGCTCTCTCAAATAGGTGTGTACAGCAAGGATTGATGACTTAAAAGCAAAAAAACAAGCAAGGACTCATATCATACAAGATGCTCCAAGCAAAACACATATCATGTGACGAATAAAAATATAGTTTCGAGTGACATACGGATAGTTGTTGGAAGAAAGCGGGGATGCCACTCGAGGGCATCCCCAGTTTAAGTTGGTTGTTCATTTTTGGATAATATCTTGGGATGCCAGGGCATCCCCAAGCTTAGGCTCTTCCATCCTTCCTTCATCCATCGTAAGATAACCCAAAACTTGAAAACTTCAATCACACAAAACTTCAACAAAACCTTCATGAGATACGTTAGTGTAAGAAAGCAAACCACTAATACAAGTACTGTGTCAAACCCATTCATATTTTGTTTTTGTATTATATCTACTGTATTCCAACTTTTCTATGGCAAACTCATTAAAGAAAACCATAGAGCCATCAAAATAAGCACACAACACAAAGAAAACAGAATCTGTCAAAAATAGAACAGTCTGTAGTAATCTGGAAGTTTCAAAAACGTATGGACCTCTAAAAATCTTGAAAAAATAGGGTCACGTGGGAAATTTGTATATTAATCTTCTGCAAAAAGAATCAACTAAAAAGCACTTTTCTGTTAAAAATGAGAATTTTTCTCATGAGCACAAAGTTTCTGTCTTTTTCGGCAAGATCAAACAACTATCACCCAAGAAGATCCTATCGGTTCTACTTGGCAGAAACACTAATTAAAACACAAAAAACACAATCTTACCAGTAGCATAATTGTGTAAACACCCGAGAACAGAAAGCAAAAAGCAAAAATAAATTTTATTCATTGGGTTGCCTCCCAACAAGCTCTTTCTTTATAGCCATTAAGATAGGCTTGGAATTTCAATGATGCTCACATGAAAGAAAAGAATTGAAGCACAAGGTGAGCATCATAAAATATGTGACAAACACATTTAAGTCTAACATACTTCCTGTGCATAGGCATTTTGTAGGCAACCAAATTATCAAGACAAGAAATATCTAGCGTATGCGAGGAAGAACAAAGAAACAATAGCAATCTCAACATAACGAGAGGTAATTTAGTAACATGAAAATTTCTACAACCATATTTTCCTCTCTCATAATAATTACATGTAGGATCATACTCAAATTCAACAATATAGCTGTCACGTAAAATTTTCTTTTCATGATCCACATGCGTAAAAGTCTTACAATCTTCCAAGATACTGGGGCTAACATCAAATAAAGTCACGACCTCTCCAAACCCACTTTCAATATTATCGCAAACATATTCATCACGAGGCTTAAATAAATTTTCAACATGTAACAAGAATCACCCCAATCATGATCATTGCAATAAGTAGAGGACATAACAGAATTAGCATCCCCAAGCTTGGGGTTTTGCATATTACTAGCATAACTGACATTAATAGAATTTATTATAACACCATTGCAATCATGCTTTTCATAAAAGGAGCTACCATGAATCACTTCGTAAATTTCTTCTTTTATCACTTCATCACAATTATCAGATTCATGAATCTCAAGCAAAACTCCATAAAGATAATCTAGTGCGCTCAATTCACTAGCAATTGGTTCAACATAATTGGATCTTTTAAAAAGATTGGAAAGTGGATGAGGATCCATAAATGCTTTCATTACGATTTCCAATAAAATACCCAATTATACCAAACAACCAAGCAAAGTAACCAAGTAAGACATAAGGGCAATCGGAAACAGATCTGACAAGAAAATGACAAACGAAAAAGAGGGCGAATAAAAACGGTAAAAAAATTGAAGTGGGGGAGATGAAAACGGGAGGCAAATGGCAAATAATGTAATTGCGAGGAGAAGAAATTTGTGATTAGGAACCTGGTATATGTTGAAGATCCTCCCCGGCAACGGCGCCAGAAAATTCCTTTTGATGCCGCTTAAAGCTACGTCAGTTTTTTCCCCAAAGAGGAAGGGATGATGCAGCACAGCGGCGATAGTTATTTCCCTCATATGTGAAACCAAGGTTATCGAACCAATAGGAGAACCAAGCAACACAGCATAAACAGCACCTGCACACAAATAACAACACCTCGCAACCCGACCTATTAAAGGGGTTGTCAATCCCTTTCGGGTAACGAACGTGAGAAAGATATAAATATTGGTAGATTGACTGATAAATAATATAAATTGCAGCAAGGTATTTTTGGGTTTTTGGTTCAGTAGATCTGAAAATAAAAGCAAAGGCAAATAGATCGCAAAGGCAAATATATGAGAAAGAAGACATGGGGGCCCTAGATTCCACTAGTGGCTTCTCTCGAGAAAAATAGCAAATGGTGGGTAAACAAATTACTGTTGGGCAATTGATAGAAGTTCAAATAATCATGACTATATACAGGCAATGATCATTACATAGACATTACGTCCAAGATTAATAGACCGACTCATGCATGCATCTACTACTATTACTCCACACATCGACCGCTATCCAGCATGCATCTAGTGTATTAAGTTCATGGAAAAACGGAGTAATGCATTAAGAACGATGACATGATGTAGACAAGATCCATTTATCTATGGCGTTAGATATGGATCTCGTCATTTTATCCTTAGTGGCAATGATACATACGTGTCGGTTCCCCTTCTGTCACCGGGATCAAGCACCATAAGATCGAACCCACTACCGGGCACCTCTTCCCATTGCAATATAAAAAGATCAAGTTGGCCAAACAAACCCCTGTATCGGAGAAGAAATACGAGGCTTTAAGAGATCATGCATATAAGAGATCAAAGAACTCAAATAGCTTCCATGGATATAAGAAGATAGATATGATCATAAACTCAAAGTTCATCGGATCCCAACAAACACACCGCAAAAAGAGTTACATCATATGGATCTCCAAGAGACCATTGTATTGAGAATCAAGAACGAGAGAGAAAGCCATCTAGCTACTAACTATAGACCCGAATGTCTACAAGGGACTACTCACGCATCATCGGAGAGGCACCAATGGAAGTGGTGAACCCCTCTGTGATGGTGTCTAGATTGGATCTGGTGTTTCTGGACTCTACAGCGGCTGGATGAATATTTCATCGATGCCTTTAGGGTTTCTGTAATATTGGGGTATTTATAGAGGAAAGAGGCGGTCCGGGGCACCCGAGGTGGGCACAACCCACCATGGCGCGCTTGGGCCTCCTAGCGTGCCCTGGTGGGTTGTCCCCTCCTCGGGACTCCCCCAGGTGCCATCAGGGCCCATAGTGTTCCTTCTGGCCCAAAAAAATCTGCAAAAAGTTTCGCGGTGTTTGGGGTCCGTTTGATATTGATTTCCTATGATGTAAAAAACATGCAGAAAACAACAACTGGCACTTGGCACTATGTTAATAGGTTAGTACCAAAAATGATATAAAATGATTATAAAACATCCAAGATTGATAATAAAACAACATGGAACAATAAAAAATTATAGATACGTTGGAGACGTATCATCTTGCAACTTTCATGAATCTCACATACCAATCCCGTCTACGAGCATGGCTAAGCAAATAGTAACAAAACGTATATTCCCGGGGTGATCACAAGTCATAGGAGAAAACTTCAAAAACAAGCAAATAGCTCGTGTAAATAGAAAACAATTTTTCAACAGTACCAAAATTGTATGGATTAGATCTTAACAGAAAGTTTAGGTCAAGAGCTTCGATTTGCAAAAAGAATCAACTCAAACGGAGTTACGAAACTCAAGATACGATCAAAAGAACTTTAAATTCAAATATGTTCGAATTCAATACTTAAAACTATCAAAAAATATACTTGAGTTCGTTTTCTGGATAGATGAGATCATACCGAAGAGTTAGGCGTTGGTTTCATCGAATTCGGACAAACGGGCAAAAAGTAGTGGGCGTTTGAAAAGCAGGGACTAATCTATAAAATAAAAATTAGCGAATAGGTCCCTAGCAGAAAATAAAAGAAAAAGAAAAAACTACCGAACAAACGTTTACTACATAACCTAATATAATGAAAACCTTTCGCTAAACAGATCTAAACAGAAAGCGTCCGCTAATAAAAACAAAACATTTAAAAAAACAAAAACAAAAACCGGATCAGACTGATCCGGCGCCAGCGGTTTTTACCGGTCGGCCGGAGGTGGCTTCGGACGGCGGCCCCTGGAGGCGGCGTGGCGGTGGCGGTTGCGGGCAGCGGCTCGGCGACGCGGCGGCGGCGACGACTTTGGGAGATAGGGGGGTCGGGGTGGCGTATATAGGGGGAGGTGGCTTGGGGGAGGGGGTAGGAGTCGGGGCCGGACTCCTGGGCATCCACGGCGGAGGCGGCGGCCGTGCTCCGTCCGGACTCCCGGTCGGAGTCGGTCGGGCGCGGACGATGCGTTTGGGTCGGCTGGGCCGCGGCCCAGTTCTGTCGGCCGATTTTTTCCTAGAAATACGGAAAATCGGAAAAATATAATAAATATATTTTTAAAAATCACAGAACAATTCACACATAACTAGGGCCTTATTAATGACCTTGTGAACATTTTTCTGGGCCTAAATGCCTAAAATAAAAACAAACATTTTAGTATTGATAAAATTGCATAAAATAAATATTTTCGCAAATAAAATTCCAATAAATATATTTTGACTCCAAATTCAATTTCCAACAATTTTATTATATTTTTGAAGAAGTCATGTTATCTCCTCTCATTATTTTATTTATTTTAAAAATATTGGAATTGAAAATTGGCAAAATTTATTTGATCCAAGCCCCACTTGGAAAGAGATAAAAATGTGAGTCTTTTGGAGAAACTTCCAACTATCTCTTTTTGGTCCTTGAGTTGCTTAAAGTCCCTTGGATCAATTTCCAGAAAAAACAAAATTCAAAAATGCTCAAATGATGAATGCATATGAATGATCTAAATAATAACATCCAAATTGAAAATTGGGATGTTACAGCGGTCTAAGACAAGAAGAAACAAACATTAGCACTATAATGCATGCATCTTTAACTTCATCTTTATTTACAAAAACAATAATTTAGTGTGCTGTCACCTCATGCGATAGCTGAGAACCATTTTACATGTCAATCACACATAGAATAGGATATCGCCCGTCGTGGTATGTGATTGCAGTTTCAAGAGACAGTAGAGAGAGAGGAAGGGCGAGAGAGAGA
>LR738710.1:680110997-680126030 GCA_902687465.1 Secale cereale | reverse complement strand
ACGGAGAGGCAGGGAGGGGGCAAGAGAGAATTGTGGATTTATGGGTTATCAACTTTTGAATTTTATCGCCTTAGGTTTTTATTAGGATAACCAAGACTGTTGTCAAACTTTATCTTTGTCGCGGTCTGAGAAAAGAAGAAACAAACATTGGCACTACAATACATGCATCTTTAACTTCATCATTATTTGCAAAAACAACAATTTAGTGCACTATCACCTCCTGCAATAGCTGAGAACTGTTTTACATGTCAATCATACATAAAACAGGATATCATCTGTCATGGTACGTGATTGCCTTTTCAAAGATACAGAAGAGGGAGAGGAAGGGTGAGAGAGAGACAGAGAGGGAGAGAGAGAGAGAGAGAGGGGAGAGAGGGAGAGAGAATTGTGGATTCATGGTTTATCAGGTGAGAGCTTTATTCTTACAAATTACAATTACATGACTATCTCCCATTCTCTTCTTATTGGTAGGGAGGTGGAGCCCCATTCTCTTGCAATTGGAATTATTAGGGAGGTAAGTTGGAGATGATGGATACTGGGAGATGCAGCCGCTGCTGGCAAGGGCACCGCTATTCATGTGTGTGTTTGTTGCCGCTTCTCACGTGTAGACGGGATGTATGATTTAGAGAGTATAGCATTATTATGGCACCTTCATTTCTTGTTCAAATATTTTTATTTATATGTTAGGATCACGGTAGTTAATATAGAAAAATTGTAGAGTAGTTTTTTGTTATCTAGATGTTGTGTCTGGAAGCGTCAAGGGGCAATAAATTAAGAGGATTAATCATGCATCGACAAAGAAGGTGATTGATGACAAGTTAAATCAACGGGAAAGAGCGGCTGGAGGGATGTGTGGTGTTTGTAGGAATAGAGAGAAAAATATATGTTTGTATTTGTGTTGTGATTAAATATTCCATGCAATGTGCTTGTCTATGGAGAGGAAAATGGGCTCTGTTTACAAATTCATTTGTTGGCCCATGGCAACGCACGAGCATTCTACTAGTAAATATAGCAAACCAGTAAATAGTATTCGGGCCTCGGTAGCGAGCGAATATTTGTTGGGAGGAGGTGGCAATTGCGAATGATTTATATGGAAATTTCGTGTACATTGTGGGAGGGTGACAATTTCTTCAGAAACACATAGCAACATTTAGGAAGAAGAAGAAAACTGCATTAAAAAGGATAATATTTGCCATATAAAATGTTCGCTTGCCATCCCCTTCCCAACCAACGTTGGTCGGATTTCATTATCGTAGTATTTTATACTCTACTTCCTCTGTAAACTAATATAAGAGGATTCAGATTACTACTTTAGTATTCTAAACGCTCTTATATTAGTTTACGGAGGGAGTATTAAGGTATTACTGAACCACCATTTTAAATCATAAAAGACCATATTGTTTAAGACAACAACGATTCTAACACATAGCACTAATTTGTGATTGATGGTGCTTTGAAGACGAACCTGGCCACGTAGCCCCTCATATCAGTGTGATATGGCATGCATATGTGGATGCTGGTTACTTTCGTCCTCCACTTTCCATGGGCATTTCGTCGAGTAGCTTCTTTTTTGATAAAGGGTTTTATTATCTCAAAATGTAGCATCAAACGGATACAAAACATTTTGAGTAACGCCTAACCTCTGCATAACTAAGATGCACACAGTCAAACAATAGAAGTTTGACAAAAGGAAATGTAACAAAACTGACAAATCTACAATGATAGAGTCACATAGACCGACACTATCCCTATGTTGAAAGTGGCAGTGGATCGATCCGAAGGTTATGCTGCCATCCATGTTGGGAAAAAACCTCCGTAGCTGCCTGCTCTAACCGCGTACACACTGCCTTGACCAACGGTTGGTGCTCCGGTCGATATAGCATAGACCACATATGAAGCGATTGCTATAGTGTAAAATAACATGTATAGGAGAAGCGCTTTTGTCATAGAGAACCAAATTATTTCTACCTAGACAAATTGACCAAAGTAAGGCATACGCTCCCACCATTATTAGTGTTTTGAACCTATTTGGAATACCATCAACCAATGACCAAATATATTGGCAATACTTGTGGGAGGATAAAAATTTGACGCTATTTGGATGACTGGCCATGTAGAACGTGCAAACTTGCATTGAAAAAAGAAGTGTTTGATTGTCTCGTCATGAGCACAAAAGCAACACTGTTTACTTCCTGGCCAGTTGCGCCGTGCAAGGTTGTCTTTGGTTAACACAACTCCCCTACGAAGATACCACACAATGCTTCCATATAGTCCCTCGCCAATGCGTTGGGAGACGCCAACACAATGCTTCCATCGACCTCTGGCATCCTGGAGAACATCATCGTCAGCTCCACGCAAAGATGACATTTGGTTTGCTTTCTTTAGCCCATGGCATTTTGTTAAATCCTCCATTGTTTTGCATATGTGAGGATTTGGAATTGATTTAGCCCATGGCATTTTTGCAGAATTTGTTTTGATATACCCTCACTGACCGAAGCATTTTGACAATTAGGCCTATGGAAAAAAATTCAAACCCATTGCAAATTGTAGATATTTCAGTTTTGTAGCTTATTCACATGGCAACTTGTGGATATTGTGCGGGTACTTTTCTATTTCATAGTTTAACACAACCCATTAGGTGGTAGTTTATGTTCTTCCGCCATGGCAAATCTACGCTTTTACTAACGGCATATCTACTTAGTGACATATGGCAATTTCTTTGAGAAATTAAACACGCCCAAACTAGTTGGTGGTTCTATGTTCTTCCCCCATAGCATTGTTTTACCAACTGACACATGCTAATTTATCTAGTTAGGTGTTTTCACATGGCAAAACACTTTGGCTTCATGGAAAAATTCCATTTTTTGCAGGGAACTTTAGAGAGCTTTATTGAATAAAGGCATTTGCTGGGCAGTCCGCCAAGAGGCCGCTGACCAGGAAGCTTGGAGTGGAGTCTAGCCAGCTTTCGGTCATGTTAAGCGTACAAGCACGCTTAGCACACAGATGTGCAGGACCGTACATGAAAAATATCAAAAGACAAAAAGCTAGCAGAGAGCTCTCTAATTTCAGACAGAATCAATGCTACTACCGAGCGATCAGTGTAGCTAGAGTTCCAGATGTTTACTGCCTCTAGACAGTCGGTTTCCAGTTGCACGTGCGTGTATCCTCAAAGTTGGGAAAAGATGACGCCCTCCCGAAGTGAGGGCACTTCGGCGATGAAAGGATCCGTGACCCCCAAGTGGGGTTTACACCATGCACCCAGGAAAGCCGAGGAAGAGCGGCAACGCCACCCGCACCCGCATTACCGGCATCAAGCTGGATCGCAGCATCTGTATTCACCTTGACGTAGTTAGTCTCGGGGGGGGGGGGCAACCGTGGCCCGGCAGTGGTATGAAACTCTGTCGGGGAATGTCCAGCAACGCCAGGTCCTCCCGGATGCACCAAACCGAAGTAGCTGGGTCGATGATATCTTGATCATGTGTCCTCCTGTTATGGGACATCCAGATAGCCCACATGACCGTGATTATGATGGCACGATCCTTCTCTGAGAAGCGATGTTCATAGAGTATGTCGCGTGTCCAAGTGCTGGGGTGGAGCCGTGGCAAGGGAATATCGAATAGTAGTCTGGCTTCCTCCCAAAAACTTCTTGCATGAGAGCAGTGCACTAACGCATGCATCAAGTCCTCATCCATCGCGAGACAAAGCTTACATAAGCTTGTTTCCTTTATGTGTCTATGTTGTAGAGTCTTCTCATCTGGAATGATTCCTCGAATAACTCTCCACCAGAACACCCTGACCTTGGGAACTACTTTGAGCTTCCATATGGCACTCCACATTTGTTGTTCAGTCGCTAATGCCCTTACTATCTGCCCTTCTTCTAGAGTTGCACGCTCTTTCTGATTCATTAGAGCTCGATAGGCTGTTTTGACAGAATAAGTGCCTGATCTCTCGTGTGCCCAAGCATAGAAGTCCTCCCCATCACCGTGACGTAGGGGAATATTCAGGATCGCGTCCGCATCTGGAGTGATGAATGTTGCACAAACTAGGTACTAATTCCAAGACCAGTTATCAGTGTCAATCAGGTCACTCACCATGGTGATCGGCGTGTTTGGCAGTCGGAATAGTGGTTTCATGGATACAGTCAACGGCATCCATCGATCCTCCCACACCAAGGTGGTAGTGCCATCACTAATTCTCTTAACTAGGCCCGCATTAAAAGCTTGACGACCAGCAACGATCGCCCTCCAAGTAGCAGAAGCTGACTTTGGTATTGTGGCCTGCATAAAATCACAATCAGGGAAGTACCTTCCCTTCATAACTCTGGTGCAAAGTGAGTCCGGTTTCGTCATGAACCTCCAGCCATGTTTCCCCAAAATGGCAATATTGAACTGTCGGAGGTCGCGAAATCCCATCCCCCCTTTGATTTTTGGTGTAGCAAGTTTGTCCCACGCAATCCAATGGAGAGCAGGTCTATCCAGAGAACTCGCCCACCAGAATTTTGCCATGTTTGAGGTCAAACATTTGCACACTTTTTTGGTCGGCAGAAAGCATGACATGTTGAAAGTTGGAATGGCCTGAACGATTGACTTGATTAGGGTTTCTCTACCGACACATGCAAACAACCGTTCTGACCAACCTTGCATCTTACCCTTGGCCCGGTCTCCAATATGCTCAAAAGTTCCACTAGGAATCCTTCCAATTGCAGTAGGTAGGCCGAGGTAGCATTCTGAAAAGACTTCAGAATGGACATTCAGAAGTTGTTTTAGACTTGCTCTCAGCGTCGCCGGTGTGTTGGGACTGAAATATATATAGCTTTTTGATCTGTTCGCACATTGGTCGAAGGCATCCCCATAGATCCTGAGAATGTCATTCAATCTAGTTGCACTCTCAAGGGTCGCCTTGATGAAATTCAAGTTGTCATCCGTGAACAGAAGATGACTCACCCAAGGTGCTCTGTGATTCACTCTGATGCCGCGATCAATGAAGTTTCCATAGTGATTAATCAGGGCAGAGAAACCTTCGGCGCATAGTAGAAAAAGATATGGCGAAACTGGGCAGCCCTGCCGGAGGCCTCTCGACGGGGTGAAGTATGGTACTAGCTCCCCGTTAACACGCACAGAGAAACGTACAGACGTGACACATTTCATGATCAATCTCACCAAGCTGCCAGCAAAGCCGAGCCTCAAGAGCATGGATTCAAGGAAATGCCACTCGACTCGGTCGTAAGCTTTCATCATGTCCAATTTGATTGCACATGAGAAATTTTTCCCTTTCTTCCGCCTCAAGAGCATCGGCAAAATTCCATTGGGAAGTTTTCATTCCCCTTCCCCCACATGCAAATACGTGTCTTCATAGTACAGTTACCTAGTGATCAATCACTGGCAGAGTACCTAAGGTTTTACTACTTAATACTTTGTGTTAGGCATGCATCTTTTAGATATGAATTTAGCGCCAGTCCTTTTCATACAAAATCTCATATGACAGTATCAAAAGCACGAATTTTTTGGTAACAGTCCCAAGGAAATTTTAGGTAGTGTATCATGGAAAATCTGGGTAGTGTACTATGGCAACTCCAATTCGTGTTTTTCATTTCTTTTATTAAAATTTTGCTAAGTATGTCATGGAAAATCAAGTTGATTTAAAGTTGATGTCGTTGTTGTATGTATGTATCATTGTCGAATTTTTTTAGAGACGGTTAAAACACAAACAACTGAAATTGCCATGATATAGGGTACTAATTTCACCATGATATGTATAGTTTTCTCCCATGATCCAAATGGTTCTTACAAACAGAAACGGATGCTTTTCATAGTTGCCATGGCTAATTTGTCGTGTTTAATGTCATGGGATGTTCTTAAGTTGCCATGGCATTTTTCATTAAACTTGGCATTTCAATATGTTATTCTAAAGTGAAGCTTTTTTACTGGAGTAGTTTTTGCGCATTTGTTAGTGGATTTGACTACAACATCCATATTTGATCTACATCTAGTGGAAACTCATATTTTAAGCACTCAACATGGCATTATTTTAGTGCTTACACAAGTCAACTTTAAGAACTGTTTTGTTCTAGTACTTGGCAAAATAGTCTATCCTCATAAATTTGGTGTTGACACAGGATGTTCTTATAAATAGAAATATATTTTCATATTTGTCATGGATAAAACGCCATGGCTATTTTATTTTGTGATATTTTCCCATTTTGCCTTGACATTTTTCAATGTGCATGGAAAGTCAAACATTTTCCCATAAAAAAGTTAATATACTACACCATGGCAATTTCATAAGACACGAAACAACATGATCAGTTCTTTTACGAACATTAATGATTTTTTATAGTTCCATGGCTAATTTGTTGTGATGTTCTTAAATTTTGCAATGTCACTTTTCTAATGATCAAGGTAAATCAAAACATTTCCTAAAATTTATTTTTAATATACTACACCATGGCAATTTCGTAAGACTATATCATGGCACTTTTGTCGTATGTTGCATGGCATTTTTATTCAACTTAACATGGCAAATTTTCAAAAAAATTATGTTAAGTTCAATAAAAGTACTGAAAGATCGTGGATGTCGCCTAGAGGGGGATGAATAGGCGCTTTAAAATTATTACGATCTAGGATTGAATAAATAAGGAATAAACCTAGTGATCAATTTGTCAAGCACAAAACCTACAACAACTAGGCTCACCTATGTGCACCAACAACTTATGCTTGGCAAGATAAACTACTAGGTGATAGCAAGATATATGAAAAGAAACAATATGGCTATCACTAAGTAAAGTGCATAAGTAAAGGGCTCGGGTAAGACATAACCGAGGCATGTGGAGACGATGATGTATCCCGAAGTTCACACCCTTGCGGATGCTAATCTCCATTTGGAGCGATGTGGAGGCACAATGCTCCCCAAGAAGCCACTAGGGCCACCATAATCTCACGCCCTCGCACAATGCAAGATGTCGTGATTCCACTAAGGGACCCTTGAGGGCGGTTACCAAACCCGTACAAATGACAGCCCTTGGGGCGGTCACCGAACCCGTACCCTTTGGCTACCCGTACAAATGACAGCCCTCGGGGCGATCTCCACAACCTAATTGGATACCCCAACGCTTGCCCGGAGCTTTACACCATAATGATTGATCTCTAAACACCACCAACCGTCTAGGGCGCCCAAGCACCCAGAAGGAACAACCTCTAGGGTACCAAGCACCCAAGAGTAATAAGCTTCTCAACTTGTAACTTCCATGTATCACCATGGGGAACTCAAACCGATGCACCAAATGCAATGGCAAGGACACATGGAGTGCCCAAGTACTTCTCTCCCAAATCCCACCAAAGCAACTAATGCTAGGGAGGAAAATGAGAGTTAGAACGAAGAAGAGAACATGAAGAACTCCAAGATCTAGATCCAAAGGGCTCCCCTCATATAGAGTGGAAAGTGATAGGTGGAAATGTGGATCTAGATCCCCTCTCTCTTTTCCACCAAAAATTAGCAAGAATCCATGGAGGGATTGAGAGATAGCAAGCTCGAAGAAGGTCAACAATGGGGGGAGAACACGAGCTCAAGAGATAAGGTTCAATGGGGAAGAAGACCCAATTTTATAGGAGGGAAAAATCCAACAGTTATGTGCTCAGCCCACACACGAACGGTACTACCACTCGGGCGGTAGTAACATGAAAAAGGATCAATGTAGAACCTCAGGGGCGGTAGTGCCGCCGGAGTGGTACTACCGCTCATCTCAGCGGTACTACCGTGGGAGAAGCAGAACGCGGGAGCAGAGGAGGCAGGGCAGAGCAGAGCACGATGACAGTACTGCAGTAGCGGTACTACCGCCCGACCGGGTGGTACTATCGCTTATAGGAGGTACTGTCACACCTCATTTCCATCCTATTGCTTTACTTTATCACTATGAGTTAGCGATAGTAGTAGTAGCAATAGTTGGTGAGACGACCACGACGCTACGATGAAGATCATGGTGTCAAGCCGGTGACGATGGAGATCATGACGATGCTTTGGAGATGGACATCAAAAGCACAAGATGATGATGGCCATATCATGTCACATATTTTGATTGCATGTGATGTTTATCTTATTATGCTTCTTATTTTGCTTAGTACGGTGATAGCATTATAAGATGATCCCTTACAAAATTTCAAGGTACAAGTTTTCTCCCTGAGTATGCACCGTTGCGACAGTTCGTCGTGCCGAGACACCATGTGATGATCGGGTGTGATAAGCTCTACGTTCAAATACAACGGGTCTAAAACAGTTTTGCACATGCAGAATACTCGGGTTAAACTTGACGAGCCTAGCATGTACAGACATGGCCTCAGAACACTGGAGACCGAAAGGTCGAGTGTGAATCATATATTAGATATGATCAACATAAGATGTTCACCATTGAAAACTCCGCCATCTCACGTGATGGTCGGACATGGTTTAGTTGATTTGGATCACGTGATCATTTAGATGCCTAGAGGGATGTCTATCTAAGTGGGAGTTCTTTAGTAATATGATTAATTGAACTTTAATTTATCATGAACTTAGTCCTGATAGTGTGTGCATATCTATGTTGTTGTAGATCAATGGCCCGTGCTACCGTTCCCTTGAATTTTAATGCGTTCCTAGAGAAAGCTAAGTTGAAAGATGATGGTAGCAACTACACGGGTTGGGTCCGTAACTTGAGGATTATCCTCATTGCTGCACAGAAGAATTATGTCCTTGAAGCACCGCTAGGTGACAGGCCTGCTGCAGGAGAACTCCGGTTGTTATGAACGTCTAGCAAGCTCGATCTGATGACTACTCGATAGTTCAGTGTGCCATGCTTTACGGCTTAGAATCGGGACTTCAAAGACGTTTTGAATGTCATGGAGCATATGAGATGTTCCAAGAGTTGAAGTTAATATTTCAAGCAAATGCCTGAATTGAGAGATATGAAGTCTCCAATAAGTTCTATAGCTGCAAGATGGAGGAGAACAGTTCTATCAATGAACACTTACTCAGAATGTCTGGGTAATACAATCACGTGACTCAACTTGGATGCAAAGTTGATGAAGATAGTGTTATTGATAGAGTTCTTCAATCACTACCACCAAGCTATAAAGGCTTCGTGATGAACTATAATATGCAAGGGATGCAGAAGAAAATTCCCGAGCTCTTTGTTATGCTCAAAGATACGGAGGTAGAAATCAAAAAGGAGCATCAAGTGTTGATGGTTAACAAGACCACTAGTTTCAAGAAAAAGGACAAGGGAAAGAAGGGGAACTTCAAGAAGAATAGCAAGTCAGTTGCTACTCCCGCGAAGAAACCCAAGTCTAGAACCAAGCCTGAAACTGAGTGCTTCTACTGCAAAGGGACTGGTCACTGGAAGCGGAACTGCCCCAAGTATTTGGCGGATAAGAAGGATGGCAAAGTGAACAAAGGTATATTTGATATACATGTTATTGATGTGTACCTTACTAATGCTCGTAGTAGCACCTCGGTATTTGATACTGGTTCGGTTGCTAATATTTTTAACTCGAAACAGGGGCTACGGATTAAACAAAGATTAGCTAAGGATGAGGTGACGATGCGCGTGGGAAATGGTTCCAAACTCGATGTGATCGTCGTCGGCACGCTACCTCTACATCTACCCGGGATTAGTTTTTAGACCTAAATAATTGTTATTTGGTGCCAGCGTTGAGCATGAACATTATATCTGGATCTTGTTTGTTGCGAGACGGTTATTCATTTAAGTCAGAGAATAATGGTTGTTCTATTTATATGAATAATATCTTTTATGGTCATGCACCCTTGATGAATGGTCTATTTTTGTTGGGTCTCGGTCGTAGTGATACACATATTCATAATATTGAAGCCAAAAGATGCAAAGTTGATAATGATAGTGCAACTTATTTGTGGCACTGCCGTTTAGCTCATATTGGCGTAAAGCGCATGAAGAAAGTCCATGCCGGTGGACTTTTGGAATCACTTGATTATGAATCACTTGGTGCTTGCGAACCATGCCTCATGGGAAAGATTACTAAAACTCCGTTCTCCGGAATAATGGAGCGAGCAACTGACTTATTGGAAATCACACATACTGATGTATGCGGTCCAATGAGTGTTGAGGCTCGCGGCGGGTATCGTTATTTTCCGACCTTCACAGATGATTTGAGAAGATATGGGTATATCTACTTGATGAAGCACAAGTCTGAAACATTTGAAAAGTTCAAAGAATTTCAGAGTGAAGTAGAGAAACATCGTAACAAGAAAATAAAGTTTCTACGATCTGATCGTGGAGGCGAATATTTGAGTCATGAGTTTGGTCTTCATTTGAAACAATGTGGAATAGTTTCACAATTCACGCCACCTAGAACACCACGGTGTAATGGTGTGTCCGAACGTCGTAACCATACTTTATTAGATATGGTGCGATCTATGATGTCTCTTACCAATTTACCACTATCGTTTTGGGGTTATGCTTTAGAGATAGCTGCATTCACGTTAAATAGGGCACCATCAGTTGTCGTTTCTTAAAGTTTGGGGCCGCGATGCTTATGTGAAAAAGCTTCAACCTGATAAGATCGAACCCAAGTCGGAAATGTGTCTTCATAGGATACCCAAAGGAGACTGTTGGGTACACCTTCTATAAATCCGAAGGCAAGATATTTGTTGCTAAGAATGGATCCTTTCTGTAGAAGGAGTTTCTCTTGAAAGAAGTGAGTGGGAGGAAAGTAGAACTTGATGAGGTAATTGTACCTTCTCCCGAATTGGAAAGTTGTTCATCACAGAAACTAGTTCCAGTGATTCCTACACCAATCACTGAGGAAGCTAATGATGATGATCATGGAACTTCATATCATGTTACTAGTGAACCTCGTAGGTCAACCAGAGTACGTTCCGCACCAGAGTGGAACGGTAACCCTGTTCTGGAAGTCATGTTACTAGGCCATGATGAACCTACGAACTATGAGGAAGCGATGATGAGCCCAGATTCCGCAAAATGGCTTGAGTCCATGAAATCTGAGATGGAATCCATGTATGAGAACAAAGTGTGGACTTTGGTTGACTTGCCCGATGATCGACAAGCCATTGAAAATAAATGGATTTTTAAGAGGAAGACCGACGTCGATGGTAATGTTACTATCTACAAAGCTCGACTTGTTGCAAAAGGTTTTCGACAAGTTCAAGGAGTTGACTACGATGAGACTTTCTCACCCTAGCGATGCTTAAGTCTGTTCGAATCATGTTAGCAATTGTCGCATTTTATGCTTATGAAATCTGGAAAATGGATGTCAAAATTGCATTCCTTAATGGATATCTCAAAGAAGAGTTGTATATGATGCAACCAGAAGGTATTGTCGATCCTAATGGTGCTAACAAAGTGTGCAAGCTCCAGTGATCCATCTATGGACTGGTGCAAGCATCTCGGAGTTGGAATATATGCTTTGATGAAGTGATCAAAGCATATGGTTTTATACAGACTTTTGGAGAAGCCTGTATTTACAAGAAAGTGAGTGGGAGCTCTGTAGCATTTCTGATATTATATGTAGATGACATATTATTGATTGGAAATGATATGGAATTTCTGGATAGCATAAAAGGATACTTGAATAAGAATTTTTGTATGAAAGACATCGGTGAAGCTGTCTATATATTGGGCATCAAGATCTATAGAGATAGATCAACACGCCTAATTGGACTTTCACAAAGCACATACCTTGATAAAGTTTTTAAGAAGTTCAAAATGGATCAGTCAAAGAAAGGGTTCTTGCCTGCATTACAAGGTGTGAAGTTGAGTAAGACTCAATGGCCGACCACTGCAGAAGATAAAGAGAAAATGAAAGTCATTCCCTATGCCTCAGCCATATGTTCTATCATGTGTGCAATGTTGTGTACCAGACCTGATGTGTGCCTTGCTATAAGTTTAGTAGGTAGGTACCAAAGTAATCCAGGAGTGGATCACTGGCCAGCGGTCAAGAACATCCTAAAGTACCTGAAAAGGACAAAGGATATGTTTCTCATTTATGGAGGTGACAAAGAGCTCGTCGTAAACGGTTACGTCGATTCAAGATTTGACACTGAACCGGATGACTCTAAGTCACAAACCGGATACGTGTTTTTGTTGAATGGTGGAGCTGTCAGTTGGTGCAGTTGCAAGCAAAGCGTCGTGGCGGGATCTACGTGTGAAGCGGAGTACATAGCTGCTTCGGAAGCGGCAAATGAAGGAGTCTAGATGAAGGAGTTCATATTCGATCTAGGTGTAATACCTAGTGCATCGGGTCCAATGAAAATATTTTGTGACAACACTAGAGCAATAGCCTTGGCGAAGGAATCGAGGTTTCACAATAGAACCAAGCACATCAAGAGACGCTTCAACTCCATCCGCGATCAAGTCAAGGAAGGAGACATAGATATTTGCAAAATACATACAGATCTGAATGTCGCAGACCCGTTGACTAAGCCTCTTCCACGAGCAAAACATGATCAGCACCAAGACTCCATGGGTGTTAGAATTATTACTATGTAATCTAGATTATTGACTCTAGTGCAAGTGGGAGACTAAAGGAAATATGCCCTAGAGGCAACAATAAAGTTGCTATTTATATTTCCTTATATATCATGATAAATGTCTTTTATTCATGCTATAGTTGTATTAACCGGAAACTTGATACATGTGTGAATACATAGACAATACAGAGTGCCCCTAGTATGCCTCTACTAGACTAGCTCGTTAATCAAAGATGGTTATGTTTCCTAACCATAGACATGTGTTGTCATTTGATCAACGGGATCACATCATTAGGAGAATGATGTGATGGACAAGATCCATCTGTTAGCATAGCACTATGATCATTTAGTTTTACTGCTATTGATTTCTTCATGACTTATACATGTTCCTCTGACTATGAGATTATACAACTCCCGAATACTAGAGGAACACCTTGTGTGCTATCAAACGTCACAACATAACTGGTTGATTATAAAGATGCTCTATAGGTGTTTCTGAAAGTGTTTGTGGTGTTGGCATAGATCAAGGTTAGGATTTTTCACTCCGAGTGTCGGAGAGGTATCTCTCGGCCCTCTCGGTAATACATATCGTAATAAGCTTTGCAAGCAAATGACTAATGAGTTAGTCACGAGATGATGTATTACAGAACGAGTAAAGAGATTTGCCGGTAACGAGATTGAACTAGGTATGGTGATACCGACGATCGAATCTCGGGCAAGTAACATACCGATGACAAAGGGAACAACGTATGTTGTTATGCGGTTTGACCGATAAAGATCTTCGTAGAATATGTAGGAGCCAATATGAGCATCCAGGTTCCGCTATTGGTTATTGACCTGAGATGTGTCTCGGTCATGTCTACATAGTTCTTGAACCCGTAGGGTCCGCACGCTTAACGTTCGATGACGATCGGTATTATGAGTTTATGTGTATTGATGTACCGAAGGTTGTTCGGAGTCCCGGATGAGATCTCGGACATGACGATGAGTCTCTAAATGGTCGAGACATAAAGATTGATATATTGGAAGGTTATATTCAGACACCGGAAGGGTTCCGAAGTGTATCGAGTATACTTCGGAGTACCAGGAGGTTACCGGAACCCCCCGGGGAGACTATGGGCCTTATTGGGCCCTAGTGGAGAAAGAGGGCAGCAAGAATGTGGTGGGGCGCTGATGGGCCTCTAACCCCTCGTTGGTTACCCCAAGTGGAAGGTGTAAGATGCAGTGTTGTGGAAGTTTTTCCCTTAGCAAAGATGCCAAGGATCGAATCCCCAGAGACTCCTAGGTTCAACAAGTAGGTGTCAACTGCTAACGGCGCGGATTAGCAATCAACGTGGACCTGCACACAGATACAAATAACTTTGCTCCCAACGAGTACAGAGAGGTTGTCAATCCCTCCGGCCTTGTAGTTCACAAAGGATTAAACGCAAATGATAGTAGTGATAGATAATGTTTGCAATAGTAAATAATAGCGAAAAGTAAATAGCGGATGTGATCAATGATGGTAATATAGACCGGAGTCTCATGATGTTCACTAGTGATGTCTCTCTCCCAAAAGACGATAAAACAGCTATGTGAGGTAAACGAATTACAGCTGGGCAATTGACAGGACCACGAACGCAAACCAATGCTGACTACATTGCAAGAAAGGTTGAGGTTCAAAGCATGGGCGGTACGCCAAAGTAAGTAGACCGAAATCCATCAATATCTACTACTAATCATCCGCCTTGAGATATCTATCCAGAACATCTCGCTGGTATTAAGTTGCGAGTCCCACCCATAGTGTAAACTCAATGCAACAGACAACTGCATTAAAAGAACTTTGCGTAAAGTAAACAATCCTTGCACCCGCGGGCACAAGCACCGTTGTTTTCCCCCTTGTGGCAACAGCACATCCCCTAGACTCATGTTTCTGTCACTCAAGCTAGTCATCGAGGGGCATGAACCCACAATCAAGCATAACGTTCCCTCTTGGAGTCACTACGTATTACTTGGCCAAAGCAATAAATAACAACGGAGAACATGCAAGAATTACTTATGAACATAAATATAAAAGAGGTAGATCAAATATATTACTCAAGAACAATCTGAACATAATCTCATAATCCATCGGATCCCAGCAAACTCATCATAGCAACAGCATAAGGATTACATATGTGCCTCGATCATGTAGGGCAGCTCACGAGGACTAATTAGTGAAGCACGAGAACGGGAGGAGAACATCACATAGCTACTGGTCATGGACTCATGGTCCAAGGGAGACTACTCACAACTCATCTGGGAGGCGTCCATGGTGGTGGAGAGGCTCCCGATGGTGATCCTCCCCTCCGGCAGGGTGCCGGGAAGAGTTCTCCTGGTGCTCCCGATCTTGGAAGCGGCGGCGGCGGCGGAACAGAGATGAGATCGCGAAAAAGAGTTCTCGTCTCGAGGGTTTCGAAGGACGCTCTAAATATATGCCGAAGGGGGGGGCACCAGACGGGGCTCGGGGGGCCCAGGCGCCCCCCCGGCGCGGCCCAGGGGGGCGCGCCGCCAGGGCGCCTG
>LR738710.1:680098682-680110972 GCA_902687465.1 Secale cereale | reverse complement strand
ATTTTTCTGGATTTTTCCTGGCAGTTCTCGTAACGTGAAAACCTGAAATACAAAAACAGCCGAAAACAGAAACTGGCACCGGGGTGCACTGGATTAGTAGGTTAGTCCAAATATAATCAAAAGTGTATGGAAGTGTATGAATATCATAGCAATATCACCCAAAAGTGGCATGGAGCAAGCAGAAATTATAGATACGTTTTGGACGTATCAGGCGCCCCCCCCCCCCTAGGCCCAAACCGAATTGGTTTAGGGTTTCAGGGGCCGGGCCCCCTTTCCTTCTCCTCTCCTCCTCTTTACTCCTTCTCCTAGTAGGACTAGGAAAGGGTGGAACCTACTCCTACTAGGAGTAGGACACCACCCCTTGGGTGTGCCCCCTATGGCCGGCCCTCCTCCTCCCTCCCTCCTTTATATACGTGGGGAGGGGGCACCCCAAAGACACACAAGTTGATTTCTTAGCCGTGTGCGGTGCCCCCCTCCACAGTTACACACCTCGGTCATATTGTCGTAGTGCTTAGGCGAAGCCCTGCGTCGGTAACTTCATCATCACCGTCACCACGCCATCGTGCTGACGAAACTCTCCCTCGTCCTCAACTGGATCAAGAGTACGAGGGACGTCACCGAGCTGAACGTGTGCAAATTGCGGAGGTGTCGTGCATTCGGTACTTAATCGGTTGGATCGCGAAGACGTTCGACTACATCAACCGCGTTACTAAACGCTTCCGCTTTCGGTCTACGAGGGTACGTGGACACACTCTCCGCGATCGTTGCTATGCTTCTCCTAGATAGATCTTGTGTGATCGTAGGCAAAAAAATTGAAATACTATGTTCCCCAACAATTGGTTGTTCAGTAAACATTTTTACTTTCATGAAGGCATATATATCTTTTTTTGTGAGAGAAATTGATCAATAAGTATCCATGTTGTGTGTAGCCTTACATTTTTCTTCCAAGTTATATGGGATTATTGCAATCTTCATGCATAAGAGTGGATTTATATGTTAATCTGTCAGGAAAGATGACATCCTACATTTGAATACAAATATCCCGTATTTAATTTAATTTCCCTTCTTCCCATTAGATAAAATCAACATATGCACATGCCTCAATCATCTAATCATCATTTTGAGCTCCTTTTTGCACAAATTCATGAGGGTACCACATCTAAACATGCATCCATGTAATTGAGAAATCGGTTAATCATGTATAGAATGAAGATGCATCTATATTTTCCTTCCATTTTTTAATTGTGGATGGTAAAACATTAAGATCTCTATATCACCACGTGGCATACATGATAGTATTTTTTAGGGCCTGCATGACACTATTATGGATGCATGTTGAGGAAATAATGCATTAAGAGAAAAATAACATCCATGGTTGCATTATTATTTTAAGTCAATCTATTGTAATAATCATGAAAAATAATGACAATGGATTTTTTTTCTCTATTGCAACACATGAAAATATTTTGATATACCTACAGTTTCAATCATCATCCCGTGCTCGGGTGCTCGTAGGAGGATGGTGTGTGGGTTGACGATGGCAGCGATAGCAGCAGTCGAGCGGATGTTAGGCCATCGCCTCGTGAGGATGTGTAGAAGGTTGGTTTGGTGCCTGGGGTGACCTTGCATCTTCATAGATGGCCGTGTCGACCAGCCGCCGCCGGTCATCGAAGGCCATGGTGACCTTACATCTTCATCATTCCATGTAGCTATATTGTCACCTGGTTTATAGCAAGGGTGTTTGCTCCCAAAACGCATGACTATGTGATTTTTCTCCCGTTGCAATGCACATGCATTTTTTTTATATAAAGTAAGGTGAGTTTCTCTCTTTTTTTTTATCCGCTCACTCATATTATATGGTTTTGTTTTTTTATATTCTTGGTGTATAACAGAACATAAGATTAAAGTTAATGTAAATTATAATGTAATTCCAATCTAAGTGGAATATAAGTTTGTTAAAGAATAATAAGATATTCGACAAGAAAAAATAAATACCATTTTTAAATGAATATACACCAAGAATTACTTCACCCCATATACAAGACATTTGGTAATTATGTCCCCAAAATATCATAGTTTTTCTACATGCTCCAAGGTTTATTCAGTTATTGAACCGATGAATTTCTTCTTTGTGTCTAAATCATCTTGAACCACTACTATGTGCGACACAGACTCCGCACTTTTCTCTGTTATATTAGCCAAAGGTGGGGTGTCTTTGGACAAAGGTCCTAATATTTTTTCTGTTTCTCGTGTGGCGGTGTGGAGGATTTCAAGGAGTTTGTTGATGACGTCATGTCCGGTGATGGGTTAGGGGGAGGAGGAGGAGGTCTTGATCCATTTGGTTAGTAAAGTGAGGTTTTTTTGTCTCCCGTTGCGACGCATAGGCATTTGTGCTAGTTTAATTTAATTTTCCTTCTTCCCATTAGATAAAATCAACATAAGCACATGCCTTAATCATCTAATCATCGTTTTCAGCTCCTTTTTGTAGAAATTCATGGGGGTGCCACATCTGAACATGCATCCATGTAATTGAGAAATCGGCTAATCATGTATATAATGAAGATGCGTCTATATTTTCCTTCCAGATTTTAATTTTGGATGGTAAAACATTAAGATGTCTATATCGTGAGATATAATTATGGAAGTATTTTATGTACTTGGTTGTTGTTTGAAATGCTAGCCGGTTTAATTAGCTTCAATGGGTACGTTGTTTTGAACTCTGGAGTCCTCTTACTAACTTTTGTGATTAGAGAATTTACGTCACATGTTTTTTCAAGAGTGTATCCTATTCTCTAGCATTTCATAAAATACTTCTTTGTTTGAGTTCCCCCGCGGAGAGGCATATATGTTCTTCAATAAGGGAGAGTGGTTTAGATGTTCTGCCTTGAGCATGTAACCTGCACCTGCAGGGCCGTACAGTATTAGCATATCTGCTCACTACCTTCTAGTAATACTGAGGTTTGCAAACTATCAGCAATATCCAATTGTGTTCGTGTGATTTGAATGTGGATATCATTGAGCTACTAAACTGAGATTGTTTTTGCTCCGATTGCGTCGCAGTGGCTACATGCAAAAATTTGTAGGTAACTGTGGTGAGTCTTCTATATATATGGTGTCACTTCATGTCGTAATCTGAAAGTGCACATAATTTATCACTTTATGTTGATTTGTTTTTGGCAGCTTGCAGATTATATATGTCCTTCTCAAGTCATTTTCCGCGCTAATTTTGTTCGTCTTATCAAGATGTTTGGCTTATATTTGAGTCAGAGCAGAAAGAAGCTGATTGTCCATGCTCATTCTTGATTATGATGTTGTAGTATTGAGCCACAACAAGATAGGAAAGACACAATTTAGGACCACTGATTTTATATCTGGATTTGGTTCACACACATTTCAGGGCCAAAATTGCACTGCCAGAACATCTTTCGATTTGTTCATTATATTATTTTGAGCTCGGTAAATAACCGAATATATTGATAGTTGAGGAGCTATATTTTTTTTCAGATTGCACACTAATCTTATTAAAATTTGAGGCAATATCTAAAAAACATATCAAGCATATATCCTGCAGCCGTCCGGGGTATCTTCTACTCCCTCTGTCCCATAATATAAGGACGTTTTTGCACTAGTACTGTATACTCCCTCTGTAAACTAATATAAGAGTGTTTAGATCACTATTTTAGTATTCTAAACACTCTTATATTAGTTTACAGAGGGAGTAAATAATAAAGACGTCACCCCAAGATCACTTCAGGGTGTGCCCTGGACCTAGACTTGATCATCCTTTTCACCGCCATTTCATCGTCGTCGCTCCACCTCGGCCTCCGCGGGCATTCTTGCTTCCCGACCATCTTCCAGTCCCAGAGACCATTGTATTGGACATGGCCATCTCTGAGCAGAACAAGGCGTTGCAGCGATCTGCAGACCTTCACAAGATCCCTCAAGTACTGCGTCTGGCGCGGTGTCCCCGTGAAGCCAACCATGACCAGCTCCTTCATGCGTCGGTGCCGGAGCTTGGGCCTCTGCCACCAGATGATCTCCTCTCCAGGCTCCTCGTCCTCGTCGGAGTGAGCCAGAGCCACATGGATGTGCAGGGCCTCGAGCGAGCGCGCGGACAGCAGGAGGATGCGCGGCCACGAGACGTCCCAGTTGGAAGGCACGTCGGCGACGAGGAGCCTCTTGAGGCCGCGGAACGGCGTGGCCACGTGCCGCGGCAGGACCCATCTGACCGGCCCGGTGAAGCGGAGGACGAGGCTGGTGGTGGCATCTGGGGCGCTGCCGAGGAAGTCGTCAGGTTTCTGGCTTCCCCGGAAGGTGAGGTTCACGTGCGTCAGGCTCGGGACGGAGCCGAATGTGAGCATCACGCTTGCGCTGCTGTCTTGGCACGCCAGGCGGGTGAGCGCCGGCAGGTCGTGCAGCGTGATCGCTGAAAACGCGCAGTCCTCGACGACGAGCTCCGTGAGCGACGAGCACGGCGCGTCGACCACCAGGTGATCAAGCTCCTCGGTGCAGCCGCATGATTTGAGATGCAGCGTGTGCAGCCGCGCGCAGTCGGTGAGCAGCCTCTCGTACGCGGCGACGGGCGTGGACGCGGCCACGCCTTGCAGGACGAGCGTGCGGAGCGCCTCGTAGGTGCGCAGCGGCGGGAGCGTGCAGTTTCCCAGCGTGAGGCTGCGCAGGCGCGACCTGCCGCCGTCGTCGAGGCGGTCGTGGGGGAAGCCGTAGGCGGGCGCGTCGTGGTCATGGCAGGTCGCCGATGGGTAGGCCACCACCTCCAGATCTTCCACGCCCCATGCGCCGACCGCAGCGGCGATCAGGCGCTCGATGCAGCCGCCGTCGTCGTGTGTCCGGAAGAAGTCCAGACGTAGGGTCTTGACGCGGCGGCATGCATGGCCGTCCGCTTCCAAGAGCCCGGTAATACCGGCGGCCAACGATTCCATCATGATGTCCTCGAAGAGCACCAAGAGATTGTCCAGTTCCCCGGCTAACTCCTGCACACGCCGCGATTTGCCCTGGCGGAGAGCCAAGGTCCGGTGGTACTCGGCTGGGAGTATGTCGCTCACCCTCAGGTCTAGCGCCGGGAGATCGCGGGGGATGCGTGCCCAGCGCCTGCCGAGGACGGCGGTCGACAGCGCGGTACGGGTGTCCAGCCTGCTCGCTATGAGGTGGATCAGCTCGTCGGGGAGCGCGCTGAGGCGGTCCTTGCCGTTGCCGCCGGCCGTGCGCTGTCGCACGAGACGACGAGGCAGCCTCGCCATGGCACTCGTTGTTGGATCTGGGAGTCCGGTAAAGCCAGAAGCATGCATTGCGCAAGGCTTCTCCCTCTATATGGGCACCCTATGTTATGTACTCCTATCTGGGAGTTCGACTCGGACGAGAATCCATTAATTAAGGCACTTCCCCGGTGGTCAAATCAGAGTAGAATCCCAATCTTCTGTTAACTTATAATCTACTCCCTCCGTTCGGAATTACTTGTCTCGAAAGGAATTACTTGTCTCGAAAATGGATGTATCTAGAACTATACGTCTAGATACATCCATTTCTGCGACAAGTAATTCCGAACGGAGGGAGTATAAATATCTAGTTTACATTCAAGGAAATCAGTGAAAAGAGCAAGCAAATATACTCAGATCATGTCCTGGATTTTTTGCCAGAATGAGACTCAAGCTATCACATGTTATTTTCTCCTCAACCAAAGCTACGACACGAAAATTTACCCTGTGCGAGGCCCATGCCATCGCAGCCTCGCTGACCCCTCCATTTCTCTTCTTTTTCTCCTCAAGCAGATTTATAACCATGCTACCAGGACAGAAGTGGAACAATATATCGATGAGTGACATGAAAGAAAATGCTGACTTGAGGAGCACTATCGATGGCCAGATATGTATAATACAGATGGACAGAACGGGACAGTGCCGATACCTGATAATTCCCCCTTAAGTTCAGGAAGAAATTCATCCCAAAAGAAAAGAAAAAGGTTAAGGAAGAAACAAGAGAGTGCTTCTTCATATGAGAAGGATGCTAGCCTTTAACAATCTTCAATGCGATCTCCTGTGCACTCTTCAAACAAGAAAGTGTATCTGCTACATCGCTGTTGCTTTGAGCAGATCTCATGTCAAGCAGTATCCTGTGGCATGCTTCCATCAACCCCTGGCGAGGCTCTGCACAAGGCAAACCAACTACTGGACAGCTTTCCCATGGTCCAACCTTGGATGTCTCGTCCATAAACCTCAGCAGCTTGTTTTCATCGCGCTTACCCATCTCTTCTTGCAGTTTGGCTGCCATGACCGATGCCCGCTTAATACATCTCAATGGGAGCTGCAAGCAGGATCACACCTCAGAAACCAATACATAATGATTAGTGTTTCACTTCAATATGTTTATGTACACGATACACTCATTGTCCAAATTGTGTAAGCTCAACTGGAAGAAGAAAAAGGCAAACTGATCTACTATAAAGATTGCTCCATTTCCAAAAAGAATTAAGGTTAGCCAGCACATACATTTTCATTGTGGAATTAGGAAGTTTATCCCATCTACCATATAATGAAACCACTAGGATATGTGAACCTATTCGTTATTCGCAAGTAGACAGTAACATGTAAACTACTGCAAATATTCTTTTTTAGGGGAAACTACTGCAAATATTCTAAAGATGATGAACAGAGGCATGTGGCCATCTCCTGTGGTGATGCTAAGGTCAGCTATTCGAAAAGGTAGCGGGGGTAGAGAACAGAAGCTGAGTTACTGGCATGCTTTCTTTATAACTTGAGAGAGGATGAGTCGCATCATATGTCCTAACATACAAACTCTACCCCACGCTTCTCTAGGTCACTTTGTCTCTAACTTGCAACTCCAGATTTAATACGTAACTTATGGACTCGGTTACCAATAAAGCTCAGCTTCCCTACTTAACATCCTGACAGAAACCATCTTGGACTCTTGACACAGGTTACTGATCTCCTGCAGGCTGCTACTTCATTTTATTTTTATTATCCGAGTCCCCAACACAGCAATATGGAAAACAGAGGAAAACGACTCAGTTGGACACCAAAAGAACTGAAGGGCATACAAAACTCATGTATGACTAACCTGTGCAAGCAGTGCAACATTAAGACCAAAGCTTCTGTCTGAAGCTCCAGCAACAAGTTTATACAAGAAAGTAATTTCTCCAAGATCTTCTGTTTCTGTGCTAATACCCATCTTTTCATCACTGGTTTGCAACAGCTCCCTTGTCGACAGATACGAAACATGGTATGCCCCAACAGAACCTTCAAATTCACTCCGGATATCAAGAATCTTTGGATAGTGAGTGACAAAAATAACAATGCATTTCTTAACTTTAAGGAGATAGTGTAATGTAGCATAGGCTATAGCAACACCATCATGTGTGCTTGTTCCACGACCAAGCTCATCAATGATAACTAGGGACCGAGATGAGCAGCTCTGCAATATGTTGGAAGCTTCATTCATCTCTTCATAAAAGGTACTTGTTCCTTGTTGAATACTGTCAGATGCACCCATCCGAGTATAAATTCCATCAACAACATGCAATCTTGCTGATGAAGCTGGTACAAAGGAGCCAACCTGATGAAACCAGAGCAACAAGTTATAGGAATCTCCTCAGAGAAAAATTGCAACTAGAGTAATCTGTAACAACTACTCCCTCTGTTCACTTTTGTAAGACGTGTTGGAGTATAATGTCCGGCCCTCTCTCTCAGATCGGTCTTTTGATTGCATTGGCTAGAGCATGCACTTCTACATGGTATCAGAGCCAAGAGGTCTCGAGTTCAAGACCCGGCTAGCGCAATTAAATTGCAGCCCACTTTCAGTCCACGTTTAGGCCTGAGGGAGCCACACGTGAGGGGGAGTGTTGACATATAATGTGTTGCTTAGTCTCTTCCATCAGATCGGTCTTTCTGGTTGCATTGGTTAGAGCATGCACTTCTACAAGACGTTTTAGACATTTAAGACAGCACCTAAAACAGTTCAATTTTCAGCTGTCTTAAACAACTTGCAAAAGTGAACAGAGGGATATCAGCCTTCTTTTTATGTGAGGGAACAACTATCAGTCTTAGCTGCTTTTAAAAGGAAAAGGATAACTCTTTACCAATGTTTTTGTCAGCTGCAAACTAACTACTCGGTAAAAGTTTTTACTAGTTATATTATACATTCACGACGTGTTTCCGTCAGTAGACTTAAAGTATCAGATAAAACCTATACCTGGGCCATAATGGTAATTAGTGCAACTTGGCGAATATAGCAACTTTTTCCTCCCATGTTTGGTCCTGTAACAATCTGGCAGTACTGCCCATCTGCATGAAGGTCTGTATCATTTGGAACGAAATTGTCTCCAAGTAGAGACTCCAGAACCTAAAATAAAACAGCATACCATCACCATCATCGTCAAATAAATTAAAAGTGTTGATGTGCAAAACTGAAGAAAAGGTACTAATATGATCAAACTCAGAAGGCTTGATCCTGAAAGCCATCGGTAGAATAAAGTGGTCTACAACTAACCGGATGGCGGCCATCTTTGATGTGAATCTGACTTGCTTCATCTTCAGGAACAAAACTAGGTTGTGCATAATTCTGCAAAAATGGAAAATCAGATCGTGATCAATGTCATGTAGGAAACGGACCATGTAGAAAGGTAAACACTGGTTAACGAAAGTCTATTACATTTTGTTTTGCAAGAGTGGCAAGAGAGTATAAGCAGTCAAGAGCTGCAAGAGATTCAACAGTTGCTTGAAACTGCGCATAATATTTGCCGAAATCCATGAGGAATTTGTGCCATGTTTTCCTGCAGATAACTGCTAGTTCTTCTTTAGCCAGCAATAAGTTGTCCAAGTTCTTCAATACTTCGGGAGTGTGGTATCTAATAGTTTTTTTGGTGCTATTTACTTTCATCCAATTTGAAGGCACCCTTCTATCTACTGGTAGCTGCAGACACACACAATAGGTAACATTAATAACCTAACAAAAAATACATGAGATATTCTTACTACTTGAAACTAAAAATATATGAAGGTTCAATTAAGCGATTTAACTTCGAGCAGGTAAGCTGTTCCAGATACTGTTTTGTACTCCAAGCTGCGCATGCCAAGCTGCTTCCGATACTCAACAATTAATAAATCCAGTTTTTGTTTGGCCATTTCAACAGTCACATGGCCCTCTGCAACCTGCAGAAAGATATACAAGTATGATGCATCAGAAAAGGTAAGGAGGAACAAACAAACTCTATGTGTGGAAAGGGAAAGATTTACCTCAGGGAACTGGTCAACAGATGAAATGAATAGGTTTATCATATCTCCTTGATCAGCAGCATCTTTGTCAAGACACGACAGAAGTTTCACAGCATTAGCAAGTACAGCAGATGATGAAGCTGTACTTATGAGCCTTCTCAACAAAGAAGAGTGGACAGTTCTATGCTGAGAAGACACGTTGTCAGTATCCTCGAGAACAAGCCTCCGCAGTTGCTTTCCAGCCGTCAAGATAGCCTGGATGACCCCAACAAACTGCGACACAAATTATACAGTTAGGCATCAATATCAGAATAAGCAACATTTCTCCAACCAAAAATTTGTACGTATATAGCCAGGAAAACTGAATTCACAGACTTATCTGTTTCATAGTAGAACACAGTTTCAACAGATATATTGAAGAAAACAAACAAAAAAGAAAGTACAGGGAAAAACTACTAGCAGGTATGATGTTCAAGTTCTATAATGGACAATCATAATTGGGTAACAGTTCCAGTCTAAAATCAATTAGAACACAGAAAGGAATATATTTTTACCTCTTTTGCTGTGGCTTTGCAGTGAAAAATTCTTGTTATTCCTCTTTGAGAATCAAGTGATCTTCCCAGCATTGTCAAAACAGATGAAAGAATGGTGCTGAGGTCACTTCGCGCAGAAGCTGCACAGCACCCCTCCTCTTCATCCTGTCGAATGCTAACTGAATCTTGCCGTGAACCCATCGATTCAGAGATCTCAGAGATTGCATCGTGACGAGCACATATTAGATTTCTATCACATAAGGGGTGAGTCAACTGCAAGAACAGCACAAGATCAAGAAAGACATTTAACAAAACAGCTGACATAAAAACAAATTGTTCAATGTAAAATGATACATCATGCTAATAAGTCATTTCATGGCCAGGTCCAGATATAGCAGCTTACCCAGTGTCTAAACAGCCTAGATCCAAAAGCTGTACATGTGTTGTTCATAGTTTGGAACAGGGACCCTTCTATTGAACCATCTGAGTTGTTCTTTAATACCTGAAAACAATCCAGGTGTCACCTCATAAATGGAACGGAGGAGAATCTCAAGGGCATGGCATGCCCACAAAAGCAAACAGCGGATGTGCTTTGGTGTCTTGAGTTTCGAAGAAACATTTCAGGAAAAAGAAAGTGGCTACAGTTTTTCCCGGTCACAACTTTCCGTCTAAAAAATTGTCACAGCTACCCAAACAGAAAGAAGAAAAATAGTTGCATGGTGTTACAGAAGAATGTACCTCAAGCTGTTGAAGAGCGTTTGCTGATAGAGACATTTCAGTATTAGCAGTAAATGGCCGGAACGAAGAACCAAAGCAGATTAACCTCTCCATACCAAAACCCTTCAGATAGCGAACGCTCAATGCCATTGCTTGGGCAACTAGCTCTGGCATAGCCATGACACCCTATAACAAATGTAACTTATTAAACCACATTATAGTTATCAAGCTACAACAGGGGACGGCAGTTAATTACCTAAACTCCATTTAGAACAGTTATGAAGGCTAACAGTACCTCCATCCCATGAAGATTGTTGTTCTCTTCATTTATTTTCATCATCTGTTCATCATTTTCAATGGTTGGTGAATTGACCTCCGATTTCTCAAACAAAGACATCAGTTCTGCTAAAGCGCCGCCCTCGCTGAAACAATCACGCGAAGTGCACTCCACCCGGACATTAGAGGCAGGTCCCGCATATGCCCTCATCAGCTAGAGAACAAATGGAGGAGCCCATTAGCCAGGGAATCTTGAGCACTATGAAACTAGAAGGGGTAACACTAACTCAAAATAGCAATAACTAAAAACTGTAATCAAAGACAAGCAAATAAAGATCACCATATGAATAATTTGCATGTAACTCAAGTTAGTATGATGGGTAAACAGGCTATCATACATTATGGTGGAACTGGGAAATGGTAACATATTACTGCCAAGCTACAGTTACACTGATGATTGATTACGGAATTGGAGGTCTTTCAAGCCACACACACACGCAGTAAACCTAAATAAGTTGCCATATAGCATAAGCATGACCAGAAATCCTACAAACATAAGTAAATTTATTACTTATTGCAAACTGAAACAGATGAGAATCTACAATCTACTGATTAATGTTACATGTCATACTTCAGCTATACTGCACATTGTGAAATACAGAATATCATGACTGTACAATTTTACACATCACCAGACACGGATTCATCTGGCGATCAGATATTCAGATTAACCAACATAAGTTTGGGCAGTAGAGTACCACTTACCTTTTCAGTAGAGAAGGAGAGAGGGGTGCCGAGTATGACCTCAACGGGCGCCAGGCCAAGCAGCACGGCCTCAAGCCCGCTCCTGGCTGCGCCGTCCATGAACTCCCCGTGCACGACCTCGCCGGTGGACACCTCAATGGCCACCACCCCAACCTTCACCTCGAACCCCTCCTTCCCCACGGCATCCACCTCCTTGTCCACCACGCACACGAGGTACCTGCTCCCCTCTTCTGGCGCGCCGCCGCCCTCCATTTCCCCGGCCCCGGCCTCGATGGTGGCGCGCGTGTACACCGCCGACAGCTCGCGCGCGAAGGGGGCCGCGCCGCCCCCGCCGCGCGCAGCAGCCGCCGCCTTGATCGCCGCGGTCTCGGTCTGGCGGACGACGCCGACCTTGTGGCCCGCGTCGACGAGGCGGCGGACGTGGAACCCCAGGCGGAATGTGGGGACGCTGGCGGTGAGGAAGCTGCGGTCGGGGTGGGCGACAATGCCGAGGACGGAGGCGGCGACGGCGGCGTCCTGGCCGAAGAATCGGAAGCGGTAGCCCACCTCGACCATGAGGAGGACGTCCGGGTGGCGGGCCTTGAGGTCCACGACCTGCTGCTCCAGCGGGGTGTAGCCTTTACCGCCGCCGCCGCCGCCGCCATCGCCGCCGCTAGGGTTCGAGCAGGGGGGCGGCGGCTCGAGGAGCGCGCGGCGGACGGCGGCTCCGCGAGGGGGGATGACGGAGACGGGGGAGGGGGAGGGTCGGGGCCTT
>LR738710.1:680065780-680083396 GCA_902687465.1 Secale cereale | reverse complement strand
CCCCCCGCGCGTGCCCCATCTGGCACCATTTCCTACCGAAACCCTCCCCCACCCTCCTCGTTCATGGCCGACGCCCAGCCGAATTCCGACGGCCTGGCCGTCGACCCGCACGGAAAGGTGAAGAAGGCGACCAAGGGTGCAAGAAAGCCGCGGTCGAAATGCACACCGGAGGAGCTCGCCAAGTTGGACGCGGAATCGGCGAAGAGGAGGAACCAGAGGGCGGCCGTCAAGGGCAAGACTGTCGCGGCCAAGTTCGTCGTCGAGCGTGATGCAATGGAGGCCGCGCAGCGCAAGGCCGAGGTCGAGAAGAAGAAGGTCATCGTCAACAAAGCGCACGCCCTCCTCATGGTTGGCATTTGCCGTCCGGTGGGTTTCTCTGCAGCGGCCGTCGGCCCGACGAACACATTCATTTTGGAGGTTGGCTGTGTTGCCGGCGACAAAACTATTCATTTTGTAGACTGGTTGTGATGCCGGTCGCTGGTTGTGTTGCCGGCGAGGATGTGTACGTCGATGGCTCTGTTGCCGGCGTGAACTAGGGTGTGGTATTTTCGAAAGTTGGTGTTTCAAATAGTAGGCGGACAGGATGAGGCAAAGGATGCGTTCGCGTGTTGGGCGCACGGGCACCGCATCCCAGGACAGGCCCGGACACGACCCCATTGCCCTATCCAAACAGACATAATCCGAGCAAAACGGACGTCTGTTTGGGGCCGTGCGCTAAAGTTGGCCTGAAATCGACACCCTGTATTTATCGATCCCGGTCAATCTTCGTCCTAGACCTATTTGTTGCACCGGGAAAAGGATGACCCCGACCGGGATTACTCATTTCTCACATTAACTATGTTAGGCCAACGTGACAAATTTTTCTCTTTTCTCTTTTCTCGGAATACGCCATGCTACATGCATGTCTACTCGCCAGACGTCGCTCCCCAGCTATGCGCCTCGGTGTTGTGTGGCAAATTTTCGTGTTTTGATCCTTTCCCCTTACTAATTCGGGATCTGACCCTTGTTTTGATTATTTTTTTAGTCTGATCCTTTTGCTACCGCCAGAGAGCTCGGCGATAGGTTTACACACGCTATCACCATAGGCCTCGGCGGTAGATAACGGGCCTGCCCGCAACGGACGTTAACTTAGGCTGACCTAGACACGGGCTTACTGCCGCAGACCCCGGCGGTAGGGTGTGCAAACCTACCGCCACACCCTTAGGCGGTAGGGTGTGCAAACCTACCGCCCGGGCACCCCTCTTTTTGGTCACTGTACGTTTAGCCGTGGGGCTGGGGCACCCTACCGCCTGGGGCTTTGGCGGTAGGTTACATAACCCTACCGCCTGGGGCTTTGGCGGTAGGTTACATAACCCTACCGCAAGCCCTCCCGACGGTAGGATCTTAGCATTGGTTTTGTTTTATTTTGTCTTATAGTAAAAAAACATATGCAAGTCCATATGTACAATATAGCAAAAACAAATATTTTTGGCATGACAATTTCATAGATTAAAAAACAACAAGCATTAGAAACTCCATATGAACAATAGCACAAGCAAATGATTCAACTAAGAAACATAGCTCACATCCACAAATGGTTCACAAAGTTCAACAAAATGTAATAGTTTCACTAGCAAATGGTTCACGAAGCCAACATAAAAAGGTTAACTAGTTGAACGGCAGCAACTTCACGCCCTCCTTCCCCTCTTTGACGTATGGTCCTCGTGGTTCTTTGATCGCTTCTCAACCGCCGCCTTCTTCTTGCGAGGAGGATGTGGTTTTTGAAACGGAGACGGACTTTGCCAATCCTTCTTCGGACGACACCTCTTCTCAAGCTGGGTTGTCTGGGTTGCTGGAGGTCCGTCATCGTCGTTGTACTCCTCCTCCTCATTGATCTCTTCCTCCTCTTCCCCCTGATCTTCTGCTCCCTCCTCCTCTTCTTCTGCCCCCTCCTCGTTGTAAGGGCATTTCCCTTCTTTATGTTTTGGATGATGATGACAACCCTTTGTGGTCTAATCTTGTGCTAAGTGCTTCAGGTTCTCGATGGTTAGGCTTGCATCGGTTTGCTATTCTCTCTGGAAGGAAAAGATCGAAGACGGTGTTTTCTACGTGTTTATCTCTTTGGTCGTAGGGAACTCGTACTATTAAGAGGGAATCCACATTGGAAGGAGTTGGGGGAAATTCTTGCACGTACACTTCTGCCACCCCCTCGTTGCCTTCCTTGTTGTGTGTGAGAGAGAGCTCCATTTCCTTCAACTGCTTACTGTGTTCTCCCAGTGGTTGTACCGCTCGTTCGAGCGGTTGCACCATTGGCTCCTGGCACGTACTCAACCACCGCCCCAGGGGTGATACCCTGGGGTTGAACAGCCCAGTCATAACCAAGCGGTTGTACCGCCGCTCCCGGACGGTTGTACCGCAACCATGCTTACAAATGACTGCGGGTGTCTCTGGCGGTTGCACCGGCCATGTACCGCTCAACAACCAGCCAGGATTATGGTTTGATGCGGTACTTGGGCGGTGGTGGCCCGGTTGGTCCGGTTGTGCCCCGCATACCGGTACTACCGGTGCCCTGAGCGGTTCTACCGCTTGGGGCTTAGTCACCCAAGTGTCCAGGGCCAGGCGGTTGAACCGGTCCTATACCGCTCTATCACCGCACTCAGGGGTGACACCCTACTGTTTCTATGCGATGGTTGAGCGATGGCTGGGCGGTTGTTCCGGTTGTACTCCACAACCGGTACTACCGCTTGCAGGTCCGGTTGTACCGCTTGATAGGGTTTCTGCAGGTAACCCGTGAGTCCCGGTTGTACCGGGACAAGGAGCGGTTGTACCGCTGCAGTGTTGTTTTCGCAGTAACGGTTGGATTTTAGGGTTTACTATATAGGGATAATTGATTTTATGCCCCTAGTTGGGTCACACTCGGCAGGTTTACCCCTAGTTTCCGAAAACACTTGTTCCTGCCCAAACCACTTTGCCCCTCTTATGCTTTTGCCCTTTGACCGTTTGACCATCACTTTGAAAACTTCATAAAAAATTCATACTAACACAGAAAAATTCAAATAAGATATCAAAATGTTCAGAAAAGCATCACCTATATGTGCATGTCATTTGCATTCATGAAAAAAGTGTTGTCCAGTCCCCATCTCAGTTTTGACCATTTGCATTCATGGGGACTAGCCAACACTTTTTCCGTGAATGCAAATGCCATGCACATATAGGTGGTGCTTTACTGAACATTTAGATATCTTATTTGAATTTTTCTGAGTTAGTATGAATTTTTTATGAAGTTTTCAAAGTGATGATCAAACGGTCAAAGGGCATAAGCATAAGAGGAGCAAAGTGGTTTGGGCAGGAACAAGTGTTTTTGGAAACTAGGGGTAAACCTGCCGAGTGGGACACAACTAAGGGCACCAAATTAACTATCCCTACTATATAAGGGTGGTTATTCCACCTACCACACTTACCTCTTGCCTCTCTCACTCCACCATTAATGCTACTCAAGCTCTCTTGCCCGATCTCTCTCCCTAGCCACTCAAACTTGTTGGTTTGCTATGGATTGAAGGAGGAGACCTAGATCTACACTTCCACCAAAGGATATTTGATTCCCCCATACTTTCTTGTGTGGATTTTGTTACTCTTGGGTGTTTGAGCACTCTAGACGGTTGAGGTCACCTCGGAGCCATATTCCATTGTGGTGAAGCTCCGTGGTTTTGTTGGGAGCCTCCGATTTAGTTGTGGGGAGAGCCCCAACCTTGTTTTTAAAGGTCCGGTCGCCGCATCCAAGGGCACCAATAGTGGAATCACGGCATCCTGCATTGTGTGAGGGCGTGAGGAGAATACGGTGGCCCTAGTGGCTTCTTGGGGAGCATTGTGCCTCCACACCACTCCAACGGAGACGTACTTCCCCTCAAAGGGAAGGAACTTCGGTATCACATCCTCGTCTCCACCGGCTCCACTCTTGGTTATCTATCACCTTTACTTGCGCAAGATTTATTGTGTTAGTCCCTTGTGATTGCTTGTGTGCTTATTATTTTTGCACCATATAGGTTGCTCACCTAGTTGCATATCTAGACAACCTTTATTGTTGCTAAGTTTAATTTGGTTAAGAAAAGCTAAAAATTGTTAGTTGCCTATTCACCCCCCCTCTAGTCGACCATATCGATCCTTTCAATTGGTATTAGAGCCTCGTCTATTTATTAAGGACTTTACCGTCCAAAGAGTATGGGTGACAACATAGTCGAGATGGAGCGACACTCCGGTGGAAATCCGTCCTTGCCTACGTCCGATGGGGGACCCTCGGTCTCCCGTGAGGAGTTCAATGTGGCTTTGGACACATTGAAAGACTCATTGATGAACGAGGTCAAAGGCATGTTCAAAGAATTTCTTGAGGGTCTTAAATTACCCACCGCGTCATTGGAAGTGGTTCATCCCGCTAACAATGTGTCGGATGCTATTCCCGATAAGGGAGAAGCTAGTAGAGAGCAAGTCCCGATGACTAAGAATGGGAGTGGCATCTTTGCTCATTCTGCACCTCCCATCAATTATGGAGGACCCGTTCCCACCCCACATCTAAATTCGGTTGGTCCTCCTCCTAAGTTTGCGAAAAATGCTGATTTTGCTACTTTGACGTTTCGTTTTAAATGTCACTTAAACCATTGTTCTACTAATCTTTGGAGAATCATTGAGCAAGGTTTCTACTCACATGATCCTTACAACTTAACTCCAAGAGAAGCTGCAGATCATCAATTCAACGAGTCTGTTCTTTGCATTCTTCAAGAAGCCATCCCTCCCAAAGATATTGCACATCTTCGACCCTTCTCCGTGGCCAAGGAAGCATGGGAGCATGTTGGTTCCTTGTAAAAGGGAAGCGCAAGTATACAACGCTCAAACTATGAAGTTGTGCAAGATGAAGCCGACGAGTTTGCCATGATCGAAGATGAAGATCCCCGTGAACTTTATCGGAGATTAACCACTCTTGCGGTCTCACTTCGAGATCATGGGAGCAAGGACACAGATGAAAATTCGAACAAGCGCAAATTTATCAAGGCCATGATGCCTTACCACAAGGCCATGTCCTCGGTCATCCGCCAAAGACCGGACTTCCACACCTTTTCCTCAAGTGAAGTGTTGGATGAGTTCGTTGCCATGAGGATCTTGGACTAGATCGCCGACAATGCGGTGTTGCGTGCTCAGCGATCAAAGAAGCCCAACCTTGCATTGAAGGCCAAGGCTTGTGTGGAAGAAGAGGATGAAGAGGATGAAGATGAGTGCTGCCCAAAAGACACCAATATGCCTATCATGAGCACATGGCTCTTGCATCACGGCAATTTTGGGGCAACAAAAAGAATTCAAGGCCCAACTTCAACAAGAACAATTCAAGTGGCTTCAAAGGCAAGCAACGAGTGAGGACGTGCTACAATTGTGACAATGTGAGTCACTTCGTTGTAGATTGCCCATATGAGAAAAGAGAAGACAATGGAGGCAAGCTTATCTGAAAGGACAAGGCCAAGTCTTATCCCAACAAGAACAACTTCACCAAGAAGACTCCTCCGAAAGGATTGGTGGCCCAAGAAGAATATGATGAGGATGAAGATGATGAAGAAGATGACGAGATGGTTACCATGGCTACTGTTGCTATAGCAACAACTCCACGGTCATCCCTCTTCGACTCACCAAATGAGAACATCACCGCCAAGTGCCTCATGGCTAAAGCCACTAACAAGGTAACCCCCAACATCAATTCTACCATCACTTCTAATCCTTCATTGACGGATTGCATTGATGATAGTGAGGGGGCGGAGGAGGAGGAAAATGAATTTAAGTTGTTTATGAGTAAGCTCAAAGGTAAACCCAAGAAGCACTTCGTTACTCTCTTGGAACAACTTGGGAAGCCAGTGACATGATCGAGGCTCACGAGGAGACCATCTCTAAAATGGAGGGTCATAGTCGAGACTATGCCGATGAAATATTGGATCTCTCTAATGCTCTTGAGGAAGAGCGTGGTCTTCGTTTGGCTCTTGAGGAGTCACACAATGATGATCATGCTAAATTAAAGAAATATCTTGATCATGCTTTAGTTGTCTCTCGTGTGCTCAATTCCGAGAAGGCGAAACTTGTGGTTGACCATGCTAGACTCAAGGAGGAGCTTGACACACTCGACAAAGCTCACAAGGTCTTTAAGAGTGTACATGCTTGCCTCAAAGAGTCTCGTGACCAACTTCAAGTTTCGCTAACCAAGGATAAAGCCAATTTTCCTCGCATGGTTTTAATTGATAATGCAAATGCTACTAACCCCTGTTGCGAGCATGTGCATCTTGTTGAAGAGAATGCCAAGTTAAAGAAGCAACTTGAGAAAGGCCTTGTGTCTTGCATACAAGGTGAGAGTAACATCAACGACCTTTTGAGCAATCAAAATGAAGTTGTTGCCAAGGAGGGAATTGGGTTTGCACCCAAGCCCAAGAAGAAGAAGAATGACAAGACCAAGCAACCCCCTCCTCTCAAGCAAACCTTTGTGAAGGAGGGAGAGGGTACTCCTAAGAAGAAGAACAAGAATGTGGAGGGTAGTGGAGCCAAGAGAAACATTGCTGCACTATCGGTGTCAAAACCGGCGGATCTTGGGTAGGGGGTCCCAAACTATGCGACTGAGGATTGATGGTAATAGGAGGCTGGGGACACGATGTTTACCCAGGTTCAGGCCCTCTCGATCGAGGTAATACCCTACTTCTTGCTATATTAATATGGATGAATATGAATACAAGAGTTAATCTACCTCGAGATCGAATTGGCTAAACCCTAAATTATAGCCTATGAGGATTTGAGATTCTCCATTAGCCTCTATGGACTAAACCCTCCGGTTTATATAGACACCGGAGGGGCCTAGGGTTTGTACATACCATCTTGCAGAGGAAGGAAAGATTACACCCAAACCTAAAACTTGCCATTACATGAATTCAGGAGTCATATCCGGGGTCGAGAGACGATCTACGGCTATGATCTTCATGGCCCACCAGTCCGGCCCACCAAGAGTTATGTGGCCATCCGAGGACCCCTCTATCAAGGACTCCCTCAGTAGCCCCTGAACCTGTCTTCGATGACGATGAGTCCGGCTTCCATATTGTCTTAGGCATTGCAAGGTGGGTTCCTTCTTCTGAATATATCTTCTGCGAAAAGTGTATTGTGTTCGGCTCTGCAAGGTTAATACAACCCTTACCCTCGAAGGCAAGGCTTTTTAAAGGAAAATGAGTAGTGTGTCTCTACTGACAACTTTTGGGGTGAAGCGTCGCGTCCAACCCACTAACTTATCGAACCATTTTATTTGGTCCTGGTTTCGCGTTTCTAGGTATATCCTCATTAACACGTCCCATCAGAATAGAGATCGTGCCCGCTTATTGTGGGATCCTTATCAATATGACGTGAGCACCCACGCCGCACATTACGCACGACCGCTTTGGGAACCGACGAGGTTTATGGCTAAAGTGGGGGGACGCTCTGTATTCACAACGTTATAAAAGGATATATATCCCTTTCATCAACCCCACGCCTTCCTCGAGCTCAAGCTTTCCAATCTCCCTTGCCCCCATATTCTCCTCTCCCGCGCCCACCGCTCATCGTTCCTCAACCACTACTCCCCTTCCCAGCAATGGCTGGATCCGGTGCCAGGGGCAAGTGGGAAGCTTCCGCGATCACGGAAAAGGCCGTGTAGGATCTACGGAGCGCGGGCTATCTCACCGCTAACATTGCGCACCGAGTCCCTGCCAAGGGTCAGGTGATTCCCGTCCCTGAGGCGGGTGAGAGGGTAGTGTTCACTTCCCATTTTGTTTGGGGGCTAGGGTTTCCACTCCACCCCTTTGTTCGGGGTCTTCTGTTCTTCTACGGGCTAGATTTCCATGATCTAGCCCCGAACTCAATCCTTCACATATCCGCTTTTATAGTGGTGTGTGAAGCTTTCCTCCACATCCCTCCACACTTGGGCCTATGGCTGAAAACCTCCAACGTGAAGCCGAAGGTGGTGGACGGATAGCACGCGGAGTGGGTGCGCCATGATTAGCAAGCTCCCGAATGCAACTTGGCCCAAAGGCTCATTTGTGGAGACAAATAAGGTCTGGCAGCAGGAGTGGTTCTACATCACCGAACCCCACGACGCCAAATGGGTGGCGGAGCCTGCTTTCAGATCCGAACCCCTAGAGAGGCTGACCTCTTGGACCAAAAAGGGTCTAGACTTGGGGTCTACAACTGAAGTGATGACTCTTGTGAGCCATGTGTCCGACATGATCTCCAAGGGGCACTTGCTCTCCTCCGTGGTCCAGGTGACGCTGACCCGGCTTGTTCTCCCTTGCCAATGCCGGGACTCCTCCCTATGGGAGTTTGATCCGGCAGGAGACAAGTCGCTTAAGCATCTCTTTGGCTTTACGCACAAGGAGATTTGGAAGCATCTCTTCAAGAGCCAGAAGGAGTGGCCGGCGGAAACCGAAGACGCGGGCTTTAGCACCGCGCTCTCCGCCCCAGAGGTAATAGAAAACTTTGCCGAACATACATTCATTCCCTTATTAAATGATAACATGAATTGTAGTTTTTGTGTGATATACAGGGCTGAACGAAGAAAGCGACCCGGATTAAGAGTCCGGTGCCTCTGCCCGAAGACCCAGCATTGCCTCTACTAACGGCGATGTTGGTCCCGATGACGTACAAGGCGCCAATCAAAAAGCCCAAGAAGAATGGCAAGGGGGCCGGGGACAACCCCCACCCCGCGGGCAAAAAGCCCAAGGAAATCAACATCCTCTCCTCTGTCGAGGTGGAAGAAGATGATGAGGAGGAAGAAGAAGAAGAAGCCCATTCTGGAATGATCTCAAGTTTGGTATATTTGCACGACTCATGTAAAAGAGGGATTAAATTGCAAAAGGAGATAGTTGGCTTACACTCGCCACTTCACACAATACATTACATAAGCAAAACATCATTCCAAAACAACACAACCCGACTACGGGCGAAGATCCAAAAGAAAGATACCAAAAACAACATAAAGCCACAGGTCAGAATCGCCCCTAGTAGAAACCACTACTGATCGTCGAAAACGTCACAAGCATACGGCCACTCTCTTCATCGAGCTCCCAGAAGTACTTGAACCAGCTCCTGCATCATTCTCGACTGTACCTGCATCTGGTGTTGTAGTATCTGTGAGCCACGAGGACTCAGCAATCCCATAACCATGGGTATCAAGACTAGCAAAGCTTCAAGGGTATGGAGAAAGGATAGTGGTGAGGTTGCAGCAGTGGCTAAGCATAATATGGTGGCTAGCTTATGAGTACAAGAATAAGATGAGCATCTACGCAAACGGTCGCAAACTAGTAGTGATCGCTAAAGATCCTGAACTACATACGAATCAAACATAACCCCACCGTGTTCTCTTCTCAAAGTGAAAAGAGACAGTCACGGTTACTCACACAGTTGTGTCTTTTACTTCGGATCCTCTGTCAAGTTTTCTACAACCAGACATTAACAAATTCCAATCTGCCACATAACCGCGGGCACGACTTTCGAAAGATTATAACCCTGCAGGGGTGTCCCAACTTAGCCCATCACAAGCTCTCACGATTAGCTGAAGTGATAAATATAATATCATCACCCCTTATCTTAGGGAAATCCGATCAGGCTCGGCATCCCGGTGCACAAGACATTTCGACAATGGTAAAACAAGTCCAGCAAGACCTCCCGGTGTGTCGACACCCTGATAGTAGCCGCGCGTATCTCGTCTCAGGCCACATCCGGATAGGTGATCCTACAGGTTATACCAGATACCTCGGGTTTCCCCGAGGCGGCCCCGCAGTCTCCCCGTTTGGGACCAACACCATCAGCACTGGGCCCCCCTGCTATGTAGAATTAAGAACCCGGGGACGCGACCCCCTATGCAAATTTAATTAATTAATTAAGTTGTTATTATGAGCAAATTAAAACCAATTTTGGGCCTTGCTGGAGGAGTTTTATTCAAAGTCGAACTGTCAAGGGGTCCCCATCCACCCATCGTGTAAGGAATGCAAAATCAAGAAACATAATGCCGGTTTATCGGCGCCTAAGGTGGCATGAGTGGAACAAAACACCGAGCAAAAGGCCAAGCCTTCCACCCATGCCCATTATATAGGTGTGTTAATAATAATTATAGATATTGTGATATCCCAACAACAAGTTCCCACCTGGAACGATCTTCATCTTCACCTGCAACTAACAACTCTATAAGAGGGGCTGAGCAAGCGGGTAACATAGCCAAACAGTGGTTTTGCTAGGAAGGTGTCAAGGTTAGAGGTTTCATGGCAACAAGGAGAGGCTGACATAAAAGATGGGTAGCGCGACATGTAACGATAGCATCGAGACAACTAAGCATGGCAATGGTAGTAAAGGTATCCAAGGGTATGATCATCTTGCCTGGGATTCCGCGAGGAAGAAGAACAGGTCCATGAAGTAGACGGAGCAACATAATCGAGCGAATCCTCACAACTCCAGAACGAAACCGAAGCTAACAAGAGAAGCAACCGGAAAGAAGCAAACAACACGGTAAACACACAAGCATAAACATGGCATACGATGCACAAGCAAGCATGATGCATGTCATGTTTAATTATGCATGGCATGGCAAAGTGCACTAACAAAGCTACAAGTTAAATGGAGCTCAATATGCAACGAGTTGCATATTGACGAAACACCACATGTTATTTATTTAGTTGACTCTCGTTTATTTACAAGACAAGATTAAATATTTTTAACATAGCAAGAGGTGAAGCATAATAAAACTACACTATCTAGGCAATTTAAATGAGGCCGGAAATACCAACAACAATTCCGAAAAATCCCCATGAGCATGTTTAGCAATTATTAAAGCAACAACAATTAAACATTCAAAGGTTGTTAACATGATGCGGATGACATGATCAAGTTTTATGCAATTTTATTAAAAGTTGACATGAAGAAGATATGAAGTATTGTCACCGTGGTGGAAGGAAAGGGTGCCACGGCAACGATCCGAAAATGATGCAACGCAACATCTCGGTTCCGGTAACTCGTTGAGAGTCCGGTGCAAAAGAAGGATCGACGTGAGCATGACATGCAAGATGATGGGGTGCTCCCGGTTTCTGGGTTCCCACGGGTCGGCGACAAAAGAGGGCACAACGGACACGGAGCAAACAAGGGATGCATCTCATACAACACAACAAGCATTCATCCACGGGTCATCGTCTCGGGTTATACCTTCGGAACATTCGTTTCGGGGCGGCTCGAGATTGTCGAGGGACGTAGGGGAAGTAGTGGAAGTAGACGTTTTCGCGAGTCGGGGAACACGTTCGTAGAGGGAAGTAGTCGTTCCGTTCGTAGTCGTTCACGTTTTCGAAGAGGTACTTGTCGCGACATCGGACGTCTTCGGGGCGACGGTAGTGGTACAGGCTTCGTCGGCGACGGTAGTGGAAGTAGCCGAACTTCGTTCCGTAGATGTACTTGACGGTTCCGATGGCTCCGGTCGTCGTGGTACTCATGTTGGTGTAGTGGAAATTGACGCATCATCGTGGTACTTGCCAAAAACAACCTCGGATGTAGTCATACACACATGTAGATGAACTCGACGGATCTTTGGGTCCCTCGTTTATATGAACTTGGCAAAAACAAAAGGGGGCAGCAAGGTCTTGGCGTCCACGGGTCTTGCGGCTGCGATCTTCACAACAAAGGGAAAAAGAAGGCAACAAGGTGCACCGAAGGCGTCCGGCGAGCTGCTCATGCCCGAGGCCGGTCGGGGAGGTGCAGCGGAACGACGGCGGCGGCTCCTGGCCCGCGACGGCTTGGGCTTGCCGGCGCGGAGGAAGAGGCGACCGAAGTGGCGGCCTTGGGAAGAAGGACGGCACGGCGTGCTGCGGGGAAGTGGAGTGGCGGATCGGCGGGCGACGAGGCAAGGGCCTGGGCGCTGCGGGGCATGCACGGCTACTGGCTCGGGCGACCTGGGCCGCCGGTGGTTGGCGAGGTGGCGGGCGGCGCGGCAAGAAGATGAGGCAGGGGATGGGGGCGCGACGCGGCGCTGGAGAGGCACGTCCATGGCGAGCAGTGCGGCGGCTCTGGGAGGCCGGAGCAGAGGCGGGAGATGGCGGTTTTCGAGAGGGAGAGGAGCAGGGAGCGACGGGGGATGGAAGGGTGCGACGATGGGGACGAGGGAGATGAGGGTCGGGCCTCGAGCGCTGGGTTGCGGGGCGAGGGGAAAAGAGCTGGCGGCGCGAGGGAGGAAAGGGAGAGGGAGAGGGTGCGATGGCTAGGTGGGCTTAGGGTTAGGAGAAGGGATTGGGCCTTGGGCCTGGAGGCTGGGAGGAGATGGCCTGAAGGGCCTGCGGCTGGACTTCTCTCTCCCTCTTCAATAAATAAATAAATACAACAAAACCTAAAAGAGAAGGAAAAGAAGGAGATGGTAGAGGTGGAATCTGAGCAAGAGGCTATTTTTCCTGGACTCGCAAAAATGTCCACGGTCCACGAAAAATAGGAGAGGCAAGAATAGAGAAAAAGAAGGCATGGGGAAAATATGTAAGTGTGTTAGGTTAATTCCAAACAAATGGAATATTTAATATAGCTCCCTAATAATATTGAGAGGCTTTTATATGTTATAAAGAGAAGTCATCCTTCCCTCGACTTAAATGGACCGAAGGTCCACACGATTTATTTAAGTTGAGATGCAAAGATTAATGACATGATGGCATGATGACATGATGCAAGCAAAATAAATAACACAAGCACAAAAGAATCATACGGGAGAACCCGGAACCTCTGGAATCTTCTGGGACGTCGGTCTTCGGGCGTCACAACTCTCCCACACTAACAGAGGATCTCGACCCGAGATCCTAGAGATGGCACCGGATAAAAACGGAAGAGGAAGAGGTAAAACAAAGTTGCTTCTTTGACAAACGAGTGAAACCACGAACCTTGAGAGGTTGAACAATCTTGAAGGAAAGAATACAACGGAGATGAACGAAGTTAAGAGCACTCCGGTAAAAGGAGGAACAAGGGACACTATTAGAACCTTGTAGGTTGAAAGACATGAAACAAGAGCTCACGGACCAAAAGAATAAGAAACTGCAATGGTATAACCAAGGAATAAGAATGACAGAATTTGGACAACACTCCGTCTGAAAATGGAAGGAGTTAACATGAGTTTGAGGAGATGGAGTGATACTTGATGAAATCCACAGCACATTGTCTCTGAATCAATTAAAAGAATGGCACAAGGGGTAAGAAAGATTCAGACAACACTCCGGTTGAAAAGAGAGGCAAACTTGATAAGATGAGAGAACTAGAATGAAGAATACCACACTCCAGTTAACTGGATAAGCAAAAGAAATGATATGCTCTTGATGAAAACGATATGATGGTCAAAGAGAGAGCAACATCACAAAGCCTTCGGAATGAAAGAATAGCATATAAATCAATGAAAGAATTGAACGGAGAAGAAAATGATAACTTCTCTCAAAATTGAATTTGAAAGAGCATCCTTACGAAGAAGGGTTGAACGGAGTTGTTGGAAATCAACAACGAAAAGAATAAGCTCGTTGTGGGCTTATGGAAAACATCTCAAAATTAAGAGGTGACAACCAGCCACTTACGAAACATTTGATTGGATTGAGATCAACAAGGAGACGATAAACTTATTTCACCGGAATGATAAATGAAGAACTTGGGTCATTTATAAGCACCATAATAGCAACAATTCTCAGGGAAAGCTTTTAGGTGAATTACTAGAAAAAGGGCCCGTGCGTTGCATCGGGTTGGATTGTCGATTTTCGGACCATGAATTTTGTATTTGAAAAGTCCCACCCTCATGTCCTCCAGCGACATCAACTTCAGCTCCGCGCCGCCATTGAAGTGCAAGTTGATGTAGTGAAACTCCACATAGATTGGTCATATACTCACCGCAAAACCGTCATCAGAACTTTAATTATTTAATCTTTGCAAACAACATGAAGCAATTGTGTATACCGACCAAAGAAACACCATTATGATAATGAACACTGCCCGGTCAATCTCAAAGAACAATTTTCATGTACACTAAGTTAAGAACAACATCGACAAGGCGCCCTTAGCAGCACGAAACAGTCGAATATGTGCAAAAGGATTTACAATATCTTCCTAATTTATCCAAGAACTTCGCAAACTAACCATATTAGTCTATCAAAAATAGCACAACAAATGCAAGTGACGATCGTTGTAGTTGCATACCTAGAGTAAAAACCATAAAGCCTACATCTAGACAATCCCCTGGGTCCAAGCACAAATGACATATAATACAATTACTCATTTCTTAAAGCTAATACAATTAAATCTTAAGCATGAACGTGCATCTTTGAAATGCATCAGTTTATAATCTGACCAAGTAAAGCGAATCAAAAAATAATGTATGTATCTTTCAAATCAGAACTGAAGTTTAGCAGACACCAAAACTTATAAATTATCGCGTGACTCTTCATGTTGTGCGACATAGAATATTTCTCTGTTAATCCTAACCTCTCAAGAAACATATGGACTGAGTCATCCTATGAAAGCAAATACTTAAAGCATGAAGCATGTGAACACCTAAATGCAGCAAAGTGTGTCCCAAAGCACATGACAAAGCATTAGTTTTGGTCACTGTATGTAATGCAAATAAGCAATTCAATTGAAGTGGTCACGTTAAAAAAAGCTAGATTCAGAGAGGCGAACAATCATCCAAAGAAAATGTGGTGTCAAACTCTGCAGCGATGGCCCTTTAAATGTGCTCCCTCTATTTGTGTATGCCTTCACTTACCTACAATATAGTTGTTTCTCCATTAATCAGTCAATTGATTACCAACAGACCAATACAAAGTGATCATATCAGAGATGTGCCTGAATTTGGATGTCAACTATTAAGTTTCTACTAATATGCATCTCCTACTTTTAAGATATGAAATGCAACTGTATTTGCCATGTTTTGAGCAATTTCAGATCTTTCTTCCCTTCTACTCCAATGGATTGATGGCATCATCTGAACCCTTTAAAAAAATGAAACGAACTTACTGAAAATATGTAGCCTTATTGCTGTATAAAAGAACATTGTAATTCAGATCTTGTAAGCTCAAGTACAACATGCATCCTTTAATTATTGGTCAGGAGCAGATCCAAATTCTGATTACCATAAATAATCATACAGTGTATTGACATAAATCCAAGAAATCTTGTAAGATGGTATTATGCTGAAGTGTTAAATGTATAAAATATTCAGAACCTACACACTTAATTCTGAGAGGTAGAAGGGGTAGATATACAATGAAGCTAATCTGAGACTTAGCGTGTGTAATAAAGAAATAGCACACAACATCCAAATCCTCTCCATGAGTAACATCAACTAATGTCATTGGCTAACACTCGGTCAATAAAAATTAGCTTAGGTAAAACGGAAAAAAACCGCTAAGGCCTTACGTAAACTTCAATGTGAGCTGTCCTCAAAGTGACCTTATTGTCCGGTGTTTGACTCTCTGATGGAAGAAACGCATCCCAAATGAAATGATTTTGTGGTTCACCACTTCAGCAGATGCAGATCAGACCTCCTTCCCTAGTTCCCTTTATTTGGCTCATAATCCTGTGAAGACTATTGTTGCCAATATAGACCTAAAACTGTTTTTATTTTAGAGCAGGAAATTTAGGATAAGGATTACCTGCCTCCGTAGTGGATGCAAGAGTGTAGTTCATCCACTCCGCAGCCTCTTCGACCAAGACCGCCGCCTAATCTGCTTCAAATTTCCGCCCGTACACAATCTTCAACCATCTTTAGACTCACAATTGATTCACCAATTATTATTTTAAATACATGGCGTAGTTCAAACTGAGGGGATTCAAGAAAAGCACCGATCCATTCTTGTTATTTTCGGGTGGAACACCCTTTTCATTAACTTAGGACTTTTAAGAACTACAATACTTGCAGAGTGAGTGAATCCCATAATACTGGACACTGGACTATTTCATTCCATAGCACGAAAAGTTCTAGCACGGCATAAAAAATCCTCCCCCCTTACTGGAAAAGTGTCTGTCATTGATGATGTGTTGTTCCTAAATCGTCGAGTTATTTCCATTTTGTTTCTTTTATTTCAGCCTCTTGCAGAGTCATGCTGCCTCATTGACATCTGATTCATGTGGTGCTTGTCTTTTAGACCTGCAGATCATAACTAAATGACTGCAAGAACATTACTGAATCTCAAGTGTGAATGAGCTACTCCCTTACGCTTCATATATCTCCAACCAAGTACACATGACATAACTGAACCCTGCCGACTTTATGACCATAATACTGATGCTCCATACGCAAATTTCACTCGCAACCCGGTGATCAATCATGAAGAGACCATACAATAATTCCATCTTCTGCTTAAGTACAGTCACAAGTCTGGACCATGGAGTGTGTGTTTCTCCACGGATAGCCCAAGGACTGAATTAAACAGACGAAACAGAAGCATTCTTATCAATCCGTCAATCAATAGCATTGTTGTCAATTTTTTACCAGATGTGTTGGCCATACCCTTAGGTGTCGATGACAGATTGACACTGTTCGCCTCCTTGATCGGCCACGAGGGGAGATAACTAAGGCCGCCCTCCGTCGATTGTAGCCTGGAGGGCCAGGTTGGGGACGCTCTGTTCCGTTTCGTTTGTAGCTTGTCCCGGAAGCTGAGATCCCTGAGCCACCACTGTTTACTTAAACCCTGGGAAGGTTCTCTCTTCTGCACTCTGACAAATACCATATTTCTTCATTGATTACTGTCAGCACAAAGTTCCATCTTGATTGATTTTGATTCAGAAAAACCATTTGTTATTGTTGCTGCATACACTCTGAAGCAGGACATCAGCTTGACGAATCCCGGATGTCGTAAGCATTGGTTCAGAAAGTTTTTTTAGCGAATACACAAAAGACTTGCGTATCATTGCATTGATAGAAGGAATAGATTGTAGCAATTACAGACATGAGCTCGCAAGCACTATTGCACTAACAGGACAACCGGGTGAGCGAGACACACAAACGCAGCCAAGCAAAGGGGTGCGCAGCCCTACGGATCTACCCTAAATCTCGCCAATGAGGTACACGAAGCATTGGTTCAGAAAGTTAACTCATGCAAAGAAAAGTAATACATAGTGTTGTATGCATAGGTTCAGAAAGTTACCTTATGACTCTAAATAATACTTGATGTCGTATGCATAGCTTCAGAAAGTTAACTCATATCTTTAGAAGAGAGAGACCATGCGAATAGCTAGTGGTGCTAGGCTCGCTGACAAGCAAGTTGGCTTGAGGAGATTGTACGGGGTTTGGCAGAAGAGGGCCATGGAGTGGAGCTCAGGGCCCTATCAATCTAGACCAAAGCAGAGCAGGTCAAGGCAGAGCACCGGTCGTCAGGCGAAGTTGCAGTAGAACCAATTGAAACGGGGGACGGAGCATCGATATGGGGGACGGAGGCCACTGAGGGAGGCTCGAGGTACAGCCCAGCGCCGCCGCCTTGCTCTGTCGTCGTCTTCCTCGCGGTGGGAGGGGGTGGCGACCCGGCCGTGGCGTCTACACGAGGGTCGAGGCGGCCTGTGGAAGTTGAGGTGACAGCGCCCGGGCGGTGGGAGGTAGGGGAGCGCGGGGGG
>LR738710.1:680040047-680065666 GCA_902687465.1 Secale cereale | reverse complement strand
AGGGCTTGAGAGGCCACGGATAGCCACCCGATGTGGATTCCTTGCTGGCGGCTCGTCCGTGTAAGGCAACTGCCTGGCATCTCCGATAGCGCTCCTCGTGGCATCTCGATCTCGATCCGATCTCTCTCTCTCTCTCTCTCTCTCTCTCTTGATTTGAGCAACGACTTCGATTCCGATCTAGTGGCGAGGTGAGAAGCAGCTGCGGCGGCTTCGTGCGTGCGGAGGACGAAGTAATCGGATGTGTGATGATGATTTTTTTGCTCGTAATATGTAACTTGTGGAGGCGAGATCCATCCTGGCTCTTAGGAGGAGTCATGCCCGATCTCTCTTTTTCCATACCGTGCGTCTATCCTTTGAGGCCGAAGACAGTCCTGTTGGCCCGAACGATCGAATCGTTATTCTCCTGCAAATATTGGGTTGATTCTATCTAAAATTAGTACCACCTCGTCTATATCACGATTTTCTCCATACAAATTGTAAAAGCGTATTATGACATAAGAAGAAATCGAATCGTTATTCTCCTGCAAATATTGGGTTGATTCTATCTAAAATTAGTACCACCTCGTTTATATTACGATTTTCTCCATACAAATTGTTAAAGCGTATTATGACATAAGAAGAAAGCGTATTGTGACAGTGAACCCGACAAACTCGTTCCGTGCTTTATTATTAGGTAAAGATAACCCAAGATAACTCCAACGAATAATTAAAGGGTTGAAAAGATCTCCTGAACAAGGAAAATGATGGTTTTAAAATATCTCATTCTTGATAACTCGTGAATCATAAAACATGAAGGAATTGTCAAGAATGACATAACACCATCTGAAAAGATAAGGTAGAAAGGATTGCAATTGGAAGCATGATGAAGAATGCTTGAGCTCCAACAAGAATCTTGATGAAGACTTTGAGGATGAATTAAATCTTGATGAACCACCATGCGAACTCCGGTAATGAAAGCATGAGAAGTGAAAGATGAAAAGAATAAGATTCAAGGCCTGCGATGAATTAGATGGAGCTTTGAAATGATATAATAGAAATAACTTGGAGCTCCGGAAAACAAGATGAACAACTTAGAACCGAGAATATGATATGATGAACAAGCTCTGGAAAAAAAGATTAATCCCTTCGAGGAAATAAGAATAAGATTTACTGTATGCTTATCCTTCATCAAATTAAATTGATGACAAGCAACGGAATTGGCCTACTACTTATTCTTGTTGCAAAGAATTCAAGAGAGATCTCGCACAAACTTGGGTAAATCTTCAACGAACCACCGGTAGGATTGTGAAAAGAACAAATGAATTAAAACGATAACAACAGAAGGGTAATCTTGAAAGAACCACCATAAAAATATGGAGACGAACGAAGAGACATCAATGAAGAATAGTTGAAGGACGAAGTTGAAAACTGAGAACGAAGAAATCTTCTGAAATGATGGCCTTCGGAGGATCACAATAGGAAGAATTCATGAAATGCTTCGGACGGGTATAAAAAGAATTCCTCACAATCGAAACAATAATGAGGATGGCATGAAGCTAGCACCACGAATCTTGAGAGAACGGATAAGGATTCAAGAGGAACTCGTCTTCGAGTCTTCAAAATCTGAGAAGACGATGAGATACACCACCTTGAATTGTATAGGCACTCCGTAATGAAGAATTAAAAGGTTGAACCAATGATGAAAAAGAATTTGAAAGCGGTCCTGGAGAAGGATTGTGATTGATGGGATTCATACTTACGTCACATTTTGAAAAGAATTTGAGTATAACTCCGGAAGAATTGGAAGAGTCATGTAAGATCCTGGGAAAAGACCTGTGGGTTAGGGCCCACTCAAAAGAAATCACCGTTGGAAAAGATTGCTTAAGAGATATTGCACCGGTTGAATTAAATGGCTTGAATAAGATAGCAATCCGCAAAATAGCTTGAACGCATTATGAATGGAAACGCGAATCTTCAGCACTCCGGATATGAATAGCAAGAGGAGAATGATTAATTGGTACACCGGAATAAGAAAGCATTGTGAAATGAGGAAAAGGATAAGATCAACAGCGAAATCTTGAATTACATCCACCAGCAGAATTTGAGAACAAAAGAATGATGAACTTGAAGCTCTTGAGCATCTTCACGATAAATCACCGGATAAGAACATTGAAGGAAAAGAATGAAGAAACATCCCATGAATAAAAAGGACACTTCATGTGAGAATTTCTTGCTCCGAGAAGAAGAAGGGTGGGAGGGTGGGGAAAACAAAGACAACTTGGAATGAATGAAACAGACAAATCGTCAGATTTCTCAACGGCGTCCGTATGGAATAATTTGAAGAGAAGGCACACCGTTGAAAAGGATTAACATGAAGATCTTGATGGTCAAGAAGAATTAGCATTCCCATAGAAATATGAGAACACCGATTAGGAAAGGTATGGAATCAACATTTGACATTGAAGCAACTCGAATACCAGAATCAAATGAAAACAACAGATAGATATGTTGCAACATAATATTCACAATATCATTCGAACGGAGAATTGAACGAATGAATTCTGCAGGTACATCAGCTTGTCGAGAAGCCATTTGGGAGAACAAAAGGTAAATAAAACAAGAAGGAGCAGATGAACAAATACAAGATAGAAGTTTCGTCCCACATGTTCGTGCTGAAAGCTCATGTAACGTGTTACAAAAGGGTTTTGCAATCCCCGGATCAGCATAGCCAAGGACCCTTTAAGATGCAACTCCCGATCGGAACAAACGCCCATAAACCACTTCACTCAATGTAGAACCCCGAACTTCATATCATGCATTCTTTGGAAGAATGCCTAGAACTACTAGATGAACCCACCTATTAATTTCCGAAAGTTTCCAGTTATGCAATCAGGTGTTGGGGATACAGGGGAAGCACCGCGCACTCAACTCTAATCCTACATCCAGCTGTATCCATCCTTCAACACATAACCAGTTGTTTCCGGAAACCGTTTACCTCGGGCCTTCGAAACGCATCTACTATACAAGCTATGGCAATACTCCCGAACTACCTCCCCAGTACTGGATGATGTCGGGGTTATCTTGCCACTAACCGCATAGGAGAGTTTTCGATGTCGGCCATCTTAAGTATTCCAGAACTGATGCGATATATTTGTGACGACAACACCTCGGAGCTCAACTCCCCGGGACACTGCCACAACCCCTAATGACAGGAGGCATCGAGAACAATGTTCTCGTCACAAAGACATCGGAACAATCCAAACAATACTCGCGTGATCCTAAAAAAAAATTGGTGAATTTTGAAGAGTAGAAAAGATAAGAGTAATCGTCAGGAGTCCTCACCAGAGTGAAAAGAGATGAGGAGCAAAAGAAATCCTACTCTTCGATATATATATAAGACTCAAAACATTTTCAAGTGTGTGCCTAGACTCAACCGTCAATGATTCGATCAATCAGTGGGGGCTTCTAGGTTGGAGAAGGCTCTGAATACCAACTTGTAATGCCCAGGATGGGACTGTACCTCCTACGTGTCGAGGCACGACTTAAAGGTATAAGCCCATTCTGGAATGATCTCAAGTTTGGTATCTTTGCACGACTCATGTAAAAGAGGGATTAAATTGCAAAAGGAGATAGTTGGCTTACACTCGCCACTTCACACAATACATTACATAAGAAAAACATCATTCCAAAAAAACACAACCCGACTACAGGCGAAGATCCAAAAGAAAGATACCAAAAACAACATAAAGCCACAGGTCAGAATCGCCCCTAGTAGAAACCACTACCGATCGTCGAAAACGTCACAAGCATACGACCACTCTCTTCATGGAGCTCCCAGAAGTACTTGAACCAGCTCTTGCATCATTCTCGACTGAACCTGCATCTGGTGTTGTAGTATCTGTGAGCCACGAGGACTCAGCAATCCCATAACCATGGGTATCAAGACTAGCAAAGCTTTAAGGGTATGGAGAAAGGATAGTGTTGAGGTTGCAGCAGCGGCTAAGCATAATATGGTGGCTAGCTTACGAGTACAAGAATAAGATGAGCATCTACGCAAACGGTCGCAAACTAGTAGTGATCGCTAAAGATCCTGAACTACATACGAATCAAACATAACCCCACTGTGTTCTCTTCTCAAAGTGAAAAGAGACAGTCACGGTTACTCACACACTTGTGTCTTTTACTTCGGATCCTCTGTCAAGTTTTCTACAACCGGACATTAACAAATTCCAATCTGCCACATAACCGCGGGCACGGCTTTCGAAAGATTATAACCCTGCAGGGGTGTCCCAACTTAGCCCATCACAAGCTCTCACGATTAGCTGAAGTGATAAATATAATATCATCACCCCTTATCTTAGGGAAATCCGATCAGGCTCGGCATCCTGGTGCACAAGACATTTCGACAATGGTAAAACAAGTCCAGCAAGACCTCCCGGTGTGTCGACACCCTGATAGTAGCCGCGCGTATCTCGTCTCAGGCCACATCCGGATAGGTGATCCTACAGGTTATACCAGATACCTCGGGTTTCCCCGAGGCGGCCCCGCAGTCTCCCCGTTTGGGACCAACACCATCAGCACTGGGCCCCCCTGCTATGTAGAATTAAGAACCCGGGGACGCGACCCCCTATGCAAATTTAATTAATTAATTAAGTTATTATTATGAGCAAATTAAAACCAATGTTGGGACTTGCTGGAGGAGTTTTATTCAAAGTCGAACTGTCAAGGGGTCCCCATCCACCCATCGTGTAAGGAACGCAAAATCAAGGAACATAATGCCGGTTTATCGGCGCCTAAGGTGGCATGAGTGGAACAAAACACCGAGCAAAAGGCCAAGCCTTCCACCCATGCCCAATATATAGGTGTGTTAATAATTATTATAGATATTGTGATATTCCAACAACAAGTTCCCACCTGGAACGATCTTCATCTTCACCTGCAACTAACAACGCTATAAGAGGGGCTGAGCAAGCGGGTAACATAGCCAAACAGTGGTTTTGCTAGGAAGGTGTCAAGGTTAGAGGTTTCATGGCAACAAGGAGAGGCTGACATAAAAGATGGGTAGCGCGACATGTAACGATAGCATCGAGACAACTAAGCATGGCAATGGTAGTAAAGGTATCCAAGGGTATGATCATCTTGCCTGGGATTCCGCGAGGAAGAAGAACAGGTCCATGAAGTAGACGGAGCAACATAGTCGAGCGAATCCTCACAACTCCGGAACGAAACCGAAGCTAACAAGAGAAGCAACCGGAAAGAAGCAAACAACACGGTAAACACACAAGCATAAACATGGCATACGATGCACAAGCAAGCATGATGCATGTCATGTTTAATTATGCATGGCATGGCAAAGTGCACAAACAAAGCTACAAGTTAAATGGAGCTCAATACGCAACGAGTTGCATATTGACGAAACACCACATGTTATTTATTTAGTTGACTCTCGTTTATTTACAAGACAAGATTAAATGTTTTTAACATAGCAAGAGGTGAAGCATAATAAAACTACACTATCTAGGTAATTTAAATGAGGCCGGAAATACCAACAACAATTCCGGAAAATCCCCATGAGCATGTTTAGCAATTATTAAAGCAACAACAATTAAACATTCAAAGGTTGTTAACATGATGCGGATGACATGATCAAGTTTTATGCAATTTTATTAAAAGTTGACATGAAGAAGATATGAAGTATTGTCACCGTGGTGGAAGGAAAGGGTGCCACGGCAACGATCCGAAAATGATGCAACGCAACATCTCGGTTCCGGTAACTCGTTGAGAGTCCGGTGCAAAAGAAGGATCGACGTGAGCATGACATGCAAGATGATGGGGTGCTCCCGGTTTCCGGGTTCCCACGGGTCGGCGACAAAAGAGGGCACAACGGACACGGAGCAAACAAGGGATGCATCTCATACAACACAACAAGCATTCATCCACGGGTCATCGTCTCGGGTTATACCTTCGGAACATTCGTTTCGGGCGCTCGAGATCGTCGAGGGACGTAGGGGAAGTAGTGGAAGTAGACGTTTTCGCGAGTCGGGGAACACGTTCGTAGAGGGAAGTAGTCGTTCCGTTCGTAGTCGTTCACGTTTCCGAAGAGGTACTTGTCATGGCATCACACGTCTTCGGGGCGACGGTAGTGGTACAAGGTTCGTCGGCGACGGTAGTGGAAGTAGCCGAACTTCATTCCGTAGATGTACTTGACGGTTCCGATGGCTCCGGTCGTCGTGGTACTCATGTTGGTGTAGTGGAACTTGACGCATCATCGTGGTACTTGCCAAAAAACAACCTCGGATGTAGTCGTACACACATGTAGATGAACTTGACGGATCTTGGGGTCCCTCGTTTATATGAACTTGGCAAAAACAAAAGGGGGCAGCAAGGTCTTGGCGTCCACGGTTCTTGCGGCTGCGGTCTTCACAACAAAGGGAAAAAGAAGGCAACAAGGTGCACCGAAGGCGTCAGGCGAGCTGCTCATGCCCGAGGCCGGTCGGGGAGGTGCAGCGGAACGACGGCGGCGGCTCCTGGCCGGCGGCGGCTTGGGCTTGCCGGCGCGGAGGAAGAGGCGACCGGAGTGGCGGCCTTGGGAAGAAGGACGGCACGGCATGCTGCGGGGAAGTGGAGTGGCGGCTCGGCGGGCGACGAGGCAAGGGCCTGGGCGCTGCGCGGCATGCACGGCTGCTGGCTCCGGCGACCTGGGCCGCCGACGGTTGGCGAGGTGGCGGGCGGCGCGGCAAGAAGATGAGGCAGGGGATGGGGGCGCGACGAGGCGCTGGAGAGGCCGGAGCAAAGGCGGGAGATGGCGGTTTTCGAGAGGGAGAGGAGCAGGGAGCGACGGGGGATGGAAGGGTGCGGCGATGGGGACGAGGGAGATGAGGGTCGTGTTGGGGAACGTAGTATTTTAAAATTTTCCTACGATCACGCAAGATCTATCTACCAGATGCATAGCAACGAGAGGGAAGAGTGTGTCTACGTACCCTCGTAGACCGGGAGCGGAAGCGTCAAGTGACGCGGTTGATGTTGTCGAACTTCTTCGCGATCCAACCGATCAAGCACCGAACGTACGGCACCTCCGCGTTCAGCACATGTTCAGCTTGATGACGTCCCACGAGCTCTTGATCCAGTTGAGCTTCACGGGAGAGTTTCGTCAGCACGACGGCGTGGTGACGGATATGATGTGTTCACCGGCACAGGGCTTTGCCTAAGCTCCGCGACGGTATGACCGAGGTGTGATTCTGTGGAGGGGGGCACCGCACACGGCTAAAACAATTCAACTTGTGTGTCTTTGGGTGCCCCCCTGCCCCCGTATATAAAGGAGCAAGGGAGGGAGGCCGGCCGGCCCTTCATGGTGCGGCTAGGGAGTGGACTCCTACTAGGAATAGGATTGCAATCCTATTCCCAGTAGGATTCGCCAAAAGAAGGAAGGGGGAAAGGAATAGGAGAGGTGGCGCCCCCCCAATCCTAGTCCAACTAGGAACCCTAGGTGGGGGCGCCGGCCAGCCCTATGGGCTGCCTCTCTCTTTCCCTTTAGGCCCACTATGGACCATCACCTCTCGTAGGGGGTTCCGGTAATCCCCTCCGGCAATCCCGATAAATCCGAAACTTTTCCGGAACACTTTCGGTGTCCGAATATAGTCGTCCAATATATCAATCTTTATGTCTCGGACATTCCGAGACTCCTTGTCATGTTCGTGATCTAATCTGGGACTCCAAACTACCTTCGGTACATCAATACTCATAAGCTCATAATACTGATCGTCATCAAACGTTAAGCGTGCGGACCCTATGGGTTCGAGAACTATGTAGACATGACCGAGACTCATCTCCGGTCAATAACCAATAGCGGAACCTGGATGTTCATATTGGCTCCTACATATTCCACGAAGATCTTCTATCGGTCAGAACCGCATAACAACATACGTTGTTCCTTTTGTCAAACGGTATGTTACTTGCCCGAGATTCGATCGTCGGTATCTCTATACCTAGTTCAATCTCGTTACCGGCAAGTCTCTTTACTCGTTCCGTAACACATCATCTCGTGACTAACTCATTAGTCTTTTGCTTGCAAGGCTTATTGTGATGTGTGTTACCGAGAGGGCCCAGAGATACCTCTCCGACACTCGGAGTGACAAATCCTAATCTTGATCTATGCCAACACCACGAATACTTTCGGAGACACCTGTAGAGCATCTTTATGATCACCCAGTTACGTTGTGACGTTTGATAGCACACAAGGTGTTCCTACGGTATTCGGGAGTTGCATAATCTCATAGTCATAGGAACATGTATAAGTCATGAAGAAAGCAATAGCAGTTAAACTAAACGATCATAATGCTATGCTAACGGATGGGTCTTGTCCATCATATCATTCTCCTAATGTGTGATCCCGTTGATCAAATGACAACTCATGTCTATGGCTAGGAAACATAACCATCTTTGATCAATGAGCTAGTCTAGTAGAGGCATACTAGGGACATACTGTTTTGTCTATGTATTCACACATGTACTAAGTTTCCGGTTAATACAATTCTAGCATGAATAATAAACATTTATCATGATATAAGGAAATATAAATAACAACTTTATTATTGCCTCTAGGGCATATTTTCTTCAGTCTCCCACTTGCACTAGAGTCAATAATCTAGCTCACATCTCCATGTGATTTAATACCGATAGTTCACATCGTTATGTGAATAACACCCATAGTTCACATCGCCATGTGACCAACACCCAAAGGGTTTACTAGAGTCAATAATCTAGTTCACATCGCTATGTGATTAATACCCAAGAGTAATAAGGTGTGATCATGTTTTGCTTGTGAGAGAAATTTAGTCAACGGGTCTGTGACATTCAGATCCGTATGTATTTCGCAAATTTCTATGTCTACAATGCTCTGCATAGAGCTACTCTAGCTAATTGCTCCCACTTTCAATATGTATCCATATTGATACTTAGAGTCATCTGGATTTAGTGTCAAAGCTTGCATCGGCGTAACCCTTTACGACGAACTCTTTATCACCTCCATAATCGAGAAACATTTCCTTAGTCATCCAGTTACTAAGGATAATTTTGACCGCTGTACAGTGATCTACTCCTGGATCACTATTGTACCTCCCTGTCAAACTTATGGCAAGGTACACAACGTGTTTGGTACACAGCATTGCATACATGATAGATCCTATGGTGAGGCATAGGGAATGACTTTCATTTTCTCTCTATCTTCTGCAGTGGTCGGGCATTGAGTCTTACTCAACTTCATACCTTGTAAAACAGGCAAGAATCCTTTCTTTGACTGGTCCATTTTGAACTTCTTCGAAATCTTATCAAGGTATGTGCTTTGTGAAAGTCCAATTAAGCGTCTTGATCTATCTCTATAGATCTTGATACCTAATATATAAGCAGCTTCACCGAGGTCTTTCATTGAAAAACTCTTATTCAAGTATCCTTTTATGCTATCCAGAAATTCTATATCATTTCCAATCAACAATATGTCATCTACATATAATATTAGAAATGCTACAGAGCTCCCACTCACTTTCTTGTAAATACAGGCTTCTCCAAAAGTCTGTATAAAACCATATGCTTTGATCACTTCATCAAAGCGTATATTCCAACTCCGAGATGCTTGCACCAGTCCATAGATGGATCGCTGGAGTTTGCATACTTTGTTAGCATCTTTTGGATCGACAAAACCTTCTGGTTGCATCATATACAACTCTTCTTTGAGATATCCATTTAGGAATGCAGTTTTGACATCCATTTGCCAGATTTCATAATCATAAAATGCGGCAATTGCTAACATGATTCGGACAGACTTAAGCATCGCTACAGGTGAGAAAGTCTCATCATAGTCAACTCCTTGAACTTGTCGAAAACCTTTTGCAACAAGTCGAGCTTTGTAAACAGTAATATTACCGTCTGCGTCGGTCTTCCTCTTGAAGATCCATTTGTTTTCGATGGCTTGCCGATCATCGGGCAAGTCAACCAAAGTCCACACTTTGTTCTCATACATGGATCCCATCTCAGATTTCATGGCTTCAAGCCATTTTGCGGAATCTGGGCTCATCATCGCTTCCTCATAGTTCGTAGGTTCATCATGGTCTAGTAACATGATTTCCAGAACTGGGTTGCCGTACCACTCTAGTGCGGAACGTACTCTGGTTGATCTACGACGTTCAGCAGAAACTTGATCCAAAGTTTCATGATCATTATCATTAACTTCCTCACTAATTGGTGTAGGTATCACTGGAACAATTTCCTGCGATGTACTATTTTCCAATTCGGGAGAAGGTACAATTACCTCATCAAGTTCTACTTTCCTCCCACTCACTTCTTTCGAGAGAAACTCTTTTTCTAGAAAGGATCCGTTCTTAGCAACGAATATTTTGCCTTCGGATCTGTGATATAAGGTGTACCCAACAGTCTCTTTTGGGTATCCTATGAAGACACATTTTTCCGACTTGGGTTCGAGCTTATCAGGTTGAAGTGTTTTCACATAAGCATTGCAGCCCCAAACTTTAAGAAACGACAACTTTGGTTTCTTGCCAAACCATAGTTCATAAGGTGTCGTATCAACGGATTTAGATGGTGCCCTATTTAACGTGAATGCAGCCGTCTCTAAAGCATAACCCCAAAACGATAGTGGTAAATCGGTAAGAGACATCATAGATCGCACCATATCCAATAAAGTACGATTACGACGTTCGGACACACCATTACGCTGTGGTGTTCCAGGTGGCGTGAGTTGTGAAACTATTCCACATTGTTTCAAATGAAGACCAAACTCGTAACTCAAATATTCTCCTCCACGATGAGATCGTAGTAACTTTATTTTCTTGTTCCGATGATTCTCTACTTCACTCTGAAATTCTTTGAACTTTTCAAATGTTTCAGACTTGTGTTTCATTAAGTAGATATACCCATATCTGCTCAAATCATCAGTGAAGGTCAGAAAATAACGATACCCGCCGCGAGCTTCAACACTCATTGGTCCACATACATCTGTATGTATGATCTCCAACAAATCTGTTGCTCGCTCCACAGTTCCGGAGAACGTAGTTTTAGTCATCTTGCCCATGAGGCATGGTTCGCAAGCACCAAGTGATTCATAATCAAGTGATTCCAAAAGTCCATCACTATGGAGTTTCTTCATGCGCTTTACACCAATATGACCTAAACGGCAGTGCCACAAATAAGTTGCACTATCATTATTAACCTTGCATCTTTTGGCTTCAATATTATGAATATGTGTATCACCACGATCGAGATCCAACAAACCATTTTCATTGGGTGTATGACCATAGAAGGTTTTATTCATGTAAACAGAACAACAATTATTCTCTAACTTACATGAATAACCGTATTGCAATAAACATGATCAAATCATATTCATGCTCAACACCAAATAACACTTATTTAGGTTCAACACTAATCCCGAAATTATAGGGAGTGTGCGATGATGATCATATCAAACTTGGAACTACTTCCAATACACATCGTCACTTCATCCTTTAACTAGTTTCTGTTCATTATGCAACTCCCATTTCGAGCTACTACTCTTTAGCAACCGAACCAATATCAAATACCGAGGGGTTGCTATGAACACTAGTAAAATACACATCAATAATATGTATATCAAATATACCTTTGTTCACTTTGCCATCCTTCTTATCCGCCAAATATCTAGGGCAGTTCCACTTCTAGTGACCATTTCCTTTGCAGTAGAAGCACTTGTTTCAGGCTTGAGTTTAGCTTTGGGTTTCTTCACGGGAGTGACAACTTGCTTGTCATTCTTCTTGAAGTTCCCCTTCTATCCCTTTGCCCTTTACTTGAAACAAGTGGTCTTGTTAACCATCAACACTTGATGCTTTTTCATGATTTCTACCTTCTCCGACTTCAGTATCGCGAAGAGCTGGGAATTCCTTTCGTCATCCCTTGCATATTATAGTTCATCACGAAGTTCTACTAACTTGGTGATAGTGACTAGAGAACTTTGTCAATTACTATCTTATCTGGAAGATTAACTCCCACTTGATTAATGTAATTGTAGTACCCAGACAATCTGAGCACATGCTCACTGGTTGAGCTATTCTCCTCCATCTTGTAGGCAAAGTACTGTCAGAGGTCTTATACCTCTCGACACGGGCATGAGTATGAAATACTAATTTCAACTCTTGGAACATCTTATATGCTCCGTGGCGTTCAAAACGTTTTTGAAGTCCCGGTTCTAAGCCGTAAAGCATGGTGCACTTAAACTATCAAGTAGTCATCATATCGAGCTTTTGTCAAAACGTTCATAACGTCTACATCTGCTCCTGCAATAGGTCTGTCACCTAGCGGTGCATCAAGGACATAATTCTTCTGTGCAGCAATGAGGATAATCCTCAGATCACGGAACAATTCCGCATCATTGCTACTAACATCTTTCAACTTGGTTTTCTCTAGGAACATATGAAAAATAAACGGAGAGCAACATCGCGAGCTATTGATCTACAACATAGATATGCTAATACTACCAGGACTAAGTTCATGATAAATTAAAGTTCAATTTAATCATATTACTTAAGAACTCCCACTTAGATAGACATCCCTCCGATCATCTAAATGATCACGTGATCCAAATCAACTAAACCATGTCCGATCATCACGTGAGATGGAGTAGTTTCAATGGTGAACATCTTATGTTGATCATATCTACTATATGATTCACGCTCGACCTTTCGGTCTCCAGTGTTCCGAGGCCATATCTGCATATGCTAGGCTCGTCAAGTTTAACCCGAGTATTCTGCGTGTGCAAAACTGGCTTACACCCGTTGTATTTGAACGTAGAGCTTATCACACCCGATCATCACGTGGTGTCTCGGCACGACGAACTTTCGCAACGGTGCATACTCAGGGAGAACACTTATACCTTGAAATTTAGTAAGGGATCATCTTATAATGCTACCGTCGTTCTAAGCAAAATAAGAAGCATAATATGATAAACATCACATGCAATCAAAATATGTGACATGATATGGCCATCATCATCTTGTGCTTTTGATCTCCATCTCCAAAGCACCTTCATGATCACCTTCGTCACCGGCACGACACCTTGATCTCCATCGTAGCATCGTTGTCGTCTCGCCAACTATTGCTTCTACGACTATCGCTACCGCTTCGTGATGAAGTAAAGCAATTACATGGCGATTGCATTTCATACAATAAAGCGACAACCATATGGCTCCTGCCAGTTGCCGATAACATTACAAAACATGATCATCTCATACAAAAACCGTATAACTCATCATGTCTTGACCATATCACATCACAACATGCCCTGCAAAAACAAGTTAGACGTCCTCTACTTTGTTGTTGCAAGTTTTACGTGGCTACTACGGGCTTAGCAAGAACCGTTCTTACCTACGCATACAAAACCACAACGATGTTTCGTCAAGTATGTGCTGTTTTAACCTTCACAAGGACCGGGCGTAGCCACACTTGATTCAGCTAAAGTGAGAGAGACAGACACCCGCCAGTCACCTTTAAGCAACGAGTGCTCGTAACGGTGAAACCAGTCTCGCGTAAGCGTACGCGTAATGTCGGTCCGGGCCGCTTCATCTCACAATACCGCCGAAGCAAAGTATGACATGCTGGTAAGCAGTATGACTAGTATCGCCCACAACTCATTGTGTTCTACTCGTGCATATCATCTACGCATAGACCTGGCTCTGATGCCACTGTTGGGGAACGTAGTATTTTAAAATTTTCCTACGATCACGCAAGATCTATCTACCAGATGCATAGCAACGAGAGGGAAGAGTGTGTCTACGTACCCTCGTAGACCGGGAGCGGAAGCGTCAAGTGATGCGGTTGATGTTGTCGAACTTCTTTGCGATCCAACCGATCAAGCACCGAACGTACGGCACCTCCGCGTTCAGCACACATTCAGCTTGATGACGTCCCACGAGCTCTTGATCCAGTTGAGCTTCACGGGAGAGTTTCGTCAGCACGACGGCGTGGTGACAGATATGATGTGTTCACCGGCGCAGGGCTTTGCCTAAGCTCCGCGACGGTATGACCGAGGTGTGATTCTGTGGAGGGGGGCACCGCACACGGCTAAAACAATTCAACTTGTGTGTCTTTGGGTGCCCCCCTGCCCCCGTATATAAAGGAGCAAGGGAGGGAGGCCGGCCGGCCCTTCCTGGTGCGGCTAGGGAGTGGACTCCTACTAGGAATAGGATTGCAATCCTATTCCTAGTAGGATTCACCAAAAGAAGGAAGGGGGAAAGGAATAGGAGAGGTGGCGCCCCCCCAATCCTAGTCCAACTAGGAACCCTAGGTGGGGGCGCCGGCCAGACCTATGGGCTGCCTCTCTCTTTCCCTTTAGGCCCACTATGGATCATCCCCTCTCGTAGGGGGTTCCGGTAACCCCCTCCGGCAATCCCGATAAATCCGAAACTTTTCCGGAACACTTCCGGTGTCCGAATATAGTCGTCCAATATATCAATCTTTATGTCTCGGACATTCCGAGACTCCTCGTCATGTCCGTGATCTCATCTGGGACTCCGAACTACCTTCGGTACATCAATACTCATAAACTCATAATACCGATCGTCATCAAACGTTAAGCGTGCGGACCCTACGGGTTCGAGAACTATGTAGACATGACCGAGACTCATCTCCGGTCAATAACCAATAGCGGAACCTGGATGTTCATATTGGCTCCTACATATTCCACGAAGATCTTTTATCGGTCAGAACCGCATAACAACATACGTTGTTCCTTTTGTCAAACGGTATGTTACTTGCCCGAGATTCGATCGTCGGTATCTCTATACCTAGTTCAATCTCGTTACCGGCAAGTCTCTTTACTCGTTCCATAACACATCATCTCGTGACTAACTCATTAGTCTTTTGCTTGCAAGGCTTATTGTGATGTGTGTTACCGAGAGGGCCCAGAGATACCTCTCCGACACTCGGAGTGACAAATCCTAATCTTGATCTATGCCAACACCACGAATACTTTCGGAGACACCTGTAGAGCATCTTTATGATCACCCAGTTACGTTGTGACGTTTGATAGCACACAAGGTGTTCCTACGGTATTCGGGAGTTGCATAATCTCATAGTCATAGGAACATGTATAAGTCATGAAGAAAGCAATAACAGTTAAACTAAACGATCATAATGCTATGCTAACGGATGGGTCTTGTCCATCATATCCTTCTCCTAATGATGTGATCCCGTTGATCAAATGACAACTCATGTCTATGGCTAGGAAACATAACCATCTTTGATCAATGAGCTAGTCTAGTAGAGGCATACTAGGGACATACTGTTTTGTCTATGTATTCACACATGTACTAAGTTTCCGGTTAATACAATTCTAGCATGAATAATAAACATTTATCATGATATAAGGAAATATAAATAACAACTTTATTATTGCCTCTAGGGCATATTTCCTTCAGGTCGGGCCTCGAGCGCTGGGTTGCGGGGCGAGGGGAAAAGAGCTGGCGGCGCGAGGGACGAAAGGGAGAGGGAGAGGGTGCGATGGCTAGGTGGGCTTAGGGTTAGGAGAAGGGATTGGGCCTTGGGCCTGGAGGCTGGGAGGAGATGGCCTGAAGGGCCTGCGGCTGGACTTCTCTCTCCCTCTTCAATAAATAAATAAAAAAACAAAACCTAAAAGAGAAGGAAAAGAAGGAGATGGTAGAGGTGGAATCTGGGCAAGAGGCTATTTTTCCTGGACTCGCAACAATGTCCACGGTCCACGAAAAATAGGAGATGCAAGAATAGAGAAAAAGAAGGCATGGGGAAAATATGTAAGTGTGTTGGGTTAATTCCAAACAAATGGAATATTTAATATAGCTGCCTAATAATATTGAGAGGCTTTTATATGTTATAAAGAGAAGTCATCCTTCCCTCAATTTAAATGGACCGAAGGTCCACACGATTTATTTAAGTTGAGATGCAAAGATTAATGACATGATGGCATGATGACATGATGCAAGCAAAATAAATAACACAAGCACAAAAGAATCACACGGGAGAACTCGGAACCTATGGAATCTTCTGGGACGTCGGTCTTCGGGCGTCACAATGGAGGAGCACCGCACCGTGATGGGTGCGGTGATGAAGAAGATTCAGTCCGTCAAGGGTGGACTGAATGAAGCCTTCAACAGCCTGTTAACGGGCTTTGAGGTGAGCAATGTAATGCTTTTATGAAATTTTATTTGTTTTAAATACACATATATAGCCAGTAGCCCCCGACGCTTTGTGTGATTCTGAAAAGAATCTGACGAAGTATCCATAGAATAGCATACTTACATAGCTGAATGCAGGCTTCACTAGTTGTGGCAGCTACGCGAGACGCAGAGGTTTCCGAACTAAACCGGAAGCTCTTATTGGCCAACGCGGACCTTGACCGCGTCAATCAGTGTTTGGATGAAACGCAGGGTATGAGGATTTTTAAGAATGTCAAGAAGACTAATTAATATTGATCGAGTATGTTTTATAAACTCTGATATGGTATTCTGTGTTACACAGTTGGCGTCGCTGAGCTCGAGGCCCTCAAGGGCGAGGTTGCCCAGGCCAAGAAGGAGGCCGAGGCGAACAAGGTAGCCGCTGTCAAAGCGGCTGCCGATTTAGAGGCCGAAAAGGCTGAGTGCGAGAAGCATCGGGCTCGTGTGTCTAAAGTCGAGGTCGATCTCAACATTGCCATTCTCAAATGTGAGGCATTGGAGAGAGAAGGCTTCAGAACAAGCATCCAAGCTTGCTGCGGCAGTGAAGACTTCCCAGGATGCGCGAGGCGAGTCGCACAACGCCCATCAAGAAATCGAGCAGGCACAATAGATAGCATTTGGTAAGACATTTCTCTTACAGAGCATCTTCGGAGGGCAGAAGTAAATTGGGCTGACACGGTTATGGAGTTCTCCAGGCGTGTTTGCTGATCTTCCGAGGAGCAGTGCTGATGCCGCCCTGTACTTCCGAGCCTTGGAGGGGAACAACACGGAGAAGCTGTTTTAGTCGTAGTTCTATGCACCAAAACATCCAGTTCCCCTCGACGACCAGATGAAGTAGTTGGTCGAGCTGCACAACATGGCGAATTCGGCCATGAAGGACTTAATAGTTCGGCTATGACCCGCTGATCCAATCCCAAGTAGTTACTTCAGATTGGTGAAGCGGCTCGTCGAAGCGAGTCTGCGGGTTGATGCGCTGATGCGTTCGGCCTGCATAGAAGGTGCTTGAATGGCCTTCGCTCGTGTCAAAGTGCACTGGGCGAAGATGAATGCCAGGCATATAGCTACTGCTGGCCCGCCCACAGGCAAGGAGCACCGCAAGCCGGAGAAGTACTTCAAGGACGTCATCGAGGGCGCCCGCCTTGTAGAAGGCCAGTGTTCGAAGGATCTTATTTTCGAGTGATTGTATCCGGATGTAAAGACAATGCTTATGAATCCAGTGTATATAACTTTTGCGCTATTTATAATATCAGCGTCTTTTACCTCCTGTGTGACTGTTTATCTAAATCTGAAAGTTTCCAGTCGTCGGCTTCATCCCCCATGTACATAGTACTGGGGTGTTCGGTCATATGCATGTACACTCTTTATCCAACGTCTTGGTCCGTATAAGAGGTGTATGCAGAGCGAACCAAGCAATCAGACTATGCAACGTTATTGCTTTCACTTAGTTGTAGGAGCTTGACATGTGGGGCTAGCTACTAGCCCGTGGTGCGGATATGATATTCCTTTACTTAAGGTATCCAATTGCACCTGGCTGGGCAAGAACCAACCCTTTGTATAACACGGGATAGATCTCTACTGATCGTAGTATAAAACTAAGTCACCGGATTGCGAACCAGGTTCTCGCATATCATGACGGTTAGTTTTCGGCTTTCTCTACTGAGGTACTTGACCGGACTAGCCAGAAGCACAATCACAGTAGTTCTCCCTTTACACCCTAGCCGAACAATCAGGAACGTAGGGGTAATCACAGGAGCTGGGCAACCCAACTATTGACCCAAGACATGATTCGGAACTGATGCATATAAGGCAAACATCCAGGACGCCGAACACTCCCTATAGGTGTTCAGTCTTTTCGACATATACCAGGCTGGATACAGCCCCTGGTAATGGACCCTTATTGACAAGTCACATATGGCAATCTGATGTAAAGAACATTTTATGACGAGTGAATAAAACTCCGAACATAATGCAAATAAAGCTGCTCTATTAATATCCCTCTATAGTACGGCGAGCCGTAAACTTACAGATAATGCCGAAAACCTTTTTGGACATTTTATATGCCAAAAAGGTATATAACAGGAAAGAGGAAAAATGTTTACACAGGGTCTTAATCTAAAAAGAAACCTTAGTGCGGGTCCCTGTTGCACGTCTGCGCCGTTTCCTCCTCTGTAATGTGTCCTTGAAGGGGTGAGAATATGGTGCCCGTCTGTAAAAAGGAAAGAAAATAAACCTGGAAGAGAAAAACTAATCCAGTGCGGCCATAACAAGTCTGGTTCATTTAACGAACCTAAAGAAAGATAGGTTTAGAGTCCAAAAAGGGTCTAGCCGAACTATGGACTATATGCAGGCGCCCCCGGTCGTCGCCCAAGGAAATTTTAAGGCATAATTATGTACTCGAGGCACATATGCTATCACCTTATGGGGCAGTCGACGGGGGCGTAACTATCAATCTTGCTCAGGTTCATCCGAGCTACCGCACTGAGGCGTGTGTCGGACACGTTTAGTTAGGCCCGCTATTGATAAATTATCCGGCTTGAATAGGCCGTTTTGGACTTCGGCTGCTAAGGCCGCAGTGTCCTCCTCGGTGCGGAGAGAGCGCTCCATGTTTCCGTTAACCGTGATAACACCACGTGGTCTAGGCATTTTAAGCTTCAAATAGGCATAATGCAGGACTGCATTAAAGCAGGCAAAGGTCGTCCTTCTGAGTAGAGCGTGATAGCCACTTTGGAACGGAGCTATGTCGAAGATTAATTTTTTGCTTCGAAAGTTATCAGGAGAGCCGAATACGACCTCTAATGTTATAGAGCCCGTGCAGCGGGCTTCTATGCCCGGTATCACTCCTTTAAAGGTCGTGCTGCTTGGCTTAATTCTTGATGGGTCGATCCCCATCTTGCGGACAATGTCCTGATATATCAGATTAAGACTGCTACCGCCGTCCATAAAGACTCTTGTTAGATGGTATCCATCGATTATTGGGTCGAGCACTAGGGCAGCCGAACCCCCATGACGAATACTAGTTGGATGATCCCTGCGATCGAAAGTGATTGGACAGGCCGACCATGGGTTGAATTTGGGGGCGACAGGCTCAACGACGTAGATATCTCGGAGTGCGCACTAGCTCTCCCTCTTTGGGATATGAGTGGCATATATCATGTTCACTGTTTTAACCTCCGGTGGAAATTTCTTCTGCCCCCCTGTATTCGTCTGGCGAGGTTCATCCTCGTCTTCGCTTTGAGGCTCCTTCCCCTTTTGTTCGGCATTGAGCTTGCTGGCCTGCTTGAAGACCCAACAGTTACGGTTGGTATGGTTGGCAGGTTTTTCCGGGGTGCCATGGATTTGGCAGGGCCTATCTAATATTTTGTCTAGACTGGATGGACCATCTCTGTTGCCTTTGAATGGCTTCTTCCATTGACCGGGTCTGGAGCCGCTGAATCCAGCGTTTACCAATGTATCATCCAGGCTTCCAAAATTGCTTCGATGTTTGTTTTTGTTACGTCATGGCTTTCCATTGCCGTCCCTGACTTCAGATGTTCTAGGGTCACTCGTACTGCTACGAGCTAACCAGCTATCCTCACCCGCGCAAAAGCGAGCCATGCGTGTAGTTAGGGCTGCCATTGTCCTCGGCTTTTCCTGTCCAAGGTGTCTGGCAAGCCATTCGTCCCGCACACTGTGCTTGAATGCCGCTAAGGCTTCAGTGTCCGGACAGTCGACGATTTGGTTCTTCTTAGTGAGAAACCGATTCCAAAGCTTGCGGGCTGACTTCCTGGCTTGTTGGATGATGTGACTTAGATCGTCAGCGTCCGGGGGCCGGACATAGGTCCCTTGAAAATTGGCCCGAAAAGCATCCTCAAGTTCTTCCCAACTCCCAATGGAGTTCTCTGGGAGGCTGTTTAGCCAGTGCCGAGCTGGTCCTTTCAACTTGAGGGGTAGATATTTGACGGCGTGGAGATCATCTCCTCGAGCAATGTGGATGTGAAGAATGAAGTCTTCTATCCAGACGGCAGGATCCGTCGTTCCATCATACGCTTCGATGTTCACGGGTTTAAACCCTTCTGGAAAATCATGATCCAACACCTCATCGGTGAAGCACAGAGGGTGTGCGGCTCCTCTGTATTTTGCTATATCGTGAGATATGTCCGATGTTTGTAGTGTTCGGTATTAACCCCAAACTGGTATGTTACCGGTGCGATTGGCTTGATAGCCGCAGTCCCGTGCGGGAGCCCGGTCCCTAGGTTCGTAGATAGACCTGGTCTTGCTAGCTTTTTTGTTTCAAGTCCTCACGCAGATCGTGTTTAGGGACTTGAGCTGCACCCTCCTTTTCTTTACGGGGTGGTGGTGCGGGCTTGTGTACACCATTGCTAGCAACTCTGTCCCTTTCGCGAGGTGGCGGTCCGGCTTATCGGCGGTGTAATTTTTTGGCAGGACGGGCGCAACGGCTTCGTCGTCGAATTCAGGCAGCAGTTTATGCTTGTGATGGCCTTTGGTTTGTCCGTTATAACCATGTTTCTGTTCGGCGTCTAGCACCTCATTCCATCTATCGTTGAGCGTGTCCTGTGCAACTTGAAGCTGTCTCTACTGCTTTTTCAGGCTCCTTGCGATGGCAATAAGCCACCGGTGGAAGCGTTTTTGTTCAGAGGGTTCTTCTGGGACGATATATTCATCGTCATCCAGGCTGACCTCTTCTTCGGAGACCGGTTCGTATTCACCGTCTTCGGCATCGCTGTCCTCAGACAGCGGCTTCGGACTCTATTCGCCGTCCTCTCGCTCTTCCTGCTCCATCACTGGGTCTGCGGGGTCTTCGGCTTGTTCCAGAGTGTCACCTTCGTTAGTGACAGTGTTGCTGTTTCTTCCTTTATGGGATTTAGTTCGGCGTTTTGGATGCTGAAGTTTGGGAGGTTCTTCGGCGGGCTTGTCCTCTACGGGATTGTTTTTGCCGTCGCCCTCCGCTTCTTTAGGTGTATCCACCATGTACATGTCATATGAAGACGTAGCTGTCCACCGCCCGGTTACAGGCTGGTTTTGGTTTGAATCCGCTTCAGCCTCGAGATCCATCCCTTCGAAGTCTTCTAAAGCATAGTCAAGTAGATCGGTTAGATCTTCAACTATGGCTACCAAGTGGGTGGTGGGTGGGGAACGAAATTCTCCATCACCTCCAGTTCGAACCGGATACAATGCGACTATGTGTCCCCATCTAAGGAGAGGGATCTTAACGACCTTAGCATGTCGCCAAGGGTGAGTTCTGGAAGATATCCGCAGCACTGAATTCGGCGATTGACGCCTGATCTGGCGTGAAGGGCGCAGATGCGTGCGATTCGGAATCCGAGGCCGAAGTTAGGTCCGGGGTTTTGATGACACAAACCTCGTCTAGGGTTTGGGTCTATGTGTGGCTCCAACGTCGTGGATTCCGTGGCTTTCGTGGCGGGGTTGAGCTTCCCGTCCTCGGATGGCGCGGTCTGTTTCGGATCTAAGGCTAGAACTGTTGGAGGTGCTATTTCCTGATCCGATGACAGAGCTAGGTCATGTTCATCGTGAAGGCAGGGAGAGGTTGCCACTGGCTCGAATCCGGTGAAGATCAAGTCTCCGCGGATATCAACAACGTATTTTAAACTTCTGAATCTGACTTGATGGCCAGGGGCGTAGCTCTCGATCTGCTCAAGATGGCCTTTAGTGTTGGCGCGTAGCGCGAAGCCGCCAAACACGAAGAGTCGTCCACGAGGGAAGATTCCCCTGGTGCTATCGTCGTTGTTGATGACACGATCCATCGGTCCTTCCGTCGACGACATAGTGGAACTCTCAATGAAAGCACCAATGTCGGTGTCAAAACTGGCGGATCTCGGGTAGGGGGTCCCGAACTATGCATCTGAGGATTGATGGTAACGGGAGGCTGGGGACATGATGTTTACCCAGGTTCACGCCCTCTTGATCGAGGTAATACCCTACTTCCTGTTATATTAACATGGATGAATACGAATACAAGAGTTGATCTACCTTGAGATCGAATTGGCTAAACCCTAAGGTCTAGCCTATGAGGATTTGAGATTCTCTGTTAGTCTCTACGGACAAAACCCTCCGGGTTATATACACACCAAAGGGGCCTAGGGTTTGTACATACCATCTTGTAGAGGAAGGAAAGATTACACCCGAACCTAAAACTTGCCATTACATGAATTCAGGAGTCCTATCTGGATACGAGAGACGATCTTCGACTATGATCTTCACGGCCCACCAGTCCGGCCGACCAAGAGTTATGTGGCCATTCGAGGACCCCTCTATCCAGGACTCCCTCACACACTTTTCAACAAAGCATGCGACTTTAATCCATCATATGTGTTATGTCGTGCTAGTGATGGACATGTTTTTGCTAAATTTGTTGGCTCTTCTTATGAGTACATTGAATGGTCTATTTGGGTTCCTAAGACCCTTGTTACTAACCTCAAAGGACCCATTACAAAATGAGTACCTAAAACCAAGCATTGATCTCTTGTAGGAGTTTGCTTCCGGTGGGGGATCATGGTTGCTCGATAGTGGAGCCACAAATCATATGACCGGAAGAAAAGACTTGGTGGTGGACATGCACAAAGGTTCATCTATGGCCACCAATGTCGAATGGGGTGATGCTTCATCTTCGAAGGTATTAGGGCTTGGCAAGGTTGTCGTTTCTCATGATCTCACGACCGAGAGAGTCATGCTTGTTGAGTCCCTTGCATACAATTTACTTTCCGTTCGTCAACTTGCACTCATGGGTTTCCCTACATTCTTTGATATTGATACCATGGCCCTCTTGTGGAGCAAGACTCTTAAAGTAGCCTATGTTGGGCATGTCGAGAACTGTCTCTATGTGGTTAACTTCTCGGAGCAACCCACTAAAACTGTGACATGCATAATGGCTAAAGTTGATGCGGGATGGCTTTGGCATCGCCGTTCAGCCCACGTCAATATGAGATCTTTGCAAAGTCTTCTCAAGGGGGACCATGTCCGTGGACTAACAAATGTTAATTTTGCCAAAGATCGTGCTTGCAGTGCTTGTATCGAAGGAAAGCTACATGAGAAGGCTCACCCTCCCAAAACTATCATCTACTCGACGAGACCTTTAGAGCTCCTTCACATGGATCTCTTTGGGCCTCCATCCTTTGATAGTCTTGGGGGTAGAAAGTTTTGCTTGGTGATTGTAGATGATTATTCAAGATACACTTGGGTATACTTCTTCAAGAGGAAGAGTGAGACCCAAAAAACCGTCATTAACTTTGCAAATGAAGCTCAACGGCAAAATGATGCAAAGATCTTGATAATTCGAAGTGACAACGACACCGAGTTCAAGAGTTACACCTTGGATGAGTTTCTTAGTGATGAGGGAATAAAGCATCAATATGCCGCACCGTATACCCCTCAACAAAATGGTGTGGCGGAGAGAAAGAACCGGACATTGATGGCCGCGACAAGGACCATGATGGCGGAATTCAAGTCTCCGTAAAACTTTTGGGCCGAAGCCATCAACACCGGTTGTCATGCATCCAATCGGCTCTATCTCCGCAAGGGCTTGAATAAGACTCCATATGAGATACTTACCGGTAACAAGCCCAACCTCAAGTACTTCCGGGTGTTCGGTTGTAAGTGTTTCATACTCAAGAAAGGTGTTCGCTTGTCTAAATTTGAAGCTAGAGCTCATGAGGGCATATTTGTTGGTTATGCTACAAACTCTCATGCTTACCGTGTCCTCAATAAGTCCAACAGACTCATTGAGGAGACGTGTAACGTAGAGTTTGATGATAATAACGGCTCCCAAGTGGAGCAAAGTGGTACTTGTGACGTGGGTGATGAAATTCCTCCTCAAGCCATAAGAAGAATGGGTGTTGGTCATATCCTACCCATTGAGGAACCCCTTGTGGCTGAAGGAGAAGGACAATGTTCCACTCAAGTGGAACCATCACCAACCCAAGACCCACACGCTTCCAAAGAACAAAGTGAAGGCCCCCAACCCGATGAACAAGGTCAAGTGCAAGATCTACTGCAAGATGGTGGTGATCCACCAAGTGATGCACATGGCCAAGTCCCTCTCCCGAGCATGCTCAATATCAAGAGCAAGCTCAAGATCAAGAACTAGCTCATGATGACGCTCAAGATGATCAACTTATAGCACCTCAACTAACACTTGAAGAACAATTGGAGCGTTGCACTACCAAAGTTTCTTCTAGGCTTGCTGCTACTTCTCGAGCTTGCGTTGTATTCCCTCGAAGAGGAAAGGGAGATGCAGCACAATAGCATAAGTATTTCCCTCAGTTTTTTAGAACCGAGGTATCAATCCAGTAGGAGACCACGCGCGAGTCCCTCGCACCTGCACAAACAAATAAGAACTTCGCAGCCAACGCGATAAGGGGTTGTCAATCCCTTTACGGTCACTTATGAAAGTGATATCTGATAGAGATGATAGTTTATATTTTTGGTATTTTTAGTTTATAAGAATAGCAAATAAAAGCAATAAAAGTAAAGTAGATGTAGATTGATATGTTGACAATAGACCCGGGGGCTATAGTGTTCTCTAGTGGCTTCTCTCATGATAGCGATATTCTACGGCGGGTAAACAAATTACTGTCGAGCAATTGATAGAAAAGCGAGTAATTATGAGACTATCTAGGCATGATCATTGTATATAGACATCACGTCCGAGACAAGTAGGCTGACTCCTGCCTCCATCTACTACTATTACTCCACACATCGACCGCTATCCAGCGTGCATCTAGTGTGTTGAGTTCATAAGAACAGAGTAACGCCTTAAGCAAGATGACATGATGTAGAGGGATAAACTCAAGCAATATGATATAAACCCCATCTTTTCATCCTCGATGGCAATAATACAATACGTGCCTTGCTGCCCCTACTGTCACTGGGAAAGGACACTGCAAGATTGAACCCAAAGCCAGGCACTTCTCCCATTGCAAGAACTATAGATCTAGTAGGCCAAACCAAACCAATAATTCGAAGAGACTTGCAAGGATATTATGAGCAGACATAAAAAGTTCAGAGAAGAACCAAATATCTTTCATAGATAACCTTGATCATAAACTCACAAAATATCGGATCTCGACAAAAACACCGCAAAAAGAGATTACATCGAATAGATCTCCTCGAAGACCGAGGAGAACTTTGTATTGAGATCCAGAGAGAGAGAAGAAGCCATCTAGATACTAGCTATGGACCCGAAGGTCTGTGGTAAACTACTCACAACTCATGGTGAGGGCAACGATGATGATGATGATGAAGAACTCCGTGATGGACCCCCCTCCGGTGGGGTTCCGGAACAGGCTCCAAGATGGGATCTCACGGGAACAGAAGGTTACGGCGGTATAATTAGGGTTTTCGCTCTGTTGTCGAAGGTTTCGGGGTACATAGACTTATATAGGAAGAAGGAGGACACCG
>LR738710.1:680008346-680039998 GCA_902687465.1 Secale cereale | reverse complement strand
CGGGGAAGGGGGGCACGCCCTCCACCCTCGTGGGCAGTCCCTCGATCCCCTGTCGTGGTTCTCAAGTCCCCCGTGCGTGATTTTCTCCAAAAATATCTCTCTCAAAGGTTTCATTCCATTTGTACTCCGTTTGATATTCGTTTTCTGTAAAACCCTGAAATAGGCAAAAAACAGCAATCCATACTGGGCCTTTGGGTTAGTAGCTTAGTCCCAAAAATGATATAAAAGTGTAAGATAAAGCCCAATAAACATCCAAGACTTCATAAATAATAGCATGGAACAATAAAAAATTATAGATACGTTGGAGACGTATCACTCGCTTCTAGAGAGCATCACATGGAGAATATCCTTGGAAGCATTACAAAGGGGGTAAGCACTCGTAGACAATTAGCAAACTATTGCGCTCATCATGCGTTTGTCTCTTGTGTTGAACGCCAAAAGGTCTATGAGGCGCTCGAAGACCCTGATTGTCTCTATGCCATGCATGAAGAACTCCATAACTTCGAGCGCAACAAGGTGTGGCGTTTGGTGCCAAGGCAGAAGGAGAACCATAATGTCATTGGAACCAAATGGATCTTCAAGAACAAGCAAGATGCTCACGGTATTGTCATTTGCAACAAGGCTCGTTTGGTGGCTCAAGGCTACTTCCAAGTCGAGGGTATCGACTACGGTGAAACCTTTGCCCCCGAGCATGAAGCTATTCGCTTGTTGCTTGCCTATGCTTCTCATCATAATTTTAAATTGCAACAAATGGATGTGAAAAGTGCTTTTCTTAATGGTCCTCTTAATGAGTTGGTATATGTCAAACAACCCCCAGGGTTTGAGGATCCTAAGTTTCCCAATAACGTGTATCAACTCGATAAGGCGCTCTATGGACTTAAACAAGCCCCAGGTGCATGGTATGAGCATCTTATCGAGTTGTTGCAAGATCGTGGGTTTGAAATTGGGAAAATCGACCCCACTCTTTTTACTAAGAAAGTCAAAAGGGAGTTGTTTGTATGCCAACTATATGTTGATGATATTATCTTTGGTTCACCTAACAAAGCTTTCAATGATGAGTTTGCCGCACTCATGACCGTGGAGTTTGAGATATCCATGATGGGAGAGTTGAAGTTCTTCCTTGGGTTCAAAATCAAACAAAGAAGAGAAGGAATCTTCATCAAACAAGCCAAATACACTCAAGACATGCTCAAGAGGTTCAATCTAAGTGATGTCAAGCCGGCCACCACTCCAATGCCTACTGCCGGTGTCAAAACCAGCGGATCTCGGGTAGGGGGTCCCGAACTATGCGTCTGAGGATTGATGGTAACAGGAGGCTGGGGACACGATGTTTTACCCAGGTTCAGGCCCTCTCGATCGAGGTAATACCCTACTTCCTGCTATATTAATATGGATGAATATGGATACAAGAGTTGATCTACCTCGAGATCGAATTGGCTAAACCCTAAAGTCTAACATATGAGGATTTGAGATTCTCCGTTAGTCTCTACGAACTAAACCCTCCAGTTTATATACACACCGGAGGGGCCTAGGGTTTGTACATACCATCTTGCAGAGGAAGGAAAGATTACACCAGAACCTAAAACTTGCCATTACATGAATTCAGGAGTCCTATCCGGATACGAGAGAAGATCTTCAACTATGATCTTCACGGCCCACCAAGAGTTATGTGGCCTCCCGAGGACCCCTCTATCCAGGACTCCCTCAGTAGCCCGTGAACCTGTCTTCGATGATGATGAGTACGGCTTCAGTGTTGTCTTCGGCATTGCAAGGCGGGTTCCTTCTTTCGAATATATCTTCTGCGAAAAGTGTATTGTGTTCGGTTCTGCAAGGTTAGTACAACCCTTAGCCTCGAAAGCAAGGCTTTTTAAAGGAAAATGAATAGTGTGTCTGTACTGACAACTTTTGGGTGAAGCGTCGCGTCCAACACACTAACTTATCGAACCGTTTTATTTGGTCCTGGTTTCGCGTTTCTAGGTATATCCGCATTAACACGTCCCATCAGAATAGAGATTGTGCCTGCTTATTGTGGGATCCTTATCAATATGACGTGAGCACCCATGCCGCACATTACGCACGACCACTTTGGGAACCGACGAGGTTTATGGCTAAAGTGGGGGGACGCTATGTATTCACAGTGTTATAAAAGGATATATATCCATTTCATCAACCCCACGCCTTCCTCAAGCTCAAGCTTTCCAATCTCCCCTGCCCCCGTATTCTCCTATCCCGCGCCCACCGCTCCTCGTTCCTCAACCAATACTCCCCTTTCCAGCATTGACTGGATCCGGTACCAGGGGCAAGTGGGAAGCTTCCACGGTCACAGAAAAGACCGTGGAGGATCTACGGAGCACGGGCTATCTCGCCGCTAACATCGCGCACCAAGTCCCTGCCAAGGGTCAGGTGATTCCCGTCCCTGAGGCGGGTGAGAGGGTAGTGTTCACTTCCCGTTTTGTTAGGGGGCTAGGGTTTCCACTCCACCCCTTTGTTCGGGGTCTTCTGTTCTTCTACGGGCTAGATTTCCATGATCTAGCCCCGAACTCAATCCTTCACATATCCGCTTTTATAGTGGTGTGTGAAGCTTTCCTCCGCATCCCTCCACACTTCGGCCTATGGCTGAAAACCTTCAACGTGAAGCGGAGGTGGTGGACGGACAGCATGCGGAGTGCGGGGGCGCCATGATTAGCAAGCTCCCGAATGCAACTTGGCCCAAGGGCTCATTCGTGGAGAGAATAAGGTCTGGCAGCAGGAGTGGTTCTACATCACCAAACCCCACGACGCCAAATGGGCGGCAGAGCCTGCTTTCAGATCCGGACCCCCAGAGAGATTGACCTTCTGGACCAAAAAGGGCCTAGACCGGGGGTCTCAAACTGAGGTGGTGGCACTTCAGGGCCATGTGTCCAGCGTGATCTCCAAGGGGCACCTGCTCTCATCCGTGGTCCAGGTAATGCTGACCCAGCTCGTCCTCCCTTGTCAAAGTCGGGACTCCTCCCTATGGGAGTTTGATCTGATAGGAGGGAAGCCGCTGAAGCATCTCTTCGGCTTCACGCACAAAGAGATCTGGAAACATATCTTCAAGAGCCAGGAAGGATGGCCGGAGGAAACCGAGGACGCATGATTTACTACCGCGCTCTCCACCCCAGAGGTAAAAAAATCACCGAACATATATCTCCTGTCTAATTCAATGATAACAGGAATCAGAGTTTTTGCATGATATACAGGGCTGGACGAAGAAGGTGACTCGGATTAAGTGTCCGGCGCCTTTGCCCGAAGAGCCAGTATCGCCTGGTCCTAGCACCGTACAAGGCGCCGGTCAAGAAGCCCCAGAAGAAGAAGGGCAAGGGGGGGTGGAAACAGCCCCCGTCCTATGGACGAGAAGTCCGAGAAGATCAACATCTCCTCCGAAGAGGAGGAGGATGACGAGGAAGAGGAAGAAGAGGAGGAAGAGCCCCGTGCGCAAGGCAGGGGGAAGAAGAGGGCAGCCCCTACTAATGCAGGCACGGCCGCACCCCGGAGGAAGGTGACCCTCGCTGCTAGTTCGGATTCATCCGAACATAGCTTCATGGTGAAGCCCGGGGTGAAACCCCTGCCCGAATCGTAAGTTTATATGGATTAAGTGATGCACCTTTGTCTATTCAGTATTTTTGATACTTGCTTAGTATTTTTTCTCCTGCTGACCTACAACCCTCTCGGAGGACACCCCGACGCCTCCTCATCGGAGGGGAACTCCCTAGGGCCTAGAGAGACGGAGAGTGTCCCGCCAGCCCGGTCTCCATCGCCTATGATTGGCGGGGACACCGAAGTGTCTTCCCAATGGGTGTCCTCCGTCCCAAAGAGACGAGGGTGGGGCAGGTGACAAGGGACCGGGGATAATACCTCGGCGGCCCCCGACCATGGGGATACAATCCTCATGGAGACCGAAGATGTGGGGCCCAATCAATCCGGGGCCCCACCGAATACTGTCCCGGAGCCGAGTGCGGCTCCGAGGTCCGAAGACCTGACTCCCCAAGAGGAGGAGGATATGGCGGCGCCCGAAGTTAATCCGGAGGCACCGGACTCTATGGAGGGGGCTCTACAAAGTTCTTCCATCATGGAGGAGCACCGCACCGTGATGGGTGCGGTGATGAAGAAGATTCAGTTCGTCAAGGGCGGACTGAATGATGCCTTCAACAGCTTGTTAACGGGCTTTGAGGTAAGCAATGTAATGTTCTTTATAGAACTTTATTTTTGAATGCACATGCATAGCCAGTAGCTCTTGATGCTTTGTGTGATTCTAAAAAGAATCGAACAAAGTATCCATAGTATAGCATACTTAGAGAGCTGAACTGTTTGTGCGGGCTTTACCAGTTGCGGCAACTGCACGAGACACAGAGGTTGCCTAACTAAACCGGAAGCTCTAGTTGGCCAACGCGGACCTCGACCGCGTCAACCAGCATTTAGACGGAACGCAAGGTATGCAGAATTTTAAGATGTCAAGAAGATTAATTAGTATTAATCGAGTATGTTAATAAACTCTGATATGTTATTCTGTAATACACAGTTGGCGCCGCTGAGCTCGAGGCCCTCAAGGGCGAGGTTGCCAAGGCCAAGAACGAGGTCGAGGCGAACAAGGTAACCGCTGACAAAGCGGCTACTGATTTGGAGGCCGAGAAGGCTGAGTGCGAGAAGCACCGGGCTCGGGTGTCTGAAGTCGAGGTTGAACTTAACGATGCCATCCTCAAATGTGAGGCATTGGAGAAGAAGGATTCAGAGCAAGCATACAACCTTACTGCGGCAGTGAAGACTGCCCAGGATGTGCGAGGCGAGGCACGCAACGCCTATGAGGAAATCAAGCAGGCGCGACAGATAGCATATGGTAAGACATTTCTCTTACAGATCATCTTCGGAGGGCAGGAGTACATTGGGCCGACACGGTTATGGAGTTCTCTAGGCATGTTTGCTGATCTTCCGAGGCGCAGCGCTGACGCCGCCCTGTACTTCCGAGCCCTGGAGGGGAACAACACAGAGAAGCTGTTCTGGTCGTAGTTCTATGCGCCAAAACATCCGGTGCCCCTCAACGACGAGATGAAGCAGCTGGTCGAGCTGCACAACATGGCGGGTTTGGCCATGAAGGACTTAATAGTCCGGCTATGGCCCGCTGATCCAATCCCAAGTAGTTACTTCGGATTGGTGAAGCGGTTCGTCAAAGCGATTCCACGGGTTGACGCACTAACGCGTTCGGCCTGCATAGAAGGTGCTCGAATGGCCTTCGCTTGTGTCAAAGTGCACTGGGCGAAGATGAACGCAGTCCATATAGCTACTGCTGGCCCGCCTGCAGGCAAGGAGCAACGCAACCGGAGAAGTACTTCAAGGACGTCATCGAGGGCATCCGCCTTGTAGAAGGCCAGTGTTCGAAGGATCTTATCTTCGAGTGATTGTATCCAAATGTAAAGACTTATGCTTATGAATTCGATGTGTATAACTTTTGCGCTATTTATAATATAGGCGTCTTTTACCTCCTGCGTGACTATTTATCTAAATCTGAAAATTTCCAGTCGTCGGCTTCATCCCCCATGTACATAGTACTGGGGTGTTCGGTCATATGCATGTACACTCTTTATCCAATGTCTTGGTCCGTATAGGAGGTGTACACGGAGCGAACCAGGCAATCAGACTATGCGACGTTATTGCTTTCACTTAGTCGTAGGAGCTTGACATGTGGGGCTAGGTATTAGCCCCTGGTGCGGATATGATATTCCTTTACTTAAGGTATCCAATTGCACCTGGCTGGGCAAAAACCAACCCTTCGTATAACACGGGGTAGATCTCTATCGATCATAGTATAAAACTAAGTCACCGGATTGCAGACTAGGTTTTCGGCTTTCTCTACTGAGGTACTTGACCGAACTAGCCAGAAGTACAATCGCAGTAGTTCTCCCTTTACACCCTAGCCGAACAATCGGGAACGTAGGGGTAAGCACAGGAGCCGGGCAACCTAACTATTGACCCAAGACATGATTCAGAGCTGATGCATATAAGGCAAACATCCAGGACGCCGAACACTCCCTATAGGTGTTCGGTCTTTTCAACATATACCGGGCTGAATACAGCCCCTGGTAATGGACCCTTATTCACAAGGCACATATGGCAATCTGATGCGGGGAGAGAACATTTTATGGTGAGTAAATAAATCTTCGAACATAATGCGAATAAAGTTGCTCTATTAATATACCTCGATAGTACGGCGAGCCGTAATCTTACAGATAATGCCGGTTACTTTCTTGGACATTTTACATGCCAGAAAAGTATATAATAAGAAAGAGGGAAAAGGTTTACACAGGGTCTTAATCTAGAAAGAAACCTTAGTGCGGGTCCCTGCTGCACATCTGCGCCATTTCCTCCTCTGTAATGTGTCCTTTAAGGCATGAGAATATGATGGCCGTCTGTAAAAAAGGGAAAAAAACCTGGAAGAGAAAAATTAATATAGTGCGGCCATAACAAGTCTGGTTCATTTAACAAACCTAAAAAGATAAGTTTAGAGCCTGAATAGGGTCTAGCCGAACTATGGACTATATGGAGGCGCCCCCGGTCGTTGCCCAAGGAATTTTAAGGCATAATTATGTACTCGAGGCACATATGCTATCACCTTATGGGGCAGTCGACGGGGCGTAACTGTCAATCTTGCTCAGGTTCATCTGAGCTGCCCCACTGAGGCATGTGACAGACACATTTAGTTATGCCCTCTATTGATAAATTATCCAGCTTGAATAAGCCATTTTGGACTTCGGCTGCTAAGGCCGTAGTGTCCTCCTCGGTGCAGAGAGAGCGCTCCATGTTTTCGTTGACCGTGATAAGGCCACATGGTCCAGGCATTTTAAGGTTTAAATAGGCATAATGCGGGACTGCATTAAAGCGGGTGAAGGCTGTCCTTCCGAGTAGAGCATGATAGCCACTTCGGAACGGAGCTATGTCAAAGATTGATTCTTCGCTTCAAAAGTTATCAGGAGAGCCGAATACGACCTCTAGTGTTATAGAGCCCGTGCAGCGGGCTTCTACACCCGGTATCACTCTTTTAAATGTCGTGCTGCTTGGCTTAATTCTTGATGGGTCGATCCCCATCTTGCAGACAGTGTCCTGATATATCAGATTAAGACTACTGCCGCCGTCCATAAGGACTCGGGTTAGATGTTATGTATCAATTATTGGGTCGAGCACTAGGGCAGCCGAACCCCCATGACGAATACTAGTCGGATGATCCCTGCGATTGAAAGTGATCGGACATGCCGAGCATGGGTTGAATTTGGGGGCGACAGGCTCAACGACGTAGACATCTCGGAGTGCGCGCTTGCGCTCCCTCTTTGGGATATGAGTGGCATATATCATGTTAACTGTTTTAACCTCCGGTGGAAGTTTCTTCTGTCCCCCTATATTCGGCTGGCGAAGTTCATCCTCGTCTTCGCTCTGAGGCTCCTTCCCCTTGTGTTTTGCATTGAGCTTGCCGGGCTGCTTGAAGACCCAACACTTACGGTTGGTATGGTTGGCAGTATTTTCCGGGGTGCCATGGATTTGGCAGGGCCTATCTAATATTTTGTCTAGACTGGATGGACCATCTCTGTTGCCTTTAAATGGCTTCTTCCGTTGACCGGGTCTGGAGCCACTGAATCCGACGTTTACCGCTGTATCATCTGGGCTTCAAGAATTGTTTCGACGTTTTTTTGTTACATCGTGGCTTTCCATTGCCGTGCCTGACTTCAGATGTTCTAGGGCACTCGTACTGCTACGAGCTAACCAGCTATCTTCACCCGCGCAAAAGCGAGTCATGAGTGTAGTTAGGGCTGCCATTGTCCTCTGCTTTTCCTGTCCAAGGTGTCTGGCAAGCCATTCGTCCCGGATACTGTGCTTGAATGCCGCTAAGGCTTCAGCGTCCGGACAGTCGACGATTTGGTTCTTCTTAGTGAGAAACCGATTCCAAAGTTTGCGGGCTGACTCCCCGGGTTGTTGGATGATGTGACTTAGACCGTCAGCGTCCGGGGCCGGACATAGGTCCCTTGAAAATTGGCTCAAAAAGCGTCCTCAAGTTCTTCCCAACTCCCAATGGAGTTCTCTGGGAGGCTGTTTAGCTAGTGCCGAGCTGGTCCTTTCAGCTTGAGGGGTTGATATTTGATGGCATGGAGATCATCTCCTCGAGCCATATGGATGTGAAGAATAAAGTCTTCTATCCAGATGGTAGGATCCGTCGTTCCATCATATGCTTCGATGTTCACGGGTTTAAACCCTTCTGGAAAATCATGATCCAGCACCTCATGAGTGAAGCACAAAGGGTGTGCGGCTACTCTGTATTTTGCTATCTCGTGGCGTATGTTCGATGTTTGTAGTGTTCGATATTGACCCCGAACTGGTATGTTACCGACGCGATTGGCTTGAGAGCCACCGTCCCGTGCGGGAGCCCGGTCCCTAGGTTCGTAGATAGACCTGGTCTTGCTAGCTTTTTTGTTCAGATCCTCATGCATATCATGTTTTTGGACTTGAGCCGCACCCTCCTTTTCTTTACGGGGTGGTGGTGCGGGCTTGTGTACACTATTGCTAGCAACTCTGTCCCGTCCGCGAGGTGGTAGGTCCGGCTTATCGACGGTGTTATTCTTCGGCAGGACGGGCGCAACGACCTCGTCGTTGAATTCAGGCAGCAGTTTACGCTTGGGATAGCCTTTGGTTTGGCCGTTATAGCCATGTTTCTATTCGGCGTCTAGCACCTCGTTCCATCTATCGTTGAGCGTGTCCTGTGCAGCTCGAAGCTGTCTCGGCTGCTTTTTCGGGCTCCTTGCGGTGGCAATAAGCCGCCGGTGGAAGCGTTTTTGTTCATAGGGTTCTTCTGGGATGATATATTCATGGTCATCCAGGTTGACCTCTTCTTCGGAGACCGGTTCATATTCACCGTCTTCGGCATCGCTGTCCTCGGACAACGGCTTCGGACTCTGTTCGCCGTCCTCTCACTCTTCCTGCTCCATCGCTGGGTCTGCGGGGTCTGACTACAAAAAAAGACACATCCGTGACATTTTGGGCCGAACGAATTTTTTTCCTGTCATACACACTTCTATGGCAATAATTGTGACAAAACACGGTATCATCATAGATGTTGTGGGGTCCTACTTCAATGACAAAAAATCATGACAGAAAATGGGCTTTTCGTCCTGGGCGGGCCGGAGACGCAGCTGCATGACATTCTTTGGCCCGTCCATGACGGAAAAAACCGTGGTAGAGGCGAGGGCGAGGAAAATATCGGGGTGTTTCCGATTACAGTGGGTGGCCAAGTGATACATCCCAAACGTATCCATAATTTTTGCTTGTGACATGCTTGTTTTGCATCATTGTCTCATGTTTATATCAAAGTTTTCTATCTTTTTAGGCATTTATAGGACTAACCTACTAATGGTTGCAAAAGTGCACAATGTTCTTGTTTTACACTTTATTGTGTAGGAATTACTTGGAAATTGACAAAAACGCAAAAGGAGTCGTATTGGAGTAGGACTCTGACTTTCCTGAAATATGTCTGAGAACGTCTTTAGAAGATGGTCACGTTCCGGCGTGAAGACAACCTCAAACGGAAAAAGCCTAGTTGCAAAAGTTGTGGGGAATTTCGAGAGGATGCTTCTGGATATGAAATTCGTCCAAATCGGAGTCCGGACGGCCGAGAAAAGCCCGTTTTACTGAAGCCCAAAATCCGATGACGGGAATCCGAGAGTCTATATAAAGAGAGGAAACCTAGGTCACCAAGGGCCACGAATTTTCCTCCTCCCAAGCCGCCGTCTTGGAGGGGAGGACCAGCACCATTGCAGCACCATCCATAAGGAATAAGGGGGGGGCCAAGGAGCCGCTGCCCCCTAGGGCCGCCGCCGCCCCGGAGGGCTGCCGCCGCCACCACGGCTGCCGCCGGCCGCCTCCTCCTTCTCCGGGCTGCACCTGTCCATCAACACCACCATCAATCTCTTGCTCACCATGGTCATGTGTGAGTAGTCTTCCCCGGGGCTGAGGGCTTGTACATGTAGCTATGTGGTTATCTCTCTCTCCCATGATGTGGTCTTCGTTGTGATCATAGGCTATGTTAATCTAGGGTGATCTCATGATATTTCCCCTTCCTCTATGTATTGAATTGATGTACTCACTTGTCTTTATCTAGTATAATCCGCGAGACCAAGGTGACAGCGGTCTATTGGACATGGATTAGAAGAATATTTTCATGAGTAATTTCCTCTTTTGTGTGTTGATTGAAGATTGAGAGTCTCTTGGTGCTTGTCTTTGACTATCCTGGAGATATGTTGTGGTGATTGTGGTACTCTCTTTGGATGGCCGCGGTGACATTGGGAAATCTATAGATTGAGAACTACGAACTTTAAGGTGTGCTTTTGTAGCCCTACATAATTCTCGTCCTCTCTTGACCACAAAGGAATGACCTCCGAGTGCGTCTCCATTGCATGTTTTATGGGAAATATCATGTGATTAGACTATGTCAATGTTGTTGGGAGTTGCCACTAGTGAAAGTATGAAGCCTAGGCCTTGTTTCCACCATTGCAATACCACGTGTGCTCACGTTTACCACTTGTTTGCTTGCTGCACTTTTTATTACAGATTTATATTACTTTGCTTTGCCACTCCTATCATCCATATTTTACCATCTCTTCGCCGAACTAGTGCACCTATACATCTGACAAGTGTATTAGGTGTGTTGGGGACACAAGAGACTTCTTGTATCTTGATTGCAGGGTTGCTTGAAAGGGGTACGTTCAACCTCCACTTCCCTGAGTTCGATAAACCTTGGGTTACTCACTTAAGGGAAATTTGCTGCTGTCCTACAAACCTCTGCTCTTGGAGGCCCAACACTGTCTACAGGAATAGAAGCGTGTAGTAGACATCAAGCTATTTCTGGCGCCGTTGCCGAGGAAGTGAGGTAAGTGAAGGTACCTTCTCTATATCTTGCAATTAAATCTTTTTGTTTCTTGTTTTTATTTTCACTAGTTTTGCTTAATGGAAAACAACAAAAATATGAGAGAGCTTTATAAGCTCTACCTTGAACTTGGACATGATGTGTTTGAAGAGAAAATTAAAAAACCTTTGGAACTTTATTATTTGCATAACAATCATGATGGTGGTGATGTTATTAGTATGTTTTTTTAATATCAATATTGCTAATGACATGGAAAGCTCTAAGCTTGGGGATGACACGTTTGATGAACATGATATTTTTAGTCCCCCAACTTTTGAAGAGAAAATTTACTTTGATGATACTTTGCTTCCTATATATGATGATTACAATGATAAATGTGAGCTTTTTAGTCCACCTACTATTGAGGATAAAATTTATTATGATTATGATATGCCTCCTAAATATGATGATTACCATGATGGTTATGATTGCTTTACTCTCACTATTCCTAATAAGAAAGATTTAGCTTATATGAAGAGTAATGATACTTTTATGCTTTAGGATCATGGAAATAATGCCTTATGTGATAGTTATATTGTTGAGTTCATCCATGATGCCACTGAAATTTATAATGAGAGAGGGAGACATGGTTCTAAATATCTTAATAATAAGAAGTTTCCTCTCTTTATGGTGAATATTTTGAAGTTATGCTTGTTTTGCATTCCTATGCTAGTTGCTTTATGCTTCAATAATTTATTTTCTTACAAGATTCCCATGCATAGGAAGCATGTTAGGCTTAAATGTGTTTGGTATTTGCTTCTTGATTCTCTCTTTTGTTCTTCAACTCTTATTCCTACGAGAGCATCATTAAAGTCTTAAGCCTATCTTTATGGCTATAAAGAAAGAGCTCTAGGGAGACAACCCTTGTTATCTTTGCTTTCAGTTTGTTCTTTCAGTTTTTAGTGGTCTTGATGTTTGTTACTACTGTAGCAACATCATTGTATCTTTATTTTTCAGCTTTGTGCCAAGTTTAGCCTCCGATTGCAAGAAAGTTCAAAAGTTGTGACGCGCTGTCCAGGAAACAGATTCTGTCCTTGGACAGAAAAATTTGAATAAAATCACCAAATCATCTTTTTTATCTGAATTTTTTTGACAGCGTGCTCTATACAATTGGCTTTCGAGAGTCTGTTCCGAGTTTTTTGATTTGAGTTGCAGAAGTGCCCCGAAAAAATTATTTACTACCTGCTGGTCTGTTTTTCACAGATTCTGTCCTGTTTTGCCTTTTCTTCGTTTTGCAAACCTTGAGCTTGCTTTTTCTTTGCAAAAACCTTTTGGCAATCTTGAGAAACAGTAGCTCTTCAAGATTATCTTTATTTCCAGTAGGGAAAAGTTATTTTATTGTGGGTACTAACCTCGCTAATCAGATTATGATGAGTTATGTATGAAGGGAGTTTTCAAGTGTGCGAGGGAAGATGATAAAAGAAGACTCAGGAGGGTCAAACGCTCAAGCTTGGGGATGCCCCCATGCACCCCCAAGAAATGTTCAAGAAGACTCAAGCGTCTAAGCTTGGGGATGCCCCCATGCATCCCCTTCTCCATCAACAATTATCAGTTCGTCTTTCGTTCCACTATATTTTAATCACTTCATGCGTTATGTGCTATTCTTGGAGCGTCTTTTTGTTTTGTTTTCAGTTTTGTTTTGTTTTCTTTGCTGGTCTTAAATAAGTTGCATCTGATCATTCTTATTTGGGAGAGAGACACGCTCCGCTTTTTCATGAAACACTCATGTTCTTCACTTATATCTTTTTGAGTGTTTTAGCTACCTTGTTATATGCTTCTAGCTCTTATTTTTATTTCATATCATGTTCAGAGCTATTAGTTCTTTTATAGAAAGTACTCTCTTGTTTCACTTATATCTTTTTGGAGAGTTGAATTGGTTTGAATTGCTAAATAATATGTTGGTAAAGTAAATGCCAAGTGTGGCCGTGGTGCAAAGAATAAAAAGCTTGCATAGTCCTGAAGATCATTGAGTAACATCCCTATCAATTGTTTTGAGAAATTAAGTAGTGATGTCCAAACATGGAGATCATTTAATAAAGTCTTATTAGTGAAGAAATACCTTTGAAGTTTGCAATTGTTTAGTTTTTCACCATTGGTAGTTTTAAAGTTCTTGTTCTCTTTTTAGAAGTAAGATGGTTGACAAGGAAGACAGTGTAGAAGTCTTATAATTATGCTGAAAGGATGTTATAATTCTCTTGTACCGGTTAACATGTGCTTGCTAAAAACTTGCTAAACCAAAAACTCTGTACTGAGCGGGAATGCTGCTCGTGCATCCAAATTCCATAGCCAAAATTCTGCCATATGTGTCCACCATACCTACCTATGCATGGTATTTAATAGCCATTCCAAGTAAATTGCTCACGTGCTACCTTTAAAACCTTCAAAATTTATCCTTATTTGTGTCTCTGTTTTAGCTCATGAGGAAGTGGTAGATAGTTCATTATTACTTGTGTTGGACAGAACGACCCCTGACGTGCATGAATAATGTGCATGTCCTTAATTTTGCAAAAAGAGCTGGCAAAAGGGTATGCCCAGCCCACTTTACATGTCATCAATATCAATATCAAAAACCTCCTTCACACATCGTACCTGAGAAATCAGATAAACTTTGGCTAGTGATAAACAAAGGAGAAAGGGGAGTGTTATCATTCCTCTATGGGAGCCGCTCTTAAGTTCTGTTTGGCATGAGTAGTAGTGCATTGTTTATTACCATTCGTTGACATAAGCATACATCTCTCAAAATTGCTTTTATATCTCTATGTTTTCAAAAAATAAAAAGCTCTAGCACATGAGTAATCCCTGCTTCCCTCTGCGAAGGGCCTATCTTTTACTTTTAAATGTTGAGTCAGTTTTCCTATGTCCTAATCTTCTTCCTCCACCATAAGCAAGCATCTAGTGTTAACCCTGGGTTCAAGTTGATTATGTTCAAAATTTCTGCTTAGTTATATATAATCCTTGTGCATTGAACTTATCCATGAGATAAAATGTTGAAAAGTGGAAAGCATTGCTGAAACTTTATCTTCCTTTTGTGTTAACTAGCATGCTTTTGATGAGAGAACTCCTTTGGGGCTAACAGTTGTGCTTAACTTTGTAGTTTCATGTCTTCAATTGTACTATTCATGAAAAGAATTTACTTAGATGATCACTTGGTTATTCATTATTTACTTGCTTTCAACTATAGACAATTGTTTTGGTTCACTTTATTTCAGTTCATGTGCTTTACTATATTACTTGATCAAGATTGTGTTAGTAGCATGTCACCTCAAAAATTATCTATGTTATCATTCTACCTACTCGAGGACGAGTAGGAATTAAGCTTGGGGATGTTGATACGTCCCAAATGTATCCATAATTTTTGCTTGTGACATGCTTGTTTTGCATCATTGTCTCATGTTTATATCGAAGTTTTCTATATTTTTAGGCATTTATTGGACTAACCTACTAATGGTTGCAAAAGTGCACAATGTTCTTGTTTTACACTTTATTGTGATCAAGCACCGTAAGATCGAACCCACTACCGGGCACCTCTTCCCATTGCAAGATAAATAGGTCAAGTTGGACAAACAAAACCCAATATTGGAGAGGAAATACGAGGCTATAAGCAATCATGCATATAAGAGATCAAAGAAACTCAAATCACTTTCATGGATACAAAAAGATAGATCTGATCATAAACTCCAAGTTCATCGGATCCCAACAAACACACCGCAAAAAGAGTTACATCGTACGGATCTCCAAGAGACCATTGTATTGAGAATCAAAAGAGAGAGAGGAAGCCATCTAGCTACTAAGTATGAACCTGTAGGTCTACAAGGAACTACTCACACATCATTGGAGAAGCACCAATGGAAGTGGTGAACCCCTCCATGATGGTGACTACATTGGATCTGGTGGTTCTGGACTCTGCGGCGGCTGGATGAGTATTTCGTCGACTCCCATAGGGTTTCTGGAATATTGGGGTATTTATAGAGCAAAGAGGCGGTCTGGGGGGCACCCGAGGTGGGCACAACCCACCAGGCCGCGCATGGGCCTCCTAGCGCCCTGGTGGGTTGTCCCCTCCTCAGGAGTCCCCCAGGTGCCACCAGGACCCATAGTGTTCCTTCTGGCCCAAAGTAATCTCCAAAAAAATTCGCTGTGTTTGGGCTCCGTTTGATATTGATTTCCTGCGATGAAAAAAACATGTAGAAAAAAACTACACTTGGCACTATGTCAATAGGTTAGTACAAAAAATGATATAAAATGACTATAAAATGGTTGTAAAACATCCAAGAATGATAATATAATAGCATGGAACAATCAAATATTTATAGATACGTTGGAGATGTATCAGCATCCCCAAGCTTAACTCCTGCTCGTCCTCGAGTAGGTAAGTGATAAAAACAGAATTTTTGATGTGGAATGCTGCCTATCATGTCATATCATATTCTTTTCTTTATAGCATGGACATTTGGACTTTTATATGGTTCAAAGCAATAGTCTAGTTTTGACATAATGATATAGATACTCAAGCATATCAACAAGCAACCATGTCTTTCAAAATATCAATGCTAAAATAAGTTATCCCTAGCCCATTATGCTCAACCATTGATCCATTCATGGAACACATTCACATATTAGTTACATCCAATGCTCAAGTACGATCATACTGTTTCCTAGTTGGTGGTTGTAAGAGAAGATGGAGACTCAAATTAAAAAAAAATTGCATAAGTAAAAGAAAGGCCCTTCGCACAGGGAAGTAGGGATTTGTAGAGGTGCCAGAGCTCAAAGCTTAAATTGAGAGATAAATTTTTTGAGAGGTATAATTTTCCCACCAACGAGAACGACTTGAGGTTCCCAACACTTTCCATGCTAGATATATCATAGGCCGTTCCCAAACAGAAAATAAAGTTTATTCCTTTTCCACCAAACTTTCACAAGCCATGGCTAGCCGAATCCACGGTTGCCTTCCATACCAACACTTCCCAAGGAATTTATTATTTGACAACATAAAGTAAATTTGTTTTTCATTTCGGGACTGGGCATCCCTAATACCTTTGCCATACTCTCGTGCAATGACAAGTTAATAGATACGCATCGTGAGAATAACACATCTAGCATGGAAAATATTGGCCACCCCTCACCGCCTCGCGAGCGGTACGGGCAAAGAAAAGAGAAATTTATTTTCAAAATTAGAGATGCCACATACAAATTTGCTTAGAACGACAAGGAAATACCGCATATAGGTAGGTATGGTGGACTCATGTGGCAAAACCGGGATAAAGGATTTTGGATGCACAAGTAGAGATCATACTTAGTGCAAAATGAAGGCTAGCAAAAGACTGGGAAGCGACCAACCATGAAACAAATAATCTCGTAAGCGAACATTGAGCATAAATAACACCGAACAATGCACCACAAGTAGGATATAATTTCATTGCATAATTATTGACTTTCATGATTGCATAGGGAATCACAAACTTTAACACTAATATTCTTACTAGAGCACAATTACTCATCAACATAACTCACATATCACATCATCATGTCTCAAAACTATTACAAGGAATCTAGTTTATTTTGTCCAATGATCTTCATGAAAGTTTTTATTATATCCTTCTTGGATATCTATCACTTTGGGACTAATTTTCATGTGTTTCTTTTGATAAGCTCAGACAAATATAAGTGAAGATCATGAGCATAATTTTTCTTTCTTTTCTCTCAAAATAATATAAGTGAAGCAAGAGAGAATTTCTTTAAAATTTACTAACTCTCAAATAAATCTAAGTGAATCAAGAGAGTATTTCTTAAAAAATACTAAGCACACCGTGCTCAAAAAGATATAAGTGAAGCACTAGAGCAAGTCCTAGCTCATAAAAGATTTAAGTGAAGCATAGAGAGCTATTCTAAGTTTCTAACAAGTCATGGCATAATTTTGGCTCTCTCAAATAGGTGTGTACAGCAAGGATTGATGACTTAAAAATCAAAATAAAAAAAGCAAAGACTCATATCATACAAGACGCTCCAAGCAAAACACATATCATGTGACGAATAAAAATATAATTTCGAGTGAAATACCAATAGTTGTTGGAAGAAAGCGGGGATGCCACTCGGGGGAATCCCCAAGCTTAGTTGGTTGCTCATTTTTGGATTAATAGCTTGGGATGCCGGGGCATCCCCAAGCTTAGGCTCTTACATCCTTCCTTCATCCATCGTAAGATAACTCAAAACTTGAAGACTTCAATCACACAAAACTTCAACAAAACTTTCGTGAGATCCGTTAGTAACAGAAAGCAAACCACTACTATAAGTGTCGTGTCAAACCAATTCATATTTTGTTTTTGTATTATATCTACTGCATTCCAACTATTCTATGGCAAAAACTCATCAAAGAAAACCATAGAGCCATCAAAATAAGAACACAACTCAAATAAAACAGAATCTATCAAAAACAGAACAGTCTGTAGTAATCTAGAAGTTTCAAAAACTTCTGGAACTCTAAAAATCTTTTAAAAATAGGGAGACGCGGGAAATTTGTATATTAATCTTTTGCAAAAAGAATCAACTAAAAAGCACTTTTCTATAAAAATGAGAATTTTTCTCGTGAGCGCAAACTTTTTGTTTTTTTCAGCAAGATCAAACAACTATCCCCAAGAAGATCCTAAGGCTTTGCTTGGCACAAACCTTTATTAAAACCACAAAAACACATCTCAATAGAGATATTAAAGGTTTTTTTCCACAAGAATAGAAAATAAAAAGCAAAAATTTATTTTATTCGTTGGGTTGCCTCCCAACAAGATCTTTTTTTATAGCCATTAAGATAGGCTTGGAATTTCAATGATGCTCACATGAAAGACAATAATTGAAGCACAAAGAGAGCATCATAAAATATGTGCCAAACACATTTAAGTCTAACATACTTCCTATGCATAGGAATTTTATAAGCAAACAAATTATAAACACAAGAAATGTCTAGCATATGCAAATGAGAGGAATAAAACATTGGAAATCTCAACATAACAAGAGGTGATTTAGTAACATGAAAATTTCTAGAACCATATTTTCCTCTCTAATAATAATTACATCTAGGATCATACTCAAATTCAACAATATAGCAATCATATAAAATTTTCTTTTCACTATCCACATGCGTAAAAGTCTTATAATCTTCCAAGATAGTGGGACTAACATCAAATAAAGTCATGACCTTTCGAAACCCACTTTCAATATTATCGCCAACATATTCATCATGAGGCTTAAATAAATTTTCAAGATCGTAACAAGAATCAGCCCAATCATGATCATTGCAATAAGTAGAGGACATATCAAAATTAGCATCCCCAAGCTTGGGGTTTTGCATAGTACTAGCATAATTGACATTAATAGAATTTATTAAAACACCATTGCAATCATGCTCTCCATACAAGGAGCTATCATGAATCACTTCATAAATTTCTTCGTCCAACACTTCATCACAATTTTTAGATTCATGAATCTCAAGCAAAACTTCATAAAGATAATCTAGTGCACTCACTTCACTAGCAATTGGTTCAACATAGTTGGATCTTTTGAAAATATTAGCAAGTGGATGAGGATCCATATCAATAGATTTTTAGCATGCGAAGATGAAAGCAAATAGAAGACACATGGCAACACAAGCACACATTATTTTGGTATTGGAAAAATCACATAACTTAGTGTTCTCCTGCGTCATATTGACCAGTTGTAAACAAGAACACAAGTAGGCGATAGATCCGACCGGAAAACAACGAATGAAAAAGAGGGCGAATAAAAACGGAAAATATTTGTGAAGTGGGGGGAGAGGAAAATGAGAGGCAAATAGTAAATAATGTAAATTGCAAGGAGATGAGATTTGTGATTAGGAACCTGGTTATGTTGAAGATCCTCCCCGGCAACAGCGCCAGAAATTCCTTTTGATGTTGCTTAAAGCTACGTCGGTTTTTTTCCCAAATTGGAAGGGATGATGCAGCACATCGGCGGTAGGTATTTTCCTCAGATGTGAAACCAAGGTTATAGAACCAGAAGGAGAACCAAGCAACACAACGTAAACATCACATGCACACAAATAACAACACCTCTCAACCCGATGTGTTAAAGGGGTTGTCAATCCCTTTCGGGTAAACAAACGTGAGAGAGAGATAAATATTCGTAGATTGGTTGATAAATAAGATAAATAAAAGTAAAGGCAAATAGATCGCAAATGCAAATATATGAGAAAGAAGACCCGGGGGCCATAGGTTTCACTAGTGGCTTCTCTCCAGAAAATAGCAAACGATGGGTAAACAAATTACTGTTGGGCAATTGATAGGACTTCAAATAATCATGACGATATCGAGGCAATGATCATTACATAGGCATCACGTCTAAGATTATCAGATCGACTCCTGCCTGCATCTACTACTATTACTCCACACATCGACTGCTATTCAACATGCATCTAGTGTATTAAGTTCATGAAAAAACAGAGTAATGCATTAAGAACGATGACATAATGTAGACAAGATCCATTTATCTATGGCTTTAGATATGGATCTCGTCGTTTTATCCTTAGTGGCAATGATACATATGTGTCGGTCCCCCTTCTGTCACTGGGCACCGTAAGATCGAACCCACTATGGGGCACCTCTTCCCATTGCAAGATAAATAGATCAAGTTGGCTAAACAAAAACCAATATCGGAGAAGAAATATGAGGCTATAAGCAATCATGCATATAAGAGATCAAAGAAACTCAAATCACTTTCATGGACTTAAAAAGATAGATCTGATCATAAACTCAAAGTTCATCGGATCCCAACAAACACACCGCAAAAAGAGTTACATCATATGGATCTCCAAGAGACCATTGTATTGAGAATCAAGAGAGAGAGAGGAAGCCATCTAGCTACTAACTACGGACCCGTAGGTCTACAAGGAACTACTCACGCATCATCGGAGAGGCACCAATGGAAGTGGTGAACCCCTCAGTGATGGTGTCTAGATTGGATCTGGTGGTTCTGGACTCTGCGGCAGCTAGATGAATATTTCTTCGACTCCCCTAGGGTTTTCTGGAATATTGGGGTATTTATAGAGCAAAGAGGCGGTTTGGGGGCACCCGAGGTGGGCACAACCCACCAGGGCGCGCCTGGGCCTCCTGGCGCACCCTGGTGGGTTGTCCCCTCCCCAGGACTCCCCCAGGTGCCACCAGGGCCCATAGTGTTCCTTCTGGCCCCAAAAAAATCTCCAAAAAGTTTTGCGGTGTTTGGGCTCCTTTTGATATTGATTTCCTACGATGTAAAAAACATGTAGAAAACAACAATTGGCACTTGGCACTATGTCAATAGGTTAGTACCAATAATGATATAAATGACTATAAAATGGTTGTAAAACATCCAAGAATGATAATATAACAGCATGGAACAATAAAAAATTATAGATACGTTGGAGACGTATCACGCGGCCGCTCGCGGGCGCGCGTGTGGCAGCAGCAGTCAGCGGGGCTGTGAGCAGGGCGGGCATGGGGGGCCGAGCGGGGTCATGACGGCGACAGCGGAACCGCTTGGAGGAGGCCACGGCTGTGAGCACGTGCGCGCGAGGGAGAGAAGAGGAGAGGGGGAGCTCACGGCGGGGCTAGTAGGGCACATGGCAGCGAGGCTCAGGGTGGATGACGGGGACGAGGCCGACGACGTGACGAAGATGAGGAGGCAGCTTCGGCAAGGTGGCGGTGGCGGCGTAGCTCCGGTCCGGCGATGGCGTCGAGCGTCTGCGACGACCCGGGGCAGTGCGTGCGCTGCGAGCCTCGATTTGATCTGGATCGGGGGGGAGGGGAATGACGTGGGGGGGTGGATAGTGGGCTAGGGTTTGTGCTCACGGGCGTTAAGGGAGTGGAGTGGGCTGGACTGGGCCAGTGGGCTGGCCGGCTGCTAGTTGGGCCGGTTGGCCCAGTGGGGGCGTTCCTTTGCCTTTTATTTTATTTTTGTGTTTTGTTTTTCCTTTTCTTTTATTTATTTTCCTTTTCTGTTGTATTTATTTTAGGGAATTTAAGTACTTTGTAAAATTGTGTCTTCTACACCATAATCACATATGCTATTTTTGGCACTGACCAAACATTTTTGTTTTAACTTTTGAAAACTTTGGGTGTTTGTCACTAATTCATTTTTGAATTTTAAATGTTTTGAATTAACACGTGATTAGCAATAGTAACATAGATGAGATGGCATCGTTAACAGAGTTTTACTATAGGTTAATTATCCTCGCGTTAAAAATATTCTCCACTACAAGAAATCTCGTCCCGAGATTTAGGAGGTAGAAGGAAACAGTGCGGGGTATTCATCGCGAAGATGATCCTCGCGTTCCCAAGTGGCTTCGTCTTCAGAGTGATGCGACCACTAGACCTTGAGGATCTTGATCGCCTTCTGACGTATGTGACGTTCATCTTGGTCGAGAATGCATACCATATGCTCTTTATAGGAGAGGTCTTGCTGCAACTCAGGCACTTCTTGATCCACTGCTCGGACTGGGTCCTTGAAGCAGCGGCAGAGTTGAGACACGTGGAACACATCGTGAACCTGAGAAAGGTTCGATGGCAGCTCCAGTTGATATGCCACCTTTCCATGCCTTTCAAGAATAGTGAATGGACCAATATAGCAAGGAGCTAACTTGCCCTTGATCCCAAAGCGGTGAGCTCCCTTCATTGGTGTAACTCGAAGATAAGCCTTTTCGCCAGGTTGATAGACCATGTCTTCATGATGACGGTCATACTGACTTTTCTGACGTGATTGAGCAGCCTTCAGATTATCGCAAATGACACGGACTTATTCTTCAACGTGTTGGATAATATCAGGGTCGAAGAGTGAACGTTCCCCAGTTTCTGACCAGTTCAGAGGGGTTCGGCTCTTTCCTCCATATAACACTTCAAAGGGGGCCATATTCAGACTAGCTTGACAGCTATTATTATAAGAGAACTTAGCATACCGTTGAGATTCCTCCCATTTCTTGCCGAAGGAAATAACACAAGCTCGAAGCTTGTCTTTGAGAACTTGGTTGACGCGTTTAACTTGACCTTGCAACTGAGGATGGAATGCAGTACTGAATGACAGATGTGTTCCCATAGCTTCTTGGAAACTTGCCCAGAATCTTGAAGTGAATAAACTGCCACGGTCTGAACTAATAACCAGTGGAATACCATGAAGTGAAACAATTCTGGACATGTAGAGAGTTGCCAGCTGACTAGCAGTGATCATTTCTGTGACAGCCAGAAAATGCGCAACTTTAGAAAGCTGGTCAATGACGACAAGAATTGCGTCATTACCTTTCTGCGATTTGGGAAATCCAGTGATGAAGTCCATTTCTACATGGTCCAATTTCCATTCAGGAATAGAGATAGGTTGCAGGGTTCTAGCAGGTCTTTGATGTTCAGATTTAATTCGACGACAACTGTCACACTCAGCAACATAACGAGCAATGTCTTGCTTCATATTAGACCACCAGAATCTCCGACGAATGTCTTGGTACATCTTGGTACTACTGGGGTGAATAGATAGAGGCGTATCATGAGCTTCTTTCATAACCCTTGGAGTCAGATCCAGGTTTTTCCTTACACATGGCACAACTAGGCGGCCTTTGAAGTACAAGGCACCATCATCGGTAATGGTGAAGAACGAGGGCTTTCCTTCTGCGAGATAGCATTTAATCTTCTCGACTTTAGAGTCATAATGTTGAATAGCCTTGATATCGCTCACGAGATCGGGTACGATAGCCAGGGTATTAAGGAAACCCTGGGAAACAACACAAAGATTCATATTCTGAAATTCTGGAGAAGGGGCGAGTGCTCCAGGAGGAACAATATGAAGGTTCAGCTTTCTGAATTCTTCAACAAGCGAGGGCTAAACCTGGAGGTGGTTGCAACATGACTTGCGGCTCAAGGCATCAGCCATCACAGTGGCCTTGCACGGGATAGAGGAAATACCCAAGCCAAAATCTGCTACAGTCTCCATCGATCTTTGCTGACGGAGGTTCAATTCTGGCTGAGTAAACAAGTACTTCAGTCTTTGGTGGTCGGTGAATGTCTTGCAATGATTACCAAGAAGGTAATGTCGCCACTGTTTTAGAGCATAGATGATAGCAGGAAGCTCGAGGTCATGAACTGGATAGTTCTCCTCATTAGGGCGCAATTGACGAGAGGCATAAGCAATAACTCTGCATTCTTGCATTAGGACACAACCTAATCCTTGACGGGAAGCGTTGTAGTAAATGAAGAAGTCCTTCTTAGTATCAGTTGGAGCAAGCACTCGGGTAGAAGTCAGCTTGTCCTTGAGCGCCCGAAAACTTGCCTGGCATTTGTCTATCCACTCAAACTTGACGCCTTTGTGAAGTAGACCAGTCAGAGGCTTGGCGATCTTGGAGAAGTTCTCGATGAATCGACGGCAATAGCTGGCAAGACCGAGAAAACTTCTGACTTGCTTGACGTTCTTCGGAGGAGTCTAATCAAGAATAGCCTGAATGCGTTGTGGGTTGACGGTAATATCATCCTTGGAGATGACATGCCCAAGGTAGGTTACTTCAGGAAGCCAGAATTCACACTTGGAATATTTAGCATAAAGTTGATGCTCTCGAATATTTTCCAGTACAAGGCGAAGATGTTCAACATGCTCTTCCTTATTCTTGGAAAATGCAAGGATATCGTCCAGATAAACCACGACGAATTTGTCAAGGTATTCCATGAATATATAGTTCATCAGGTGAGAGAAAGTAGCTGGAGCATTTGTCAAGCCTAATGACATGACGGTGTACTCGTATGAACCATATCGAGTCACGAAGGCGGTCTTTGGGATATCCTCTTCACGAACACGGATCTGGTGGTAACCCAACCTCAAGTCGAGTTTAGAGAACACTGATGAACCAGCTAGTTGATCATACAGATCATTGATCCGAGGAAGGGGATATTTGTTCTGAATAGTTGCTTGGTTGATAGGACGGTAATCTTGGACCAATTGGTTTGTCCCATCCTTCTTCTTGACAAAGAGGGAAGGTGCTCCCCAATGATAACAACTTGGGTGAGTGAGACCATTGGCAAGAGATTTGTCGCCTCCTTAAGCTTAATGAGTTCATGAGGCGACATCTTGTAGGGTCGTTTGGCTATAGGAGTGGTGCCTGGTTTTAAGTCGACGATGAACTCGATAGCTCTAGCAGGGGGGGTCCCTGGAAGTTCTTCAGGAAAGACATCTTGGAAGTCGCATACGACAAGAATGTTTTCAAAGCCCTCGAGTGGTGTAGCATTCAATGCATTCAATGCATAAAGACATGCCTCGGCATTCTGAACTAGATGAGCATGGTAGCTTACTATCTCATCTGAAGGGTGTAGGAGATGGACGGTTTTTGTGGTGCAAGCGATAGAAGCGGTATGCACTTTCAGCCAATCCATTCCCAGAATGAGGTCAATGTTACAAGAACCCAGTACGATGGGAGAGGCATAGAATTCCAGTCCTTCGATTTCGACGAGGAAGTCGTTGCTAACCCTGGAGGTTCGACATTGGCCCGCAGGGGTGTCTACTAGTAGTGAAAGATTCATGTCCTCACATCTAATGTCATGCTTGTATGCAAAATATTCTGATATGAATGAATGCAATGCTCCAGAATCAAATAAAATGGATGCTGGTACTGAATTTACGAGGAGTGTACCCATCACAATAGAGGGCTGGTATTGAGCTTCATTGAGATCAACGTGGTTGGCATGAACATGACCATAAGGCCTGGCACTATTGTTGCGGGGCTGATTGTTCCCATGGCCAGCTGCAGGCAGTGCAAGCTAGTTCTGATTCTGGAAGTAGTTCCTGGCATGGTGTCCTGGCTGACCACACTTGTAGCACAGACCATCATTGGGAGTGGGAGCACGAGCTCGGGGTGGTGCAGCTAGAAGTCTTGTCTACCCAGGTGGTGGAGGCAGACGAGGTGCAGCATAGGACTATCTTGGAGCAGGTGCAGCTGGACGGTACACACTATTGGGAATCCATACCCTACGCTTCTGTGAGGGAGGTCCCGAAGATGAGCCCGTGTCACGGTTGAGCCTGAGAGAGCTCGAGTGTTCCTGCGAACCAATTTCAACCTGGATAGCCTAGTTCACCAAGGTGGCGAAATCTCCAAAGTCATGCACAAGGAATACGAGCTTAATTTCAACTTGAAGTCCGCCGCAGAACTTTTCCTGTCTACGAGCATCTGTGGAAATGTCTTCTTCGGCATAGCGGGATAAGTCTAGAAACTCCCGCTGATAAGCATCCATAGTCTTGTTGCCCTGGGTGAGGTTGCGGAACTCACGCTTCTTCCTATCCATGATTCCCTGAGGAAAGAAGCGGGCACGGAAGGCAACTTGGAATTCCGGCCAAGTGATGATTGTTCCAATAGGCAATGTACGCCTATGGCTGTCCCACCATTGAGCAGCGGGACCCTTTAGATAGTATGCCACAAAGGTGACATAGTTGGCAGGGGCTACTCCGGCAGACTCCAGCTCAAAAGCGATGTCACGGAGCTAGTCATCAGCATCAAGTGGCTGAGTTGAGTTGCGGTAGACGGATGGGTTGAGACAAGCAAAGTCATTCAGTGTTACTGCACCAGGCTACTGATTCATGTTGGGGCGAGGGAACTGAGCCATGACATTCTCCATGAATTGGCGATTCATCTCAAACTGTCGGATCATACCAACCATGTATTCAGGCGGTGGTGGGGCGTGGCCACCACGACCACGGCCAGGTGGTCTAACCATCCTGCTAATATATAACAGGGGTAGTTCAGCATTGAGAAATTTGCAAAGACAAGAATCATTCATGAATGAAACATGCATAATGAAAGGAGAACGTAAGATACTACATAGTAATCGACATATTTTATAAAAGGGGTCATGCATAGAGCTCGGTACATAGATTAGTGACATCATAGGCGGCACACATGCTCGCAGCGAATGCATCTAATACTAATAAGTAAGACTGCATCACTCCCAGGCGGAACTGTGGAGGTAGGTGTAGCCTGACAGCTGGTAGCGCTGCGACGGGAAGTCCTCCACGCTAGCAACCTGGGGGCCGAGGATACTCTGATGCAGAACCTGATGTCCAGGTGGCAACAGAGGACCAAGTGCCGCAGCGTAGCCTCCCACCTTGATACGTCTCCAACGTATCTATAGTTTTTGATTTTTCCATGATATTATATTATCTGTTTTGGATGTTTAATGGGCTTTATTATACACTTTTATAATTTTTTGGGACTAACCTACAAACCCAAGGCCCAGTGCGAATTGCTATTTTTTGCCTATTTCAGTATTTCGCAGAAAAGGAATATCAAACAGAGTCCAAACGGAATGAAACCTTCGGGAGAGTTATTTCTGGAACAATACCAACATAGAAGACTCGGAGTACACGCCAGGAAGCAGAAGAGGCGGTCACGAGGGCAGGGGCACGCCCAGGGGGGTAGGCGTGCTCCCACCCTCGTGGGCCCCTCGTGGCTCCCCTAACGTGCCTCTTCCTGCTATATATGCCTACGTACCCTGAAACCATCAAGGAGCACCACAAAACACTAATTCCACTGCCGCAACCTTCTGTCCCCGTGAGATCCCATCTTGGGGCCTGTTCCGGAGTTCCATCGGAGGGGGATCGATCACGGAGGGCTACTACATCAACACCATAGCCTCTCCTATGAGTTGTGAGTAGTTTACCACAGACCTCCGGGTCCATAGTTATTAGCTAGATGGCTTCTTCTCTCTCTTTGGATCTCAATACAAAGTTCTCCACGATCTTCGTGGAGATCTATTCGATGTAATTCTTTTTGTGGTGTGTTTGTCGAGATCCGATGAATTGTGGGTTTATGATCAAGATTATCTATGAACAATATAGGATTCTTTTCTGAAATCTTTTATGCATGATTTAAATATCCTTGGAAGTCTCTTCGAATTATCGATTTCGTTTGGCCTACTAGATTGGTAGTTCTTGCAATGGGAGAAGTGCTTGGCTTTGGGCTCAATCTTACGTTTCCTTTCCCAATGACAGCAGGGGAAGCAAGGCACGTATTGTATTGTTGCCATCGAGGAAAAAAGATGGGGTTTATATCATATTGCATGAGTTTATCCCTCTACATCATGTCATCGTGCTTAAGGCGCTACTCTCTTCTTATGAACTTAATACTCTAGATGCATGCTGGATAGCGGTCGATGTGTGGAGTAATAGTAGTAGATGCACAATCGTTTTGGTCTACTTGTCAAGGACGTGATGCCTATATACAATGATCAGGCCTAGATATTCTCATAAATATGCGCTTTTCTATCAATTGTTGGACAGTAATTTGTTCACCCATCGTAGAATTCTGCTTTCATGAGAGAAGCCACTAGTGAAACCTATGGCCCCCCGGGTCTATCTTTTATCATATTAGTTTCCGTTAACTTGCTAATTTCTGTCGCCGTTGTTTTATTTTACAATCTTTACTTTCAATCAACAACAAAAATACCAAAAATATTATCTTATCATCTCTATCAGATCTCACTTTTGCAAGTGGCCGTGAAGGGATTGACAACCCCTTATCGCGTTGGTTGCAAGGTTATTATTTGTTTGTGCAGGCACGAGGGCCTCGCGCGTGGTGTCCTACTGGATTGATACCTTGCTTCTCAAAAACTAAGGGAAATACTTACGCTACTGTGCTGCATCACCCTTTCCTCTTCGAGGGAAAACAACGCAAGCTCGAGAAGTAGCCAGAAGAATTTCTAGCGCCGTTGCCGGGGAGATCTACGCAAAAGTAATATACCAAGTACCTATCACAAACCCTTATCCCTCGCATTACATTATTTTCCATTTGCCTCTCATTTTCCTCTCCCCCACTTCACCCTTTGCCGTTTTATTTGCCCTTCTTTTTCCCTTCACCTTTTTTTCGCTTGCTTCATGTTTGCTTGTGTGTTGGATTGCTTGTTTGTCACTATGGATCAAGACAATACGAAATTATGTGACTTCTCCAATACCAGCAATAATGATTTTATTAGCACTCCGATTGCTCCTATTACCGATGCTGAATCTTGTGAAATCAATGCTGCTCTGTTGAATCTTATCATGAAAGATCAATTTTCCGGCCTTCCTAGTGAAGATGCCACTACCCATCTAAACAACTTTGTTGATTTGTGCGATATGCAAAAGAAGAGGGATACGGATAATGATATTGTTAAATTGAAGCTATTTCCATTTTCGCTTAGAGATTGTGCTAAAACTTGGTTCTCTTCTTTGCCTAGAAATAATATTGATTCGTGGAATAAGTGCAAAGATTCCTTTATCTCTAAGTATTTTACTCCCGCAAAGATTATCTCTCTTAGAAACGATATCATGAATTTTAAGCAACTAGATCATGAGCATGTTGTACAAGCTTGGGAGAGAATGAAATTAATGATACGTAATTGCCCTACACATGGTTTGAACTTATGGATGATTATACAAAACTTTTATGCTGGCTTGAATTTTGCTTCTAGAAATCTTTTAGATTCGGCCACGGGGGGCACTTTCATGGAAATCACCTTAGGAGAAACTACCAAACACCTAGATAATATTATGGTTAATTACCCTCAATGGCACACCGAAAGATCTAGTAGTAAAAAAGTACACGCTATTGAAGAGATTAGTGTTTTGAGTGGAAAGATGGATGAACTTATGAAATTATTTGCTACTAAGAGTACTTCTTCCGATCCTAATGACATGCCTATGTCCATGTTGATTGAGAATAATAATGAATCTTTGGATGTGAATTTTGTTGGTAGGAATAATTTTGGTAACAATGCTTATAGAGGAAACTTTAATTCTAGGCCTTTCCCTAGTAATTCCTCTAATAATTATGGTAATTCCTAGAACAACTCTTATGGAAATTTTAATAAGATGCCCTCTGATTTTGAAACCAGAGTTAAAGAGTTAATGAATTCACAAAAAAAATTCAATGCTTTGCTTGAAGAAAAATTGCTTAAGATTGATGAGTTGGCAAGGAACGTGGGTAGAATTTCTCTTGATGTTGATTCTTTGAAACTTAGATCTACCCCACCTAAGCATGATATCAATGAGTCTGTCAAAGCCATGAGAATTTACATTGATGAGTGCAAAGAAAGAACCGCTAGGATGCGTGCAAAAAAAGATTGCTTTGTTAAGACGTGTTCTTCTAGTTCTCTAGTTAACAAAGATGAAGATCTGAAAGTGATTGATGTGTCTCCTATTAAATCCATGTTTTCTAGTATGAATCTTGATAAAGATGGGACTTGAGATTAGTCTACTTTTGTTAAAAGGCGTCCCAATGATTCGAAGTTTTTAGATCTTGATGCTAAAAATTTTAAAAGTGGGAGTGTAGAGGTCAAAACTTTACATAGCAATGAACCCACTATTTTGGATCTCAAAGGATTTAATTATGATAATTGCTCTTTGATAGATTGTATTTCCTTGTTGCAATCCGTGTTAAATTCTCCTCATGCTTATAGTCAAAATAAAGCCTTTACCAAACACATCGTTGATGCTTTAATGCAATCTTATGAAAAAAACTTGAACTAGAGGCTTCTATTCCTAGAAAACTTTATGATGAGTGGGAATCTACTATTAAAATTAAGATTAAAGATCATGAATGCTATGCTTTGTGTGATTTGGATGCAAGTGTTTCCACGATTCCAAAGACTTTGTGTGATATGCTAGGTCTCAGTGAACTTGATGATTGCTCTTTAAATTTGCATCTTGCAGATTCTACCATTGAGAAACCTATGGTAAGGATTAATGATGTTCTTATTGTTGCAAATAGGAATTATGTGCCCGTAGATTTCATCGTTCTTTATATAGATTACAATCCTACATGTCCTATTATTCTTGGTAGACCTTTCCTGAGAACGATTGGTGCAATTATTGATATGAAGGAAGGAAATATTAGATTCCAATTTCCGTTAAGGAAAGGCATGGAAAACTTTCCTAGAAATAAAATCAAATTACCTTATGAATCTATTATGAGAGCCACTTATGGATTGCGTGGCAAAGATGACAATACCTAGATCTATTCTTGTATCATGCCTAGCTAGGGGCGTTAAACGATAGTGCTTGCTGGGAGGCAACCCAATTTTGTTTTCCTTGTTTGCTTCTGTTTAGTAATAAATAATGCATCTAGCTTCTGTTTAGATGTGGTTTTGTGTTTTAATTAGTGTTTGTGCCAAGTAGAACCTTTGGGAAGACTTGGTTGAAGTTTATGCGATCTTGCTGTGAAAAACAGAAACTTTTGCGCTCACGAGATTAGCTACCATTTTTTTACAGAAGAGTGCTTTTAAGTTGATTCTTTTTGCAGATGATTGATAGAAAAAATTCCTCACGTCTTCCAATTTATTTCAGAATTTGTAGAGTTACAGAAGTATTCGAAAGTTATAGATTGCTACAGACTGTTCTGTTTTTGACAAATTATGTTTTTCGTGTGTTGTTTGCTTATTTTGATGAATCTATGAGTAGTATCGAGGGGTATGAATCATAGAGAATTTGGAATACAGTAGGTTTAACACCTACATAAATAAAAATGAGTTCATTACAGTACCTTTGAGTGGTGGTTTGTTTTCTTATACTAGCGGAGCTCACAAGATTTTCTGTTAAGTTTTGTGTTGTGATGTTTTCAAGTTTTTGGGTAAGGATTTGATGGACTATGGAACAAAGAGTGGCAAGAGCCTAAGATTGGGGATGACCAAGGCACCCCAAGGTAAAATTCAAGGACAACCAAAAGCCTAAGCTTGGGGATGGCCCAGGAAGGCATCCCCTCTTTCGTCTTCGTCTATCGGTAACTTTACTTGAGACTATATTTTTATTCACCACATGATATGTGTTTTTGCTTGGAGAGTCATGTATAATTTGAGTCTTTTCTTTTTAGTTTACCACAACCATCCTTGCTGGACACACCTTTTGAGAGAGATACACATGAATCAGAATTTATTAGAATACTCTATGTGCTTCACTTATATCTTTTGAGCTAGATAGTTTTGTGATACGTCTCCAACGTATCTACTTTTCCAAACACGTTTGCCCTTGTTTTGGACTCTACCTTGCATGATTTGAATGTAACTAACCCGAACTAATGCTATTTTCAGCAAAACAGCCATGGTGTTATTTTTGTGCAAAAATAAAAGTCCTCGTAATGACCTGAAATCCAACGGAGATTTATTTTGGAATATATAAAAAATATCAGCGGAAAGAACCAGACCCGAGGGCCCACACCCTGTCCATGAGGTGGGGGCGCCCCCCCTAGACGCGCCCCCTGCCTCGTGGGCCCCCTGTTGCTCCACCGACATCTCCCTCGACTCCATATATTCACTTTCGGGGAGAAAAAATCAGAGAGAAGGAATTATCGTGTTTTACGATACGGAGCCGCCGCCAAGCCCTAATGTCTCTCGGGAGGGATGATCTGGAGTCCGTTCGGGGCTCCGGAGAGTGGAGATCGTTGCCGTCGTCATCATCAACCTTCCTCCATCACCAATTCCATGATGCTCACCGCCGTGCGTGAGTAATCCCATCATAGGCTTGCTGGAAGGTGATGGGTTTGATGAGATTTACCAAGTAATCGAGTTAGTTTTGTTAGGGTTTGATCCCTAATATCCACTATGTTCTAAGATTGATGTTGCTATGACTTTGCTATGCTTAATGCTTGTCACTAGGGCCCGAGTGCATGATTTCAGATCTGAACCTATTATGTTTTCATGAATATATATAT
>LR738710.1:679917578-680008187 GCA_902687465.1 Secale cereale | reverse complement strand
CCTATCTTGCAAGTCAATAGTCACCTACTATGTGTTATGATCCGGCAACCCCAATGCGACAATAATTGGGACCACTCTCGGTGATGACCGTAGTTTGAGGAGTTCATGTATTCACTATGTGTTAATGCTTTGGTCTGGTACTCTATTAAAAGGAGGCCTTAATATCCCTTAGTTTCCACTAGGACTCCGCTGCCACGGGAGGGTAGGACAAAAGATGTCATGCAAGTTCTTTCCCATAAGCATGTATGACTATATTCGGAATACATGCCTACATTATATTGATGAACTGGAGCTAGTTCCGTGTCACCCTATGTTATAACCATTACATGAGAAATCGCATCGAGCATAATTATCCATCACTGATCCAATGCCTACGAGCTTTTTACATATTGCTTGTTGCTTATTTACTTTACCGCTGCTACTGTTACAATCACTACAAAACTACTATCGCTACTTTTGCTACCGTTACCCTCACTTCCATATTAGCTTGCTACTAAATTACCTTGTTGCAGCTACTAAGTTTTCTAGGTGTGGTTGAATTTACAACTCAACTGCTAATACTTGAGAGTATTCTTTGGCTTCCCTTGTGTCGAATCAATAAATTTGGGTTGAATACTTTACCCTCGAAAACTATTGCGCCCCCCTACACTTGTGGGTTATCAAGACTATTTTCTACCGCCGTTGCGGGGGAGCATAGCTATATCTGTTGATCACTATGAAGAACTTGAAATACTAAAAAACCAAGATCTATCCCTCAACTACGAGGGGAGGTAAGGAACTGCCATCTAGCTCTGCACTTGATTCACCCTCTGTTATGAGTAAACTTGCGACACCTACTCCTGCTATTGAATCTAATATGTCGCATGTTCTTGATGATGCCACTTATGCTATCTATGACGAAACTACTTCTATGCTTGATAATACTGTGCCACTAGGTGAATTTCTTGATGAACAAATTGCTAAGGTTAGAAAGAATGCATTTATTGAAACTGATAATATTGATGAAAGTGATGATCAGGATTCTCCTCCTAGATATGAATTGCCTGTTGTTCCTGAGGGTTATGTTATGGATGAAGAAACTGCTAGAGACTTTCTTGCTTGCAATGATAGATATGATCTTAAGAAATTATTAGCTAAGTTGAAGGAAAAGTCTTTGAATGCTAGAATGAAATATGGCCTTGCTTTTGCTACTTCACATATGTGTGTTCCTGATAAGGATTATGATTTCTCTGTCGATCCTGAGTTAATTACTTTGGTTGAATCTGATCCTTTCCATGGTTATGAATCTGAAACTGTTGTGGCACATCTTACTAAGTTGACTGAAATAGCCACCCTATTCACCAACGAGGAAAAAATTCATTATTACTATATCCTTAAGTTATTTCCATTCTTGTTGAAGGGTGATGCTAAGACATGGTTTAATTCTCTTGATCCTGGTTGTGTGCGTAGTCCCCAGGATATGATTTATTACTTCTCTGCTAAATATTTTCCCGCTCATAAGAAACAAGATGCCTTACGGGAAATATATAATTTTGTGCAAATTGAAGAAGAGAGTCTCCCACAAGCTTGGGGGAGGCTTCTCCAATTACTTAATGCTTTGCCTGATCATCCTCTTCAGAAGAATGAAATACTTGATGTCTTTTATAATGGACTAACCGATGCTTCCAGAGACCACCTAGATAGTTGTGCTGGTTGTGTTTTCAGGGAAAGAACCGTCGATCAAGCTGAATTGCTATTGAATAATATGTTGACCAATGAAAATAATTGGGCACTTCCTGAACCAACTCCTAAGCCAACTCCAAAGAAAAGGGGTGTTCTGTTTCTCAGTCCTGAAGATGTGCAAGAGGCAAAGAAATCTATGAAAGAAAAGGTATTAAAGCTGAAGATGTTAAGAATTTACCACCTATTTAAGAAATACATGGTCTTGATAACCTGACATAGGTAGTAAAGGTAAATTCTATTTATAGATTTGATGAAGGTGATATTCCTCGCTATAAGTCTGCTAGCCAATGCTTAGATGAGTTTGACAGTTTTATTGTGAAACAAGAAAACTTCAACGCTTATGTTGGTAGACAATTGCAACGTATTATATGATTGAACGCTTGAGTGATTATATGTCTAGAGCTAAAGGTGAATTGAAACTCATTAGTAAACTTGCTTCTATGGTTACCACTCAAGTAGAACAAGTACTTAAAGCACAAAATGATTTGCTCAATGAATTAAATAGTAAGAAAATGATAATGCTATTAGAGTTGTGACTAGAGGTGGTAAAATGACTCAGGAACCTCTGTATCCTGAAGGCCACCCTAAGAGAATTGATCAAGATTCTCAGAGAGCGAATGGACATGCACCTAGTTCTTCTAAGAAGAAAAAAAAAGGAAAATGATAGAACTTTGCATGCTTCTAGTGAACATGTTGCTGACACAACTGAGAATCCCAATGATATCTCTATCTCTGATGCTGAGACACAATCTGGTGATGAACATGAACCTAGTGATAATGTTAATAATGATGTTCATGATGATACTCAACCTAGCAATGACAATGATGTAGAGATAGAACCTGATGTTGATCTTGATAACCCAGAATCAAAGAATCAACGTTATGATAAGAGAGACTTTGTTGCTAGGAAGCACGGTAAGGAAAGAGAACCATGGGTTCAGAAACCCATGCCTTTTCCTCCTAAACCATCCAAGAAAAAGAATGATGAGGATTTTGAGCGCTTTGCTGAAATGATTAGACCTATCTTTTTGCGTATGCGTTTGACAGATATGCTCAAAACAAATCCTTATGCTAAGTATATGAAAGATATTATTACAAATAAAAGAAAGATACCTGAAGTTGAAATTTCCACCATGCTTGCCAATTACACTTTTAAGGGTGGAATACCAAAGAAACTAGGAGATCCAGGAGTACCAACTATAACTTGATCCATTAAAAGAAACTATGTTAAAACTGCTTTATGTGATCTTGGAGCCGGTGTTAGTGTTATGCATCTCTCTTTATATTGTAGACTTGATTTGAATAAGTTGACACCTACTGAAATGTCTCTGCAAATGGCCGATAAATCAACGGCTATACCTGTCAGTATTTGTGAGGATGTGCCTGTTGTGGTTGCAAATGTTACTATTTTAACGGACTTTGTTATCCTTGATATTCCCGAGGACGATAGCATGTCTATTATCCTTGGTAGACCCTTTTTGAATACTGCAGGGGCTGTTATTGATGGCAACAAAGGCAATGTCACTTTTCATGTTAATGGTAATGAGCATACGGTACACTTTTCGAGGAAACAACCTTAGGTCCACAATATCAATTCTATTGGAAAAAAATTCAACGATTACTATTGGAGGTTTTGAATTCCCTCTTCCTACTGTCAAGAAGAAATATGATATTCTTATTGTTGGGGACATGCATATCCCCATTGAGGTAACCTAGTGTTATTCGAAAATTCTCCGGTTTCATTTTATTCGGAAAGAGTTTGTTAACAAGACTTGATCAACCTTGTTAATGGATCCCTTTTGATGAGCATGATATGGGTGAATTTAGAAAGCACAACCTTCTGTACCCTCCTTTTACTTTCTGTTAATTAGATTAAATAAAGTAAAAAAATTATTTTCTGCCTGTTTTCAGAGTTATCCGTGCAATAAAAAATACCTCAAAAATAAAAGTTCTCCAAATGCCCCAAAAATGAAATATGATTTTTTTTTCTAGAACATTTGAGAATATTTGGCATTGAGAACACAACAGGGGGAGCTAGCACCTGGCCACGAGGGTACAGGGCGCGCCCACCCCCTAGGCGCGTCCCCTGCCTCGTGGGCCCCACGTAGCCCCCCTCCACTTACGCCAGCACCCACACACTCCTTCCTCCCAAAAAAATCACCAACCAGTTCAAGAACGAGTTATAGCTCATCTTGCTACCATTTTCGATCTCCTTGCTCAAAGCTCCATTCACAAAATTGTTTGGGAGATTGTTCTTCGGTATGTGACTCCTCCATTGGTCCAATTAGTTTTTGTTCTAGTTCTTTATTTATTGCAAATTTTTTCTGCTTAGGTGACCCTGTTCTTGAGCTTGCATGTCAAATTTATGTGGTTCCAAGTAGTTCTAATGCATGATATAGTCTCTAGGCACTTGTAGGAGTGGTTGCTACTAATCTTGTTTAGTTTGGTTCAATTTTATTTTGAGTCACTAAAAATTTCAGAGGAAGAAAATGATGAGGAGATTGTTGAGAGGCTCTCCCAGTCAAATTTCAAAGGATAAGCAGAAGTAAGAGAATAAGAATCCCAAATACAATCTTCCTCGCACTGCGGAAGTTCGGCCGTGTGAATGGCCTTGCAATGAGTTATTGGAAGCGGCGGGATTTATAAACACTTTTATTATTTAGCGGAGAATGCAGGCCTCGCTGACTTCCTCCATGACCAGCGTGAACAATATCTCTTGCTCACTAATATTTTCACGCAAAACTTTCATTTCATGCTAAGAAATCACCACCTTCGGTGGAGTTTCATTTATATGATGAGGTTAAGGAGATGTCGTTCTATGAATTTTGTCAAGTATGTAAGATACCCTTTGCTGGTAGTATCAGGAACCACATCGTAAAGATGTTGAGGGGTTTATCGATATGATAGCTGTAGGGGAAATGAGGCAAGTTTCAGGGGCAAGAATTACTAGTATACATTTTCCTGATCTACGCTACTTTGCGATATTTGCTAGAAGATGCTTAATTGGTCGCGGGAATAGTGGGAATCTTAGTGCCCCTGATATTGTCATTTTGCGCCATGCTTTGTTTCAAGACACAACTTTTAGCTTGGGTGTTGTTGTTGCTGAACGATTAAGTCTGAACCGTACAAAGGGTCCCATCTTTGGAGGCATCTTGGCTTCACGCCTTGCCGAACACTTTAGAATACCTATTAGGCATCATGATAAGGAAGAAAAGTTGCTGGCCCCGGCTTTTCTAGATTATAAGAGTATGGTAGCACATGATTTTATTGTTAAAGCCAAGAAGAAGTTGCTTAAGTATAAATTGAGGTTTGATGAAAAATATTGTGAGATTATTACCTTGCCTGCATCATCTCCATTTGATCTATTTTCCGGCACGTACCTCGTTTTGCCGGATACCGTCTATGCGTACGGGAGCCAGGCACAAGTTTCAGAGCCGGAGCCAGAACCACCACTTGACCCTTACCGACAGTCGGTTTATCGGTGGGATCCGGATGAGATTGCCAACCAGTGGCACCCAGAGGACGCTTCTCCGTACACTGGAGAGATTAGCTTTGATCCTTGGCCATATACCAACTTAGGCCTAAAGCCTAAGCTTGGGGGAGTACGTATTTCTCACCGACATTACATTCATGTTCACACACTTATTCCAGTAGTCGGTGCTCACACTCTTTCATTGTACTATCCATGCTAGTTTCATTTCTTTTCTTAGTCTTTTTCTTGTGTGTTAGAAAAACCTTAAGAAAAACAAAAAAGTTGTTGTAGCTTTTTAGCTACTTTACTTTCCATGCCTGTAGTGGTAGTAATTAAAATAAAACCCAAAAAGATTTCTCGTTCTTCTTTTGCTTGTTGGGAGCTTTCCTGTGTAAATAGTTTCTTTTCTTTTCTTTGGGGGCCAAGAGGAGAAGACCATGATGTAAATGTTTAGTGGATCTTATATGCATTACTGTTGATTTAACCATGAGCCATATTACTTTCTCTTCTCTCTTGTATTAAATGCTTGCAGATTCCAGCTTAGTCCAATGCACATGCACTATTATTATTATCCACACCATTTGTTCGTGCGAGTGAAAGGCAATAATGACGATATATGATGAATTGATTGAGATGAGAAAAGCTGGTATGAACTCGACCCCTCTTGTCTTTGTAATATGATAGTTCATCATTCCTGATTCAGCCTATTATGAATGAAACATGCTTGCAATGACAATTAGAGATCATAGCTGCTCATGCCATGCTTAATTAGCTAAGAGTTTATGTGTTGGAGATATGCCCTAGAGGCAATAATAAAAGCATTATTATTATATCTCCTTGTTCATGATAATTGTCTGTTATTCATGCTTGAATTGTATTGTACGGAAACAGCGATACATGTGTGAATACACAGACCACAATGAGTCCCTGGTAGGCCTCTAGTTACCAGCTCGTTGATCAACAGATGGTCACGGTTTCCTGACCATGGACATGAGATGTCAGTGATAACGGGATCACATCATTAGGAGAATGATGTGATGGACAAGACCCAAACTTGAGCATAACACGAGATCGTATAGTTCGTAATGCATAAGCTTTTCGGTGTCAAGTATTTATTCCTTAGACCATGAGGTTGTACAACTCCCGGATGCCGTAGGAGTACTTTGGGTGTGCCAACCGTCACAACGTAACTGGGTGGCTATAAAGGTACGCATCGGGTATCTCCGAAAGTGTCGGTTGAGTTGGTACGAACCGAGACTGGGATGTTGACACTCCATATGACGGAGAGGTACCTCTGGGCCCACTCGGTAAGACATCATCATAATGAGCTCAATGTGACTAAGTAGTTAGTCACGGGATGATGGATTACGGATCGAGTAAAGAGACTTGCCATAACGAGATTGAACAAGGTATCGGGGATACCGACGATCGAATCTCGGGCAAGTACCGTACCGATGGACAAAGAGAATAACGTACGGGATTAAGTGAATCCTTGACACAGTGGTTCATCCGATGAAGATCATCGAGGAACACGTGGGAACCAACATGGGTATCCAGATCCCGCTGTTGGTTATTGACCGGAGAGTGGTCTCGGTCATGTCTACGTGTCTCCCGAACCCGTATGGTCTACACACTTAAGGTTCGGTAACGCTAGGGTCGTAGAGATAAATGCACGTGGAAACCCAAAAGTTGTTCGGAGTCCCGGATGAGATCCCGGACGTCACGAGGAGTTCCGGAATGGTCCGGAGGTAAAGATTGATATATGGGAAGTCCAGTTTCGGCCAACGGGTGATCTCCAGGGGTCACCGGGAGCGTCCCGGGACCACCGGAGGGGCCCCGGGGGTCCACCGGGTGGGGCCACCCATCCCGGTGGGGCCCCTAGGCCGCGAGGGGATGTGTCCAGCCCTCTGGGCTGGCGCACCACAAGGTGGCCCACCTCCCCATGCGCCTAGGGTTAAAACCCTAAGGGGAGGGGGGCCACCACTTGCCTTGGGGGAGGAGGACTCCTCCCTGGCCGCCGTCCCCCCTTGCAGATTGGATCTGCAAGGGGCTGGCGCCCCCCTGGCCCCCTATATATATGTGGGGGGGAGAGGGCAGCCGCACCCCAAGCCCTGGCGCCTCTCCCCCTCCCGTCACACCTCCCAACTCCCACGCAAGGCGCCCGGCGAAGCCCTGCTGCGATCTCCACTGCATCCGTCATCACGCCGTCGTGCTGCCGGATTTCTGACGACTTCTCCTCCCCCCTTGCTAGATCAAGAAGGAGGTGACATTGCTGCACCGTACGTGTGTTGAACGCGGAGGTGCCGTCCGTTCGGTGCTAGATCATCGGTGACGAAGAACGTGAAGAGTACGACTACTTCATCCTTGCTTCGTTGAAAGCTTCCGCACGCGATCTTCATAACGGTATGTAGATGCACTCTTAGTTGCTCGTTGCTAGATGTCTCCATAGTTGGATCTTGGTGAAGACGTAGAAATTTTTTGAATTATGCTATGTTCCCCAACATTATGATGGTTTATCTTGTGTGCCAACATGATATTAAAATGGTTGTGATGTGGTATGATGGGGTGGTATCCTCCTCTGAACGATTCAAGTGGTTTGACTTGGCACATGTTCACGCATGTAGTTGAAACAAAATCAGCATAGCCTCCACGATATTTATGTTCATGGTGATTTATATCCTACTCATGCTTGCACTCATTGTTGATTAATTTTAATGCATGTTCATGACTGTTGTCGCTCTCTAGCTGGTCGCTTCCCAGTCTCTTTCTAGCCTTCACCTATACTAAGCGGGAATATTGCTTGTGCATCCACTTCCATCACCCCAAAGTTATTCCATATGAGTCCACTATACCTTCCTTTATGCGGTATCTACCTGCCATTCCAAGTAAATTCGTATGTGCCAAACTCTAAACCTTCAAAGGAAATTCTGTTTTGTATGCTCGAACAGCTCATGTATCAACTAGGGTTGTCTATATCTTCCATGCTAGGTGGGTTATTCTCACGATGAGTGGACTCCGCTCATCATTCATGAGAAAATGGCTGGTAACCGAGATGCTCAGTCCCATGCTCAAATCATAATAATTAAACAAAACTCCCCCAGTGTTGTTGCTGGTTGATGACCCACAACTGTAAGGATCTATTGCAGCGTTTTCGATAAGTAAGAGTGTCGAACCCAACGAGGAGCAGAAGGTATTGATAAGTGATTCTGAGCAAGGAATAACTGCAAGCACTGAAAGATAACTTTTTAGGGGTTTTCTTGATATAAGCAACAGGAAAGTAAAAGCGAGCAAAGTAAAAGGCACTGGAGAGTAACAAATGGCCCAATCCTTTCTGAGCAAAGGAGAGGCCTAGCAACTGAACTTATAAAGGCTAAAGTGTTCTTGAGGACACACGGGAGAGATAGTCATGTGCTTTCGCCATATTCCGTATCGGTACTATGTGATGTGTTGATAAGTGTTGAGTGGGTGGATCTATGCTAGTACACACTCTAGACTAAGATGAGTGCACTCTTATGATTAAAAACGTTGCAAGCATCCGCAAATACAAGATAGTATTTAAGGCAAAAGCCTAACCATAGCAATACGATCGATGATCTAGTGTTCCCTTGTGCAAAAGCGTGCGAACTGGGGTTCAGGTTTCTGTCACTCCGGCAACCCACCGTAAGCATTCTTTGTACACAATGTATTCCCCTAGGTCCTTAATAAGGCGAAGTGTTGAGTGTTCGACTCACACAACACCACTAGGAAAATAATAACACAACTTAAGTATCAAACAACACATATTACTTCAACATCATATGACTACTAACAACAAGACTTCTCCCATGTCCTCAAGAACTAAAGTAACTACTCACGGGACATAAAAGAGATCATGATCAGTGGAGATAGATGGATGATAAACAATCTGGACATAATGATATTTCTCTAACAAAACTCAATAGCATTCACCACAAAGTAGTAATCAACACCGATAGAGTAGAGAGGATAGATAGTACGGATTACAACACAAGTTACCATTGTGAGATGAGACTGGATGAAGATAGAGATGGTGCTGATGTTGGGGATGATGTTGATGATGATCTTGATGATGCCCGTGACGGTGGTGATGACGATGGCGATGATCTCCCCTTCCGGGAGGTGATCTCCCGGTGGAATCTGCCCGCCGGAGATGGCTTTTCTTCTCTATAGGTTTCCGCCACGGAGCGGCGGTGGAACTCCGTAAACTCTCTCCTTTTTAGGGTTTTTGGATGACGAGAAGTATATAGGCCAAAGGGGAGAGCCAGGAGTGGGCCAGGGGCTCCAGGCGCCCTCCCGGCGCGGCCAGGGAGGGGCCCGCGCCAGGTGGCCGCCTGGGCACCCTGTGGCCCCCCTCTGGTTGCTCTTTTGCATGTCTTCGTAATCCTTCTGGAAAATACCCTCCGTCGATTTTCAGGTAATTTGGAGGTATTCTTCTTCAGCAACTCAGCGTCCACTTTTCACCGTTGAATCCTGCGTCTCCTGCTTCGGCACCGGAAAGTTGCAAACTGTGTAAAATAGGCCAAAACAACATAAGAACATCATCGTAATGTGAAATATATCAATGAATAAGGATGAATTATGATATAAAATAGTGATGCATTTGGGACGTATCAACACCCCCAAGCTTAGACCTCGCTTGTCCCCAAGCGAATACTGAGCTCGGTAAACCTGTCCACAAGTTTAGAGAGTGAAGTGTCGATAAATAGAATACGGACAAGAAGCATCACAGTTTCTTTACCAAACTCAAATATCCTCAACAACAATCTTCAACTCATAAGGCCCTTATAAAAGAGTGGTAACATTTATAATCGAAAGTAGGGCTAAGGAAACTCATCAAATCATGGCAAACATGTCCTTTGGTCAAAGAACAACTAATAGCTTTTACTTTTGCTCTTTCTCTTTAGGTTTTGATGAGATTAATTGAAGTTTTTGAAAGAACATGTTATTAGGCAAGAAGTGAAAGTGTTAACACAAAGGAAGATGTTTGCTTTAGCTGGGCTTGACAAACAACTTACCTATCAAATGATAATGTCAACAAGGATATGATATGACAAATCTTAATGCAACTTTATATGAATGAATCCTCGTCAACATCAAATGTCTGCTCTCTTTAAGAATAGAAGGAAGTAGGAATAACTGACTCATCCTAAAACTAAGAGATAGGCCCTGCTCTAGGGAAGTAGGGAAAACTCATGTGCTATCCTTAAATCAAACAGAATGAAAACAAGTTTTGAGAGGTGCATGATTTGTCAACGAATGCTAATAGATAACTCAATTACTTCCCGAGATGGACAAGTTTCGAGGAACGGCTCCCGTACGGGGACAATCACATCCCCATAATCTCCTTTGTTTATCGCTGCCAAAAGTTTTCTGATTTCTCAGGAACAAAGCGTGAAGGAGGGTTTGTTTGTTGTATTATCTTTTATGAGCCGGGCGCACTCATGCCAGTTCCTTCTCGTATTAGGGGTTTGCAGATTAGACATGCAATCCCGGGGTAAAACTTGTCCAACTTAAAAAGATCATGAATTAACTACTATTTCCTCATGAGCTAAAACAGGGGCACAAAATAGAAGATTTTGAACATTTAAGGATAACACACAAATTCTATACTTTAGAAGATGGTAGTGGAATACCACGAATAGGAAGGTATGGTGGACTCATGTGGAAGGTATTGGTTTAAGGGTATGGATGCACAAGCAGAATTCCGCTTAGTACAGAGTTTAGGCTAGCAAAGGCTTTAAGAGAACAGACAATTGATGATGACTAAGATGCAAAGCAATATAAAGCATAAACATTAAAATAAGCATAACACATCAAGTTGTCTTCCTTGTCAGCATAACACTTCAAGCATAATAACATAAAGGTTTTGGCTATGTTGCTACTTTAAGGAAATCATGCTTGTTGTTATGACCAAAGCTATGTTTGCCAAGATTAAATAAAGTTTTCAAAGCCATACCTGATATAAGGTCAATACTCCCCATAAGAATCATCATATAAGGTCGATTGCGTGAAGAGAATACCGAGTGCAGCAAAGGAACCAATAGACTTCTCATTAATATTCCATCATAGACGACTCCACACTCACGGATACAATCTCTCCACAGAAGGAGTGATAGACCTCAATGCACACACCTATTTCATAAAATAACCTCCCTAGACATGATACGACTCTACTTGACTCTAAAAGACAAAAGATAAAGATAAAGATACCGGGCACTCCCCCAAGCTTGGAACAAGCCAAGGGGATACCATTACCCAAGGAGATTTCACTCCTCATTCTTGTTGACGTTGATCACGTAGTCCTCGGCGAAGCGCTTCCATGGAAGGGGTTCTCCAGTCTCATATGAGAAGTTTGTCTCCTGAATCCTGCATGCAGCACCCATACCCATGCGCATAAACCTTAGTTCATACTCACAGTTCTGGTGATGTAGATCATAAATTTGCCCTTGGAGCTCTTCAATTCTTTCTTCAGATGCGGTGATGCTTTTCCACATCTCCTTCATCTCCTTCAGGAAGTAGGTCTTCAGCTCGTTGATGATGTCAAAGTTAGCTTCAACACCACGCTCGATCATCTCCTTGTACTTGAAGACTTCTTGCTCCACTTCTTCTAGCCTGGCCTGGATGCTCCCCTCCTTGATAGGTCCCTTCAGATCTTCTTGATGGAGGACACCGTCCTCCATCCGAACAACCTGAGGGTGCTTCTTCACCTCAGCGAGGTAAGGGTTGATGACGTTGACGACAAACTTGTCTTTGGGGGAACTTGGAGAAGCCATGGCACCTAGGTCCAGCTAAAAGATTTCCTGGCAGAAACAGATCGAAAAGAAAACACACGAAATCGCGAGATACGTTGCCGGAACAATCTGGGCAAATATATAGCAAAAATTTATGCACAGAAAGGAAGGTAACAAGCTAAAACGGGGTCGGAGACGGACTCCTGATACGTCCCAAACGTATCTATAATTTCTGCTTGCTCCATGCATGTTTTGGGTGATATTGCTATGCTTTTGATACACTTTCATACACTTTCGATCATATTTGGACTAACCTATTAACTCAGTGCACCCCAGTGCCAGTTTCTGTTTTCTGTTGTTTTTGTATTTCAGGTTTTTCCATTACTTAAATTGCCAGAAAAAATCCGGGAAAAATATATAAAAAATCAGCGCTCCAGAAGCTTCCACGCGCCAGAAGTGGGGCCAGAGGGGAGACAGGGGCAGCCCAGGAGGCCTGCCCACGCGGCCCCCCTCCCGGCCGCGCCGGGGGGCGCCTGGGCCCCCCTTACCTCCTCTGGTGACCCCCTTTGGCATATATTTACATCGCGTCCCGAAACCCTCGATTCCGGACTCCTTTTCTCCAGAAGTAATTCCGATCTCCGCCGCCATCGCCACCAAGTTTCGGGGGACCAGAATTCCTGTGTCGGCACCCTGCCGGGACGGGGAAGTGCCCCTGGATTCATCTCCATCGACGTTGCTTCCTCCCTCCATGATGCGGGAGTAGTTCCTCCTCGGGGCTGAGGTTCTTACCAGTAGCTATGTGGTCAATTCTCTCTCCCATGATGTGATCTTCGTTGTGATCATAGGCTATGTTAATCTAGGGTGATCCCATGATATTTCCCCTTCCTCTATGTATTGGATTGATGTACTCACTTGTCTTTATCTAGTATAATCTCCGAGACCAAGGTGACAGCGGTCTATTGGACATGGATTAGAAGAATATTTTCATGAGTGATTTCCTCTTTTGTGTGTTGATTGAAGATTGAGAGTCTCTTGGTGCTTGTCTTTGACTATCCTTGAGATATGTTGTGGTGATTGTGGTACTCTCTTTGGATGGCCGCGGTGACATTGGGAAATCCATAGATTGAGAACTACGAACTTTAAGGTGTGCTTTTGTAGCCCTACATAATTCTCGTCCTCTCTTGACCACAAAGGAATGACCTCCGAGTGCGTCCCCCTTGCATGTTTTATGGGAAATATCATGTGATTCGATATGTTAATGTTGTTGGGAGTTGCCACTAGTGAAAGTATGAAGCCTAGGCCTTGTTTCCACCATTGCAATACCATTTGTGCTCACGTTTACCACTTGTTTGCTTGCTGCACTTTTTATTACAGATTTATATTACTTTGCTTTGCCACTCCTATCATCCATATTTTACCATCTCTTCGCCGAACTAGTGCACCTATACATCTGACAAGTGTATTAGGTGTGTTGGGGACACAAGAGACTTCTTGTATCTTGATTGCAGGGTTGCTTGAAAGGGGTACGTTCAACCTCCACTTCCCTGAGTTCGATAAACCTTGGGTTACTCACTTAAGGGAAATTTAATGCTGTCCTACAAACCTCTGCTCTTGGAGGCCCAACACTGTCTACAGGAATAGAAGCGTGTAGTAGACATCAAGCTATTTCTGGCGCCGTTGCCGTGGAAGTGAGGTAAGTGAAGGTACCTTCTCTAGATCTTGCAATTAAATCTTTTCGTTTCTTGTTTTTAGTTTCACTAGTTATGTTTATGGAAAACCGCACTCTTAGTTCGCTGCTTGGGGAAGGCCGCTTTACCACACCCGTGGTAGAGAAGTCTCCTCCACCTACTGAATGTATCCCGTTCCAAATACCACTTGGGATAATTGAAATAATTAGGAATGATTGTTATGATGGGACAGTCAATCCTAGTATTCATTTGTTGAAACTTACAGAACTTTGTGAGTTGTTTAAGATTTCAGGTTTGACAAGAGATGGAGTCATGAGGAAATTATTTGCCTTGTCACTGAAAGGAAAAGCATTGGAATGGTATAGGCTACTAGATGACTCTCACCTGCTGGATTGGGAAGAGATCCAGTCTCTCTTTTACTCCAAGTTTTATCCTCTTCATGAAGCCCATGAGAATAGGAATTATGTTTATAATTTCTATCCTCATGACGGAGAGAGCATAGCTCAAGCTTGGGGGAGACTGAAAACGTTAATGCTAAAATGTCCTAACCATGGGCTCCCCAAAGATATGATTATTACTAATTTCTATGCGAGGCTCTCTCGACAGGATAAAGATTTGCTCGATGCTTCCTCTATGGGTTCTTTCACAAACCAAAAGATTGATGCTAAATGGGAACTCCTTGAAAGAATTCAATGCAACATTGAAGATTGGGAGATCGACAAAGGTAAAGAGTCAGGTATAATTTATGAGTATGATTGCATTAAGTCCTTTGTTGAAACTACAAGTTTTAATAAGTTTAGTGCTAAGTTTGGGCTTGATTCTCAACTCCTTGTTGATTTCCTCAAATCTTTTGCTTCACATCTTAATATGCCTAAGGAGGATTGGATCAAGCATCATGAACCTTTTAAAGAGATTTGCAAAGAAAATGAAATTGTTCATGATGATTGCAACATGCATGATCCAATTCCTAAAAATGAAGTTTTATATAAGCATGTTAATTTTTGTGGAGTGGATAGACCTTGTGAAAGGCCTATGATTGAAGAAGAGAAGTATTGTAAGCAACATAAGCATGAAAGAACAATCACTTGGGTCAAAGATTTAAATGAAATTGCTAGAGAATTGTGTGACCTTTATCCTTTTACTTGTGAACTTTGCTGTATAGGGGGTCACTTTAATTTTCAATGCATGCAGTTTCAAAACATAATTGTTAACCAGTTGTGTGATAACATGATCACCTCTGATCTTTGTGATGAGCTTATGTTATTTTTGATGTGTGAAGAGTTATCAGAAAAGACTTCTTGGCTATATGTTAATGCCATAGGGATAAAAACACTTTGCAAAATTGCCATCTCTATTGTGTTGTTAATTGCCATGAAAATGATTACATAAGTAAGATTAGAAAGGAGGGAACTTTACCAAAGTATAAAAATGTCTCTTATATTTCTGCTAATAAAAAGGAGAGTTTCTCCCAAGTTTCCCCTATTGTTTCTAATGATAAACCAGGATATGTGGAGAAGCTTCATCTCCAACCACTCCCTCCTAAGGTGAAGAAGAAGAAAAAGAAGAGGAGGAGGAAGAGGAGCAAGAAGGAAGAAGAATGGGTATCAACCTGGCCTGAGCATATTCCTCCCATCAACTTTTATCCTAACGGTTGTAAGTTTAAAGAAGAAGGTGAAGTTTATTGCCTTAATTATCATCTTGATGATACGTCCGTAGGTACTATTGAAGATGATTTTGATTATGATATGCATGTTACTTATTGTGATTGGGAAAATGATGATAATGCTACTTATGATCTTGAAAATCTTTTTGGTACCAACTCTGAAAGTGATGATATGGAAAGCTCTAAGCTTGGGGATGATAGGATTGCAAATCCTTTACCCACTAGTGATGTGATATATGATAATTCTTTTGCTAGTAAGAATAAAGACAACATGTTTACAAATATAGTTGCTAGCAATGATAATGCTCTTCTCTACTATGATGATGTTATAGCTCCAATCTATAGTGATTATAAAGGTACCTATGACATAAGGAGAAATTATCCTTATGAAACTTGTCATAATCATGGAGGGAATTACTCCCTTGTTGAACACCATCTTCCTAATACACAATTAATCTATAGTGTTCAAGTTGTTTATGATAGTCCTACTCCCACTATTACCAATGAGAAAGATTATGCTTATGTGGAGAGTAAGAGTACCTTTTTGCATGTGGATCATGGTAACAATGCTTTATGTGATGCTTATATTGTTGAGTTTATTCATGATCCCACTGAAAATTATTATGAGAAGGGAACATATGCTTATAGATATTTCAATAATATCAGGTTCCCTCTCTTTATGTTGAAGGTTTTGAAGCTGCACTTGTTTTGTCTTCCTATGCTTATTGCTTTGTGCTTCAATGAGTTATTCTATTGCAATATTCCTATGCATAGGAAGCATGTTAGGCTTAAATGTGTTTGATATTTGCTTCTTGATGCTCTCTTTTGTTCTTCAACTCTTGTTCCTACGAGAGCATCATTAAAGTCTTAAGCCTATCTTTATGGCTATAAAGAAAGAGCTCTAGGGAAACAACCCTTGTTATCTTTGCTTTCAGTTTGTTCTTTTAGTTTTTAGTGGTCTTGATGTTTGTTACTACTGTAGCAACATCATTGTATCTTTATTTTTTAGCTTTGTGCCAATTTTAGCCTCTAATTGCAAGAAAGTTCAAAAGTTGTGACATGCTGTCCAGAAAACAGATTCTGTCCTTGGAAAGAAAAATTCGAATAAAATCACTAGATCATCTTTTTGATCTGAATTTTTTTTACAGCGTGCTCTATACAATTGGCTTTCGGGCATCTGTTCTGAGTTTTTTGATTTGAGTTGCAGAAGTGCCCCGAAAAAATTATTTACTACCTGCTGGTCTGTTTTTCACAGATTCTGTCCTGTTTTGCCTTTTCTTCGTTTTGCAAACCTTGAGCTTGCTTTTTCTTTGCAAAAACCTTTTGACAATCTTGAGAAACAGTAGCTATTCAAGATTATCTTTATTTCCAGTAGGGAAAATTTATTTTATTGTGGGTACTAACCTCGCTAATCAGATTATGATGAGTTATGTATGAAGGGAGTTTTCAAGTGTGCGAGGGAAGATGATAAAAGAAGACTTAGGAGGGTCAAACGCTCAAGCTTGGGGATGCCCCCGTGCATCCCCTTCTCCATCAACAATTATCAGTTCGTCTTTCGTTCCACTATATTTTCATCACTTCATGCGTTATGTGCTATGCTTGGAGCGTCTTGCTCTTAGTTTCCTTTTTAGTTTTCTTTAGCTTTGCTTGCTGTTCATAACAAGTGAGAACCCAGTTTTCTTTGTGTGGGAGAGAAACACGCTCCACTTCAACCTAGAACACAACATAGGATTTTCATGATTATCTTTGCTGTGTATGTTCTTTGTCTTTCAATAGCTATTGTCATGTTTAGCTCTTAGTTTTCATGCTTTTCTTTTTAAAGAGCTTTTGTTTAGTTGGTCGCTTCTGGAACTCTCTTGAGTTATCATGCTTATCTTGTTAAGAGAGTTGGCTTCTGTGGCACTGGTTGATATGTCTATGATAAAAATGCTATGTGCATAATGGTGCTTAGTAGTTCATGTTTTCTTATGGTTAGTCTCAAATAGCTAGGGGGTTCTTAATGTGTTATTGAAGTACCAGCATGATTTGTTTGCCTATGATGTGGTATGGTTTAGTGATATCTTCCTCCAAGAATTTATTTTGATTGACTTGGCATATGCTCACGCATATTTAAGACTGTAAAGAAAGTCTATCAAGCCTTGATGATCTTTAATTTCTGAGTAGCGATATAACTTCCATGCCCGATTCAATGTTGCTTTTTCGCTCTGCATGATTATGGCCGTCATTGCTCTCTTAGTTGGTCGCTCCCAGTCTTTTGCTAGCCTTCACCTGTACTAAGCGGACTGACTGCTTGTGCATCCAAAATCCTTGAAACCAGTTATGCCATATGAGTCCACCATACCTTCCTATATATGGTATTTACTTGCCATTCCTAACGAAGACTTTCTTGTACCATCTCGAAATTATTCAAAAGCATTTCTCTTTTGTGCCTCTGTTTTAGCTCATGAGGAAGTAGTAGTTAATTCATGATCTTTTTAAGTTGGACAAGTTTTACCCCGGGATTGCATGTCTAATCTGCAAACCCCTAATACAAGAAGGAACTGGCAATGAGTGCGCCCGGCTCATAAAAAATACAACAAACAAACCCTCCTGCACGCTTTGTTCATGAGAAATCAGAAAACTTTTGGCAGTGATAAACAAAGGAGATTAAGGGGATGTGATCGTCCCCGAGCGGGAGCCGTTCCTCGAAACTTGTCCAGCTCGAGAAGTAATTGAGTTATCTACTAGCATTCGTTGACGAAATATGCATCTCCCAAAAATTATTTTTACCTCTGTTTTTAAAAACCAAGAGCTCTGGTACATGTTTAGTCTTTGCTTCCAACCACGGGTTTTCAACCTTGCCATCAAAATCCACGGTTCGAGAGTCTCCACCTTCTTTCTTCAAAGCACCAACTATTGAGAGCATGATTGTCATTCTGAGTGTAATGTGCATTGTCCCAAAGTACCATTGTCTTCTGCATGATTATGATATCGTTTATTCTGAAATCATTGTATCTAGTCGTCACTTAAACTTCGGAGGTGCTCCTGCATTTATGTTTTGCTTCACTAAAGGGGGCAAGCGAGGTATCACTTTGTCATGTTCGCACACCATGCTCACTACAAATCTATTAGGTGTTTCGGTATCATATTGTAAACTTTCAGTTCTTTGTGATATTCTCATGAGGCAACTTAATTACTAAAGATTCATTATCTCAATAAGCATTTGTCATGTGACTGTGAAAGATTCTTTGGTAGCATGTCACCACAGAAATTATGCTTGTTATCATTTACCTACTCGAGGACGAGCAGGAATTAAGCTTGGGGATGTTGATACGTCCCAAATGTATCTATAATTTCCGCTTGCTCCATGCATGTTTTGGGTGATATTGCTATGCTTTTGATACACTTTCATACACTTTTGATCATATTTGGACTAACCTATTAACTCAGTGCACCCCAGTGCCAGTTTCTGTTTTCTGCTGTTTTTGTATTTCAGGTTTTCCCATTACTTAAATTGCCAGAAAAATTCCGGGAAAAATATATAAAAAATCAGCGCTCCAGAAGCTTCCACGCGCCAGAAGTGGGGCCAGAGGGGAGCCAGGGCAGCCCAGGCGGCCTGCCCACGCGGCCCCCCTCCTAGCCGCGCCGGGGGGGCGCCTGGGCCCCCCTTACCTCCTCTGGTGACCCCCTTTGGCATATATTTACATCGCGTCCCGAAACCCTCGATTCCGGACCCCTTTACTCCAGAAGCAATTCCGATCTCCGCCGCCATCGCCACCAAGTTTCGGGGGACCAGAATTCCTGTGTCGGCACCCTGCCGGGACGGGGAAGTGCTCCCGGATTCATCTCCATCGACATTGCTTCCTCCCTCCATGATTCGGGAGTAGTTCCTCCTCGGGGCTGAGGTTCTTACCAGTAGCTATGTGGTCAATTCTCTCTCCCATGATGTGATCTTCGTTGTGATCATAGGCTATGTTAATCTAGGGTGATCCCATGATATTTCCCCTTCCTCTATGTATGGGATTGATGTACTCACTTGTCTTTATCTAGTATAATCTCCGAGACCAAGGTGACAGCGGTCTATTGGACATGGATTTGAAGAATATTTTCATGAGTGATTTCCTCTTTTGTGTGTTGATTGAAGATTGAGAGTCTCTTGGTGCTTGTCTTTGACTATCCTTGAGATATGTTGTGGTGATTGTGGTACTCTCTTTGGATGGCCGCGGTGACATTGGGAAATCCATAGATTGAGAACTATGAACTTTAAGGTGTGCTTTTGTAGCCCTACATAATTCTCGTCCTCTCTTGACCGCAAAGGAATGACCTCCGAGTGCGTTCCCCTTGCATGTTTTATGGGAAATATCATGTGATTCGATATGTTAATGTTGTTGGGAGTTGCCACTAGTGAAAGTATGAAGCTTAGGCCTTGTTTCCACCATTGCAATACTATTTGTGCTCACGTTTACCACTTGTTTGCTTGCTGCACTTTTTATTACAGATTTATATTACTTTGCTTTGCCACTCCTATCATCAATATTTTACCATCTCTTCGCCGAACTAGTGCACCTATACATCTGACAAGTGTATTAGGTGTGTTGGGGACACAAGAGACTTCTTGTATCTTGATTGCAGGGTTGCTTGAAAGGGGTACGTTCAACCTCCACTTCCCTGAGTTCGATAAACCTTGGGTTACTCACTTAAGGGAAATTTGCTGTTGTCCTACAAACCTCTGATCTTGGAGGCCCAACACTGTCTACAGGAATAGAAGCGTGTAGTAGACATCACTCCTGGGTGCCCAGGCGGCCTCCCGGCGCGGCCAGGAGGTAGGGCGCGCCAGGGGGGCGCCTGGGCCCCCTGGAGCTTGTCTCCGGCTCCACTTAGGCTTAGAATTTTACTAATTTTGCAAAAACTCATAATATGGAACTTTTATGGCGGTTCGTGATGTTTCCTTACCGTAATACATACCTTTTCTTATTCTGCTTCTGCTGGTGTCTGAAACAGGGCTGCAACATGTTCTTCGTGAGTTGTTGTGTATATCATATTCACATCAACATTGACAGGGTCTCCTGCTATGTAATGCTTAAGTCTTTGCCCATTCACAACTTGAGGTTTGGTGCCTTCAAAATTGTTAATCTTGATTGCACCAGACCGATAGACTTCTTCAATATGAAATGGCCCTTCCCACCTGGAAAGTAGTTTTCCTGGAGAAAACCTGAAACGGGATCTAAACAACAAAACTTTATCACCAACATTAAATTCATGTTTCAGAATCCTCTTATCATGCCACTTCTTTACCTTTTCCTTGAACATTTTAGCGCTCTCATAAGCTTCACTTCTCCACTCATCTAGAGAAGTCAAGTTCATGAGACGCTTCTCACCAGCTAACTTTGGGTCAGCATTAAGCTCTCTAATAGCCCAGAAAGCTTTGTGCTCTAATTCTAATGGCAAACGGCAAGCCTTGCCATAAACCATCTTATAGGGGGACATGCCCATGGGGTTTTTGTAAGCAGTTCTATACGCCCACAAAGCATCTCCTAACTTATTTGACCAGTCCTTTCTATTTCTATTTACTGTCTTCTGCAAGATCAACTTGATCTCTCTATTGGTGAGCTCAACTTGCCCACTAGTTTGAGGATGGTACAGTGAAGCAATTCTATGATTGACATCGTACTTGGCTAAAGATTTTCTAAAAGCTCCATGCGTGAAGTGTGATCCTCCATCAGTCATGAGATACCTAGGTACACCAAACCTAGGGAAAATCACATCTTTGAGCATTTTCAAAGATGTCTTGTGGTCAGCACTTTCAGTGGGGATTGCTTCAACCCACTTGGTCACATAATCAACAGCTACTAAAATGTGAGTGTACTTGTGCGAAGAAGGAAAAGGACCCATAAAATCAAAACCCCAGCAATCAAAAGGTTCAATCACTAGTGAGTAATTCATAGGCATCTCATTCCTTCTACTAATGTTACCAACTCTCTGACATTTATCACAGGCTAAAACATAATTTCTAGCATCCTTAAAGAGAGTAGGCCAATAAAAACCTGATTGAAGAACCTTATGTGCGGTCCTCTCACCGGCATGATGTCCTCCATAGGGACTATCATGACATTGTCTGAGAATGTCCTTCTGCTCATGTTCCGGTATGCATCTTCTCACGATCCCGTCTGGACCTTCTTTGAAAAGATGTGGGTCATCCCAAAAGTAGTGCCTCAAATCATGAAAGAACTTCTTCCTTTGCTGAAATGTTAAACCTGGAGGCAAATACTTCGCAACGATAAAATTAGCAAAATCTGCAAACCAAGGATCGGAAAGAGATTGTACTTTTACAACGGCAAGTTGCTCATCTGGAAAACTGTCGTTGACTGGGATGGGATCATGCGGTATATCTTCCATCTTTGAAAGATTGTCCGCCACCGGATTGTCTTCTCCTTTCCTATCAACAATCTGCAAATCAAATTCTTGAAGAAGGAGTACCCATCTGATAAGCCTTGGCTTGGCATCCTTCTTTGTCATAAGGTACTTAATGGCAGCATGGTCAGTATGAATAATAACTTTGGAATCAACAATATACTGCCTAAACTTATCAGAAGCAAACCCTACAGCTAAGAATTCCTTCTCAGTAGTAGCATAATTCTTTTGAGCACTATCAAGGGTTTTACTAGCATAATGTATAACATTCAATTTCTTATCAACCCGTTGCCCTAAAACAGCTCCAACAGCAAAATCACTAGCATCACACATAATCTCAAAAGGTAAATTCCAGTCAGGTGGTTGTACTATAGGAGAGGTTATTAAAGCTTCCTTAAGAACTTCAAAAGCCTCCTTACAATCTTCATCAAATACAAAAGGAACATCCTTCTGGAGAAGATTAGTGAGGGGTCCCGAAGTCTTAGAAAAGTCTTTAATAAATCTTCTATAGAAACCAGCATGACCGAGAAAACTGATGTCCCTTGGATAGGGCATCCTCTCAATTGCTTCGATTTTGGCCTTGTCCACCTCAATTCCCCTTTCGGGAATCTTGTGGCCAAGAACAATTCCTTCGTTAACCATGAAGTGGCACTTCTCCTAGTTGAGTACCAGATTTGTCTCCTCACATCTCTGCAAAACTTTATTAAGGTTGTGGAGACAATGATCAAAGGAAGTTCCATAGACGGAGAAATCGTCCATGAAGACTTCCACAATGTCCTCACAGAAACCATGAAAGATAGCAGACATACACCTTTGAAAAGTAGCAGGGGCATTACATAAACCAAAAGGCATACGCCTGTAAGCATAAGTACCAAAGGGACAAGTAAAAGTGGTCTTCTCTTGATCAGCAGTGTTAACATGAATTTGAGAGAAGCCAGAATAACCATCGAGGTAACAAAAGTGGGTATTTTTGGATAACCTTTCAAGCATTTGGTCGATGAACGGCAACGGGTAGTGATCCTTCCTGGTTGCCTTGTTCAGCTTCCTGTAATCAATACACATTCTATATCCAATAATAATTCTCTGAGGTATTAGTTCATTCTTATCATTAGGAACCACAGTTGTACCTCCTTTCTTAGGAACACAATGTACCGGGCTTACACACTTACTATCAGCTATAGGGTAGATAATACCTGCGGCTAGAAGCTTGAGAATCTCAGTTCTTACAACATCCATCATCTTCGGGTTCAATCGTCGTTGATGATCAACAACTGGTTTAGCATCGGGCTCAAGGTTGATAGTATGTTGACAGATATATGGACTAATCCCCTTAAGGTCATCAAGGGTATAGCCAATTGCACCTCGGTGTTTACGAAGTACTTCCAATAGTCGCTCTTCTTAATATCCTGAAAGGTTAGAGTTGATAATAACAGGATATACTTTCTTTTCATCTAAATAAGCATACTTGAGCGTATCGGGAAGAGGTTTAAGATCGAACACCGGGTCTTCTTTTGGTTTTGATAAAATTCCCAAAGGTTCAACCGGAAGGTTGTGCTTCAGGATAGCAGGTTGTCTCAAGAATATTTCATCTAGTTCATTTCTTTTCTGCATATGCAAATCATTCTCGTGGTCCTCCATATATTGCTGCAAAGGATCATTAGGGGGAATAACAATAGAAGCAATACTTTCAATAATTTTATCATCACTAGGTAAATCGGTACCACGAGGCTGCTTAGAGAACTTAGAAAAATTAAATTCATATGGCTCACCATTGAATTCAACAGAAACTTTACCTTTCTTGCAATCTATTATAGCTCCACAAGTTCTGAGAAAAGGTCTACCAAAAATAATAGGACAAAAATTGTCCCTCACTGAACCAAGTACTAGAAAGTCGGTAGGGTATTTTACCTTTCCACATAGGACTTCAACGTCTCTCACAATTCCGATAGGAGAGATAGTTGCTCTGTTTGCAAGATGAATGGTAACATCAACTTCTTCAAGTTCACAAGGTGAAATCTCACCTATGATCTCTTGATAAAGTGAATAGGGGATAGCACTAGCACTAGATCCCAAATCTCATAGCCCATAATAATTGTGATCTCCTATTTTAACAGATACTACTGGAGTACCTGAAATTGGGCCTTTATTCTTGGCTGTGACAAGGTTAGTGGAAACAGCACAAAAATTTACATTGGAATCCAAAACATCATTAGTAACAAGGTCTTTAACCAATGCAACTTGAGGATCGACCTTGATCTAGTCCTCAGGCTCATCAATTCTTCTCTCACTTTTATTTATTATGCCTGTCACAAGAAAGTGCTCCCTTATCCTTGCGGGAAAAGGAGGCTTTTCATATATAACTGCAGGCAAAATAGGGTCAGCAACATGAATATTAACATGTAACTCTTTGAAAGGTTCATGATGCTGATCTCTCTTCTTTTTAAAAGAATCAACGTGAGAGGCAAAATCCTTACAGAAATCAATCATTAGATGGGAATCAAGACCAATCTTAGAGCAAAAGGCATTGAAGTAATCAGTTTTCACATAGCTCTCAATATAATTATGCTCATAATTTATAGCGGGTTCAATACCTTTATCGATTTCCCAATCTTCGGTATTCCTCTGGATCCTTTCAATGAGATCCCACCTTTCTTCAACACTCTTCGTCTGAAATACCCCACTAGAGGAGGCATCCAGCATCTCCTTATCCTGACGAGAAAGCCTGGCATAAAAATTTGTAAGTATAATTTTCTTGGGGAGCTAATGAATAGGACATTTGAGCATTAGGGAGTTGGGACTTCAATCTCCCCCAAGCTTGAGCAATGCTTTCTCCGTCACGAGGCCTAAAGTTATAGATATAGTTCCTGTCTCGATGAATTTCATGAAGAGGATAAAACTTGGTATAAAAGAGAGACATAAGCTCTTGCCAATCAAGCAAGTGTGAGTTATCGAGAAGCTTATACCAATCTGAAGCTTTATCTATAAGCGATACTGAGAACAATTTCCTCATGACAAACTCCATTGATACACCTGCAAGCTTAAATAATGAACATAGTTGTGATAGATATAGCAAGTGTTCACCGGGATGTCTGTCTCCTGCATAACGATTAGCCAAAACATAATCGATAACACCAGTTGGTATTTTATAGGGCACAATTTCAGTAGGGGGAGGAGCAACCACCACAGATGTGGGGCGTGTTCCCGCAAGCAACGATCCAATAGCAAGGTTGTCCATAAGGACAAAGAGCAGCAACAGCAAAATAAAAACAGAAGTATAAAAACTTCCTTACCAGCTTCACTTACCAATAGCGCTGCACTCCCCGGCAACGGCGCCAGAGAACGGTACTTGATGACCCACAACCATAAGGGATCTATTGCAGCGTTTTCGATAAGTAAGAGTGTCGAACCCAACGAGGAGCAGAAGGTATTGATAAGTGATTCTGAGCAAGGAATAACTGCAAGCACTGAAAGATAACTTTTTAGGGGTTTTCTTGATATAAGCAACAGGAAAGTAAAAGCGAGCAAAGTAAAAGGCACTGGAGAGTAACAAGTGGCCCAATCCTTTCTGAGCAAAGGAGAGGCCTAGCCACTAAACTTATAAAGGCTAAAGTGTTCTTGAGGACACACGGGAGAGATAGTCATGTGCTTTCGCCATATTCCGTATCGGTACTATGTGATGTGTTGATAAGTGTTGAGTGGCTGGATCTATGCTAGTACACACTCTAGACTAAGATGAGTGCACTCTTATGATTAAACACCTTGCAAGCATCCGCAAATACAAGATAGTATTTAAGGCAAAAGCCTAACCATAGCAATACGATCGATGATCTAGTGTTCCCTTGTGCAAAAGCGTGCGAACTGGGGTTCAGGTTTCTGTCACTCCGGCAACCCACCGTAAGCATTCTTTGTACACAATGTATTCCCCTAGGTCCTTAATAAGGCGAAGTGTTGAGTGTTCGACTCACACAACACCACTAGGAAAATAACAACACAACTTAAGTGTCAAACAACACATATTACTTCAACATCATATGACTACTAACAACAAGACTTCTCCCATGTCCTCAAGAACTAAAGTAACTACTCACGGGACATAAAAGAGATCATGAACAGTGGAGATAGATGGATGATAAACAATCTGGACATAATGATATTTCTCCAACAAAACTCAATAGCATTCACCACAAAGTAGTAATCAACACCGATAGAGTAGAGAGGATAGATAGTACGGATTACAACACAAGTTACAATTGTGAGATGAGATTGGATGAAGATAGAGATGGTGCTGATGTTGGGGAGGATGTTGATGATGATCTCGATGATGCCCGTGACGATGGTGATGACGATGGCGATGATCTCCCCTTCCGGGAGGTGATCTCCCCGGCGGAATCTGCCCGCCGGAGACGGCTTTTCTTCTCTGTAGGTTTCCGCCACGGAGCGGCGGCGGAACTCCGTAAACTCTCTCCTTTTTAGGGTTTTTGGATGACGAGGAGTATATAGGCCAAAGGGGAGAGCCAGGAGTGGGCCAGGGGCTCCAGGCGCCCTCCCGGCGCGGCCAGGGAGAGGCCCGCGCCAGGTGGCCGCCTGGGCACCCTGTGGCCCCCCTCTGGTTGCTCTTTTGCGTGTCTTCGTAATCCTTATGGAAAATACCCTCCGTCGATTTTCAGGTAATTTGGAGGTATTCTTCTTCAGCAACTCAGCATCCACTTTTCACCGCTGAATCCTGCGTCTGCTGCTTCGGCACTGGAAAGTTGCAAACTGTGTAAAATAGGCCAAAACAACATAAAAACATCATCGTAATGTGAAATATATCAATGAATAAGGATGAATTACGATATAAAATAGTGATGCATTTGGGACGTATCACTGGTTTGGACGGTACCCGTTGTTTCGGGCTAGCCATGGAGTGTTCTTGTTGGTGGTTGGGGGAGTATAAACTTTACCATTATGTTTGGGAACCGTCTATAATGTGTGTAGCATGGAAGATATCGAGATCTCTTGGGTGTTATGTTGACAATGAAAGTATATCGCTCAAAATATTATTCATCTCTATTTCAAAATCGAGCTCTGGCACCTCTACAAATCCCTGCTTCTCTCTGCGAAGGGCCTATCTATTTACTTTTATGTTGAGTCATCATCCTCTTATTAAAGAGCACCAGTTGGAGAGCATTGCTGTCATTTGCATGTATTGCTATTAATTTGCATTGAGTATGATTGTGACTGGATCTCTTTTACCATGAATTACAATGTCTAGTCAATCCTTGATATTCAAAGGTGCTCTGCATTTATGTTTTGCGGTCTCAGAAAGGGCTAGCGAGATGCCATCTTATTATATCATATTATGATTGTTTTGAGAAAGTGTTGTCATCCGAGATTTATTATTATTGCTCGCTGGTTGATTATGCCATTGATATGAGTAGACATGAGACCTGAAAGTTGTTGTGAATGTGGTTAGTTCATGATCTTTGCTGAAAACTTGAATGTTGGCCTTACATATTTACAACAACAAGAGCAAACAGAGTTTGTCAAAGTTTTTCTTTATCACTTTCAGTTTATCAACTGAATTGCTTGAGGACAAGCAAAGGTTTAAGCTTGGGGGAGTTGATACGTCTCCAACGTATATACTTTTGCAAACACCTTTGCCCTTGTTTTGGACTCTAACTTGCATGATTTGAATGGAACTAACCCGGACTGACGCAGTTTTCAGCAGAACTGCCATGGTGTTATTTTGTGCAGAAATAAAAGTTCTCGGAATGACCTGAAATTCAACGGAGATTTATTTTGGAATATATATAAAATATCTGCGGAAAGAACCAGACCATGGGGCCCACACCCTGTCCACGAGGGTGGGGCGCCCCCTGGGCGCGCCCCCTGCCTTGTGGGCCCCCTGTTGCTCCACCGATATCTCCCCCAACTCCATATATTCACTTTCGGGGAGAAAAATCAGAGAGAAGGAATTATCGCGTTTTATGATACGGAGCCGCCGCCAAGCCCTAATCTCTCTCGGGAGGGCTGATCTGGAGTCCGTTCGGGGCACCGGAGAGTGGAGATCGTCGCCGTCGTCATCATTAACCTTCCTCCATAACCAATTCCATGATGCTCATCGCTGTGCGTGAGTAATACCATCGTAGGCTTGCTCGATGATGATGGGTTGGATGAGATTTACCATGTAATCGAGTTAGTTTTGTTAGGGTTTGATCCCTAGTATCCACTATGTTCTAAGATTGATGTTGCTATGACTTTGCTATGCTTAATGCTTGTCACTAGGGCCCGAGTGCCATGATTTCAGATCTGAACCTATTATGTTTTCATGAATATATATGTGTTCTTGATCCTATCTTGCAAGTCAATAATCACCTACTATGTGTTATGATCCGGCAACCCCGAAGTGACAATAATCGGGACCACTCCCGGTGATGACCGTAGTTTGAGGAGTTCATGTATTCACTATGTGTTAATGCTTTGGTCCGGTACTCTATTAAAAGGAGGCCTTAATATCCCTTAGTTTCCACTAGGACCCCGCTGCCACGGGAGGGTAGGACAAAAGATGTCATGCAAGTTCTTTCCCATAAGCATGTATGACTATATTCGGAATACATGCCTACATTATATTGATGAACTGGAGCTAGTTCTGTGTCACCCTATGTTATAACTATTACATGAGGAATCGCATCCGACATAATTATCCATCACTGATCCAATGCCTACGAGCTTTTCACATATTGCTTGTTGCTTATTTACTTTACCGCTGCTACTGTTACAATCACTACAAAAATACTATCGCTATTTTTGCAACCGTTACTATTACTTCCATATTACCTTGCTACTAAATTACCTTGCTACAGATACTAAGTTTTCCAGGTGTGGTTGAATTGACAACTCAACTGCTAATACTTGAGTGTATTCTTTGGCTCCCCTTGTGTTGAATCAATAAATTTGGGTTGAATACTTTACCCTCGAAAACTATTGCAATCCCCTACACTTGTGGGTTATCATTTTGCTCTAGAGCTTCACTTAAAAAAATTTAGAGCACGGTGGTGGTTTTATTTTATTGAAATTGTTGATCTCTCATGCTTCACTTATATTATTTTCAGAGTCTTTTAGAACTGCATGGTAATGTGCTTTGGTTATAAAATTAGTCCTAATATGATAGGCATCCAAGATGGGTATAGCAAAAACTTTCATATAAAGTGCATTGAATATTATGAGAAGTTTGATACTTGATGATTGTTTTGAGATAAGAGGATGGTGATATTAGAGTCATGCTAGTAGAGTAGTTGTGAATTTGAGAAATAGTTGTGTTGAGGTTTACAAGTCCCGTAGCATGCACGTATGGTAACCGTTGTGTGACAAATTTGAAGCATGAGGTATTTCATTGAGTGTCATCCTTTGTGTGGAGGTCGGGATCGTGCGATGGTTAACTCCTACCAACCCTTCCCGTAGGAGCATGTGTGTAGTACTTTGTTTTGATGACTTGTAGATTTTTGCAATAAGTATGTGAGTTCTTTATGACTATTGTCGAGTCCATGGATTATACGCACTCTCACCCTTTCACCATTGCTTGCCTCTCTTGTACCACGCAACTTTCACCGGTACCATACACCTACCATATACCTTCCTCAAAACAGCCACCATACCTACCTATCATGGCATTTCCATAGCCATTACGAGATATATTGCCATGCAACTTTCCACCGTTCCGTTCATATGACACGCTTCATCATTGTCATATTGCCATGCATGATCATGTAGTTGACATCGTATTTGTGGCTAGGCCACCATGCATAATTTTTCATACATGTCGCTCTTGATTCATTGCACATCCCAGTACACCGTCGGAGGCATTCATATAGAGTCATATTTTGTTCTAGTATCGAGTTGTAATCAATGAGTTGTAAATCAATATAAGTGTGATTATCATCATTATTAGAGCATTGTCCCAAATAAAAAGAAAGAAAGAACAAAGGCCAAAGAAAAAAGAAAGGCCCAAAAAAAGAAAAGGAAAGGAAAAAAAGAAAAAAAATAGAAAAAAAGAAAAAAAAGGGACAATGGTACTATCTTTTTCCACCCTTGTGCTTCAAAGTAGCACCATGATCTTCATGATAGAGAGTTTCTTGTTTTGTCACTTTCATATACTAGTGGGAATTTTCATTATAGAACTTGGCTTGTATATTCCAATGATGGGCTTCCTCAAATGCCCTAGGTCTTCGTGAGCAAGCAAGTTGGATGCACACCCACTTAGTTTCTTTTGTTGAGCTTTCATACATTTATAGCTCTAGTGCATATGTTGCATGACAATCCCTACTCACTCACATTGATATCTATTGATGGGCATCTCCATAGCCCATTGATACGCCTAGTTGATGTGAGACCATCTTCTCTTTTGTATTCTCCACAACCACCACTCTATTCCACCTATAGTGCTATATCCATGGCTCACGCCCATGTATTGCGTGAAAGTTGAAAGAGTTTGAAAAAATTGAAGTATGAAACAATTGCTTGGCTGAAACCGGGGTTGTGCATGATTTGAGTATTTTTGTGTGACGAAGATGGAGCATAGCCAAACTATATGATTTTGTAGGGATGAACATTCTTTGGCCATGTTATTTTGAGAAGACATGATTGCTTTGTTAGTATGCTTGAAGTATTATTATTCTTATGTCAATATAAACTTTTGTCTTGAATCTTTCGGATCTGAACATTCATGCCACAATAAATAAAATTACATTGAGAATTATGTTGGGTAGCATTCCACATCAAAAATTCGGTTTTTATCATTTACCTACTCGAGGACGAGCAGGAATTGAGCTTGGGGATGCTTGATACGTCTCCAATGTATTTGTAATTTTTGATTGTTCCATGCTATTATATTATCTGTTTTGGATGTTTAATGGGCTTTATTATACACTTTTATATTATTTTTTGGGACTAACCCACTAACCCAAGGCCCGGTGCAAATTGCTGCTTTTTTGCCTATTTCAGTGTTTCACACAAAAGGAATATCAAACGGAGTCCAAACGGAATGAAACCTTCGGGAGAGTTATTTTTGGAACAATATCAACACAGAAGATTTGGAGTACAGGCCAGGAAGCGGAAGAGGCGGCCACGAGGGCAGGGGGCGCGCCAGGCGCGCCCCCACGCTCGTGGTCCCCTCGTGGCTCCCCTGACATGCCTCTTCCTCCTATATATACCTACGTACCCTGAAACCATCGAGGAGCACCACGAAACTCCAATTCCACCGCCGCAACCTTCTGCTCCCGCGAGATCTCATCTTGGGGCCTGTTCCAGAGCTCCACCGGTGGGGGATCGATCACGGAGGGCTTCTACATCAACACTATAGCCTCTCTGATGAGTTGTGAGTAGTTTACCACAGACCTTCGGGTCCATAGTTATTAGCTAGATGGCTTCTTCTCTCTCTTTGGATCTCAATACAAAGTTCTCCACGATCTTCATGGAGATCTATTCGATGTAATTCTTTTTGCGGTGTGTTTGTCGATCCGATGCATTATGGGTTTCTGGCGCCGTCTTTTCTTCTCCTGCATCTTGAGCCAAAGAGTTTGGAACTATTTGCAAATCTCCTGGGATCCAGTACCTGGTATGACCACCTACCAAATGGCTTGCAATGCTAGGGCTGATTTTGGCAAACCATTCTTTACTGAAGTGGTTTTCACTGCTGCCTGGAACATCTTGATTACTAGGAATGGAAAGGTCTTCAGAAACGAAACTCCTCTTTTCCGGCGATGGAGACACAATTTTATCCATGACATGACCCTTTTATCTCATAGGATAAAATGTAAATACAAGGATAGCTTCATGTATTGGCTAACTAACTTACCTTAGGTTCTTTTGTTTAGTTTGCTCATGTAAGTATTTCTAACCTTGTTGTAATTTGATTTTATTATATTTCAATAAAGTGGGCTGTGAGGCTTTTGCCTTGCAGTATATAGTCAAAAAAAATTGTGGGTTTATGATCAAGATTATCTATGAACAATATTGGATTCTTTTCTGAAATATTTTATGCATGATTTAAATATCCTTGCAAGTCTCTTCGAATTATCGATTTCGTTTGGCCTACTAGATTGGTAGTTCTTGCAATGGGAGAAGTGCTTGGCTTTGGGTTCAATCTTGCGGTGTCCTTTCCAGTGACAGCAGGGGCAGCAAGGAACATATTGTATTGTTGCCATCGAGGATAAAAAGATGGGGTTTATATCATATTGCATGAGTTTATCCCTCTACATCATGTCATCTTGCTTAAGATGTTACTCTGTTGTTATGAACTTAATACTCTAGATGCATGCTGGATAGTGGCCGATGTGTGGAGTAATAGTAGTAGATGCAGAATCGTTTCGGTCTACTTGTCACGGACGTGATGCCTATATACAATGATCATGCCTCGATATTCTCATTACTATGTGCTTTTCTATCAATTGCTCGGCTGTAATTTGTTCATCCATCGTAGAAATCTGATTTCACGAGAGAAGCCACTAGTGAAACCTATGGCCGAGGGGTCTATCTTTTATCATTTTAGTTTCCGTTAACTTGCTAATTTCTGTCGTTGTTTCATTTCACAATCTTTACTTTCAATCTACATATCAAAAATACCAAAAATATTATCTTATCATCTATATCAGATCTCACTTTTGCAAGTGGCCGTGAAGGGATTGACAACCCCTTATCGCGTTGGTTGCAAGGTTCTTATTTGTTTGTGCAGGTATGAGGGACTCACGCGTGGTCTCCTACTGGATTGATACCTTGGTTCTAAAAAACTGAGGGAAATACTTACGCTACTGTGCTGCATCACCCTTTCCTCTTCGAGGGAAAACAATGCAAGCTCGAGAAGTAGCACACCTCTGGCCAACCAACACCAGGGGGCATCATGGTGCTAGGTGGGTAGATCGCAGTAGGCGACAGCTCTCCAGATCAGAAAAAGGGTGCAACAGCGCCAAAGCACATCAAAGGTGCCGACGGGTGGTGTACAACTCGTGGCGAAGAGCTCGGTTAGCTCGATCCAGCCCATCAGCATGCAGAACAAGGTTCTAATGGTGGAAGGGCTCTCAGGTGACAGTGGCGTATGCAACAGTGTAGTATCCCTCCGCTCCATTATTGGAGGCGATAGCAATGTGCCGGAAAGGGGAAGTGTACAACGCCAGATACTCTCCATGAAGACGTGTCAGAGCAGCGTAAGCAGCATCGTGAACTGACATATCGATGGTCACACCAACACCATGAGTGGTGTGCAGCACAGTAGAAGAGTTCTCTTCACGAGAGTCGAGGTGGACGATGGCACGGTACTGCTCCTGGTTAAAGTCCTGGTACTGCTCGTACACGGTATACTCAGGGTGCCAGCAATAACCCAAATAGGTCATCATCTCAGCTAGGATAACAGGTGATCCCGGGTGTCGGGGTCAAAACCAGCAGATCTCGGGTAGGGGGGGGCAAGTTGTACGTCTTAGGATCGATGGTAACATGAGACAGGGGACACGATGTTTTACCCAGGTTCGGGCCCTCTCTATCGAGGTAATACCCTACTAGTTGATCCACTACTATAGGATGCTGCTAACGCGACACTACGGTCAGAGACCCTTCAAGAAACTGTGTGGGATGCAATAATCACAAACGAAGCCGTATGAAAACCGTCAGAAATGTATAAAACATTTGCGATGATGGATGCATCAAACACGATTCAGGTTTTATTTGCGTGTGCGATGAAGGGCATACGGTTCAGTTCAATGAACTGTTGTGATGAGGAGGAACAAAAGAAACAGGCAGCCAGATGAAGGCATGCACGATTCACAGCATACGGTTCACTCGGATGAACTATTTGTGATTAGGAAACACAAAAGAAACGGTCAGCCGGATCAAGGCGTGTGCGGTATACGGCATGCGGTTCACTTGGATGAACTGTTTGCGTTGAGACACGAGAACAGAAACGGTTCAACTTAACAAGATGTGTGTGATATGCGGCAAATAGGTTTGTAATCAGAAATGTGTGTGAAGACTGATAATAACACAGATGGTTGCTGCTAATAAGACATGTGTGTTGTGTGATGGGATTGCATACAGACCAACAACACACACACACACACAGATATATATATATATATATATATATATATATATATATATATATATATGGACACACACACACTTATAAGGACATGCTTGCATAACCAAATTAAACATCCACTTACATAGGTGGCTACTACAACCATGGAATTTGCACACACCATAGTAAACTATTACATGCATAATTACATAGGTGGCTACGCATAATTACATAGGTGGCTACGACACAAATGACATTTCCACACACCACTAAAGTAAACTATATATTACATGCATGATTAACTAGCATAAACGATCATCTGATCATCATCTACTTCTTGTGACGCTTGCTCTGCTTGTGGCTCGATCCGGGCTCGTCGATTTGGGTAACGAGGCACTTCCTCATGCCAGTGATCCGCATGTGCATCTCGTAGCATGTGTACACACTCTTGGCCGCAAACCTGAGGTGAGGTTCATCCAGTTGCCGCATCCAGGCCCTGTGCCAGGATACGGGACTTGTTCTCTTAGCATCCTGCTTCATCTTTTCATAGTAGGGGTCGATGATGGCTGAAGCGACTTCAACCAGGGAGTCCTTCGTGCTGCCCCAGACCTTGTAGTGCTCATGGATTTGGACAAGGTTCTGGCAAGCCAAGCTCGTAACCCTGAGCGCTTTTACATGGTTGATGGTTTCCACCGTGGCGAACTTGTAGTCGGTGATGTTGACAAACCTGTTGAAACAGTCGTAAGGCTCTTTGACCATGCAGTAGTGGTAGATGAGGACATGATGGCGCACGCACAACTGGGCGATGGCAACCTTCTGATCTATGTCGGGACGATGCCGACCACCTTATACTTGTCTCCAGCAAGCAACTGCTCAACGGTGTTGATGTAGTCGTCCACCATGGCCGGGTCGATGGTGTACACCGCCGAGAGATCTGTCTCCCTCGCGTGGGTCTCCACTCTATGCTCGCTGAACTCCATTGGAGCGCCGCTGGACATCCCCTCTCTATGTGTCGTCGTGGGTGTTCTTGTTGTGTTGTGGGGCGCGATCGAAAGGTTGAAGAGAATAAGGTTATACTGGCCGCGTGAATTAAAGGGGAAGCCGACGGCCAGGCATATCGACAGGCCCTGATGGCAGTTCTAATTTGCAGCGTGTAACTCCATCGTGCCGCACGTAACTGCATCGCGTGGCAATGCGCGCGGCGCAACCGCATGCATATGGGGCCCCCGACGTGATCGTGCGCATGCACAACCGCTGGCAGAGCGCGCGTGGAGGGACGCTAGCAGAGCGCTCCGCGGTCGCCTCAAGCAAAAGCTATCAATAAGCTGAGCGCGCCGACGGAAGCGAGCAGAGTGCGCCAACGGACGCGACAGAGCGCGCCACGGTGCCTAATGGCGAGCACAGCACGCTGCGGTGCCTAACAGCGAGCAGAGCTTGCCGAGGGACGCGAGCAGAGGAAGGCACCGTGAAATGTGGCAAATAAGATGAACTATGCGAGCGATGTCGGAGACATCAAGCACGAATCAGATTAGAGTTGCGTGTGCGATACGTGGCAGATAGTTGATCCACCAGAGCAGTCTGTGATGGAATAAGCCATGTGTGTTGCGGGCAACCGCTTGCTGATGTATAACCTTAAATTTAACCAAAAAACTGTTAATGCATGTTACAAAAATTGTATAGCTGGAAACTATTTACAAATACGACTCCAACGATATAATCTATGGCGACATGCATTCGTATTTTACTAGTTAAATCCTACTTATAAACCAGGACGGGGTATAGTAGGTAATTAAATCGCAAACATTTTTATTAACTATATGTGTACGTGTCCTCTCTTCCTCCTCTCGCACGTCTTGTCACCCCGCTCCCGCAGACGGCTTACAGCGCAAGCTTGGGCAGCGCGCGGGGGCATTCTTTTGGCCAAACGGTGGCGCCAATGAATCGTGGTGAGCCCGCTCCCACGCAACCTCGCAGGTTCCCACGCAAGCTTCCCACCCGACTCGATGAAATCCCCCAAAATCCCAATGCTTACCGTCCTGCTATAAAAACCTTCAGGGCCGGCGAGTCTTGCGTCACATTTTCCCCTCCCTCCATGTAGCTTATCTTGTCTGCTTCTCCCACAATCGCCAATGGCACTGGTCTGTCGTCGTCGCTCAGCCACTCCGCCGTCATCAGAGGACAGCTCCAGCTGGGAGGCTACACCGCGGCGGCAGAGCAGTCCCCGGCGTAGTGTAGTGCGCGTAGCATCCCTGTTGGGTGTGCGCAGAACACCCACCACACGCTCCGCCGCCGCTGCCCGTCTGCAGCTATTGCCGGACGGCGTTACCGCCACACCACAGTCGAAAGCCAGGGCCATCTCCCGCTCCGCCGCCGCGGCCCGAAGGCGGGACGTGGCGGTTGTGGCTACCACCCCACTGCCGGCCACCATGGCCATCACCTGCTCCGCCACCGCGGCCCGAAGGCAGGAGGTGGTGGTCGTGGCCGCCACCCCATCATCGGCCGCCGTGGCCGCCAGCCCACCGTCGACCGCCGGGGTCATCACCCACTCCGCCACCGCCGCCCGAAGGAGGGAAGCGGAGGTGGAGGCCTGCACGTGCGTCAGGGACCTTGCGTGCTACATCAAGTTCCTGTGGGAGGAGGAAGAGCGCCTCGTTGAGCACTCAAAGAGCCTTACCGCAGTCGTGGCCACAGCACATGCCGACGCAGAGGCGAGGAATCAGGAGATCTAAGAGTAGTCCGGCCGCTTCGAGAGGGATCGTCTGGAGCGGCAGTGGGCGTTCGAGCTGGCGAGCGTTGCTGAACGTGCAGCGGCGGCAGGCACCGTATTGCTTTTGTACAGCTTGTCGGTAGGCTCCTCCTCCTCCTCCTCTGCCTCTTATTAAGCGCGCTCGATAGAGGAGAGGCTGTCGGAAGTAGCACAAAACCCCTCCGTGGTAGTAGTAGTATTTACGGGCTATTTTGTTCAGTTCATCTGAATATAGATGTGTGGTGGAACTATACAACGTACTTAAAATTAGCTAGTATATATAGTTGAACTAGCTATTTCAGTACGTGGTTGGCAACAACTAGGGAGAAGTTTGGTTGGTTCAGCTGTTGAGTTGAACTGTTTGTATAAATTAAGAACGACTGCTTAATCTATGAATGAAATATATGCTTAATTACTGAATTTTAGTTGCAAAAAATACATAGTGCTAATGATTTCTTCCTGCATATTTAGACAAATCGCAGTGTTACAAGGATTGACAAATGGCATCGTTACTAGATCAACAGAGTTAGATCTTTCCAGTTTGACAAATGGCAACATAACCCAATATGACTGATGCAAATCTTACCAAATTGTTTGTACGTGGTTGCACACGAGTCATCCAGAACAACCATTTGCATTGAAGGGATGCACAAATCCCGTGCTGCTCTCACTTTGCATACGAGTGTCCTATCTAAATCATTTCTGATCAAGAGCTGTAGAAATCCTGCTCAGCACATTTTCTCTTGGCTTCCTGTGGAAGCTGTCAGTTTGCATATGGGTGTTCTAACTAAAACATTTGCGATGAGTGTTTTATATTTAAAAAGCAAATTAAACTGCGGCTTGGCGCCATTAATGGAGAGGACGCGAGCAAGGCGGGCTTCCCGGTGAGCCTGCACAGCGTACAACTTGCACGCTTCCCGGTGAGCCTGCGCACTCGAGGACAACTTGCACGCCTCTCGGTCAGCCTGTGCACCGGACGACGCTTGCACGCCTCCCGTTCAGTCAAGGTCAAGCAGCTGTCCGCACCGCACCTCCTACAGCCTTTAAAACCAAGACACGTGGCGTCATGTGAATGGTTAACATAATTTTTTACTAGAATTTAAAAACCAGGCATCTCAATGTTTTGCCGGCAATCAATGGTGCCCTAGTGTTCAAAATTCATGTCCATTTCTTGCATGGGACCTAAGCATGCACCCAAGGACACAAATTTGATTTTTTTTTCATCCAATTTATATGCGTTGGAGCATGTGCATGTAGTTCAAATTTGAATTATGCACATAAATGCATTGAAAACTCGGTTAATGCATAAAAATGTCCAAACGCGAACCCCGAAAAATCACAAAAAATCACACAACACTCCTGTTGTTCTATGTTGACACGAGAAAAAAATTGAAAGCAATAAGAGGCAATGGATATTGTTTCGTCCCCAAAGGTGGGATGTTCCCTACCGAAAACCATCATGCTTCTTGTGAGAAGCTCCGGTTTGTGAGAAGCATATACCCAAACCTGCCCCAAATGGGAGAAAATTTGTACCACGGTATGTTGATGCCGCTCCATGATAGCATGCCAATTTCATACAAGTTTTGGATTTACTAGAATTTAAAAACCACGCATCTCAATGTTTTGCCGGCAATCAACGGTGCCCTGGTGTTCGAAATTCATTCCCTTTTTTTGCATGGGACCTAAGCATGCACCCAAGGACACATATTTGATTTTTCAACCAATTTATATGCACTGGAGCATGTGCATGTAGTTCAAATTTGAATTATGCACATAAATGCATTGAAAACTCAGTTAATGCACAAAAATGTCCAAACGAACCCCGAAAAATCACAAAAATTCACACAACACTCATGTTGTTCTATGTTGACACGAGAAAAAAATTTGAAAGCAATAAGAGGCAATGGATATCGTTTCGTCCCCAAAGGTGGGACGTTCCCTACCGAAAACCATCATGCTTGTTGTGAGAAGCTCTGGTTTGTGAGAAGCATATACCCAAACCTGCCCCAAATGGGACAAAATTTGTACCAGAGCATGTTGATGCTGCTCCATGATAGCATGCCAAGTTTCATGAATTTCAGATGAGTTTTGGATTTATTAGAATTTAAAAACCACGCATCTCAATGTTTTGCCGGCAATCAACGGTGCCCTGGTGTTCGAAATTCATGCCCATTTCTTGCATGGGACCTAAGCATGCACCCAAGGACACATATTTGATTTTTCAACCAATTTATATGCACTGGAGCATGTGCATGTTGTTCAAATTTGAATTATGAACATAAATGCATTGAAAACTCAGTTCATGCATAAAAATGTCCAAATGAACTCCGAAAAATCACAAAATTCACACAATACTCCTGTTGTTCTATGTTGACACGAGAAACAATTTTGATAGCAATAAGAGGCAATGGATATCATTTCGTCCCCAAAGGTGGGACGTTCCCTACCGAAAACCATCATGCTTGTTGTGAGAAGCTCCGATTTGTGAGAACCATATACCCAAACCTGCTCCAAATGGGACAAAATTTGTACCATGACATGTTGATGCCGCTCCATGATAGCATGCCAAGTTTCATGAATTTCAGACGAATTTTGGAATTACTAGAATTTAAAAATCACGCATCTCAATGTTTTGCCAGCAATCAACGGTGCCCTGGTGTTCAAAATTCATGCCCATTTCTTGCATGGGACCTAAGCATGCACCCAAGGACATAGATTTGATTTTTCGACCAATTTATATGCACTGGAGCATGTGCATGTAGTTCAAATTTGAATTATGCACATAAATGCACTGAAAACTCAGTTAATGCATAAAAATGTCCAAACGAACCCCAATAAATAAATAAAAATCACACAACACTCTTGTTGCTCTATGTTGACCCGAGAAACAAATTTGAAAGCAATAAGAGATAATGGATATCATTTCATTCCCAAAGGTGGGACGTTCCCTACCGAAAACCATCATGCTTGTTGTGAGAAGCTCCGGTTTTTTAGAAGCATATACCCAAACCTGCCCCAAATGGGACAAAATTTGTACCACGGCATGTTGATGCCACTCCATGATAGCATGCCAAGTTTCATGAATTTTAGACGAGTTTTGGATTTACTAGAATTTAAAACCAGGCATCTCAATGTTTGCGGCCGAGTGACGGTGGCAGGGTGTTTGAAATTCATTCCCATTTCTTGCATGGGACCTAAGCATGCAACCAAGGACACATATTTGATTTTTCAATGAGTTTATATGCACTGGAGCATGTGCATGTAGTTCAAATTTGAATTATGCGCATAAAATACCTGGAAAACCTAGTTAATGTATAAAAATGTACAAACGAACCCTGAATAATTCCAATTTTTTTGAGGGCACACCTATAGTTGCATGTTCACTACAGATAAAAGTTCTAACAATTCAAACACCATCCTTTGTAGCTGTGACCCCATTACGTAATTCAAATGATCAAGACGATAAATCAAGTAGATCGCAAACAGTTGATTATAACCAACCGTGTGAGATGCACCACAAAATATCTTCGGACCGTGTCTGAATAAGGGACCGTGTCTGATGACACTTTGCGCGCCAGTTTTTCGGCTGAAGCGATTCCAAATTTTCGGCTTCCGCGGAAATATCTACCTCCCCGCCCCCTCCCCTTTAGCAAAAGCCACATTTCCCCTCTTTCCGCCTTCCTTTCCAAGTTGAAACCTTCACTCCTTGCTTGCAGCGCCCCCGCCTCCTCGCCGGCGACCCTCCATCATACTGCTCGACCTCGCATATCCAGGCAGGTAATCCACACCCGACCCCCATCCTCCTCCTTCCACATCTCACATGCCCCGACCGCCGGCGCGAGCGCGACACCTTCCACCCAAATCACCGACCCCTCCACCAAATAAGCGCCGGCCTAAGCCATGGTGCACACAATATAGCCAGGACCTCTAGGAGCATTTGGCAGCGGAGGAGCACATCGCGGCCGCACGCGCGGATGAGGTCGCGATGGCTGCCATTCGTGCCGACCTCTAGATCTTGGAGGAGCACCTTGCCGTCGAGGCCACTGTTGACACCTCGCGCGCCGACGCGGCGACACGGTTGCCTGCTTTAAACGATAGTTCGTGGTGTTTTCTTGAGGCCACCGTCAGTGCCTTCGACGAAGACTACAAGGTGTTTTCTCAGCGTGCACGTGCTTACCTCATCTCGAGATCCAGAAGGTTGGTGCCCGGAGCGGCTCAAGCAACTCACCACTACAACGAGGGCACCCACGATGCGGAGGCCTTGCCCTCTTCCATGTGCAAGGAGCCAATCGTCATCGATATCTCCAACAATGAGGAGTAACTTGTCTTATTAGCTCACTATAAGGACCCATGTTCAGTTTGTTAGCTACTGCCTTTAGGTACCAATTCTAGTGAATTGTGTTATCTACTTCCACCATGCAATCTTCTGCTATAGTGTATATGTTCTATATGTCGTGCAATGTGGTGTTCAATTAACTTCTTGGTTCAATTCTGCAAATGTGATGTTCAATTCTTCAGGGTGCAATATTTCCAAGTTGTTAAGCATGCTTGGTTTGGTTAACTATCTGATCTTCTATTAGGAGTATGTTATATTGTGAATTGGTGTTTACTTAATTGCTTGGTTCATTTGTTGTGGCTTGGTTCACTTGTTGTGGTGTTTAGTTAACTGCTTGGTTCAATTCTGCAATGCGATGTTCAATTATTGTGGCTGCATTCTGTTATTGTATACCATGTGAGGAGTAAATCGAATTTGGCTATACTAAATACATGAGAAACAAATACAATTGATATATTTCCAAGTTGTTAAGCATGCTTGGTTTGGTTAACTGTCTGATCTTCTATTAGGAGTATGTTATATTGTGCAATGTGGTGCTCAGTTAACGTTTGGTTCATTTGTTATGGTGTTTAGTTAACTGCTTGGTTCAATTCTACAATGCAATGTTCAATTGATGTGGCTATATTATCTTATTGTATACCATGTGAGGAATAAATCGAATTTGGCTGTACTAAATACATGAGAAACAAATACAATTGCTATATTTCCAAGTTGTTAAGCATGCTTGGTTTGGTTAACTTTCTCATCTTCTATTAGGAGTATGTTATATTGTGCAATGTGGTGCTCAGTTAATGTTTGGTTCATTTGTTGTGGTGTTTAGTTAACTGCTTGGTTCAATTCTCCAATGCGATGTCCAATTGTCGTGGGTAGAATTTTGTATTGTTGTGCATGTGAGGAATAAATCGAATTTGGCCGCACTTAATACACGAGAAACATATACAAGTGCTATATTTCCTAGTTCTTAATCATGCTTGGTTTGGATAAATGGGTCTTCCCTGTGGCTTGAATTAATCTGATGAATCTGCAATGTGATTATTTTTCATCAACATATTTTACTGATAGCATGCGAACCCTTACTTAACCTGATGACTAACTACCTTATATGTGTTGCGGGGAAACAATGGGAAGCACTGAGGTTTACAATCAAGGTTAGCACGTGCATGGTCCGTTGTCTAATAGCACATTATTGTGCAATTGCAGGAACCATTCTAATATTTAGGTTTTTACCAATTTGGTCTTGCACATGTAGGTCCTGCTGTCAGAGGTTTTGACCCACTGTTCGACCATTTTTGCATATGGGGAAATGAGTTGTCCATGAATACCAGTCAAGTCAAGAAACTCAGAAAGATTGTTAGGATAAAGAAATTAGCGACAAAAAACAACAAGATCTTTGCCTGCACAATGAAGAAGTCATCAGTTCACTACATGATGGTACTAACTATTATACCTTGCCTTTCTAATTCCTTTGCCCCATTTCCAATATAGAGAAGATATTTATGCACATCCTTGTTTTCAGGCCTTTCCAAAGCAGTTCACTGATGATTACCTCTCAAACCACCTGAATGGTCAGGAGGCGAGGAAGGTATTCATACAACACCCACGGTTCAATATTGAAGTGTTCCTGAAGAGGACGAAAGATGGACGGTCAATCATTCACAGGCACTGGCCTAAAGTTACAAAGACCTTCAACATCAATGAAGGCTCAATATTCGCCTTCTGCTTCAGCAGTTTTCCAGATGAGATACATCTGTCTATGTACCGTCTATGATGCTAATTCTGAAAGGTTATAGATGTTGCATGTGAAACTTGGTCCTGGTGTAGTTGTGTAATGGGGTAGCCGAGTGCTGAAGCTATATGATGGTGTACTCTGATGTATTTCAATTATGAATGAAATATACTATGTGCTTAATATGAACTGTCAATTAGATTAATAAATGGATTATGAATAATCGGATAATTAGCCTGCTAGTGGCGAATTAGCCTGCTACTTGGGTTTTGCTATTGCAAACGGTTGTTGAAAAATACCGTCGACGATGACCTCACGCAATGCACAGATTTTCTAGGAATAAACCGTGTTGGATCAATGAACAATCACACACGACTTTCTCTTGAAAACTGTTTGCACTAAGCCACCTTGCGCAAACGTTTACCACATGAAAATTGTGTGTGATGGACAGCCTTTGCCACACAGTTTCTTCCATGGACCGTGTGTGATATATTCAATAACACAAGCGATTTAATAGGAAAAATTGTGTGTGATGTACCTGTGAATGGAAACGTTTTCCTTCGAGCGACTGTGTGGGATGTACACAGAAACGAAAACGTTTAGTGGGGACCAACTGTGTGGGATGTACTTGCGATCAGAAACAAATTCGCCATATAATTGTATTTTTACCTCTAATGTGCGTATTTCCATATTTGAGCGCTCGCCGGTCGCACACGACCTCATTTTGCCGAACGTGTGTGCCAGGAGGTCATATCCCCGACGGTTTCTGGGTCGTGTGGAAAGGACCCCCCTATCGCTCACACTCAGTTGGCGACGGTTCCAAATGCCGTCGCCGAAAGGGGTTAAAAACCATTTGTTTAGGAGCTCGTTGTACTAGTGATCTACCTCGAGATCGCAATGGCTAAACCCTAGAAGTCTAACCTATGTGATTGCTATGATATTTGTGTCCTCTACGGGCTAAACCCCTCGGCTTATATACACATTGGAGGGGGCCTAGGGTTACAAGTAAACTTGGGGAGGAAGGAATCGTTACATCCGGACATCTTTCTTGCCTTACTACACACATTGGAGTCCTACCCGAATACGGGGGAGGGCCTTCTGCTTCTATCTTCATGGCCCATCAATCCGGCCCATCTTCAATGGCCCGGATGCCTAAGGACCCCCGAATACAGGACTCCCTCAGTAGCCCCGGGAGTTGCCTTCAAGGACAAGGTTGTATCCGACTTCATGTCTTCGGTCTTGCAAGGTGAGTCCTCCGTTGAATCAGATGATAGTTCAGCTTTATATTTAATGTCATATCCTGTCGATCCCCTGCCGCCATTGCTTCAGCTCCCACGTGTCAGTCGAATGCGAACCGTCTGGGTATTTTTATAATTAACCCCTTGACTGCATAAGGAAGGCGCTTATTTAAAGAGACTAGATCTCAGATGCCATTCCATCCACGCGAAAGATCCTTAGAGCCTGCCACAACAAATCCCCAAACATGGCCAGCGTCCCTAGTTCTTCCTTGCGCCCTCATGGCCCTCAAGCGGGCGACTAGGAGAGTTGCTCCGTATCTCATTCACATCTGAGAAAACTCCAAACGCGGGGATATCTCCCTCCCGAGGATCTAGTCCCCGTCCGGGCTGGATTAACTTCTCTCGATGGCCAAGCCCTGGCAGAAAGTTTCCCCAATCCTTCCAAAGAAGAATGGGTGTGCTTCGTCTCCTTCCTCCTAAGAGGTGTTGGATTTCCTATTCACCCTTTTCTCAATGGGATTCTAGAGTTCTATGGCCTCCAACTGCACGACCTTACACCAGGGTCTATCGTGCACATTGCGGGCTTCTTTGCTTTGTGCGAGCTCTTTCTGGGCTGCGAGGCTCATTTCGGGCTACGGCGAAAGTTCTTCTGCCTTGTTCCTTGCTCCCAGAAGGGATCCATATTCGAGGTAGGTGGCACCGAAGTGTGGCGCATAGCCGGGACCGGTTACCTACCCGGCACTCCGAAGAAGGCATCCAAAGAGTGGCCCTCCGAATGGTTTTATATCGAAGACGTGGTCTTGCCGGATCCATTCCGACAGGGGCTTCCCGAATACTCCAGCGCTCCTCTAAAGAAGCGCCTCAACTAGCGTCCTCGTAGTCACAAGGAAGAAGACAGTGCAGAGGTAAAAAGACTGGCCAGCAATATCAGACTACTTGCCCACCTCAAGCTGACGATAATCGAGGTGATGGCGATTTCGATAATGTGATGCGTGCAGCCGCTCCAGGCCAGAGAATTTCCTATGTGGCACTATAATGGCCAGGATGATGTCTCACGCTGCCTACGTCAGGGCCCAGACAACCCCGCCGCTCTAGATGCTATTTTGGCCGATCTCTACAATGGAGAGAAGGAGGACTTTCTTTGCTTGGAATGCCGGGAGGGTTTCTCCATGTATAACCCCATCGATTGGGTAAGGCTTTCCCTGATCACTAGCTTTACTATGATTTTATTTAATCAGTCGGACTGAGTTCAGCTGTTCTCAACAGGAGTGGAGGAAGGTGGTCGGAAAGATTAGCAGTCCTATCCCACAGCCAGAGGACCATATTCGAGAACTGGATCCCGGATTCGAAGAGGATCCGGATATTGGTATAGATCTTAAAGACGAAGTCTTTCACCAAACCAGCCATGATGGTACCGAAGTGGCTATTATAGACGACTATCCTGGTCTTCTTCCTTCCTCTTAGGTAAATGCCCAGGAAATTCCTCTTCGAAGAGAATATTCCCAGTGCACCTCACCCATCGCATTATCTCGTGCTCAAAAGGGGCAACGCTCCTCCCGCCGAACTGCATCAAGAGTGTCTTCCGAGGGGGCGACACCTACGCAGGGCGGGTCTCGGAAACTAAAGGGGACCAGAGACACCACCGAACCTCCTCCTTTATCGAAGAGGTATGATTCTTTAACATATGTCTGGTGGTGGAGCCGGATTATAATTTTCCATTTTATCTTTTATTTTTAGGAAGAGTATACGCCGGACTGTGTCCGGTGATCCTGCTGGTCATGCCCCACCCAATCCAGCCCCCGACCCATCCACAAGGACTAGGGCGGATGCGGGGGTTATGCTGGATTGTCCTCTTCAAGAGGATTCGGATGAAGTACCAGTTACCAATTTCGAAGTGGAGAGCGCGATGAATCACCGACGGTGCAAAGCGGCCATGCGTGACCCAGCTTTCACTAAGGAGGCATTTAACGCCTCCAGCTTTCAAATTAATTCGAAATTAACAATACTTCATCGCATGACTCAACAATCAACAGAGGTGTTGACTGGTCAAACTGACATGTGGGTCCCGCATGTCATCGACTAATTAATTAACTGACAGTTAATTAGTTTAATCTAATTATGGTTAATTAAATTAATTAATTATTTCTTTAATTAATTAATTATTATTTTAATTAATATATTTTTCATTTATTTAATTACGTTTTAGGCCGTGGGGCCCATGCGTCATAGGGCCGGGGGCAGGCCCAGCTGCCATTGGCCAAAAGGCCTTAACGGTTCTGGGCACAGGGCGCACCCGAGCGGGTGCTCGCCCATAGGACGGGACGAGGCCGCCGGGGCGCCGACAGCGGGGCGAGCCAGCGCGGGCTGTCGTAGGAGAGGGGAGCGGGGCGGGGCCCGGGGCGCCAGTGTGAAGGTGCGGCGAGGCGCGGTGGACAGAGGGAAAGTGGCCGGCGGCGTGCGGTCGACGGGGCGGCCACGGCGGCAGCATGGCCGGGCGGGAGAGCGGGGCCGCGAGGCGCGACCGTCATTGGCGGCGTGGGCTAGCAGCACGGCGGAGGGGTGGAGCGGCGTGTCAGCAGCGACTGTCGCCGGAGGAAGACAAAGCGGCGGGTGCGGGCCGACGCGTAGGCGGCGACGGGCGAGGCGGAACAGTGCGAGCTCGGGGGCATGCGGCATCGGGGCGGCTACGGTGAGCACGGAGGGGGCGCGCCCGCTCGCGGGCGCGCGTGTGGCAGTAGTAGTCAGCGGGGCCGTGAGCAAGGCGGGCGCGAGGGACCAAGCGGGGCCGTGAGCAGGGCGGGCGCGAGGGACCAAGCGGGGCCATGGTAGCGACAGCAAAGCTGCGGGGAGGAGGCCACGGCCGTGAGCGCGTGCGCGCGAGGGAGAGAGGAGGAGATGAGGAGCTCACGACAGGGCTAGTAGGGCACGGGGCAGCAAGGCTTGGGGTGGATGACGGGGACGAGGCTGACGACGTGACGGAGACGAGAAGGCAGCTCCGGCGAGGTGGCGATGGCGGCGCAGCTCCGGTCCGGTGACGGCGTCGAGCGTCGGCGGCGACCCGGGGCGGTGCGTGCGTTGCGAGCCCCGATCGGGGGGGAGGGTAACGATGGTGGGGGGAAGGTGGACAGTGGGCTAGGGTTTGCGTCCAGGGGGTTAAGGGAGTGGAGTGGGCTGGACTGGGCCAGTGGGCTGGCCGGCTGCCAGCTGGGCCGGTTGGCCCAGTGGGGGGTTCCTTTGCATTTTATTTTATTTTTTTATTTTTTTGTTTTTGTTTTATTTATTTTCCTTTTCTATTTTATTTATTTTAGGGCATTTAAGTAATTTGGAAAATTGTGTCTTCTATACCATAATTACCTATGCCATTTTTGGCACTGTCCGAACATTTTTGTTTTAACTTTTGAAAACTTTGGGTGTTTGTCACTAATTCATTTTTGAATTTTAAATGTTTTGAACTAACACGTGATTAGCAACAGTAACATAGGTGACATGACATCATTAACAAAGTTTTACTGTAGCTTAATTATCAGGGCATTACAAAATTAGAGCAAAATAATCCGTTTGCGACAAGTGTTGCATGCGTAGTGGCGAAGATGGAAGTGACCTTTGTGAGGTGCAAGACGGAGGAGGACTGCATGAGGATCACATGGTTTTTGAGAGAGCAACTAGTTGATGAGTGCTCCTTTGCGAGCCTCACAACGATCAGCGACATTTGGTGCACTCTTAGCCACCCGCCACGTGTCGCGTTCTGGACGCTTCCTTCAGATCACGTTTTTTTTTTCGACGTTTCAATTGTTCACTGGTCTTCTCAGCTTTAGGACAAAAAAAAATTTTTTGCGCGATTTTTTTTCTTCCCGCGAGAGGCACAGTTTTGCTTCCGCAAGAGGCACGACCATGAATTTCGAATACGGAAAAAAGGCATGTTTTCTGTTTTTTTCTTCCACCAAAGGCACGGTTTTGCTTTCGCGAGAGACACGTTTTTGCTTTCGCGAGAGGCACGACCACGACTCTTGGAAACGAAAAAAATGTATTTTCGTTTTTTTTTCTTCCGCTAGAGGCACGGTTTTGCTTCCGCGAGAGGCACCGTATTGCTTTCGCAAGAGGCACTACTGTTTAAGAGATAAACAGATCTACGAAAAAAGGAGAACTATCAGGTTGTGACAAGTGCCACACATGCAGTGCATCATTTGCCACAACATGGGAAGATGGGAGTGATCTTTGCGAGGAGTACTCCTCAATTAGTGATTTCGAGTTTTGGAGGGGGGAATGGTTGATGTTTTTTTTTTGTTGGCGAAAAAAAGGAAAGGTCTGTTAGTCGATGGACATTCAAGCCTGCCTGGGCCCATACAGCCCACAACTATCACGGGCCAGCTCCGAATATTAAGCTCCACCTTTGACCAGGCCACCGTCACTCCTCCTCCTTGCCCTTTCCCGTCGAGCCCCAGTCTGTCCGCTCCGCGACGCCGCGATTCCTTCCTCGCCTCCGATCTCCAGCCTCCGACGAGATGGCCGAGGTGAGAGAACCTTCCAGGATCCCCTTCTCCCTCCCGGGCGAATCTTCTGTAGTCTCACCCCGGAACATAGCGTAGGGCGCATTCATCGGTTCGTCGACCGCGCCGCGGTTAGAGTTGGTTGGCTCCTCGCCGCGTGGATCTGCGCCGTGGGGCGCCTATCTGCGCGTGATGTGTGTTGCGATAGCTGTGGTCGTCCTGAACCCTAGGTCCTTCTATTTCGCATCCTATTGGTTCTGGGTGATTGGCGGGGTTGGCTTCGTTCCATTTCGTGCGATTAGCGCCTTGCCGTATTGGGGAATTTACGGAATTTTCTTGGTAGATCGTACTAGATCGAAAGAGAGAACGTTTAATTCTCGAGATCCTTTTTTTGAACTTAAGGTGAACTCTCAGGATTGTCTGGTTCTGTAATGTGATCGGTGTGCGTCATCAGTGTTGAATTAAGGGCGATAGACCCAGAAGTCAGAACCAACCTGCTCCGGCGATGTTTTTCAGTGTTAGCCTGTTTTAAAGATAGCGGATGAGTGTTATATGTGATGGCCATTGGATGTTTAATGTATAGGAGATTCGTTGGATTGGTCTGGTTATTGTTCTCCTCTTATCTGCGGTACAACGAGAGTAGTATGTAGATAAAACATTCTACCACCACCGCATGCACCGAATCCAGATGTGCCATTTTACTTATACATGCCACCATCTGACTGAACTGCAAGATATGTTTGCTGGAAACTTTATCTATGTTTTACTCTAGGAAAACTCCACCGCCACGCAAAGGTTACTGTTTGTCGGGTGTATTAGGGACAATAGACTCAGAACCTGCCTGATTGGGCTGTATTTTAGTGTTATCCTGTTTTAAAGACGACAGATGAGTGTTATATGTGATGGGCATTGGATGCTTAATGTTTAGGAGATTCATTGGATTGGTCTGGTTATCGTTCTCCTGTTATCTGCGGTAAAAAAGAGTGGTGTTCAGAAAAAGATTCTATCACCACCGCATGTACCGGATTCAGATGTACAGCTTACTTATACATGCCACCATCTGACTGAACCGCTAGATAGTTTGCTGGAAACTTTATCCATGTTTCACTCTAGAGAACTTCACCGCGATGGTTACTGTTTGTTGGGAAGTTTGACCGATAACCTTTTTCTAAGTTTCTGTCGTTTTGAACCTTGTAACCATCTTCCAAAATATTGTCTCATCGACCATCACTGGTTACTTTTATTTCTGTTCTCCATGCGCCATCCCGAGCTTACAATATATTTTTACTTGTTTACCAGATTGAGATTAAAACAGCACCTGCTGACTTCCGCTTTCCTACAACCAACCAAACTAGGCACTGTTTTACTCGCTATGTTGAGTTCCACAGGTATATATGGTGCAATAACTTTACAACTTACATGCGCTAAATATGTTCAACATTTCTTAACTATTTGAACTTTCATGAAACTAGGTGTGTGACTGCCAAGGGGGATGAAGCTGCTGAATGTGAGAAATTTGCCAAGTACTACCGATCTCTTTGCCCAGCTGAATGGGTGAGTGGCTTTGCTCCCTGTGGCTATACTGTATAGTGTATAACTGCCACCATTATCATTACCTTCAACTGCAAAGGCACTATAATGTTGATGTTTGATTTTAAACGACAGAGTCTTAGTTTTCAGTAGATTGTAGAAGTTGAATTAAACGGTCCTTGTTTCCACTGCAATAGTCAATGCATAATGCGTGAACTTGCCAGAAGGTAAGAAATATATTAAATGAATTACTACATCTAAGTCCAGACTTTTGCTTCTCAATTTTCAAATCTATCTAAATCAAGTTAGTTATTTCTGCCAGTATATGTGTATGACTCTGTAGTGGTAGGAAGTAGCACATGAGTTTCTCTTTATTTGACTTTACTATTAACCTTTTAAAGTTATTTGGATACTCTAGCAGTAATAATATCTGTAGCAGCAATTTGCAGACTGCATGTGCGGTCACAGTGAACAAAAAAAAATGCTAGTGTAGAATAATTAGGATTCGACAAGCGTAAACCTGTTACTTCTCTTGCAAATGAATTGACCTAATGAAATGAATATAGTTTGTGAATCTGGAAAATAAAAAACAAAAGGCGCATCAGAAGCCTTGTATTGCTTCCATCTGGAAAACTGACAATGGCTTGATTTATCATACAGCTACAACAATGCTGAACCTTGTTTTCTGATACGCATATATTCACTATGCCTGCTCGAGTTATTCTTTTTGTCCCCAGCCGACCATTTCATATACTAGCCTTTTTAGGGTTGAAAAATCAATGTTGAATTTACACTTGGCGCTGAGCAGTTCCTCTATGCCTCAATGCTTCAGTGATGTTGGCGTGCTAGACCATATCTATCACCTTTCTTTGGTTCAAAAGCAAGCAAGCAAATTCATGGAACTTCTATTGTTAACAGTAGCAACATTACCTTGTTTTCTTCAGTATAATCAGCTTTTTTGGTCTCACTGATTTAGGTTGAGAAGTGGAACGAGCAGAGGGAGAACGGGACATTTGCAGGCCCCCTCTAAATCGTCTGTTTGGGAGTCTCCTTGATTGCTTTCGTGTCAGCGCTACTGCTGTCTTGTGGTTGGAATTTATGCTCCTGTCATGTACTCTCTCCCAGGAATCACTGCAGAACAGCAAGTGATGCTTTTCTCTATGCTGCACAAATAATTCAGCATGCTTATGTATTCTGTCATTGAGGACATGCCTTTTCACATTTATTAAATGAATTACATTCTGAAATGAGGTTTCATTGTCCATTGCTTAACCTAAGCATGCCTGTCCTGGGATTTAGAATGGCTAGCTATATGGGGAACCAAACATTGCATCATATAGATGCTCCGGAAAAGATGCCTTGCCTTGCATTGCATTTGACCTGGTGATATAAGGACTTGGCTTCTTGTTTACAGAGCATAAACTGCTCGTATTGGACAATCCAGTCTGTGTCGTATGATCGATCATGCTATTTTTCCTCCCAGACAGTGGTTGATCCGAGCCTGAGAACTAGGCCTGTTTGCTAGTTAATGCGAGTTCTGACCTCTGAATGGCTGGAGTAGCGTTCGTTCTGTGTGCATGGTTGTGCCCGTACCAAGACCCAGTGAAATGGTGCACACCATATTAAGAGCGCTACTGCACATGCCCATCATTGCAGGCCCAGTCATACGGTGCATAACAGGCGACATGTGCTGCATGAGAAAAAAGCATAAGGAAACCGAAGAAAAATCCTTATATAAAGCATGTAAGGAAACTGCTTGTGTTTGACGAATGCATTGTGACGTATCATTACGCAGTGAACATGCATGTGATTTAAGGCAGGAAGCACACTGGTTTTTGTCGTACGATCAATCATACTCCCTCCATTCCACAGTGTAATGCCTATAGATTTTTGTGAAAGTCAAAGTTTACCAACTTTGACCAAGTGTATAAAGAAAACTGTCTACATCTACAATAACAAACGTGTACATTCTGAAAATATAACTCCCGATGTATCCATTGATGTGCATTTGGTATTATAGATGTACATACTTTTCTCTATAAACATGGTCAAAGTTTGTAATATTTGACTTTTGTAAAAATCTATAGGCACTATATTATGTAATGGAGGGAGTACTAGATACTACTCCTTTTATAAGACGTTTTAGGTCAGTTGGGCCACTAAAGTAGTGACCTAAAACGTCTTATAAAAGTTTACAGAGTGGTTCAGCAAACGGTAGACTGAGAGCTACTGTAGATCTGTTTGCTAGTTAATGCGAGTTCTGATGTCTGAATGGACCAAGGCATGCATGCTTAGCGTTCGTTCTGTATGCATGGTTGTGCCCGCCAGTACTAAGCCGGTCAGCTGGTGCACAACATATCAACAACGCTGCTGCGCATGCCCTTCATTACATTACAGGGCCCAGTCATACGGTGCAGACCATGCATAAACGGCGCTATCTACTGCGCGCACAAGCGTGCGAATATGCCCGGCAAATTAAGACTGCTCTGACTTTCACGTGGACGCTGGGCGCACATGTTATGCTGCACTTAACTTGTGATAATTAACCTGCACGTTTCAAGCTGCAACCGGACAATATATCTTAGTACTAGTTCGTTCATTCCACTTCCACATGCATTGCAACATTAAGCTCGCCCTGGTTACAGGTAGAATCTGAGCTAGCTTATCTTGCCGAGACAACAAACAGCAACCGAGGAAGACAACAACTAAACAGCAACACATCTGATCAGAAACAAGAACAATATACAATATACCAGCCAAGATGACTGAAACTGGACACGCATTACAACATTATTAGGCTTACAAGTAAAATCTTGGCTAGCTTTATCTCGTGGACACAACAAACAACAACCTGAGCAAGACAAAAACCTAACTAAACATCAACTGACCGGAAAGATGAAGAGCAATACAATACTGGCTAGCCAAGATGCCACATAAACTTAAACACACGATCTTATTGGGCAAAGATACATAGCAGCTAGCGTCACGCGCAAGCTCGATCTACTGCTAGAAGTTGCAGTCACAAAAGCTCAAGAGGGATAGACGGGATGACGGGAGATGAGAGGGTTGGTATGGATGAGTATGGGGTTGAATACTGGTAGAGGGGTGGTTGGCAGGGCAAAGTCTTGCAAGGTCAAGAACAGCGGTTAGTGCAACCAATGGCAGGAAGTCCTTTGAAGACGTGAAGACCGCACCAAGGAACGATGACGCGGAAGAGAGGGATGGCGAGGAGGTGGGGGCGCAGAAGAGCTCAGGGAGGATAGAGCCGGGTGGTCGATCAGCGGGGCGTGCGGCATGCCCGGCTCTCTGACGGCTCCTCCATGGATCCGGGAAGCATGAGCCTGGTCACGGAGGAGAGCACCAGGACGAAGCCTGGGCTGGCATGGAGAGGGCGGCGGCGGCTCTGAGCTGCCATGGGGTTGGGCACCGTGGCGAGGCGCCCAGAGGGAGGAGCTGCTGCGGTTTGCATGGCGACTACTGCTGGAGTGGTGCGTTGCTGGGAAGGAGGGGGGTGCTGGCTAGCTGGGAGAGGAGCCCGGGCTTTATGTAGCGGAAGGAAGGATGGGTAGAGGACGGGACCGGAGGACCGTGGCGTGGAGAGTGGAGAGGGAGAGAGGGTACGTAGTACGGTCGACATAAATGGGCTTGCGGGGGTGCAAAAGGGTGGTAGAGCACGGCCCGGCGCGGCCGTGTGGTCCGAGCCGATCCCCGAAACGATGAAACATGGCTTTATGGACGCTGCAGCCGAGAGGTTAATTTGCTGCGCTGCATGTGCCGGCCGGCCATGCACCTGCCGCGTCCCCATTGCTGCGCATGTATGTTTGCTCGCTCGCTCGTCAATCAATCAATACGTGCACCGGCCATGCATCAGAGGGCGCAGAGCGCCTCGTCAGAGACCATGCATGCCGCGGCTCATCGCCGTGCATCGCCACGGCACGCGAATGCGATGCGCCACCACCGGCACAGGATCTCTTCGTACGATGCTCACGCCACGCACTAGACATGCATACTCACTGGCATACGCACAGAGACAGAGAGATAGAGGAGGTACATGTACTGATGTACACACGCGCGCGGCTAGGCCTAGCGACCGGTCGCTGTGGTGCATGTGACGGGATGGGGTCACGGCCGGCGATGATGGCGAGGCAAGATCGTGAAAACCGTCCTCTGGTCTCATCGGCGTCCTGGGCTTTGCACTCGCTGGGCGAGCCATGCATGCGGACGCATTGCACCAACTCGGCGATGCCAACTTTAAATCCAGCGAGGGAGGAAGCGGTGGGGTGGGGGGGCTCCATGAATGCCCGGCGTTAAGCCGGAGGAATGGGCGTAGATGAGCGCCACCTACCGGGCGGCCTTTCCCGGCCGCGAGCGGCCCCGCCCCTCTCTCCGCATTTAAATCGGCCTGCGCGTGCATGCATGCTGCGGGACTCCGTTTTCGTCATCTTGTGCGGGTTGTACTCATTGTCTGCTTCGGTGTAACACCAGTTATACAGAATAGTCACACCGTCACTGCGGGACCGGCCTCGGGAGGCGCGCGTGCTCCGACGGCCCGGCTGGTCTTCAGTGCCGGAACTACAACAAAACGTAAACATGCCACGCACGTACAGTACACCGGCGTTAATGGGCTGCTCTGAGCCCCGAGGGGCGTAAACTCTAGGGCCGTGTTTGGTTCAAGCTGTGAATAGTTCCTGCATCGCATACACTTCACAACCGAGCCTAGTTGAGCAAAAACAGGCCTTAATACGCCATCTGCAAGTTGTTTGGTCGCCTGCATCTAGTTTCCTGGATTAGGTAATGCATAAGTGCACTTTGTTTGGTTGCCTACATTGACCCAAGCGGCACATGAACACGGCGTTTGGTTGCATACGGCGTACATGTTGTGCTTACCTTGTACCCTAGTTGGTGAGCTTACCCATAATGATCACACCTAACACACCAACGCCACAACACAACAATGGCGATGAACTGGGCGAAGATGATGAAGTTCTTCAGCTTCAGCCCAAACTGACGATCCACCTTGACACCTCCAACCTTGGCACCGTCAACACTGCTGCCTCCGCGCTTTCGCACCCAGTCGGAGTAATCTTGTTCTGTTGCCTGCCTAGTCTTGAACCCTTTATGGCTGATGTTGCTACACGATGCCACTTGTGCACTGGCTTCTTCCCATGAACTGTAAATCCTGAAGCCTTACCGATGAACACGGCATACCACTTGCCCGCACAAGAGCAAAAGTTGAAGCAGCAGATCAATGGAGCACACAAGTAGCAAGCAAAGTAGCAGACAAACAACAACGGATCAGACGAGAAGAAGTAAATCATGCATGATCATACGCCATAGCAAGTTCTACCTAGCACTACCTTGGTGTTAACCTACCACCACATCCAAAAGAGGGTGTCGTCCTACAACCGCAAGTTCACCATCAGTGTGAGGGGTTAGTATATACCACCTCACCAAAATATACAGACTATCAAATAGTTTTTCAGCCCTAATTACACAAAATGTACGTCGTCATCATCATCGTCGTCGTCGTCGCCATCGCCATCGCCATCGCCGTCGGGGATCATGCACGCTCACAGGCAGCACTACTATAGTAGTAGTGCTTGCCCAGCTAGCTCCTGAGCCACAACACCCTGTCAGCGTCTGTCATGGCAACGGACCCAACACCCTAGGCCTTGTTGTCAAGCAGGTGGCTGAGAGCCGCCATGAGAGCCTCGTCGCTAAAGCCACCTTGGGTCATGACAGCGCCATACAGGTCAGGGTGGACGTTGAGGGGCTTGCACTCCCTGATGGTTGTTGCCACCTCCTTCACCGCCTCAGTCATGCTGCAAAAGACATTGATTTCCTCCTCCATCAGGCCTTCTCTCTTTCTCTTCCTATCATGGACGGGGTCAAATGGCTTGTCGAAGGGCTTCACGAAGGGCTTGTATGGGCCATCAAGGACCTCGACGTCCGGGGTCCCAGGGAAGTCTGGCATGGGAGAACCAAGAGGCTCCCCCAAGCCCATGGCATGCTTCCCAGTTGCCAGACCAAAGGAGAAGATCTACTGCATCTGGCTGTAGTTCTGTATGGGTGTGTTGAGGAACTCAGCGTCCCTTGGGTGGTCCTAAGAATGAAACACAAGTGTTGTTAGTTGCGATTATGAGTATGCAATGGTGGACAGTATGAAAAGAAAGAGGGTTGTGAGCTAACCACAACATGGCCGACGTAGTGCTCTGCCTCTAGAACTATGGAGCAAGTGTTCTCATCCCATGAGGCGCCGCTAAGGTCTCTCAGCTTGCACACTTGGATCCATCGACCTCTCTACTTCCTAGGTGGTTGTACACCTGGGTGGCAGATGTCGGCGTTCTGAGAACCATGGTATCCAGACTTGCCTGCCTGCGGCCCATGACATGGCTCCTTCACCGGCCTGGTACGACCCATCTTCAGCATCGACACTCAAGACCCTCGCTAGGGGCCAAGCCTCGCGAGGCAGACGACATCAAGACCCTTGGAAGGAGCAGTCTCACCAGGCTAGCTCCCGAGGGGCAGAGATCTCTATGCAAGCCCCCACCTCGTGAGGTTCGGGTGACGCAAGCCATGACGACCAAGGCCAGGCGGGCGCCAGCGGGCGCAGGACGACAAGTTTCCTCTTTGGTGCTAAAGGGGCAAGCACAAGCGTGGAGTCCCGAGGAATCAACCAAAGGTTTCCATTTCCGTGCAACAAGACCAGGATCGCCAGGACGTTAGGACGGAGGTCATCACCGAGCCTACCATGGCGTCAGGATCAGAGGCTTTGCAGACAAAGACCACCTTTAGTCAGGATAAGATGTACTAGTTGTCTCCCTTCAAATTTGGTCGTTGTGGGATCCCATCCCGCCCACATTTTGGGGGAAGAGGACCAAGGCCACTATATATATAGCTTAGCCATCACAAAGGGGATGGATCATTCAGACCTCCCTCACCACCACAAGCAAGAACACACCTCACGAGGTTGTTCAACCACTGTACCAGTTCTTCCTCAGCCCACCTCTAGGCAATCCACCACATTGCATGAGTAGGGCCACTCACCAATAGGTGGCCTGAACCTGGGTAGATAGCCCCGTGTCATTTCCTTTCGTGTTCCACGAGCTAGATCATAGAGACGACGAGTAGGCTGATAGGGGAAGTTGAGTTCTTCGCACGCACCCGAGTGTTCGAACTTACAAGGGTTTTACGGAGCCCTGAATCCAACATTTGGCGTACCAGGTAGGGGTGTGTTGGAGTCTCTCTTCTTCCGACCAGTTCGCTACCGCCTCACCGTCTCCATGGCGGATGCTCGTCGAGTTTGTGCTGAGCGCCGGACTTCCCTCGCCGCCCGCGTGGCTCGGACTGCGCCTCCACGCGACGACATCTCCCGCCATTCTCCATCGCTGCTGGTAGATGCTGCCACCAGCCCCGCTGCCCGAGAGCAGGAAGATTCATCGCTCACGCTCTCCACACGACGCGACGGCCACACTGCAATCTTGTCGTTGGCTCCAGCGGCTGCTTTGTCCTCCCACACCCGTTGTGGGCTAGCGAACTCGCAGCCGCGCTACTCTTGGCGCGTGAGCTCCTGCTTTACCGCCCAACCGATGATCTCTACGAGGAATGGCTGGACCGCATCGCCGAACTCGTCAGCGCCACGGGAGAGGCTCCAGCATCGTCCCGCTCGCTGCCTCCTCCACCACCTCAGGCGGGCGACCTGGCCCAGGCGCGCCTCCTCCTCCTCCTCCTCCTCTCCAACATGACGTCGTCCCCGAGCCAAGGCAGGAGGCTCCCCAGCGTGACCACCATGCACGGCGCCTGCGCGCGATGAAGAAAGCTACCAGGTGGTGCAGCGGCCCCAAGGCGAGGCGTGTGCATTCCCAGCACTGCCTCGTCAAGGTCGCACGCCGCCTCTTGCAGCAGCGCGTGAGCACCCTGATCAGGCTCCACCTCAACGACGAGCACCCGGAGGCGCGGCAGGCTGTTGGGTGTTCACCCCGGAGCTATGGCGCGTCGTTCGGCCCGACAACTACAAGCCAGAACTACCTCCACACTACGATGGAATACCCGACCCCGCTGAGTTCCTGCAGCTCTACGAGCTGAGCATCGAGGCGGCTAGTGGAGACAAGAAGGTTATGGCCAATTGGTTCCCCATGGCTCTCAAGGATGATGCACGCTCGTGGCTCCTGAACTTCCCAGCGGAGTCGATTTCTTCCTGGGAGGAGCTGTGCGAGCGGTTCATCTCCAACTTCGAAGGGACTCATGACCGCGCCCTGTGATAGGCAACCTGCAAAGCATCAAGCAGCAGCCCGGGGAAACCTTGCGCAAGTACATCCAACGTTTTACCAACGCCCGCATCAAGATTCCCAAGGTGTCAGATGAGGCCATCATCTCCGCGTTCACTGACGGCGTCCGGGACGTCAGGATGAAGGAGGAGCTCGCCATTCATGAGGACCCATGCTCGACTCTGGAGATGTTCAACATGGCGGTCAAGTGTGCAAGAGCAGAAGAGGGTCGCCTCTCGCTCGTCGACCTCCCTGAGGTTGACCTAGAAGACAAGAAGGCCAAGACCAAGGAAGCCAAGTGTAAGGGACATGTCGTGCTCGCGGCTGAGCCTGAGATGAAGCGCGGGTGCAACTACCCCGAATCCTCGAAGGGTAGCCACCCGTTCTGCGTCTTCCACAACGTGCACAACCACAACACCAACGTCTGCCAGGAGCTCAGGGCCATCCGTGACGGATGCCTTGGCCGTCGCCCCGAGCGTGGTGACCGAGGCTACGGCCGTGGAGGTGGTCGAGGTGGAGGACGCTAGGAGAATCGTGATTCTCGCCAAGGTTGGCGCGATCAGCCTTGTGAAGACCACTGGCAGGGCCAACCTCGTGAGGGCCCTTGGAGGGACCAGCCGCGTGAGGACTGGTCACAAGGCAACGCTGGCCTTCCTCCACTGTCGCCGCCGCCAAGAAGGAATGAGGACCGCAACCAAGATGATGGGGCTGGGGGCTTCCAGGAGCCTCGTGCCATCGCTTGCATCCTGGGTGGCGCTCAGGCGCCAGCATCTCACCGCGTCTTCAAGCGGTTTGCTCGTGAGGTGAATGCAGTCCTCCCCAACCTCGAGATAAAACGTCCGCTCAAGTGGTCCAAGTATGGTGTCACCTTCGACTCAACCGACCAGCTCAAGTGCGTGGCCGTGGCCGGTGCCCTCTCGCTACTCTGCTCGCCTACCATCAGCAACGTGCTTGTCACCAAGACGCTCATCGATGGCGGAGCAGGACTCAACGTCCTCTCCGTCGAAACCTTCGACATCCTCTAAGTGCCATATGATCAGCTTCAGCCTACCAGGCCCCGTTTCAGGTGTGACCGATGGCTCAACCATCCCGATAGGGCAGGTCCGCCTCATCCATCTCCCGTACAATGCCATCCTCGGGTACCCGGTCTTGGCCAAGTTCATGGCAGCGACCCATCACGGCTACAACATCCTCAAGATGCGAGGAAGCGGCGGCATCATCAAGGTCTCCTGCAATGAGAAAGATGTGGTGTGCTCCCTCGAGCGCGCCTACCAAGCTGCAGCGATTGAGAACTCAGATGCCGAGGGCTTTGCCTACCCACTTGAGGTTGTCCCGAAGAAGAAGAAGTAGATGCTCACCTTGGGGACTCAAGAGGGAGGAGCACCTGACGGCCATGCCTCAGGACGTGCGCCCACGGACGGGGCGCCTTCCCCTCTCGCATAGGAAGGCGCGCCCGGTGCCCCTCTCAGGCTGGACTCGGGGGCTCTCCTCTAGAGGGCCTCCGACCTGGCCAACGTCAGGATGGAGGCGCTCGGACACCATGTGGAGGTGTGCTTCAGTGCGCGCTGTCGTGAAGAGAGCATCGTGCGTGAGGCGCCTGGTGCTCAGGAGTTCACCACCAAGGCGATCAAAGATCTTCAGGAGGCAAGGGCAATGCAAGGCAAGCGTCGCCCCGCGTCACCAGGCACCGCTCCCTCTACTGACGAGGGCAGGGGGCTGCGAGTCCACGTCAACATCCCAGGGCTCAACGGAGCCGCATATCAGGAGCTTTTTTGGCCGTCCCAAGTGGGCTGATGCGAGGGTCCCCCTCACAATTACGTTCGCATGCCTTTCGGCCTGCCGAACAGCGCTGCCCTGCACCAGCACCGCATGCAGAGCATCCTGGCAGCCCGCGAGGCCAAGCACCAGGAGATCCTGGCGGAGGAAGCTTTGATCCTTCGCGAGCCTCCTGGACCATAGGAGCCTCGCGAGGTTCAGGGGCCAGGCGACTCATGAGGAGCGACTTCAGCGGCGTGCGTCTTCAGCTACCCCAATACTTCTCCCGCAACTGTGCTAGGTGACATTTTTTGTTTCGTTTAGTTGGGGGCACCTCACGGGCTGCATCATCCCCAAGCCGTGTGGGTTCGTCCCTGCATCGTGTATCATCTTTCCTTCTCATTCAGTTGGGAGCGTCCCTCGGGCTGCATCATCCCCAAGCCGTGTGGGTCTGTCCCTACGGCGTGTATCGTTATTGCATCTATTAGAACTTGCCTTACCCCGAGCTGCTTTACGAATATCACCTGCATGTCTGGTGCTTCGTCGCCATGAACGTTGTGCGCCCTCGCAAACCCGCCCTCGACTACCTCATGTTAAGGACTGGCACAACGTCTGTGCTTGGGTCCGTCCCTGCAGCGTCGCTAAACCCAAGTGGATGAGCTCTGGCTCGCGGGCCAGCTCCCGTGTACGTCACCTCCCATGGCCCTTGGTGCCTTGTTCTCGCATGAGCTAATCGGGGGTGGACGAGTCAGGGCGCACGACCTGGTGCCCAGCGACCTCGGGAGCCGCGCACCAATTGTCTTTCTTCAGGACCGTCACACGAGAAGACTGGGCACGACGTATGTGCTCGGGTCCGTCCCTGCAGCGTCGACAAACCCAACGGTTGAGCTCTATATGGCGGGCCGGCCCATTCACGTCACCTCCTGGGGTCATTGGTGTTTGGCCTGCTAATGCGATATACTTGGGAGGTTCACTCGGCGTAGGTTACCTAACCATATTGCAGGGTCCTCACAAGTATTCCAAGACAAATTTAGGCGCAACCCGCCTTGAGGTAGGGCCTCGTGAGTCCCGCGCTAGCTCACGAGTGCCCATACACACCTCCTCCAGTCCTGTCGTGCAAGCCACGTGTCAGGACGGGGCTGTACACGCCCCGAGGGCTCCACTCAGAGGGGTCCCCCACCCACACACCAGCGGAAGCCCCATGCTCCGCACTGGTGGACGACACTTTCGAGGAGCGACTATGCCCGTGCAAGAGCGGAAGCACCATGCTCTGCGCTGGTGAATAAACAACTGAGGGTGGCCTCACGGCCGCAACAACCTCAGGAGAGCCACCAAGCTCGCTCCTCAGCCTCACCGCGCTACTGTCCCTCAGGAGGGTAGCACGAGGGGGCTAGGCACGGGGCCTACGCTCAGGTCACACCTGGCGTATGCCACCTTGCCAAGTCCCTCGGACCTGGTCTTTGCGCGCCCCTCCCGAGCGAAAGCCCGACGAGGAACATGTATGGATGTTTGTTCGTACATCAAGGGGGACCCCTGGGCATCGCGACCCAGGGGCCTAACTAGCCACGTAGCCCCTCACCCCTTAGTCACGTCCTGGTGATCCAGACGCCCCAATGACGGCTGAGGTATGAGTTGGGGAATGTAGTATTTCAAAAAAATTCCTACGATCACGTAAGATCTATCTAGGAGAAGCATAGAAACGAGCGGGGAGAGTGTGTCCATGTACCCTCGTAGAACGAAAGCGGAAGCATTTAGTAACGCGGTTGATGTAGTCGAACGTCTTCGCGATCCAACCGATCCAAGCACCGAACGTACGACACCTCCGCGTTCAGCACATGTTTAGCCCGATGACGTCCCTCGAGCTCTTGATCCAGTTGAGGACGAGGGAGAGTTTCTTCAGCACGATGGCGTGGTGATGGTGATGATGAAGTTACCGTCGCAGGGCTTCGCCTAAGCACTACAATGATATGACCGAGGTGTGTAACTGTGGAGGGGGACACCACACACGGCTAAGAGAAACTTTGGTGTGCCTTTGGGGTGCCCCCTCCCCACGTATATAAAGGAGGGGGGCAGGAGGAGGCCGGCCTAGGGGAGGCGCGCGCCCAAGGGGGGGAGTCCTACTCCAACTAGGTTTGCCCCCCCTTTCCTATTCCTACTAGGAGAAGGAGGAAGGAGGAGGAGAGGAGAAGGGAAGGGGGAGGGGGGCAGCCCCCCAAACCCTAAACCTATTCGGTTTGGGCCTAGGGGGGTGCTCCCCACCACTTGCTTGCTGCCTCCTTTCTCCACTAGGGCCCAATAAGGCCCATAGACTCCCCGGGGGGTTCCGGTAACCTCCCGGTACTCCGAAAAATACCCGATACACTTCGGAACCCTTCCGGTGCCCGAATATAACCTTCCAATATATCAATCTTTATGTCTCGACCATTTTGAGACTCCTCATCATGTCCATGATCTCATTCGGGATTCCAAACAATCTTCGGTCATCAAAAACACATGACTCATAATACAAATCGTCATCGAACGTTAAGCGTGCGGACCCTACGGGTTTGAGAACTATGTAGACATGACTGAGACACATCTCTGGTCAATAACCAATAGTGGAACCTTGTAGACATGCTCATATTGGCTCCTACATATTCTACAAAGATCTTTATCGGTCAAACCACATAACAACATACGTTGTTCCCTTTGTCATCGGTATGTTACTTGCCCGAGATTCGATCGTCGGTATCATCATACCTAGTTCAATCTCGTTACCGACAAGTCTCTTTACTCGTTCTATAATACATCATCTCGTGACTAACTCATTAGTCATTTTCTTACAAGGCTTATTATGATGTGTATTACCGAGAGGGCCCAGAGATACCTCTCCGACACTCGGAGTGACAAATCCTATTCTCGATCTATGCAAACTCAACAAACACCTTCGGAGACACCTGTATAGCATCTTTATAATCACCCAGTTACGTTGTGACGTTTGATAGCACACAAGTTGTTCCTCCGGTATTTGGGAGTTGCATAATCTCATAGTAAGAGGAACATGTATAAGTCATGAAGAAAGCAATAGCAATAAAACTAAACGATCATAGTGCTAAGCTAACGGATGGGTATTGTCCATCACATCATTCTCCTAATGACGTGATCCCGTTGATCAAATGACAACACATGTCTATGGCTAGGAAACTCAACCATCTTTGATTAACGAGCTAGTCAAGTAGAGGCACACTAGGGACACTTTGTTTTATCTATGTATTCACACATGTATCAAGTTTACGATTAATACAATTCTAGCATGAATAAAATACATTTATCATGATACAAGGAAATATGAAATAACAACTTTATTATTGCCTCTAGGGCATATTTCCTTCAGTCTCCCACTTGCACTAGAGTCAATAATCTAGTTCACATCGCCATGTGATTTAACACCCATAGTTCACATCGCCATGTGACCAACACCCATACGGTGAGTCAATAATCTAGTTTACATCGCCATGTGATTAACACCCAAAGAGTACTAAGTTGCGATCATGTTTTGCTTTGTGAGAGAAGTCAACTGGTCTGTCACATTCAGATCCGTATGTATTTCGCAAATTTCTATGTCTACAATGCTCTGCATGGAGCTACTCTAGCTAATTGCTCCCACTTTCAATACACATCCAGAATAATACTTAGAGTCATCTGGATTAGTGTCAAAGCTTGCATCAATGTAACCCTTTACGATGAACTCTTTATCACCTCCATAATCAAGAAACATTTCCTTAGTCCTCCAGTCACTAAGGATAATTTTGACCGTTGTCCAGTGATCTACTCCTGGTTCACTATTGTACCTCCTTGCCAAACTCATGGAAAATTACATAACAGGTTTGGTACATAGCATGACATACTTTATATAATCTATGGCTGAGATATAAGGAATGACTTTCATTATCTCTATATGTTTTTGTCGTGGTCGGGCTTTGAGTCTTACTCAACTTCACACCTTACAAATCAGGCAAGAACTCCTTCTTTGATTGATCCATTTTGAACTACTTCAAAATCTTATCAAGGTATGTACTAATCGAAAGTCTTATCAAACGTCATAATCTATCTCTATAGATCTTGGTGCCCAATATGTAAGGAGCTTCATCGAGCTCTTTTATTGAAAAAACTCCTTTTAAACAATCCTTTATGCTTTCCAGAAAATTCAACATCATTTCCGATCAAACACTATGTCATTCATATATACTTATCAGAAATGTTGTAGTGCTCCCACACACTTTCTTGTAAATACAGGCTTCGTCGTAAGTCTGTATAAAACCATATGCTTTGATCACCTTATCAAAGCGTATATTCCAACTCCGAGATGCTTGCACCAGTCCATACATGGATCGCTGGAGCTTCCACACTTTGTTAGCACCTTTAGGATCGACAAAACCTTCTGGTTGCATCATATACGACTCTTCTTTGAGATATCCATTAAGGAATGCAGTTTTGACATCCATTTGCCAGATTTCATAATCATAAAATGCAGCAATTGCTAACATGATTCGGACAGAATTAAGCATTGCTACGGGTGAGAAAGTCTCATCATAGTCAACGTCTTGAACTTGTCAAAAACCTTTCACAACAAGTCGAGCTTTGTAGACAGTAACATTACCATCGGCGTCAGTCTTGCTTTTAAAGATCCATTTATTTTCAATGGCTTGCCGATCATCGGGCAAGTCAACCAAAGTCCACACTTTGTTCTCATACATAGATCCCATCTCAGATTTCATGGCCTCAAGCCATTTTGCGGAATCTGGGCTCATCATCGCTTCCTCATAGTTCGACGGTTCATCATGGTCTAGTAACATGACTTCCAGAACAGGATTACCGTACCACTCTGGTGCGGAACGTACTCTGGTTGACCTACGAGGTTCTTGGAAATATGCCCTAGAGGCAATAATAAAAGTATTATTATTATATTTCCTTGTTCATGATAATTGTCTGTTATTCATGCTTGAATTGTATTGTACGGAAACAACGATACATGTGTGAATATATAGACCACATTGAGTCCCTGGTAAGCCTCTAGTTACCAGCTCGTTGATTAACAGATGGTCACGGTTTCCTGATCATGGACATGGAATGTCAGTGATAACGGGATCACATCATTAGGAGAATGATGTGATGGACAAGACCCAATCCTGAGCATAGCACGAGATCGTATAGTTCGTAATGCATAAGCTTTTCGGTGTCAAGTATTTATTCCTTAGACCATGAGGTTTTACAACTCCCGGATGCCGTAGGAATACTTTGGGTGTGCCAAACGTCACAACGTAACTGGGTGGCTATAAAGGTACGCATCGGGTATCTCCGAAAGTGTCTGTTGAGTTGGTACGAACCGAGACTGGGATATTGTCACTCTGTATGACGGAGAGGTTCCTCTGGGCCCACTCGGTAAGACGTCATCATAATGAGCTCAAAGTGACTAAGGAGTTAGTCACATGATGATGGATTACGGAACGAGTAAAGAGACTTGCCATGATGAGATTGAACAAGGTATCGGGAATACCGACGATCGAATCTCGGGCAAGTACCGTGCCGATGGACAAAGGGAATAACATACGGGATTGAGTGAATCCTTGACACAGTGGTTCATCCGATGAAGATCATCGAGGAACACGTGGGAACCAACATGGGTATCCAGATCCCGCTGTTGGTTATTGACCAGAGAGTAGTCTCGGTCATGTCTACGTGTCTCCCGAACCCGTAGGGTCTACACACTTAAGGTTCGGTAACGCTAGGGTCGTAGAGATACATGCACGTGGAAACCTGAAAGTTGTTCGGAGTCCCGGATGAGATCCCGGACGTCACGAGGATTTTCGGAATGGTCCGGAGGTAAAGAATGATATATAGGAAGTCCAGTTTCGGCCATCGGGTGAACTCCGGGGGTCACCGGGAGTGTCCCGGGACCACCGGAGGGGTCCCGGGGGTCCACCGGGTGGGGCCACCCATCCCGGTGGGGCCCCTAGGCCACAAGGGGAAGGGGGCCAGCCCCTGGTGGGCTGGCGCACCCAACTGGGCCCCCCCTCATGCGCCTAGGGTTGAAACCCTAGGGAAGGGGGGCGCCCCCTATGCCTTGGGGGGCAAGTCCCCCCCCTAGGCCGCCCCCCCCTTGCAGATTGGATCTGCAGGGGCTGGCGCACCCCCTGGCCCCCTATATATGTGTGGGGGGGGGGAGAGGGCAGCCGCACCCCAGTCTCTGGCACCTCTCCCCCTCCCGTCACACCATCCTCCTCCTTCGCAGGGCATCGGCGAAGCCCTGCAGGAATTCCCGTTGCATCCACCACCACGCCGTCGTGCTGCTGGATCTCCGACGACCTCTCCTCCCCCCTTGCTGGATCAAGAAGGAGGTGACGTTGCTGTACCGGACGTGTGTTGAACGCGGAGGTGCCGTCCGTTCGGCGCTAGATCATCGGTGACGAAGAAGGAGAAGAGTACGACTACTTCATCCACGCTTCTTCGTAAGCTTCCGCTCACGATCTACAAAACGGTATGTAGATGCACTCTCATATGCTCGTTGCTAGATGTCTCCTTAGATGGATCTTGGTGAAAGCGTAGAATTTTTTTGAATTATGCTACGTTCCCCAACAGTGGCATCTGAGCTAGGTCTTATGCGTAGCATCTTGCACGAGTAGAACACAAAGCAGTTGTGGGCGTTTGAGTTTGCTCAATTTTCTTACCGTCACTAGTCTAATCTTGATTCGGCGGTATTGTGGGATGAAGCGGCCCAGACAGACTTTACACGTACGCTTACGTGAGACTGGTTCCACCGACAGACATGCACTAGATGCATAAGGTGGCTGGCGGGTGTCTGTCTCTCCTACTTTAGTTGGATCGGATTCGATGAACAGGGTCCTTATGAAGGGTAAATAGAAATTGACAAATCACGTTGTGGTTTTGGCGTAGGTAAGAAACGTTCTTGCTAGAAAACCTATAGAAGCCACGTAAAAACTTGCAACAACAATTAGAGGACGTCTAACTTGTTTTTGGAGCATGTGCTATGTGACGTGGTATGGCCAAAGAAGATGTGATGAATGATATATGTGATGTATGAGATTGATCATGTTCTTGTAATAGGGAATCACGACTTGCATGTCGATGAACTTGACAACCGACAGGAGCCATAGGAGTTGTCTTAATTATTGTATGACCCGCGTGTCACTGAATTAACGCCATGTAATTACTTTACTTTATTGCTAAACGTTAGCCACAGTAGTAGAAGTAATAGTTGGCGAGACGACTTCTTCAAGACACGATGATGAAGATCATGATGATAAAGATCATGGTGTCGAGCCGGTGACAAGATGATCATGGTGCCCCGAAGATGGAGATCGAAGGAGCAAGATGATATTGGCTATATCATGTCACTTTAATTGATTGCATGTGATGTTTATCATGTTTATGCATCTTGTTTACTTAGAACGACGGTAGTAAATAAGATGATCTCTCACTAAAATTTTCAAGAATTGTGTTCCCCCTAACTGTGCACCGTTGCTAAGGATCGTTGTTCCGAAGCACCACGTGATGATCGGGTGTGATAGGTTCTAACGTTCACATACAACGGGTGGAAGCCATATTTACACAAGCAATACACTTAGGGTTTACTTGACGAGCCTGGCATGTACAGACATGGCCTCGGAACACGGAAGACCGAAAGGTCGAACACGAGTCGTATAGAAGATACGATCAACATGAAGATGTTCACCGTTGATGACTAGTCCGTCTCACGTGATGATCGGACACGGGCTAGTCAATTCGGATCGTGTGTCACTTAGATGACTAGAGAGATGTCATTCTGAGTGGGAGTTCATTAAAATTTGATTAAGATGAACTTAATTATCATGAACTTAGTCTAAATTCTTTACAATATCTCTTGTAGATCAAATGGCCCATGCTCCAATTTCCCTCAACTTCAACGCGTTCCTAGAGAAAACCAAGCTGAAAGACGATGGTAGCAACTATACGGATTGGGTCCGTAACCCGAGGATTATCCTCATAGCTGTCAAGAGATCCTATGTCCTTGAAGCACCGCTAGGTGATGCACCCGTTCCCCCGGCGACCCAAGACGTTATGAACGCCTGGCAGTCGCGTAGTGATGATTACTCCCTGGTTCAGTGCGGCATGCTTTACAGCTTAGAGTCGGGGCTCCAAAAGCGTTTTGAGAATCACGGAGCATATGAGATGTTTGAAGAGCTGAAAATGGTTTTCCAAGCTCATGCCCGAGTCGAGAGATATGACGTCTCCGATGCATTCTATAGCTGTAATGTAACGCCCCGGACACACCCGCCGGTGGTCGTTACTCCTGGCGGAATCTAGACTGGCCTCACATATCAATACTACTCTTTTCTGCACACTTGGTCCTCACTCGTGCGCACCCGGGAGTAACTTCCCGGTCGGTCACCCATCCTGAAACTACTCCAAGCTGAGCACGCTTAACTTTGGAGTTCTATCCGAATGGGCTCCCGGAAAAGAAGGAATTCCTTATTGATATGAGTAGTCTATCATCCCTAATAAGCCAGGCCATCACATACACCCTCACTCAGAGGAACCGACGTCCTCGTCGGGCCACATGAGCGTTCCCTCTTGGCACAACCGTCTGTGCTTCCAGGACAGCACATGTGCCATGCCGTGTGCCACGACGGGTCACAAACGTCATGCACAGCATGACTGCAAACTGTCCGCAAACATCCGTGTAACCGCGAGGGTCGGCTCTGATACCAACTTGTAACGCCCCGGACACACCCGCCGGTGGTCGTTACTCCTGGCGGAATCTAGACTGGCCTCACATATCAATACTAGTCTTTTCTGCACACTTTGTCCTCACTGGTGCGCACCCGGGAGTAACTTCCCGGTCGGTCACCCATCCTGAAACTACTCCGAGCTGAGCACGCTTAACTTTGGAGTTCTATCCGAATGGGCTCCCGGAAGAAGGAATTCCTTATTGATATGAGTAGTCTATCATCCCTAATAAGCCAGGCCATCACATGTAAGATGGAGGAAAACAGTTCTGTCAGTGAGCACATCCTCAAGATTTCTGGATTGCACAACCGCTTGTCTCAGCTGGGAATGAATCTCCCAGATGAAGCGGTCGTTGACAGAATCCTCCAGTCGCTCCCACCAAGCTTCAAGAGCTTTGTGTTAAACTTCAATATGCGGGGGATGGAGAGGTCCATTCTCGAGGTGTATTCGATGCTGAAATCAGCGGAGGTGGATATCAAGAAAGAACATCAAGTGTTGATGGTCAATAAAACCACTAAGTTCAAGAAAGGCAAGGGTAAGAAGAACTTCAAGAAGGACGGCAAAGGAGTTGTCGCGCCCGGTAAGCCAGTTGCCGGGAAGAAGCCAAAGAATGGACCCAAGCCTGAAACTGAGTGTTTTCATTGCAAGGGAACGGGGCACTGGAAGCGGAATTGCCCCAAATACTTAGCAGACAAGAAGGCCGGCAACGTCAAAGGTATATTTGATATACTTGTTATTGATGTGTACCTTACCAGCGCTCGTAGTAGCTCCTGGGTATTTGATACCGGTGCAGTTGCTCATATTTGTAACTCTAAGCAGGAGCTACGGAATAAGCGGAGACTGGCGAAGGATGAGGTGACGATGCGCGTCGGGAATGGTTCCAAGGTCGATGTGATCGCCGTCGGCACGCTACCTCTACATCTACCCTCGGGATTAGTTTTAAACCTTAATAATTGTTATTTAGTACCAACTTTGAGCATGAACATTGTATCTGGATCTCGGCTTATGCGAGATGGCTACTCATTTAAATCAGAGAATAATGGTTGTTCTATTTATTTGAGAGATATGTTTTATGGTCATGCCCCGCTGGTCAATGGTTTATTTTTGATGAATCTCGAACGTGATGACACACATATTCATAGTGTAGATGCCAAAAGATGTAAAGTTGATAATGATAGTCCCACATACTTGTGGCATTGCCGCCTTGGTCATATTGGTGTCAAACGTATGAAGAAGCTCCATTCAGATGGACTTCTAGAGTCTCTTGATTATGAATCATTTGACACGTGCGAACCATGCCTCTTGGGCAAGATGACCAAGACTCCGTTCTCCGGAACAATGGAGCGAGCAACCAACTTGTTGGAAATCATACATCCCGATGTGTGTGGTCCAATGAGTGTTGAGGCTCGCGGAGGCTATCGTTATGTTCTCACCCTCACAGATGACTTGAGTAGATATGGGTATATCTATTTGATGAAACACAAGTCTCAGACCTTTGAAAAGTTCAAGGAATTTCAGAATGAGGTTGAGAATCAACGTGACAGAAAAAAAAGTTCTTACGATCAGATCGTGGGGGTGAATATTTAAGTCATGAATTTGGCACACACCTTAGAAACTGTGGAATTGTTTCACAATTGACACCGCCCGGAACACCTCAACGTAACGGTGTGTCCGAACGTCGAAATCATACTCTGTTGGACACGGTGCGATCTATGATGTCCCTTACCGATTTACCGCTATCTTTTTGGGGTTATTCTTTAGAGACTGCCGCATTCACTTTAAATAGGGCTCCGTCGAAATCCGTTGAGACGACTCCGTATGAACTTTGGTTTGGCAAGAAACCGAAGCTGTTGTTTCTGAAAGTTTGGGGTTGCGATGCTTATGTCAAGAAACTTCAACCTGAAAAGCTCGAACCCAAATCGGAAAAATGCGTCTTCATAGGATACCCAAAGGAAACGATTGGGTACACCTTCTACCATAGATCCGAAGGCAAAGTCTTTGTTGCCAAGAATGGATCCTTTCTGGAGAAAGAGTTTCTCTCGAAAGAAGTGAGTGGGAGGAAAGTAGAACTTGATGAGGTGACAGTCACCCTTCCTGAACCGGAAAGTAGCGCAGCGCAGGAAATTGTTCCTGAGGTGCCTGCACCGACAAGGGAGGAAGCTAATGATGATGATCATGAAGAAACAGATCAAGTTACTACTGAACTTCAAAGGTCCACGAGGGCACGCTCCGCACCAGAGTGGTACGACAACCCTGTCCTAGAAATCATGTTGTTAGACAACGGTGAACCTTCGAACTATGAAGAAGCAATGGCGGGCCCGGATTCCAATAAATGGCTTGGAGCCATGAAATCCGAGATAGAATCCATGTATGAAAACAAAGTATGGACTTTGGTGGACTTGCCTGATGACAGGCACGCCATAGAAAACAAATGGATATTTAAGAAGAAGACAGACGCGGATGGTAATATGACCATCTATAAGGCTCGGCTTGTCGCTAAGGGTTATCGACAAGTTCAAGGGATTGACGACGCCGAGACTTTCTCTCCCGTAGCGATCCTGAAGTCAGTTAGAATCATGTTAGCTATTGCCGCATTCTACGATTATGAGATATGGCAAATGGACGTCAAAACGACATTCCTTAATGGCTTCCTCAAGGAAGAGTTGTATATGATGCAGCCGGAAGGTTTTGTCGATCCAGAGAACGCTAACAAGGTATGCAAGCTCCAGCGCTCGATTTACGGGCTGGTGCAAGCATCTCGGAGTTGGAATATTCGCTTTAATGATGTGATCAAAGCGTTTGGCTTTATACAGACTTATGGAGAAGCCTGTATCTACAAGAAAGTGAGTGGGAGCTCTGTGGCATTTCTCATATTATATGTGGATGACATATTGCTGATGGGAAATGACATAGAATTCTTGGAAAATGTAAAGGCCTACTTGAATAAGAGTTTTTCAATGAAGGACCTTGGAGAAGCTGCTTACATATTAGGCATCAAAATCTATAGAGATAGATCAAGACGCCTCATTGGTCTTTCACAAAGTACATACCTTGACAAGATATTGAAAAAGTTCAATATGGATCAGTCCAAGAAGGAATTCTTGCCTGTTTTGCAAGGTATGAGATTGAGCAAGGCTCAGTCACCGACCACGGCAGAAGATAGAGAAAAGATGAGTGTCATTCCCTATGCCTCGGCCATAGTTTCTATCATGTATGCCATGCTGTGTACCAGACCTGATGTGAACCTTGCCATAAGTTTGGTAGGGAGGTACCAAAGTGATCCCGGTATGGAACACTTGACAGCGGTCAAGAACATCCTGAAGTACCTGAAAAGGACTAAGGATATGTTTCTCGTTTATGGAGGTGACGAAGAGCTCGTCGTAAAGGGTTACCTCGATGCTAGCTTCGACACAGATCTGGATGACTCCAAGTCACAAACCGGATACGTGTATATTTTGAATGGTGGGGCAGTCAGCTGGTGCAGTTGCAAGCAAAGCGTCGTGGCAGCATCTACATGTGAAGCGGAGTACATAGCTGCTTCCGAAGTAGCGCAGGAAGGAGTCTGGATGAAGGAGTTCATCACTGACCTAGGAGTCATTCCAAGCGCGTCAAGCCCGATGACTCTCTTCTGTGACAACACTGGTGCTATTGCAATCACCAAAGAGCCCAAGTTTCACAAGAAGACCAAGCACATCAAGCGCCGTTTCAACTCCATCCGGAATTATGTTCAAGATGGAGACATAGATATTTGTAAAGTGCATACGGATCTGAATGTTGCAGACCCGTTGACTAAACCCCTTCCACGGGCAAAACATGATCAACACCAAAACTCTATGGGTGTTCGATTCATCACAATGTAACTAGATTATTGACTCTAGTGCAAGTGGGAGACTGTTGGAAATATGCCCTAGAGGCAATAATAAAAGTATTATTATTATATTTCCTTGTTCATGATAATTGTCTGTTATTCATGCTTGAATTGTATTGTACGGAAACAACGATACATGTCTGAATATATAGACCACATTGAGTCCCTGGTAAGCCTCTAGTTACCAGCTCGTTGATCAACAGATGGTCACGGTTTCCTGATCATGGACATGGGATGTCAGTGATAACGGGATCACATCATTAGGAGAATGATGTGATGGACAAGACCCAATCCTGAGCATAGCACGAGATCGTATAGTTCGTAATGCATAAGCTTTTCGGTGTCAAGTATTTATTCCTTAGACCATGAGGTTGTACAACTCCCGGATGCCGTAGGAATACTTTGGGTGTGCCAAACGTCACAACATAACTGGGTGGCTATAAAGGTACGCATCGGGTATCTCCGAAAGTGTCTGTTGAGTTGGTACGAACCGAGACTGGGATATTGTCACTCCGTATGACGGAGAGGTTCCTCTGGGCCCACTCGGTAAGACGTCATCATAATGAGCTCAAAGTGACTAAGGAGTTAGTCACATGATGATGGATTACGGAACAAGTAAAGAGACTTGCCATGACGAGATTGAACAAGGTATCGGGAATACCGACGATCGAATCTCGGGCAAGTGCCGTGCCGATGGACAAAGGGAATAACATACGGGATTGAGTGAATCCTTGACACAGTGGTTCATCCGATGAAGATCATCGAGGAACACGTGGGAACCAACATGGGTATCCAGATCTTGCTGTTGGTTATTGACCAGAGAGTGGTCTCGGTCATGTCTACGTGTCTCCTGAACCCGTAGGGTCTACACACTTAAGGTTCGGTAACGCTAGGGTCGTAGAGATACATGCACGTGGAAACCCGAAAGTTGTTCGGAATCCCGGATGAGATCCCGGACATCACGAGGAGTTCCGGAATGGTCCGGAGGTAAAGAATGATATATAGGAAGTCCATTTTCGGCCATCGGGTGAACTCCGGGGGTCACCGGGAGTGTCCCGGGGGTCCACCGGGTGGGGCCACCCATCCCGGTGGGGCCCCTAGGCCGCAAGGGGAAGGGGGCCAACCCTGGTGGGCTGGCGCACCCAACTGGGCCCCCCTCATGCGCCTAGGGTTGAAACCCTAGGGGAGGGGGCGCCCCCTATGCCTTGGGGGCCAAGTCCCCCCCCTAGGCCGCCGCCCCCCCTTGCAGATTGGATCTGCAGGGGCTGGCGCACCCCTTGGCCCCCTATATATATGTGGGGGGGGGAGAGGGTAGCCGCACCCAAGTCTCTGGCGCCTCTCCCCCTCCCGTCACACCATTCTCCTCCTCCGCAGGGCATCGGCGAAGCCCTGCAGGAATTCCCGTTGCATCCACCACCACGCCATCGTGCTGCTGGATCTCCGACGACCTCTCCTCCCCCCTTGCTGGATCAAGAAGGAGGTGACGTTGCTGTACCGGGTGTGTGTTGAACGCGGAGGTGCCGTCGGTTCGGCGCTAGATCATCGGTGACGAAGAACGAGAAGAGTACGACTACTTCATCCACGCTTCTTCGTAAGCTTCCGCTCGCGATCTACAAAACGGTATGTAGATGCACTCTCATATGCTTGTTGCTAGATGTCTCCTTAGATGGATCTTGGTGAAAGCATAGAATTTTTTTGAATTATGCTACGTTCCCCAACAGAGGTTTAGTAGTAACTTGATCTGAAGTTTCATGATCATCATCATTAGCTTCCTCACTAATTGGTGTAGGAATCACTGGAACAAATTTCTGTGATGAACTACTTTCCAATTCGGGAGGAGGTACAATGACCTCTTCAAGTTCTACTTTCCTCCCACTCACTTCTTTCAAGAGAAACTCCTTCTCTAGAAAGAATCCATCCTTAGCAACGAATATCTTGCCTTCGGATCTATGATAAAAGGTGTACCCAACAGTTTCCTTTGGGTATCCTATGAAGACACATTTCTCCGACTTGGGTTCGAGCTTATCAGGTTGAAGCTTGTTCACATAAGCATCACATCCCCAAACTTTAAAAAACGACAACTTTGGTTTCTTGCCAAACCACAGTTCATAAGGTGTCGTCTCAACGGATTTAGATGGTGCCCTATTTAACATGAATGCAGTTGTCTCTAAAGCACAACCCCAATACGATAGTGGTAAATTGGTAAGAGACATCATAGATCGCACCATATCTAGTAAAGTACGGTTACGATGTTCGGACACACCATTATGCTGTGGTGTTCCAGGTGGCGTGAGTTTTGCAACTATTCCACATTGTTTCAAAATGAAGACCAAACTCATAACTCAAATATTCGCCTCCCCGATCAGATCATAGAAACTTTATTTTCTTGTTACGATGATTCTCTACTTCACTATGAAATTCTTTGAACTTTTCAAATGTTTCAGACTTGTGTTTCATCAAGTAGATATACCCATATCGGCTCAAATCATCTGTGAAGGTAAGAAAATAACGATACCTGCCGCGAGCCTCAACACTCATTGGACCGCACACATCAGTATGTATGATTTCCAATAAGTCAGTTGCTCGCTCCATTGTTCTAGAGAACGGAGTCTTAGTCATCTTGCACATGAGGCATGGTTCACAAGCACCAAGTGATTCATAATCAAGTGATTCCAAAAGCCCATCAGCATGGAGTTTCTTCATGCGTTTTACACCAATATGAGCTAAACGCCAGTGCCACAAATAAGTTGCACTATCATTATCAAGTTTGCATCTTTTGGCTTCAATATTATGAATATGTGTATTACTACGGTCGAGATTCAATAAACCATTCACCTTGGGTGTATGACCATAGAACGTATTATTCATTTAAAGAGAATAACAATTATTCTCTGACTTACATGAATAATCGTATTGCAATAAACACGATCAAATATTGTTCATGCTCAACGCAAACACCAAATAACATTTATTTAGGTTTAACACTAATCCCGAAAGTATAGGGAGTGAGCGATGGTGATCATATCAATCTTGGAATTACTTCCAACACACATCGTCACCTCACCCTCAACTAGTCTTCGTTTATTCTGCAACTCCTGTTTAGAGTTACTAATCTTAGCAACCGAACAAGTATAAAATACCCAGGGGCTACTATGAGCACTAGTGAGGTACACATAAATAACATGTATATCAAATATACCTTTGTTCGCTTCGCCATCCTTCTTATCACAAATATTCGGGGAACTTCTGCTTCTAGTGACCATTTCCTTTATAGTAGAAGCACTTAGTTTTAGGCTTATGTCCCGCTTTGGGCTTCTTCACGGGAGTGACAACTTGCTTGCCATTCTTCTTGAAGTTCCCTTTCTTCCCCTTGCCCTTTTTTTGAAACTAGTGGTCTTGTTAACCATCAACAATTGATGCTCTTTCTTGATTTATACCTTCGTCGATTTCAGCATCAGGAAGAGCTCGGGAATCGTTTTCGTCATCCCTTGCTTATTATAGTTCATCACGAAGTTCCAGTAACTTGGTGATGGTGACTAGAGAACTCTGTCAATCACTATCTTATCTGGAAGATTAACTCCCACTTGATTCTAGTGATTGTATTAATCAGACATTCTGAGCACATGCTCATTGGTTGAGCTATTCTCCTCCATCTTGTAGGCAAAGTACTTGTCAGAGGTCTCATACCTCTCGACACGGGCATGAGTCTGAAATACTAATTTTCAACTCTTGGAACATCTCATATGCTCTGTGGCGTTCAAAACATTTTTGAAGTCCCGATTCTAAGCCGTAAAGCATGGCGCACTGAACTATCAAGTAGTCATCATACCGAGCTTGTCAAACATTCATAACGTCTGCATCTGCTCCTGCAATAGGTCTGTCACCTCGCGGTGCATCAAGGACATACTAATTCTGTGCAGCAATGAGGATAATCCTCAGATCATGGACCCACATCATTGCTACTAACATCTTTCAACTTAGTTTTCTCTAGGAACATATCAAAACACAGGGGAGCTACAATGTGAGCTATTGATCTACAACATAATTTGCAAATACTATCAGGACTAATTTCATGATAAATTAAAGTTCAATTAATCATATTACTTAAGAACTCCCACTTAGATAGACACCCCTCTAGTCATCTAAATGATCACGCGATCCATATCAACTAAACCATGTCCAATCATCAAGTGAGATGGAGTAGTTTTCAATGGTGAACATCTTATGTTGATCATATCTACTATATGATTCACGCTCAACCTTTCGGTTTTAGTGTTCCGAGGCCATGCCTGTACATGCTAGGCTCGTCAAGTTTAACCCGAGTATTCTGCATGTGCAAAACTTTCTTACACCCATTGTATTTGAACGTAGAGCTTATCACACCCGATCATCACGTGGTGTCTTGATACGTCTCCAATGTATCTATACTTTTTGATTGTTCCATGGTATTATATATGATGTTTTGGATGTTTAATGGGCTTAATTATACACTTTTATATTATTTTTGGGACTAACCTATTAACCCAAAGGCCCAGTCCAGATTGCTGTTTTTTTGCCTATTTCAGGGTTTCGCGGAAAAGGAATATCAAACGGAGTCCAAACAGAATGAAACCTTCACGAGAGTTATTTTTGGAACGATATCTTCACGACAGACTTGAGCACCAAGGCAGAGGACATACAGGGTGTCCACAAGGGTGGGGGGGGGGGCGCCCCCTGCCTCATGGGCCCCACGTTGCTCCACCGACGTACTCCTTCCTCCTATATATACCCATGTACCCTGAAAACATCGAAGCAACAGAGAAAACCCTAATTCCACCACCGCAACCTTCTGTTCCCATGAGATCCCATCTTGGGGCCTATTCTGGAGCTCCGCCGGAGGGGGGATCTTCCACGGAGTGCTTCTACGTCAACACCATCGCCTCACCATGAGTTGTGAGTAGTTTACCACAGACCTTCGGGTCCATAGTTAGTACCTAGATGGCTTCTTCTCTCTTTTTGGATCTCAATAACAAGTTCTCCTTGTTCTTTGAGGAGATCTATTCGATGTAATCTTTTTGCGGTGTGTTTGTCGAGATCCGATGAATTGTGGGTTTATGATCAAGATTATCTATGAGAAATTTTTGTTTCTTTTCTGAATTCTTTTATGTATGATTATAATATCCTAGCAAGTCTCTTCGAATTATCGATTTAGTTTGGCCTGCTATATCTATAGTTCTTGCAATGGGAGAAGTGCTTGGCTTTGGGTTCAATCTTGCAGTGTCCTTTCCGAGTGACAGCAGGGGCAACAAGGCACGTATTGTATTGTTGCCATCGAGGATAAAAAGATGGGGTTTATATCATATTGCTTGAGTTTATCCCTCTACATCATGTCATCTTGCTTAAAGCATTACTCTGTTCTTATGAACTTAATACTCTAGATGCATGCTGGATAGTGATACGCCTCCAACATATCTATAATTTTTGATTGTTCCACGCTATTATATTATCCTTCTAGGATGTTTTATGGGCTTTTATATACACTTTTATAAGATTTTTGGGACTAACCTATTAACCTAGAGCCCAGTGCCAGTTTCTGTTTTTTCCTTGTTTTTGAGTTTTACAGAAAAGGAATACCAAACGGAGTCCAATTGACGAGCCAATTTTTGATGATTTTTTCTGGACCAAAAGAATCCCCCGAAGTAAAAGAGTTGGGAGAGGAGAGTCACGGGCTGCTCACGAGGGTGGGGGCGCGCCCACCCCAAGTGGTGGCGCCCCCTATCTCGTGGACAGCCCGGAGACCCCCCTGACGTGAGACCTACGCCAAAAATTCCTATAAATACTGAAACCTCCAGAAAATAACCTAGATCGGGAGTTCCACCGCTGAAAGCCTCTGTTGCCACCGAAAACCAATCTAGACCCGTTCTGGCACCCTACCGAAGGGGGGAATCCCTCTCCGGTGGCCATCTTCATCATCCCAGCGCTTTCCATGACGAGGAGGGAGTAGTCCACCCTCGGGGCTGGGGTATGTACCAATAGCTATGTGTTTGATCTCTCTCTCTCCCTCTCTCTCGTGTTCTTGAGATGGCACGATCTTGATGTATCACGAGCTTTGCTACTATAGTTGGATCTTATGATGTTTCTCCCCCTCTACTCTCTTGTGATGATTGAGTTTTCCCTTTGAAGTTATCTTATCGGATTGATGTATGTCTTGCATGTGCTTATCTGTGGTGACAATGGGATATCACCTGATCTACTTGATGTATGTTTTGGTGATCAACTTGCGAGTTCTGTGACCTTGGGAATCTATGCATAGGGGTTGGCACACGTTTTCGTCTTGACTCTCCGGTAGAAACTTTGGGGCACTCTTTGAAGTTCTTTGTGTTGGTTGAATAGATGAGATTGTGTGATGCATATCGTATAATCATGCCCACAGATACTTGAGGTGACAATGGATTATCTAGGTGACATTAGGGTTTTTGTTGATTTGTGTCTTAAGGTGTTATTGTAGTACGAACTCTATGATAGATTGAACGGAAAGAATAGCTTCATGTTATTTTACTACAGACTCTTAAATAGATCGACCAGAAAGAATAACTTTGAGGTGGTTTCGTACCCTACCATAATTTCTTCGTTTGTTCTCCTCTATTAGTTACTTTGGAGTGACTCTTTGTTGCATGTTGAGGGCTAGTAATATGATCCAATTATGTTATTATTGTTGAGAGAACTTGCACTAGTGAAAGTATGAACCCTAGGCCTTGTTTCCTATCATTGCAACACCGTTTATGCTCACTTTTATCTTTAGTTAGCTTGCTGTTTTTATATTTTCAGATTACAAAAACCTATATCTAGCATCCATATTGCACTTGTATCACCATATCTTCGCCGAACTAGTGCACCTATACAATTTACCATTTTATTGGATGTGTTGGGGACATAAGAGAGTCTTTGTTATTTGGTTGTAGGGTTGTTTGAGAGAGACCATCTTCATCCTACGCCTCCCACGGATTGATAAACCTTAGGTCATCCACTTGAGGGAAATTTGCTACTGTCCTACAAACCTCTGCACTTGGAGGCCCAACAACGTTTACAAGAAGAAGGTTGTGTAGTAGACATCAAGCTCTTTTCTGGCGCCGTTGCCGGGGAGGTGAGTGCTTGAAGGTATATCTTTAGATCTTGCAATCGAATCTTTTTAGTTTCTTGTTTTCTCACTAGTTTAGTTTATAAAAGAAAACTACAAAAAAACGAATTAAGGTTACCTCATATGCTTCATCTTTTTTATATCTTTCGTGAAAATGATGGGAAGGAAAATTGTGCTCAAGTACTAGAAGAAGAATTACATAGAATGCTTGGCATAAAATATGCGCATGATGAGCATGATTGCAATGTTGTTAGTATGAATTCTTTGAATAACCATGATGCTAATGATATGCAAAGCCACAAGCTTGGGGATGCTATGCTTGATGAAGATGATATGTTTAGTCCCCTAAGTTTGGATGAGCAAATTATTATGATGAAAGCATGCCTCCTATTTATGATGATTATATTGATGAAAGTGGATTTGGAGAGGTCATGACTTTATTTAGTGATGAATCCACTATTTCGGAAGAGGTTCCAATTGATTATGAGAACAAAGTTGCTATCTATGATGATTATTGTGATGACTTGTATGCTATTAAGAATAATGACAACCATGAAACTTGTCACCATGATTTTAGTTTTCAATTGGATTATGCTTCACATGATAATTATTTTGTTGAGTTTGCTCCCACTTCTATTGATGAGAATAAATTTGCTTATGTGGAGAGTAGTAAAATTTCTATGCAGGTAGATCATGAAATGTGATGGTTATATTGTTGAATTCATTCATGATGCTACTGAAAATTATTATGAGAGAGGATCATATGCTTCTACATATTGCAATAATACCAAGTTTCCTCTCTATGTGCTTGAAGTTTTGAAGCTATCCTTGTTTTGCTTTCCTATGCTAGTTGATTATTGTTCCCATAAGTTGTTTGCTCACAAAATCCCTATGCATAGGAAGTGGGTTAGACTTAAATGTGCGAGTCATATTCTTCAAGATGATCCCTTTATGTTTCAATTCTTATCTTTTACGCGAGCATCATTGAAATCATCATGCCTAGCTAGGGGCGTTAAACGATAGCGCTTGTTGAGAGGCAACCCAATTTTATTTCATTTGCTTTTTTGCTTCTGTTTAGGAATAAATATTGCATCTAGATTCTGTGTATATGTGGTTTTGTGTTTTAATTACTACCTCCGTCTAGGTGAATAAGTCATTCGCGTAGTTCTAGGTCGACGATTTAACTATCTAAATATGTATTATATGTCACAAAAAATATATATTTAGAAACTACATTCGTGTAGAAATCTAGTGATATACTTTTCATGAAATATAACATATATTTAATTCCTCAAATCGATGACCTAGAACTACGCGAATGACTTATTCACCTAGACGGAGGTAGTAGTGTTTGTTCCAAGTAGAACCTTTGGGAATACTTGTGTGAAGTTTATGCGATCATGCTGTAAAAAACAGAAACTTTAGCGCTCACGAGATTGGCTACCATTTTTTACCGGAGAGTGATTTTTAGTTGATTCTTTTTGCAGATGATTAATAGACAAATTCCTCACGTCCACCAATTTATTTCAGAATTTTTAGAGTTATAGAAGTATTCGAAAGTTACAGATTTCTACAGACTATTCTGTTTTTGACAGATTCTGTTTTCTATGTGTTGTTTGCTTATTTTGATGAATCTATGAGTAGAATCAGAGGGTATGAACCATAGAGAAGTTGGAATACAGTAGATATTATACCAATATGAATTTAGAATGAGTTCATAACAGTACCTAAGTGGTGGTTTTATTTTCTTATATTAACGGAGCTTACGAGTTTTCTGTTGAGTTTTGTGTTGTGAAGTTTTCAAGTTTTGGGTAAAGATTTGATGGACTATGGAATAAGGAGTGGCAAGAGCCTAAGATTGGGGATGCCCAAGGCACCCCAAGGCAATATTCAAGGACAACCAAGAGCCAAAGCTTGGGGATGTGTGGGGACCCCGACTTAGAAGTCGAGATCACCGAATGCACGTGTACAGTGATCCCAGAGATCAATGCTCACTGAACACACAGAAGCTGAAATAACAAGAGTCTTACATCCATACAAATAGTCTTACACGAATTAAGGCCGTTATGGCCAAGTCTTACATAGATAGAGCCTCACGAGCTGAATAGCAAATACTCAAATAGCGGAAGTCTTCGATAAAGCGGGTAGAACCCATGCCATCTGCCTTAACCCTACAGGCATTCTGACTGGGATAGCGTCCTAGTTCGCATGGTCGTCTCCAAAGAACTCTTCCTCATAATCCTGCTCTTCCATGCCTGGCCAATTAAATAACCAGTGGCAAGCCAATGAGTACTTTGAATGTACTCGCAAGCAACCCATGACGTGGTTCAAGTAACAATGCATTAGAATAAAAATGCACGATCTAGCATGAGGCTAGAACAATATGTTATCATCAAGCTTATGCATCAATAACCTCGTGTAACCTCGAGAACAGGTTACCGACATCAACATGAATATGATTCATCTCACTGAGTCAAGTCACCATCTTGACTCATCACACACAATGTATCACCAAAGAAGTAAAATTCTGGACATAGTTTAAGTAGCACCACCCAACTGTCCATGACCGTGGACACGGCTATTCGAATAGTTTTACACTCTGCAGAGGTTGCGCACTTTACCCACAAGATCCGGGGAACTTCCGTGTCATCCACGACCCGCGGTACCTCAAGTACCCGGGGTAAGCACCCGGTCATTACCTTTCCTTAGACGACACTAACATAGAGTCCACTCGTTGGCACACGGCCCTCGGGTACAAACAATAGATCACGGGACTTGCCCAAATTTCAATGTTCACGCGTATCCGAAGGGACCAACGGTGTGTCTGGTGCCCTGTGAAAACAGTCATGGCCGCCTATCCAAGCACGACCCCGTCCCGGGAAAGACCTCAAGTCTTCCCGTCACTAGTAATGCGGGCACTATGCTAGTATCGACCTAAGTAATCAATAAAGCCCCGTCCCATAAGGGGTAGTGTGGTTGCACATGTTTGGTTGGGACGGTAGTCACACATAAATCTAATCCATCATTCCACCATGCACATGATATTACTGGCACATCACTTCTTCCTCAAGTGATGACCTAACACTTCATCACCCTCGGGCATTAGGGGCACCCGATGGGTTCATGCAAAGTTTCCACTACGGGGGTTCATATCACACATGCATCATTTGAGCATCAAGACCAACTATTGCATGTCATCTAGCATGTAGCAAGATCAACAATAAAGCATGCATCATGTGGTGGTTCATCTAGGTTACCATCGTAACCCTAATCATCATGTATCGGAAACCAACGGGTTCCGAGGAACAAGTGTATCATGGTCAAAGGGCTGCTTGCCTGGATTGGCTTGGTCTTCAAAGTCTTCAAGTCCTTCTCCTTCTTCTTCCACAGCAACCTCGTCAAATACGGGATCTATACGTCGCATATTAATAACGGAAAAATAAGAATACAAATAGAACAGAAAAACCAGAGTGCTCAAAAAAATGTCAACTCATTTTTGTAAAATACTAGAGAGTTTTCTAAGATGGGGAAAAAATCTTAGTTGGAGTTTTGGAGTTACAGAATAGGACATATTGATTTTTGAACAGGAGTTATACTGCTCAAATTTGGATTTAAATTTGAACAGTACAGAAAAGTTTCATGGATTTGAATGAAAGTAGTACCATTAAATAGGTTGGAATATTACAAGATTTTAGGAGTTGGAAATAATTAATTTGGATCAATATTCTTTTCTGCATAAATGTTTGAAACATTAACAGAAAGAAAAAGGGAAAAAGGGTTCCTGTGCACTGGGCCAGAAGTGGCCACAGTGCACGGCCCAAACGGCTTGGCCTGGCCGCACGGAGCCAGCGCGCGCGCACGTCAGGTTTCAAACCTGACGGGCGGGGCCCGTGGGTCAGTGGCTCAGAGGAGGGGAGAGAGGTGGGAGGATGACAGGCGGGGCCCGCCTGTCATCCCTAACCCCGTGGTCACGGCGGCGGCGAGCTCACCGGCGACGACTCCGGCCATGGCAACGGCAACAGAGGCCAGGGATGGACTCAGCGGCGTGTCGCGGTTGCAGTGGTGGTAGCGCGGTACGGCGAGGAGCCCTGGTTTGCCGGCGACGAGGTGCGACGGCGGAGGCTCGTCGGAGGTCAGCTGCAGCGGCCGTTTTCAACTGCAAACAGAGGGGGAAAGAGAGGGGAAAGAGTCAGGGGTGTCCTGCGGTTCCAAAACGGGCGAAAGGAGGGGCCGGGGAGGCCTGTACCTCGAGATCGCCGGCGGCCCGACGCGGCGGAGCTCCGGTCGATCCCGAGCGCAGGGGCGCTCCGGGGCTGAACTGAGGGTGCAGGAGGGACTAGGGGAGAGTGGTGAGGCTGGTGATGGTGTTGGAAGGGCTCGGGAGGCCTATTTATAGGGCCCCGACGAGGACCCGTGGTCCAGTGCGCCGGCGAGCTCCGGCTCGTCGCTACAGCGCACGGGAGGCTGCGGGAGTGAGCCAGGGGTGTTGCTGGACGATTCCCACGCCCAGCTGAGGCAAGAGGAGGAGCGGGGGAGCAACAGGGATGTGCGCGCGTGTGGAGCAGAAGACTGGCCGAAGCGGGCGGCCGGTGCGCGTGCGGCGACGCTCACTGGAGGACGCAGGAGGAGGGGGGACAGCGCCGGTGACGTTGCGAACGTCGAGGCGCCTCGACTGGCGCGAGGGGGAGGCTCGAGGTGGTCGGGGACCAACGATTGGCCCGAGCCAGCGTGTGAGCCGCACTGTTCACGCGCTCTGGAGCGCGCGTATGGCTGGCATCAGCATGCTCTCGCCGGCTTGGTCCATTCCAGCGTGCCCAACAGTGTCTGGTGAGTAGAGGGAGTAGTAAAGAATTGCCCTAAGGCATTGGATGCTCTGTGGTGTAGAGAGAGAGGGAGGGTGCTGGTAAAAATGGTGAAAGATGGGTGTACAGCAGGGTAAAGCTGGGGTTTCACCCCCCAATCATGGAGATGAGGTGCTGGGAGAGTTACTGGGGTTTGCTAGTAACCCCATGAGCCTATGGTAAAGAGCTGAGGCCATGGAGAAAAGTGAAAGTGGTAAAAGTAGAGGTTTTAAGATTTCTGCAGAAGGTGTTTGATCATGGTTTGATCAAGTAAATGAGGTCCAATTGACATGGCACTTGACAGGGTTGAGAGTCATGAGAAAATAGGGAGCTTCACCAAATTTGGCCTCATTTGGAGAAACTAGCCAATGTAACTTTGGTGAACCTTAGAAATCAACAGAAATAGTTTCATCTTGATTGAGTCAAGCTAATCATCTCCCCTTGATGCACCACTTGGTGTAGCATCATCATTTGGGGTATTGATCATGCTCACAAAGTTTGAGGCTCCAGATAAAAAGTTGGTAATGTAAAGTTGTTCAAATTTGCATTTGAACAGAAAGGGTTTTGAGGTGATCTGATCAAGTTGCTCTATTCCAAATCTTGTGCCATTTGGTCTAGGTGCCTTATTAGGCTATCCTATCATGTGCACCAAGTTTGAGAGCATTTGTACAAGTTTGGCAATGTAGAGTTGCTCAAACTTCAAATATGGACAGAATGGTTATGAAGGGGTTTGAGGAGGTTTTCTTGATCTCCAATGCATGAGGCTTTGCAAGATCATCAAATATGTCATATGTGACATGATAGAATTTCCCTGGAATTTTTGGAGAAAAATTCCTTTGTAAATATTTCAAAAGCTTGAAATATCCAGAAAGGGTTTTAGAGGGTTTAGCCCAATATTTTGAACATGACCAAGTGTTGAAACTCTTATATATGGACAATATATGTCCTCTGAGTCTCTCTGAATTTTGGCAATTATTTTTGAAACAGTTAAATAATTTTTCCCTATTAAAGACCATTTCTGGCCTTAAGAAAAAGCTTTTAAATAAAATAGGAAAATAACTTTTAAAATTATACCTTTGTGGTTTCTGGGAGTCCTATGACTACTAGGTCTCAAATAAACCTTTTGAAATAATTTTCTCACCCTTAATCAAGTACTTGCAGTGCAAACCTCAATTCAGGGGTTTTTGGAAAACTAAATTTATAAAATACTTTTTGGCCAAATTAATTTTATAAGAAAATACTATACTGCTATATAACACTTGGCATGATCATTGGGCAGAAGTTTTGGATAAGGAGATGAAATCTACAAGAGGTCATAGTTGACTTCAATGAGCACATGAAAAAGCAATTGAAGAAAACTCAATTCCAAATAAAAGCCAAATGATGCTAAAATTTTTTGCTGGTCCAAATTTTCATGCTTCAAAGTTACAAATAACTTGTTACAAAATGCAGGGTGTGACAGACCTACCCCCCTTACAAGAATCTCGTCCCCGAGATTCCTAAACTAGGGCTTAAAAGAGGTCGGGAAACTCGGATCTAAGATAGTTCTCTCGTTCCGAGGTTGCTTCTGCTTCGGTGTGGTTGCTCCACTGGACCTTGAAGTACTTGATGGTACGGCTTCGCGTACGTCGTTCTGCTTCGTCCAGGATACGAATGGGCTTGTCGCGGTAGGTCAAATCAGGCTGCAGATCAATGGCTTGGTGATCCACATCCTTGTAGAGACTGGGCTTGTCTGGAACTTGGAGACATTTCCGGAGTTGTGACACGTGGAACACATTGTGCACATCGGATAGCTCAGGTGGTAGTTCCAACTGATAAGCCACTTCTCCTCGTCGTGCAGTGATCTCAAAGGGTCCAATGAACCTTGGTGCGAGCTTTCCCTTGACATGGAAACGCTTGGTTCCCTTCAGAGGAGTCACCCGCAGGTACACATGGTCCCCAACACGGAAACTCATGTCTCGGCGTCGAGTGTCAGCATAACTCTTTTGCCTTGACTTGGCTGCCTTTAATCGCTCTCTAACTAGTTGGACTTGCTCTTCTGCTGCGCGGAGAACATCTGGTCCAAAGACTAGTCCTTCTCCAGTCTCTGACCAGTTGAGGGGTGTGCGACATCTGCGTCCGTACAACGCCTCAAATGGGGCCATCTGAAGGCTTGACTGGTAACTGTTGTTATAGGAGAACTCGGCAAAAGGGAGACAGTCTTCCCACTTGGCTCCATATGCCAGGACACAGGCTCGGAGCATGTCTTCGAGAATCTGATTGACTCGCTCAGTTTGACCTCCGGTCTGTGGGTGGAAAGCTGTGCTGAAAGACAACTTGGTTCCCAAGGCTTCTTGGAACTTCTTCCAGAACCTTGAGGTGAACTGGGTTCCTCGATCTGATACAATCTCCTTGGGAACACCGTGAAGACTTACGATTCGGTCGATGTAGAGAGCTGCTAGCCGGTTGCCATCATAAGTGGTCTTAACAGGAATGAAATGAGCTACCTTGGTCAAATGATCGACTATGACCCAGATAGAGTCATGTCCTCTATTTGACCTTGGTAATCCAGTGACGAAGTCCATTCCGACTTTGTCCCACTTCCACTCAGGAACCTTGAGTGGTTGAAGCAATCCAGCGGGTCGCTGATATTCAGCCTTGACCTGTTGGCACACATCACACTTTGCAACATAGGTTGCAATCTCTCTCTTCATACCGTGCCACCAAAATCGTGCCTTCAAGTCTTGGTACATCTTGGTTCCTCCGGGGTGGATGGAATACGGGGTGTCGTGGGCTTCTTGCAGAATCAGCGTCTTCAATTCGGGGCTGTTTGGTACGCAGAGACGACCTTTGTACCAAACAATCCCGTGCTCGTCTTCAGAGAATCCTGGGGCCTTGCCCATCTTCATCTTCCTCTTGATACCTTCAATGCTTGCGTGTCCATCTTGAGCCTTCTTGACGTCGTCCATCAGGGTTGGTCTGACTTCCAAATGATCCAGAAATCCGGGGGTGATCAATTCCAAACTGAATTGTTCGATCTCCTTAAACAAGGCTGGCTGCCTTTCTTGAATAATGACATTCAAAGAGCAAGCCTTCCTGCTTAAGGCATCGGCCACCACGTTGGCCTTCCCAGGGTGATACTGAACACTGAGGTCATAATCCTTGATGAGTTCCAACCATCTCCGCTGCCTCATGTTCAACTCTTTTTGGGTGAAAATATACTTCAGACTCTTGTGGTCTGTGTAAATCTCACACCGTTTCCCTAGGAGGTAATGCCGCCATGTCTTCAAGGCATGAACTACTGCCGCTAGCTCAAGATCGTGAGTAGCGTAGTTCTCCTCATGAGGTCGTAGCTGCCTGGAGAGGTATGCTATGACGCGGCCTTCTTGCATCAGAACGCTTCCCAATCCAGTTCGAGAGGCATCACAATATATCACGAACTCCTTGTGAATATCAGGTGTTGCCAGAACTGGGGCGGTGGTCAATCTCTTCTTGAGCTCTTGGAAGCTCTCTTCGCATTTTGGCGTCCACTCAAACTTCTTGTCCTTCTTGAGGAGCTGAGTCATTGGTCGTGCAATGCTAGAGAATCCTTCCACGAACTTGTGGTAATAGCCCGCCAATCCGAGGAAGCTTCTGACTTCCTTGACGGTCGTTGGAGATTGCCATTGGGTCACAGCTTCGATTTTTGCAGGATCAACTGATAATCCTTCTTCGGTCAAGACATGACCTAAGAATCCAACTTTGTGCAGCCAAAACTCACACTTGCTGAACTTGGCATACAGTTGGTGCTCACGAAGCTTGTCTAGGACCATCCTCAGATGCTGCTCATGCTCTTCCTCCGACTTCGAGAACACAAGGATGTCATCAATGAAGACAACAACGAACTTGTCCAAATATTCCATGAAGACTTTATTCATGAGGTACATGAAGTAAGCTGGGGCATTGGTTAACCCAAAAGACATGACCGTGCACTCGTACAGGCCATATCTGGTTACGAATGCCGTCTTCGGAATATCTTGGGGTCTGATCTTCAGCTGGTAATACCCAGATCTAAGGTCGATCTTGGAGAATACCTTGGCTCCGCTGAGTTGATCAAACAGATCTTCGATCTTGGGAAGTGGGTACTTGTTCTTGATTGTAACTTCATTGAGGGAACGATAGTCAATGCATAAGCGGATGGTACCGTCCCTCTTTGCCACAAACAGAACAGGAGATCCCCAAGGGGAGGCACTCGGGCGGATAAATCCTTTCCTTAGCTGCTCTTCTAGCTGCTTCTTCAACTCGGCTAGTTCTTCCGTCCCCATTCTATAAGGCTTCTTATAGATGGGTCCTGCTCCGGGCATGAGCTCGATGATGAACTCAATATCACGGTCAGGGGGCATTCCCGGTAGTTCATCCGGAAAGACATCAGGATACTCACATACCACCGGTACTTGGTCTAGCCCAACTTCAGACAGACAGTTGATTTTAGCGGCTTGAGCGGAAGAGGAGTTGGGGGCAAACTTGACTTCTACACCTTGGTCGTTGGTCACAGTGACTGTCCGATTGGCACAGTCTAACAAGCCTTGGTGCTTGCTTAGCCAATCCATACCTAGGATCACATCCAAGCCTTGCGATCTCAGGATGATAAGGTCTGCTAGGAAGTCTACACCGTTAATGGTAATACCGACTCCTTTACAGCCTATCTTGGCTCTCATCTCGGCTCCGGGGGTTTGTACCACCATAGGGTTATTCAGGGGTGTAGGGGTCATGCCACTTTTTAATGCAAATCTTTGAGTGACAAATGAATGCGTTGCTCCAGAATCAAACAAGACAGTTGCAGGTGCTGAGTTGACAAGGAACGTACCCAGCACGACGTCCGGGTCTTCCTGGGCTTCTTCAGCAGTGACGTGATTCACACGCCCCTTCCCATAGTTTGGCGGATTGCGAGGAGCTGGGTTCCTTGGTGGCATTCCACGGCCTTGTCCCTGGTTCTGCGCATTGGGGCGCGGGGCATCAGGCCTCTTGTTGGGGCACACCCTGGAGATGTGCCCGGGCTGACCACACCCAAAACAAGTGACTTGATTTGGAGTGTTGATCTTGTTGCCACCATTGGTATTGGGGTTGAAAGCTGGTCTGGGGTTGGCATACTGCTGAGGCTGAGGATTGGCACGAGGTGCAGGAGCTCTTGGCTGCTGATAGGTTGGCTTGGCCGGGGCTGACTGCCACGGACGAGGCTTCTGGTTGCTAGAACTTCCCTTGCTGATCGACTTGCGCTTGCGAGTGTCTTCCAAAGCACGCCGCTTGTCTTCAAGCATAAGTGCCTTGTTTACCAGGTCAGGGAAAGACGGGCAGTCGCACACGACAAGCGAATATTGCAGAGTCTGATTAAGGCCTTCCATGAAGCGCTCCCTTTTGGCAGCATCAGTGCTAACATCCTCAGGGGCATACCTTGACAGAATACTGAACTTCTGCATATACTCCTTGACAGTGCCACTGCCTTGCTTTAGGGCTCGGAACTCGCGCTTTTTGATAGCCATGACTCCAGAAGGAATGTGGGCCTTGCGGAATTCTGCCTTGAAGTTAACCCAAGTGATGTCTTGTTCAGCATGCATGACCTTGAATCCATCCCACCAAGCTCTTGCGGTTCCCCCGAGGCAGTGGGCTGCATAAGCCACCTTCTCGCGATCTTCGGTGCATCCGACTAGTTCCAGAATCTCCTCAATGGAACGGACCCAGTCATCAGCATCCAGGGGTTCAGCAGTCTCGATGAAGGTTGGCGGTGCATGCTTCTTGAACTCTGCCAACGTGGAACGTCCATTGCCATTCCCCGCCGGTTGGCGGTTATTGGCAACAGCTTGAGCAATCAGCTGAAGAGCTGCAGTGTTGGCTTGGCGTTCCTCTCGGAAAGCTTGGAGAAGCTGAGCCATGTCCATGCTTGGAGGAGGTGGTGGTGGAGCTTGGTCGTTGGTTTGGTCGTGGTCTGCCTCTGGCTGAGAGGATGCTCCGGCTTCGGGCTGCTGGGTAGAGGTACCAGTACGAGTTACAACAGGCATCCTGTTGGAGCGGTAAAAGGTCTCATGACTCGGAAGAGGAAAAGCAGATAGATAGGTGCCTAGTAAGGGGGTGGGTGTGACACTAAATCAAATCATGCAAGGGCCAAGAGGCCAAAACACATTCATTAAAATCCAAATGGGTGACGTAGTCGTTTACACATTCCCGAAGGAAGATTACGACTTACATC